>WFKR01000006.1:20494524-21094524 GCA_025331145.1 Rosa persica | reverse complement strand
TACTGTGATTGGATTGTAGCGGAAATGGTTCCTTCTTTATAAGGAGGCAAGATTTTACAATCTGGAAATGTTTTCATCCCAGAATCTAACATGAAAAACTGCATCATAACAATAACCAAAAAACTTATGTGTGTGTATATATATACACACATATGCTCAATAATGACAGTGACGGGTATCAAACCTAGTGCCTAGGCAGACTCCTTGTGCACCAAGGGCAAGGGCGGCAACATATCCACGAGCATCCACAATACCACCTGCCGCAATGACAGTTATATTTCGATCTCCAACAAGATCGACTACCTTTGGCAACAATGAAATCAAAGCATCCTGCAATTTTAAAAATAGTAAAAAGTAGATGGATGTCAACACTCAAGTAATTTCAACTCATGAGTATCAAGGAATAGAGAAGAATGTGAAACACGAACAATTCCTACTCGTTTTCCCTGAACCTATATATTACAGAAGCAGCATTTCTTCAATCTCCAGTATCCATAGATCTGTGACATAGTATATAGCACCAAATTATGGCACTGTGATGAGCACCATATCAGAGTATCCAAAGTCTTTTTTTCCCTGCGATGGGAGTATTAGTGTGAAGCCTAGTTTGTTGAGAAGCCTTGGAGTGATTCCTAGTTCACAGTATTCTATTTCTATCCTAACAAATCTGTATGTTATATGCTCTAAACTTTAGAGTTTCGTTAATCCTGGTGTCTAGGGAGTGAGTGTACTGCATCATACTGCACATACAAACAACTCCCTAACCGTTATCCCCTAAGCTTTGAGGAGAATTTAAAGTGCATTAATGTTTAATATTACTTATTTTAAACACTGTAGTAAAGATAGATGTTTAACAGTCTTCAGTATGTTACTTTGAAATATATTGTTAGCACACCTCCTAATAACTTAAGCTTTTGGGACTTGGTTGTCTTCCATAGTACATGAATGTCTGAACCCAACATTTGAAAGCTACTATTTACAAGATGTCATTGGTTCTTTCTTCGACGTGAAAAGGTGGTGTATTCAAGTAGCGCACATCTTTAATAGCCTGAAAACTTATTTTCAATAACCAATATAAAACTGATGAACAAAACTTATCATCCATTGTATTTACTTCAACAGGCACACACGCCAAAAAACAATTTCTGGCTATATATTCTTAATCTTGTAAATGACTGAAAAGGATATTTGACATGATAGAAGTGTGTGTTGGCAGCAAGTGATCAAAGGTACAAGATCATCATGAAAGCGAGTAAATTATCTAATAAGAGACTTGACTTCTTTTTTCCTAGAAGAATATCATCATATGCATGTTTTAAAAGGTGAAGTACAATGTCCCACTCCCCTGAACCAAATTAACATTTTCTTATTATTTCTCAAACGAAAATCTTATATCAATGTTTTTAGGGAAGTAATTCAAATTTTGGATCTAGTAAGCACTCTTACCTGACCGATCACATGCCCTCCTGCTTCACGTCCTTGGACAATAATCGCATCTACACCAGCATCGATTGCTTTTTTTGCCTCCTCCACACTCCCCACCTGCCTCATATATGTGCAAGTCAGTAAAGTGTTCCAGAAAGAAAGAAAATGGAACCAAGCCAGAGATCTATAACTATGCTGCATCCAGCATATGTCTTTATTACTCTGTACAAAGTGGAACAATTGTTTCTGGTTTCACTCAGTAAAGGATTCTGTCCCTTTTTCTTTTTTTCTTTTGGAAGCAGCAAGCCGTGTCCTCAATGTACTCATATTTTCATATATATATATATATATATATACATATATATACAGTCCTTCTTGGCTAAGGACTTCCTTAGTTTTTCTTAGGTACGGATTTCCGGTTTTAACCCACTTTCCGATCACATTTTCACATCTTAACCGTTCAGTTTTTAGGTCCTAATGTATAGATCACCTCTGAAAATTTTCAGCCAATTTGGTGATCGTTAAGACATCCAAAACTGCAATTTACCATTATAAATACGAACGGTTCCGGTTCGACAGATTCGGTCCGTTCGTGTAATTGCAGTTTTGGATGTCTTAACGATCACCAAATTGGCTGAAATTTTGCAGGGGGGGATCTATACATTAGGCTCTAAAAACTGAACGGTTAAGATGTGAAAATATGATCGGAAAGTGGGTGAAAACACTAAATCCGCACCTAAGAAAAACTAAGGACATCCTTACCTGAAAAAAATCACATATATATATACATATATATATATATATATATATATTTATATTAAGTCCTGGACTTCCAAATCTTCAAAAAAAAAATATTCTTTCAAATTTCAGAAAGACCAGGCTTTCTTTTGCATATGAATTTACTATTATTAGGAGTCAATTCAAATATAGCAGAAATCATATATATACACATGGGCTAGTCCATATCAAGTCACACTCACTCCTTTCTCTATATTTGTCAAATTCACTTTAATTAACTTAGACTAGGAAAGAACTACTGCTTTTTGTTCTTGAAGCTCAAGAAGAATATCCAAAATTTAGTTCTACTATTATTTACTTTGTGTCCAGCTGGTTATAATATGAAATTCTTTTTATACAGTTTGTCTGTGATACATGGATATTACTCTTAGTCCAAGCTGCAGTTAATAATCAGCACATCTGCTGTGACATACAGAAATTTTTTTTAATACACCTGATATCAAATTATTGATGGTTGTATGAGGACAAACAAAAAATGCCAGCACATAACTCTCTATTTCAAAATGTCAATGAGGACAAAATTAATAGGAACACTCACTTGAGGAACAATCTTAACCCCAGAACGATGAGCTTTTGTCACAAGCTCCACAGAACAATCACCCCAGTATACCTGCAGCACTGCTACCTTTTCCTCCAATATGACGTTTATATTTTTCTCATGCGGAAATGCCAGGACAACACCGACCCCAAATGGTTTGTCAGTAAAGCTTCGAGTCTTACTGATCAGCTCTCGGAGGTAGTCCGGTGATTCCTGGTTAGGCAAAATCCATTATATGAACAATTTAAATCATCTTTTCAAGTGTACATTTTAGACAAGAGTCATATACATATACATATTTTTATTTTCCAATTAAAAAATCACGGAAAGAAGATGGTCCCTTTTTGAAAGGGGAGAAAATCTTCATTGCAAACTATTGAGAAACCTGAACATTTATACACTCATCCACACAAAATCATTTTACTCTCTCATATCAAAACTGAATTCCAAGTCCTCATTAGATGTAGATAGCATATATACCCATATAACATAATCCTACATCGATACACACACATTCGCAGATAAACACTTATAACTAGACAACTAGTGGATTCAACGAACATGAGCGATTGAGTTCATTGCTCAAGTGATTTCAGTAAGGGAAAAAAGTTGCAGACTTTGAGCTGTACATTGCTACTGTTCCATAAAAGTTCATCTCGTAGAATGAAACCAAAAAATATCTTGTGCTACTAAGCAGTTCTATATTTAGTTATCAAGATCATGCTTAGCAGCTGAAAAGAAAGGACTCGCAAGAGTTTAACAATTGAACAAGGGAAATTATGACTATTTACCAATTGAGTAAAGAATGTTAAAAAAAAAAAAATGGATTTAGGATGTAAGAAGAAGCAAATAGTCGATAAAGATACCCAATCAGGAGCCCTGAGGAAAGCTAGTCCACCAGCATTAGCAACAGCAGCAACAAGCTCCGGTCCAGAAATATCAGGTCCCAATGGTGCCTGAACTATTCCATACTCAAAACCCAGAATCCCATGCCAACCCATCTCTCACTCTCTCTCCAATTACCCGGCAAGTAAAATAAACAGAGATGAATACGCATTCGGCGGTGGCACGGCTGCTCAAGTTTCTTTTATTTTGCCAAACCACGTAAGCCAGTACGTCAAACTTCCTTAACTTTACATCTTCGTTCCTATTTGACAACAGAGACAGGGAAGCTTCTCGTTTTCAATTTGACAACTGAGACCTGGAAAATTTTAGTGTACCATGTATGCACTACATTAACTTTTTTGAATATTTTAAACCGTTAGATGTTATTAAACTGAGAATATATCTAACGGTTCAGAAAATTTAATAATGATAACCTGCTTCTCTATTAGCCTGTATAAACTTCTTTTTTTCTACAAAATTCTTAATTACACATCAACCATAAAATTTGAGACTTTCTCAGCAAGCGCTAAATTGAAAGGGCAGGTAACAAGTCGTTCAATTTCTTCTGGTACAAATTTTCCTTTTGCTCTGCTAAAACCCTAAAAAGTTGAAAAGGAGAAGACTAGAGGAATGAAGAAGTGCGTTGAAGAAGGATAGGTCTCCCAATACTCGTAAGTTTTCTGGTACCATATTTGTTTGTACTTCCTGCAGCATCATAGTTGTAATTCTACGACCACATTCTCCGGTCCAATCTCCACCACAACGCCTCCTTAGCCTCCACTGTCATCTCTCTCTGCGCCTCTCTCTCCCATCTCTTCCCCTCACTACATCCATCATGTCTTCACCTCTTTCCCGAACCCAAATCTCTCTCTCTTCAACCATGCCATCAGAGCTTTGACGAAGACGCCCTCGCTTTATTTCGAGGTCATGATTTCTTGTTTATGATTTTTACAATGAGTTCTTGCAGGTTGGACTATCTTGGACTCTTGATTACTTCCAAAGGACTTTTCTTTTCGAGTGTCATCGCATACTTTTGAAGTAAGATTCTTACTTTTCTTGAATCTTGATTCTGTCAAATGCAATTACCTTTGATTGTTTCTTTCATGTCAATGAATTAATGTAGATATGGTGAACGGTGTGGCAAGAAAAGTAGAACTATTAAATCAATTATATATTTAGAAGTTAGAGCGACATTAGTTGGCTAGGTGCCAGGGTTGAAAGTAATTTTAAAGACTGCATATCTTAGCAATACTATCAATCTGGTTAAGTATTAGTTGCTGGAACTAGGTAGGAAGAAGAGCTGGACGTGAAGTGGTGAATGATTAATCATGGTCTTTGATATTTGGCATACAGGAAAAACTTGTTTGCGACGTACAACAATTATAGATGCATGTACCATAGGTATTAGCTCAGCCAAAGATATAATTATGTAGGGGTCTTTATCGTGATACATGGCCAACCATATAATTAGTGTTGAGAATTGAGATATTAAAATCAAAACCCGAGTTTGGTTGCGCAGTTCTGATTTTAGTTGTTTTGTTTTTTAATTCTCTTTCTTTTGCATATTCTACTTGAAGGTTTCATGATGTAGGAATCATGTCTGAAAACTCATATTTCCATATCTAGAATGATGGTTTATAGGTCCTCTTGGATGAATTGAAAACTCATGTGATTCGTGTATTGGAATTAGATGAATTGAATGCAAAAGTAAGGACTTTTGGCTTGCTTTAATGTTTGATAAAGATCTTATCTCTTTAGTCTTACATTAAAGATGAGAGGCAGTGGATAAGGACATGCATAGAACATAAATTAGAGCTTGTCTTTAAACGATGGAACTTAAATTTCAAGATTTCATTTTCTCTTGTTACTTACCTTTTGTTTTATATATTCAGCTTGATGGTATTATGGCTATAATGAGAATTCTTGCAGACAATGTTTGGAAAATGCTTCTAAATTAGTATTGGGTTGCTTGCCTTGGTCTAAGAGGAGGGCATTAAACACTGGGTGCTTCATGACGTACTCTGCTATTTTCTCAACAAGGAATTGGGAAGTGGAAGTTCCAAAGGTATATGAACTATACCTTGTTTTTCTTTTGCATGTATTGTACGTAGTGATATGTATGTTTGGCTTGATAATGAATGTGTGCATACATGAATTTTGCAGGTACGATTATTGTGATAGTGTTCTTAGTTGTCAGTTCCCTGGTTGTTTTGGTAGTTGGAGGAATTATTGGATTTTATATCTGGAAGCACAGATATATACAAAAGAAAAGAAAAGGTAAAATCCTTTTCTCCTACGGTTCAATATGAATAAGGTTAATACCTAACCCCATCCCCTCATAAGCAACTAGCAGTAATTCTCCAATGTTTTCATAATGTATTTTTTAATGGGTTCTTTTCTTAGGTTTCAATGATGCAGAAAAGATGGCAAAAACCCTCAATGACGGTAGCTTAAACTTTAAGTACTCTACAAGTGAAAAGGCCACATAATCTTTTGGCAATGACCTACAATAATCTTGGACAATGAGGTTTCGGAACAGTTTATAAGGTTAGCTTTTCTCCATATGCTTTGAACTGGAACAGAACGTGTTATTATGATTGCAGAAACTAATTGGTTAATTTCATCTCTGTAGGGAGTTTTGCCTGATGGGAGAGAGATTGCAGTGAAGAGGTTTTTCATTAACAATAGGCATAGAGCAGCAAATTTCTATAATCAAAATCAACATTGTAAGCACTATGGAACACAAAATTTGGTTAGATTGTTGGATTGAAGTTGCTCAGAATCTGAAAGCCTTCTGGGCTATGAATACTTAGCCAATAAGAGTCTTGACCACTTCATTTTCTGTAATTTACTTTACTGTTGTTATCTTAGTTTTATAAGGACGTTGTATTTCTCATTGCTCTCTTCTTTTGTTGTATCTGGAGAAGTTTAGGCCTTATGTCCCCTTCTCCCTACAATTTGTACGTACTCTCTCTTTATCAATAGTAATTTTCTTATGGAGCTTACTAACTGATGTCTGTGTATATAGAAACAAATCACTTTTAGACTCAAAACTGACGTAAAAGAATGATAAACAAACCACTTGAGAAAACAAAACTAATGTTGCAGAAAGATAGAGGCATCATTTCTTACTTAAAACGCATATGTCAAATATGGATAAAGAAATCGAAAACTTGACAAAAATAATGTCATAATAAGAAATGAAATCAGTATTTTAAAATAAACTGATGTCCAGACTCATTTTATACATCAAAATCTGATAAGAAACCGATGTGTATAATTATTTTGGACATCGGCTAAATACTGATGTCTGGATTTTTCGGACCTTCTCATCACCTACTAAGACATCGGTTGTAATTTTGTTTCTCATCGGTTTTTAGCCTATTTCTGATGGCATTATTCTAATAGTGATCCAGGCCCATTTGGTTGAATTGACGGCGACTTGGGGCTCAAGCGGCGGCTACAAAACACCAACGGATTGGACATCACTGGATTTGAAGTTCGGATTAGTCGTCTTCTGGCTCCGAGGATGACTAAGTGAGATTGAAAATTTTAGGGTTTGGGAATCTTGATTTGGGGGTTTAGGGGCTTCTTCGATTAGATTTATGTACATTTAAACACAAGAGAAACTAAGGATGGAGAGAATTACAATGGAGAGATGGTCAATAGTAGTGTAAAAACCGCAATTTTCGTTTTTAATTTCATGTAATTGTGTTGAACGATTATTGTACTATTTCACAAATGCTGCTCGATAATATTTCATTTTTGAATTATCGAAGGTTCGCAATGATTATTTTAACGAAAAGCTCGAATGCTCGGTTTGAGAAATCGACTTTTTCTACGTGCAAAATTTGGGAAAACTTCCTTCATGAAAGTTATAGAGCTCATCGATACGAGTCCGTGCGTATGTGGTACAGATTGTCCGGATTTTTTTTTGAATTAGTTATAGAATTTAGAAAATATTTCTATTTTTGTATAAATAGAAAAAAAAACCCGAGGTTATTTTCAAAACTTTCCAATTTGGTCCGGCCTCCTTTCAATTTTCAGAAGCCACTGTTCATCATCTCTCTTTCGCGTCCTCTCTCTCTCGGCCGAGCCCAGTAAAACAGAGCATGGCGTCACCGTGCTCCCTTCTCCTCATCCGGCCACCTCAAGACCTCCAACCACTTCCAGTAGCTTCGTCTCGACCTTACGCAGCTGCCAGAGGCAGCCTTGCGCCGCGACACGGCCGGTAGCGGCGGCGAGGCCCTAACCGAAAAAGCTCGTTTTCGGTTCGATCTCGATATCTTGAGATATAGGTCACCATTTCACTTGATTCTTGGCTCATTGGACTCGCCTCAACTTCCTTAACAAGCACCAAGACGGAACTGGGTCGATCATTTTCACGTTCGTCGGAGTTCGACCCCTTTAAATCGAAAAACAACCTTTCGATCCAAATATCTCGAGTTATACACGATCGTTTCTTGTGATTCTTGGCCTGGTGAGTTCGCAAGGAAGTCTTGAACAAGTTTCCAGAAGAGATCGAAGCGAGTTGTTGTAGTTTTCACGTCGGTTTTCAAGCTCGCCGGATTCTGGAAAAATTCCGGACGCCGACTGTAATTGGTACTTTTCGATCCCTTCCAATCATTTTTTGGTCTTGTGCTAGTTATGAAAGTTGCTCAAAATGATGAAATGATGGGGAGAAGCTCGGCCCCGACACCATTGGTGGTGGTTGGCGGCGGCTCCGTCCCTAACTCCAGCAGCCCTTTCCGGTCACGTCCGGAGGTCTAAAATTTAGTTTCTGTCCATTTTATGATTCTACGTTTTAATACGATCATTTCGGCATATTATACGTATTTTTCGGATATCGTATGATTTAGTTATGAATTTTGAGATTTTGATCGATTTCGATTGTTAGATTTATGATCTGTGAAATTTGAACCGTCCGATGGACTTGTAGTTTTGATATGATGATCATATGACTGTCCCAATGGCTTTGTATGGTCATGGGCGAAGATCCGACTATTGGATCTTCGTATAAGTGCAAAACGGTAATTAGGGGAGCGATTCGTGAGAATCCATTCATCGGATTTTGTTATAAATTAGAATCCGGCCGTTAAATGATAGTTCAGTCATGTTCTGGAATTATTTGCTAAATTCGAATCACATTTGATTAGGTGATTGATGGATTTTATTTGGGTGAGCTATTTCGGCGTGATTTATATTTATATTGAAGACGCAGCGGGAGTATCGAGGTGAGTAAAACTCACGGGGTTTATATTACAAACCGAGCGTTTTAAATTTATTTATTTTGGTAATTGTGTGAAAAATATTTGTGGATTAAATATTTGATTTTAAAATTACATGGACTTGATCACTACAGTCCATAGGTAAGTAAAATGAATTTTAATTATACAAATGAATTTCACGATTTTCTTGTGTGAACTATAGATGGTATTAGTGGTCATTCCTGAGTGGATGATTACGTATATATATATTTACATGGAAAATTTATATTGATGGGTGGATTGTTGAGTGATGATATGATTGAGTTGAATTGATGATGTCACACCCCGAATTTTAGAATAACAATTCAAAATCCGAAACATGAAAATACTACAAACTCAAATATAATCATCCTGAAAATTTCTTTTCTTAACATACTCACCACACAAAATAAAATCAAACCGAATTTAGTCTCGGTTAATTATTACAACTCAAATCCAAACTGTAATGTAAAGCTCTAAATGAGCATACACACACCTCACAACTAGATAAATAACAAAACTGCTGTAACACCTAAGCAGCTCGGTCACCTCCCTGGTTATCCTGACCTGCAGGAATATCCGCTACACCATTGAATAGTGTACCGGGATTGTAACAACATAAAACCCGGTAAGCTTATGAAAGCTCGTATGAGTAAACGAAGGAACTGTTACTTAATTTAATCTCATTTATTCCCACACAAAGCAACACTCAATAATTTCCACATATGCAAATAATAACAATCTCAATCAACACCAACTCAATATATCAAGACAACCCAACTCACAACTTTCTCCACAACTCTCATCATCGTATTTATAAAAATACTAGAGCTCTAGCTGAATCGTAGCCCGTCACCTGGCCTAGGTTATGGCATCCGACATATTTATCAATTATTGTATTTCATCAATATGTATACCTATATACATATTTAGAACGTCCAATAATTCCACATACTCAACCAATCGTATCCCATCATCCACACTAGGATTAGAGCGTCCGATTACACACACCGGTCATTACGTTGACCCTAAACCCATAAATGAACACAACATATAATATCACATACTGAAATCAACCCAACCAAGATACATCATATTATTATGGAATTACACAATTGTAATATAATCAACTCATCAATTCAACTCAATCATATCATCATTCAACAATCCACTCATCAATATATATTTTCCACGTAAATATATATATACGTAATCATCCACTCAGGGATGACCACTAATACCATCTATAGTTCACACAAGAAAATTATGAAATTCATTTGTATAGTAAAAATTCATTTTACTTACCTATGGACCGTGGTGATTCAAGTCCATGAAATTTTAAAACAAATATTTAATCCGCAAATATATTTTCACACAATTACCAAAAATAAATAAATTAAAATGCTCGGTTCGTAATATGAACCACGTGAGTTTTACTCATCTCGAAACTCCCGCTGCGTCTTCAATATAATTATAATTTATAATTAACGCCGAATATCCCACTCAAATAAAATCCGTCAATCACCTAATCAAATGTGATTCGAATTTAGCCAACAATTTCAACATATAATTTAACTACTAATTAACGGTCAGATTCTAATTTACATTAAAATCCGACGAGCAGTTTCTCACGAATCGCTCCCCTAATTACCGTTTTTCACATATACGAAGATCCAACGGTCGGATCTTCGCCCATGACCACACAAAGCCTCTGGGACAGTCATATGATCATCATAACAAATTTACAAGTTCATCCGACGGTCATAATTTCACAGATCAAAAATCTAACGATCGAAATCGATCGAAATCACAAAATTCATAACTAATTCATACGATATCCGAAAAATGCGTATAATACTCCAAAATGATCGTATCGAAACATAGAATCATAAAATGGACAGAAACCAAATTTTAGACCTCCGGAGGTGGCCGGAAAAGGCCGCCGGAAT
Organism: Rosa persica; assembly: GCA_025331145.1. Lineage (NCBI taxonomy): Eukaryota > Viridiplantae > Streptophyta > Magnoliopsida > Rosales > Rosaceae > Rosa > Rosa persica. The sequence continues at coordinate 21,083,683 of WFKR01000006.1, read as the reverse complement.
TAGGGACAGAGCCGCCACCGACCACTGCCAATGGTGTCGGGGCCGAGTTTTTCCCCTTCGTTTCATCATTCTGAGCAGCTTTCATAACTAGCACAAGACCTAAAAATGACGGGAAGGGATCGAAATTACCGATTTACAGTCGGCGGCCGGAAAAAATGCAGAAACCGGCGAGCTTGAAAACCGACGTGAAAACTGCAACCTCAGGCCCCGATCCCTTCTGGAAACTTGTTCAGAACCTCCTTGCGAACTCAACAAGCCAAGAATCACAAGAAACGATCGTGTATAGCTCGAGATATCTTGATCGAAAGTTTCGGTATTTCGATCAGTTCGGGTCGAGCTCCGACGAACGTGAAAACGTTCGACCCAGTTCCGGCCCTTCTTGGTGCTTGTAGAGGAAGTTGAGGCGAGCTCAATGAGACAAGAATCAAGTGAAATGGTGGAGTGTAGCTCGAGATATCGAGATCGAACCGAAAATGGTGGTTTTCAGTTCGGGCCGTGCCGCCGCCGCCACAGGCTGCGCCGCCTTATGAAACTGCCTCCGGGAGCTAGAGCAACTCGAGACGAACGCCTGAGACTTGGTTTGAGGTCGAGAGGTGGTCTGTGGAGGGAGAACAATTAAGGAGAAGTTTTCTCTCCTTTTCGGTCGAGAGAGACGGTGAGAGAGCTGAGAGAGAGAAACCCAGTTTTTTTTCAGAAACAGGAAGAAGAAGAAGAAGAGAGGAACCGGTAGAAAAAAATTAGGGTTTCCAAAATTTTTCTATATATACAAATTCGGAAAACTTCTAAATTCGATAACTAAATCAGAAAAAATCTGATCTTTGTGTTCTGCACTTGTACGGACTCGTATCGACGAGCTCTACAACTTTCATGAAGGAAGTTTCTCCAAATTTCGTACGTAGAAAAAGTCGATTTCTCAAACCGAGTATTTCGAGCTTTTTGTTAAAAATAATTGTTTCGAAACTTCGATAATTGTAAAAATGAATTATTATCGAACATAAATCGTGAAATAGCATAATAATCATTCGATACAATTACTCGAATTTAAAATGAAATTTGCGGGTATTACAGATGATTTGAATTATATTTCAATTGTGTAATTTCATAATAATATTGTGTATCTTGGTTGGGTTGATTTCTTTATATGATAATACATGTTGTGCTCATTTATGGATTAGGGCAAACGTAGTGACAGGTGTGCGGTAATCGGACCCTCTAATCCTGGGTATATAATGGGATACGATTGGTTGAGTATGTGAAATTTTCGGACATTCTAAATATGTATATAAGTATACATATTGATGAAATACGATAATGATAAATATGTCGGATGCCATAACCTAGGCCAGGTGACGGGCTATGATTCAGTTATTTGAGTGGAAATAATTGAGATTTAATTGAACAACAATCCTTTCTTTTTACTCATACGAGCTTTCATAAGCTTATCGGGTTTTGTGTTGTTGCAATCCCAGTACACTATTCAAATGGTGTAGTGGATATTCCTGCAAGTCAGGATAACCAGGAAGGTGACCAAGCTGCTTAGGGTTACAACAGTTATTTTATTTCATTGAGTTGTGAGGTGTGTATGCTCATTTAGAGCTTTACAGTTCATTTTGTATTTGAGTTGTAATAATTAACCGAGACTAAATTCGGTTTGATTTTATTTCGTGTGGTGAGGTTGTTAAGAAAAGAAATTTTCAGGATGATTATTTTGAGTTGTGGTAATTTTCTTGTTTCGGATTTCGAATTTTTATTCTAAAATTCGGAGCGTGACAAGTAGTAATTAAGGTTGTAATTTTGATAATGCTTCGATGTTCCAAGCCTAAGTCATAAAATTGATGACATAACGAATTATTGTAAAAAGTGGTAGTAAAACACTATAACAAGTTTGAGAACCGTTTTACAAACAAAACAACGAATTGTGGTAAAAAGTGGTAATTTAGTTGTAATAAGTGTTAATACTTCACTATTACAAGTTTTCAAAACCACTTTACCAATAAAACAACGAATGTGTTGCTATAATTGTGAAACTTCATATATTTAAGCAAATTTGCGGTGAGTCATTTATGGTGTAATAAAGTTGTCTATTTTGTAATTACTGTCATTTAAGAGTTATTTACTTATATGACAATGTTTTTTCTAGTTTTACGGCAATTGAGGTCCAAAGTAATTACGGCAATTGAGGTCCAAAGTAATAACTAAGGTTGTATTTGTGGTAATTCTTCAATATTACAAGTCTGAGAACCATTTGACCGATGAGACAACAAATTATTGTAGAGGAAGTAATCAAGCTTTTATTTGTGGTAATTGTTTATATTACAAGTCTGAGAACTATTTTACTAATGTGACAACGAATTGCTATCAAAGTGGTAAAACTTTATGTATATATTGTAAATGAGGCGCGAGTCCTTAATTGTGTATTAAAGTTCTCTATTTTGTAACTAATACTGTTCTCGTATAAATCTCAATATCCATGAGATAATTACTCGTTTGACAATGCATTTTATTATAAATTACAACAATTTAGGTATAAAGTGGTAATTATCGTTGTTTTTATGATAATTACTTCAAATATGATTTCATTTACAAAAAAAAAAAAGATAAAAAGGATCACTTTACCAATGCTACAACAAATGTTTTGTTTATATGGTAAATAATCATATTAGACCTAAAACTTTTCAAGTCCTTATTCTTGTAATTTAGTTGTTCTTTTTGTAACTAGATTCCTTTATTTTGTAAATTATATAATCGATGAGACATTTTACAACAAACGACCATAGTGATAATTATAGTTGTAATCAAAGTAATTACTATATTTACGATCTTCATTACAAGTTTTTGAATGATTTGCGTATAAAACAATAAATGAGTACTTAGTATGGTAATTTTTATTTATTTTTAATTACACATGTCAAATTATAAGTGGATAACATGTTGATTTGTACAACAGGTTTCACCATCTAATTTAATTTAATAAATATTTATTAAAAAGTTGATGTATGACAAACATCAACACACCTTAGACTTCCCCATTATGTAATAAAATCAGAGAACATATCTTATTTCCTTTCTATATTTCTGGGCTTCTAAGCTTTTGCTATATTTCTAATGAAACAAGATGGAAACAAAACAATGAGAAGATAGATGTTCTTTTCAGTGGTGGCGGGACTTGAAGATGGTGGGTGGTATGTTATGGCACTACTACAGAAAATGCATTTAATGACATTTGAAAAACGTCATAAAAAACTTTAGATCACACGCAAAAAAACAGTCATCTATCAACGAGTCATAGTAAGTCATCTTCTAGGACGTTGGAAAAATATCATTAAATGTCTACAAGGGCACAGGAAAAGTGTCCTTGTTTCTATGAATAAACGTTCTCTAATGTTTATAAGGACACTGAAAAAGTGTCATTGTTTCTATGAATAAACGTCCTCTAATGTCTATGGGGACACTAGAAAAACGTCCTTATAACTTAAAAAAACGTTATCTAACATCTATAACGACACTAAAAAAACGTCCTTATATCTTTTCCATGAAACAAAAAAAAAATTATAATATGTAAATTTACACATGATTACCAACGAAATTTATATGTTAACATTCAAAATACAATATCAATGAGCACATTTATTTTCTCAAGTTCACTAAACTATAATTTACCATCTAATCTAACTACAACTTTTCAAGTTCAATCCACATCACATTCATCATGAGCATCCATGAGTTTTTCTTGAACTGCAATATCAATAAAAGAGCAGGAAAGAATTATTACAAGTGCAAATATAAGCCAGCGATATAAGTGTGTTCCAATTTTTATCATAGAAATGAAGACAAAAGAACCAACTAATATTGACAATCATAAACAAGTGCCAATAGATCCAGGAAATACTAGACAAAAGTTACCTTCTTCTTTTTGTGTCTTTAGATTTCTATCAAGCTATGGATCTTCCATTCCCTGTTCAAGATGCTGATCCCAAAAGCAATCCAAAAAAACAAAACTGATTATCAGCCTTTTTATTGAGGTCTCAACGAAAACAAGCATAAGTAAACACTCTCAAACAGAACTAGAAAAGAAAAGAAAAATTGAATAATAGTGAACTTAAGTACCTTTCCTATGATTTCACTTCATCATTGGAAGCAATAGCTGATCTATATCAAAATCACATGCCAACACAAAAAAATTAATTAATATTAAGCATTAACATCTAAAATCGACTAACCAACCATCAACAAAAGACTACAAGGAACAAAGTCCCAACTTACAAGTTGCACGAGAAAAACAAGAAAATTGGGGAAATAAGAAACTAGTAATAGAAAGAATTAGACTACACTAATGCAACAAACTAACAACTCAGCCCCTAAACTTAATGCAATATTGAGAGATGAGATTGGTTACAACTGTCCTCAAATTGAATGACAAAGATCTTTACTCTATTTAAATCAAAGTTGAACTCCAAATGAGTTGCATAAATGACAATGCATTTACTAATTGCAATTCTAAGAACCCTGTGCTTAAAAAAAATATTCATAAAATGATCAATGAAGACCTATAATTTGAATAAGGTGATTGAGACATAATAGGGCTCATTATGTACCTTTCCACAAAGAAGAAACAAGCCGTCGTGGAGCTGCTATTGGTTCACCAAGCTTGTCTTTTTTCTTATAGTTAAGCAGAAAAAATGTTTAGAACTTGTACATATTTCCAGCAAGTTAGCTAGGGCCCACAATATATTATTAAGAGAAAACCCGGGAAAGTGAACCTGAGTTTCATTTGAAAATTACAAGAGAAACTAATAAGTAACTAGCTAGCTTAGAGTGAATTTTCTAATTATACTGCAAAACTATAACAGTGCATAAAAATGCGTGAATGAGACTTCCATCACTCACTGCCTTCTTACCTTGAATTATATTCATTTGATCCCTCTGTTGCCAAGGCTGAACCCATCTCTCCACCATGTACTACTTCCCTTGATTATTTCTGCCACCCTCCATTGAACATATAATAAGTTAAAATTGACCAACTTAAAATTAAAACCACCAAGTATCACAGGGGAAAACATAAAATAAACCAAACATAATAGTAAGGAAGTGTATTCAATGACACACTTTGTATTATATATATATATATATATATTTTGCCGGCCATGAACTGAAAAGAAACCAGCTTAGCAGAATAGTAGGTATAGGCTTCTCCATTCATTCACCGGCCATGAACTTTTTCTCAACTCAAAACCTTAATCTCCAATTCAATATCTGCAAACTCAACTAAATAATATCTAATATTTCTGAAGCAGCATAGGTATCAATTTGGTTGGTTTCCAGCTGTGTTTGTTTCACAGATTTTGGGCATTGAATCGGAGGAAAATACTTCCCAAAGGAAAGGAAAGAGATTCCCCCCCCCACCCACCCCAAGATCCACTTTCCCTCCGGATTTCCTACATTTATTAAAACATTATATGTCTAAATTACCCTTCTCAAAATCATTATTTACTAGTTTTATCCCCATTATAGTTTAGATTCTTGTGTCAAGCGTGCTTCTTGTTTTGGGTGCTATGTCAGAGCACGAAGAACTGAAACTTCATGCACTGATTTCATCTGCTTTTGGTTTTCATTTGTGATTTCATCTGTGGTTGTGGGTACAGTTGGTTCTTTACTGAGAAAGAGGAAGTTGTTGTTCTATGTGTTACCAGATTAAAGGTAATGTCTTTTCAAGTTTTTATTTTTGTTGTCGTATGATCCTCTTCTGGGATCTGATTTAGATCTTTCTTATACCTCTTTTTACTAGTTTTCTTCCCATCTGGAGAGATTCAAGTCTGGGTTTTCACTTTTCCTTCTGTTTGTTTACTCATGTCTTGTTTGATTAGTTTTGTTTGATTGATAAATAGAAATGGTAGTGGGAACTGGGTGGGTTATATCTAATCAGTTTTATATGATTGACAAATAGATATGGTAGTGGGAACTGGAAATCTTGTAAAGGGAAGGTCCTTGATGTCAATATTTTACCAATTGTTCAGTTGTTTAGAGTCTCTGGAGGCTAAGCCTCCATCAAAAAAGTTGCAACCTTTTCTGTTGTCTTTTTGTACATTGAGAACTCTCACTTTTTACTTTCTGCTCTCTGCTAAAAATAATTTCATGCTCTGAACACCTCGAAACTTGACGATCATATATACAAGTGTTTCAGATTTTTCTATTTAAGTATCATATATATATATATATATATACACATATATATATATATATATATTTGTTAGATTTACAAGATAGAAAATTTGGTATGTAGTTATGGCCCGTAGAAACTTGTCGAAGACAAAAAGGATTCTTCTAATGCTGGACAATATCAAAGATTTACTTAATTTTGTCATCATGATATACATTATGCGGAACGACATTATCGTAAGTATAGATTGAAATCACGATCTATTTATGATGCCTTTTCAAGAATGGGAAATTTTCAATGAATGGTGTATGCAAGCGATGTAAGATGTATAAATAGTCTCTGTTTGGATAGGCATACATTTAGCATATTGTGCTCTATGTTATGCACATCTGGTAAATTAAGAGACACAAGAAATGTATCTATAGAGGAAATGGTAGCTATGTTCTTGCATATTCTTGCGCATCATGAAAAGAACAGAATCATACAGGATAGATTTTTGCGTTCTGGAGAAACAATGAGCAGATGATGAGCAGTCTTGTGTTTACAAGGGCAATTCTTAAAAACACCAGAACCTGTATCAGAGAACTCATTTGATGAGAAGTGGAAATGGTTTAAGGTACATAACAATCTATTATTTTTTATTACACTATGAAATTAAAGAACAAAATATAATCTAAGTTGTTTATTGTTGTAGAATTGTCTCGGGGCGCCAGATGGGACATATATTAGAGTACATGTGCCAGAAGTGGACAAGCCTAGGTACCGAAGTAGGAAAAATGAAATAGCAAACGTCTTGGGAGAATGCTCCCAAGATATGCAATTCATTTATATATTGCCTGGTTGGGAGGGTTCAGCTGCAGATTCACAAGTATTACATGATGCCATTAGTAGGAGACATGGGTTCCGAGTCCCCCATGGTGAGATAATATGAAAATTATATTTTTATGTCATTACATAATTGGCTTTCTATCATTATATTAATTTTTCATCAAAGTAATTATATGTTTCACTTTATTCAATAGGATATTATTACCTTGTTGATGCGGGTATCCAAATGGAGAGGGGTTTCTTGCTCCATATAGAGGCCAGAGATATCATTTAAATGATTGGAGAGAAGGATACCAACCTACTACCCCGGAATTTTTTAATATGAAGCATTCTTCTGCTAGGAATGTGATAGAGAGATGTTTTGGGTTACTTAAGATCCACTGGGCAATTCTAAGGAGCCCTTCATTTTTTCCAGTGAAGATGTTGTGCCGAATTGTTATAGCATGTTGCTTGCTTCACAACCTTATAAGAAGGGAAATGGCAATTGATCCCTTAAAAGAGCAATTAAATGCCAATATGAATAACCAAAATGATGATGATGATGATGGTATGATCAATTTTATTGACTCATCAAAACAATGAAATGATTGGAGAAGAGAGTTGGCAACACAAATGTTTAATGAATGGAAAGGAAATAGGAACACAACATGAAACACTTGGTTGAAGACTTCATCAGACCAAAAGAAGAAGAATTGGAGACTTAATTGATTGTAATTTTTTTCTTTTTATTTTCTTGGTCTGGGGCGATGTGCTTGTTTATTTGGTTTGGAGCTTTTGTTCTCAAACTGTGAAAGCTATTATGTATGAAACTTTATTGTCCATTGGTCATCCTTCTTTATTGTCCATTATGAATGAGACTTTATTTCACATCTCCCAGCTGCTTGTTGTCAACTTTATTTCACATGCCCCTTGTTTCCTAATACCGTTTTTTTATGTAAGATGAATTTGCAAGAAAACTCAAGATCATCAGCTAGTAGAAGTGGCAGAACTAAAGACAAGCAGCCATCACACACATAGACCCCTATTGAAGATGTAGCTCTAGTGGAGGCTTTAACTGAACTTTGTGTTGCTGGGACCTGGAAGGTTGACAATGGATTCAAGGCAGGATATTTGGGACAACTGGAAAAGATTATAGAGCAAAAGCTACCAAATTGTGGATTAAAGGCAAATTCACACATTGAGTCTCATGTTAAGACACCAAAGAAACAAACACTTGTCATCTCTAACATGATTGCTAACTCAAGTGGCTTCTCATGGGACCATGAAAATAAAATGGTTGTTTGTGAAAAAGAAGTGTATGATGATTGGGTTAAGGTAAGTTGTATTAAACTTAAATGCACGTTCTTAATTTCAAATGTGATATCTAATATCCAATTGTGTTGTAATTTACTGTATTTACATATTAAAATTTAATCTTGATATCTAAACTTTAATCTTGATATCTAGTTATGTTGTATATGATAGGTTCACAAGGAAGCCAAAGGACTAAGACTTAAACCATTCATTCATTATGATAGTTTAGTGGAAGCTTTTGGGAGAGATAGAGCTAATGGATTAGGAGCTGAAGGACCTGCTGAAGCTGATGAAGATTTGAACAATGATAATGAATTTGTTGATCTCGAAGAGATGGTTTGCCTGAAAATATTGTTCCTACACCTGCTACTCGTACAACTTCTTCCGCTTCTAATTCAACTCGGACTAGAAAGCGAGCAAGGGACGCTTATGCTCAATGTTTGGGAAACATGGGTAGCACACTTCGCTCATTTGTGGATGTGACCAAGACACACTTGGAGACAATGAAAGTACTTTTGAATGACCATGCAACATCTACAAAAAGAGGTAAGCTTGTTGAAGAGCTTATGAAAATTGAAGGCTTGAATGATTATGATGTGATTGAGACTGCTGCTACAATTATTGGTGATGACTCCTAAATTGAGCTCTTGTTCAGCTTACCTGACAGTTTAAAGAGCCAGTGGATTTACAGGCTTCTTAACCACTAGAGAAATGGATGCCCAAGATAATGTTGACCTTAACCACTAGAGAAATAGTGCTTTTGTTTTTCTTTTGCCGTGAGGATGATCAGATGATGGCATATTTTGCTCAAACTTCTTTTGGAAGCTACTGTGTGATCTTTTAATTATGTTGTGACATTAGAACTTATTATCTATTATGCTATTATTTTAGGTACCTTTATCTTGTAACGTGTTTTTTTTTTTTTTGAGTAAAATGAGGTAAACCTTTATTGAAAATGGGGGAGATTACATTACAATACAATGGTCTTAGCTGCAATTGCAGCAAGTAAAAAACGAGGTGTAAGAAAAAAAAAAATCCTACTGTAAAGTCTTAGCATGATCTGCTTCTTTATCACTCTTCATCTTTCTTCTTTTGGTCCTTTTTCTTTAATGATATTTAGTAGATGATGGGTTAAAGATTTTAATCTCTAATGTCTGTATTTGAGCATATGTTTATCGCATACTACAGTTCTCATTTTTGAAAAACTGGTCATTTTCAAAAAAAAAAAAAAAAACTGGATTTCTGCACCTTCAGCTCTTGCATATGTAACTACAACACATGCATCAACAATATTACAAAAGACCAATTGAAAGCTCTAGTATGAATAAAACTTAGAAAAGAAAAAAAAAAGAAGGTAAATTTATGAATGCAATGGAAAATTCATTACTAAGTATTCTCATTAGTATGAGGGTATTATTGGAAAACTCATGGGATTTTGTGTCCTTTCCTTATAAGAACCAAACACTGCGATGGAAATTAAGAGGTGTATTCTGATTACATTCATAGTCTTTCCAAACACTGGAAAGGAAAATTGATGGGAATTACAATTTCCCATGCCCATGGAAAGAGCACGGAAATGCTTTCCTTTCCTTTCCTTTCCGCAAACCAAACGCGTCCTTAAAGATTCCCATGCCGGTTCAAACCACTCCCAGATTACTACTTTCATACAGGTTGCACAGAATGAGGTTGATTCAAAATAAAGTAATAAAAAGTCATACCCTCGTTTTTGTGTCTGAATCGACTAAGAAACCGTATGACTTCATATTACTCAGGTTATGCAGTAACGGAAATCAAGTAACCACACCTTATTCAAGTTGCTTCCAGGTATACATGGCAGACATAGACAATTACATAAATTAAAGTCTAAGACTTGCTGAGAAGAATAGAGAAGACAAACCAATTTTGACAAAATCTAATCTTTAACATGATTACTCTATTCAGAAGCAAAGCACAGAGACCCATTTCAAAATTGAGCTCACTTCAGAATCATCAATATCAATCCCAAAAATAAACATCCTACAAACAAACTCAAAGAAATTATTTGAGGAAAAAAAAAAGATAGCGAAGTTAGTACCTTTAGAGCAGAGATATATAAGCATAATCAAATAAGAACCAGCCTATTTTTCATAAGCACTTGAGAACAACAGAAGAAGGCTATTCAAGGAAGAAAAGCTATAGATCGAAGTCATTGATGCGCGATGGGTGATTGAGAATCAGAGCACATCGATAAAACTCGGTTTCTTTCTAAAGGAGAATATACCTGGGTTTCAGTAAATTAAAGGGGTGAATTCTAAAGAGAATTTGGCAAGATTCCATGGTGGGAAGCTGAAATTCGGAGAGGGAAAATTTGCAGAACCCAAGAAAGTGAAAATTTCGGGTTTTTCTTTTTCAATTTTGGTGCAGGTTGCTGTGATTTGGGAGACTTATATTTATACCTCAATATTGTTGTTCTTTATGTTTGGGTTTAAGCGAATCGAACCTATGATGTTATACCAAACTTGGAGCCACCTTTTTTTAGTTGGGTGGGTGTCCATGCTTTCTCTCCGTGTTTTGATAAAAACAAAACGTCCTAAGCATAATACAAGGATGCATAGTTAAAATGATGTCATTGTATCCAAAACCCATGTGTCCCCAATCTAGGTTTCTGTAGTAGTGTGGGTAGGATTTGCTGGAATGGCAATCTGAGATCTAAAATTCACGAAGGCGTGGAACATAAAGCTGAGAATCAAGTATATTTTGATTGATTTGGGCTTTGATTGATCAATAATTTGGGAAGAATAGTCAAGTACCACTTGATTACATAAACAAAGAGAAGAGTAAAGAAGATTGTAGTTGGGTACCATTTGGTTATAGAAAGAAGGATTTATCAATGGGTAGTTGGGTGCCACTTGATTCCAGAGAAATAAAAGAAGGACTAAATACTTGTTACTCCATGTATTTTGTCTTATAAAATAGTTTAGTCCAAAATTTTAAAATTAAATAGTTTAGTCCTTATTTTTTCTAATTCTCACACAATATGTCCTAAAATGACTATTATACCCTTTTTTTTTCCTTCTCACTCTGTGTGTGTGTGTGTGTGTGTGTGGAGAGAGAAGAGAAAAAAAAAATTTAAAAAGTGAGGGATATAATAGTTATTTTAGGACTTGTTGTGTGAGAATTAGAAAGAATAAAGACTAAACTGTTTAATTTTAAAATTTTGGACTAAACTGGTTTTCATGGAAAAGTATAAGGAGTAACGAGTATTTAATCTATAAAAGAAAGAAGATACTGAAAGAAATAGAGATAGAAAGAGATGAGGTTGAGATTTGTTTGCTATTTTATTTTGATATATATTAATTATACTGAGAAAAAAATAGAATAGAATATATTAAAATAACATACAAGTTGACATATTGGTTGGATTAAGATTAGGCCAAAATGAAGGTTGTCATGTCATATGTCAAATTTGAATTTGACACAAGCTAAAAGAAAACTCCATCGGAGATGCTCTAAGCTAAAAAGTGAGCCACCTTATTAGCTTGATGATTGACGCAAATTAGAGAAAAACTAAAAAGCTTCCGCAACACAACTTTAGCCACCTCCACAAGATAACCAATATGAAAGAGATCCTCCTCCTCCTCCTTCTTCAGGGCTGACAGGACCCAACCCAGAATTTCACCCTGAAATTCTAGGTGGCCCTGCGGGGTCCACTTTTCGAGAAAGTTCAACACAACTTTCCCCAAAAATGGACAACCCTAACCTGCAAAGAATTTAAACCACACTTCTGGAGCCATCCTTAAAACGTATCAATAAATTCCGGAAATCACCTTCAAAAATAATTAGTCAAAAATCACACAAAACATAAACAATCTCCGACATTAAATCTTATTCTCAAAATAAATCATATTTCCAAATCCTAGCATAATAATTCATATCCGAAATTCGTATGGAAAAAAAAATACCCAAAATAATTATAATCCAAAGCAAAATATATTATGCTCAACTAATGAAGGAATAAATAAATGTTATTTCGGGAAAATTAAATGCATGCATCATTCTTTGAAAATAAAAATCCACTCACAGTACTATCGAGGCGATCATGCATACGAGTTCCTTCATCAAGCAATAGCTCGGTACATCTCCCTGAACACAAATATATTCTGTTAATAAGTAATTACCGGACGGAAAATAACTTTATGATAACTAAAATCTAATTTCAAATCCCTTTAATCTCAACTCCTCCAATCCTCTCCGATATCCATCCAAACTTCACAAAACCTCATACATAATCTCTACAATATTTATAGAATTTAATTGGCTTAAAATAGAATTACATCACTGTTCACGCACCGCACTGTATTCACGCGCCGCCACTATTCAAGCACCGCTGATCAACCACCATACCTGGCTACCAAATTTTACCAACATCATCATCTCAACATTCTAAGCATTTTTCATAACTGTGACTAAGTGAGAAAATACCATGAAGTGCTCTAATTTTGCGGATGAACACAAATTTGGAAATCCTTCAAATTCACCTTCCAAACGTGGAAATTTCAGCTAGAAGTCTTGAGGGAAGATGATCAGTGACTCGAGTGCTCCTAATATAACCAATTTCACCACCGGAGATTGTCGAAAATTGGAGAATTTCGCAGGAGAAGCAAATTACTATAGTAACAATGATTGCATAAATTAGAGGTTTTCCGGCCAAATCGCCGATACCCATTGGTACCACCATGTAGAGGGGGAAGAGACGGTCCAAGGACAACTGGAATCAAGTCGAACAGATGCCGAATGGCAAAGAAATTGGAAAAAGAAGATGGGAGGGCGACGCGGGGAAGAAGGAGAGGAGAGAGAGAGTGAGGGTAAGTTCTGAAAATGGGAACTTACCTTGGTAAGTTTCCTTATATATAGAGAGTTACCATGAAAAACTCTTCGTGATTGTTTATTTTGTTTACTCACTTTGCTCTTCCTATATTACATGAGATCAGAGCGCTTTTGATTGAAGTGGAAGACAAGTCCGATCTGCATTACTGCCATAGATCAATATTATTCTTGTGTAGAATAGCTTGTGGAAGTTGTAAAACAAGTTAGCTATTTTGCTTGTAATGTGGTTGTGTTGAATTCCATAACTTGTTTCTTGTAAACTCTATATCATAGTGAATTGGTTTCTATGTGTGGGCTACATAAACAGCCATCAGTGATGTTTCCTCAATCGTGAGGTTTACACTGCGTCAACAAATTGTTGTGTCATGGTTTGTTTGATTTCTACTTTTCACTAAAAACTATTCCATCTAGTATTTTCATTTGGCATCAGAAAGGGTTCTAGAACTTTCTAGTGATCCCAAGGGAGATGGAACATTCGCGCGATAGAGCTGCAGGAGGATCTATCAATAGTCCTCCATGGTTTGATGGAGGTTATGAAAAGTACACGCAATGGAAGATCTACATGAAATCCTACCACTTTGCACAAGACGAGCATGTATGGAACATTGTTGAAAATGGATGGAAGACACTGGTGGTCTCAAGCAAAATTGAAGGATCTTCCACAAGCATCCCAAAGCATGAAAGGATTGGTCAGATGAAGAAGTGCGCAATCTTCAAGCGGATTTTAAGGATTTCAAGTCAAAGAATAGCATTTTCACGGCTCTATCTGAATGAGAGAAACTGAGGATAAGTCACTGTGAGACTGCCAAGCAAGCTTGGGATCTCCTTCAGACAACCTATAAGGGTAACAAAAAGGTATAAGCTCAAAAACTGCAAATTCTGATTTGCGAATTTGAAACCATGGCTGTGGGGGATGAGGAGACTATAGATGATTTTCATGGTAGAATTCTGAAAATTGCTAGTCAATGTCATAGCTTGGGAACACCATTTGAAGATGATAAACTAGTCAAGAAAATACTGAGAGCCTTGCCTGAAAAGTTTCACTCTAAGGTTACCAGTATTGAGGATTCATTTGACACTGATGTATATAATCTTGATGAGCTTATTGGAAAATCTGAAAACCTATGAGATGAGGTTGAAACCTGAGAAGAAAAATAAAAGTGTTGCATTCAAGGCAGTGAAAGGAGTAAAGGAGGAAGAAGAAACACTAGATCTTGCTCTATTGACAAAGGAATTTAAAAGATTTTTCAAAAACAAGAACCCTTTTAGGAACTCAAATGTTCCTAGGAAAAACTCTTATAATGGCACTAGTAGCAGCAGTGACCACAACAATAAGAGTGGGAAAGAAGACTTCAAGGGAACTCAATCAGGGAAAACCAAGTGCTATGAATGCGGTGGCTACGGTCATATCTCTACTGATTGTGGAAATAGGAAGCATGGGAATAGTAACAACAAATCTCTCCTATCTACATGGAGTGATGATGAGTCTCCAGAAATGGAAAATGTGGCATTTGTGTCATCATTCCTACCTGACTCTGACAGTGATGAGGGCTTTTCTGATGATGAAATAGATGTCCGTTGTAAACAGCTCTACAAGGCTTCAAAGGCCACGTTACTTAGGAACTTGAGCTCGGAGAAGGAAATAGAATTTCTGAGGGCTGAATAAGAAAAGATGGAGCACATAGAAACTTCACGGTCCGCATGGGAACAGGAAAGAAGTAGGCTTATGAATGAGTTGGCGGACTTATAAAGTGACCAAGGTTCTTCAACTTGGGAGGTTGAAAGGACTGAGTGTTTCAATAGGATGAAAATGCTAGAACTGGATGTTAGGGGACAATAAGTTTTAAATCTGGAGTTGTTGACTAAAAATGAGTCTTTGTTGGATGAGTTAAAATCAACTCAAGAGAAGTTCTCCAAATTTGAGGTCAGCTTTGGTGCTATGTCAAAATTACTTGGGTCAGGAAGAGCTCCTCATGATACTTGTGGACTGGGATACACCGGAGAGGAGTCCAAGACTACTAAGTTCATAAGAGCATCAAGACCACCTGTAGAAAAGAAAGGAGCTTCCACTGATGATTACTTCACAACTTTGACAAACACAAAGGAAGATCAGGCAACTCTCACTTAACAGGTAAAATTTTACCAAGAGACTTCCACTGGTCAAAACATGTATCGAAACTCTAGAACCTTTATTCCAACGTGTCTTCACTGTGGTAAGATAGGCCATACCAGACCTAGCTGTGATGAGAGATTACTAAGTTCACAGGTTTCTCCAGAAAAATGTACTGTTGAATCCTTACAATGTGAACTTAGAGAACAAAAGGAACTCATTAACAAACTAACTGATACGGTTTTTAAGAAAGAATTTCAAACTGGAAGTGGAAAACCTATCTGGACCAAGAACAATGTAAATAAATGTCTTTTAGCATTTACTGATGAAACTGATGATATCTCATTGTTGACTCATGCAAGTACAGTTCAACAAACTACCCACATTGAGGCCACATGCTTGGTTGCTTTAACCACCTTAGCTGACAAGCGACCAGATTTTTGGTATGTTGACAATGGCTGTTCTAGACATATGACTGGAGACAAAGCCTAGTTTGTTTCATTTGAAGAGGTAAATGTGACTGGCTCAGTCACCTTTGGAGATGGACGAAAAGCAAGTATTCTTGCATAAGGCACAGTTAACATTCCAGGTATACCTAACCTCAAAAATGTGTTATATGTTGAAGGCCTAACTGCAAATCTAATTAGTGTCAGCCATTTGGCTAATGACTATGAAGATGTGCGGTTTAAGAAACAGAGATGTTTGGTGTTGAATCAGAAAGGAAAAGGTATCATGGGAGGTAAAAGATCTTTTGATAACTGTTATCATATTCGAGCTAATGAATCATTCAGCTTGCAGTCTTTGAACTGTGGTATAGAAGTGTGAAGACCTGAAATTTCATTTAAATAAATTTATGTAATTCAATATTTGTTCAATAATATGAATTATGAATTTTGGGCTTACTTCGTATGTCGTTTTATGAGGAGAGGGGTTTCGAACGAATTTTATTTTTGAAACGAACATTATTTAGGGGGTCATGAAAATTGACTTTTTATACATTCGAAATTTGGAAAAACTTTCTCCATAAAAGTTGTAGAACTTGTCGATACGATCTCGTGTATATGTGGAACGCAATATTCGGAGTTCGTATTAATATGACCTGGCCCCATCTTCCTCCTCCAGCCTCCACCGCCGTCGATCGGGCCCTCCCTGCACTCGGCCTGAGCCGCTGAGCCGCTTGGTGCAGCTGCCTTGCTGCACGGCTGCCCCCAGATGGGGATCAAAGCCTCCCCGTACCCAAAATCCAACCCGGCCAGATTTTCCTTTTCTAGCGATACATGGGCCGATCCTCCCCATTTTCGTGATCTTCTCCTCTTGCTGATCATCCTCATATCCTCCTTGCATGGCGATTTGAAGTGTAGAGCGAAAGATCAAGGTTTGAAGTTTTTGATGGCCTAGAACAGATCTAGAATCTGATCAGACGCACGGGATTAATCCAACTTTAAAGCTCAATCTAAGACGACCTAGACCAAATCTCGCTTAGCTCCAGGAATGAAAGTTGATCACTCTTTTATTTTGATGAAGTTTGTAGTTGACAACTTTTGCATCGGAGGTGGTTGACTAGAGTGTGGCGGTGCATCGAACCATATTTTGAGTTTATATTATCTGGACGATGATCTATTCATCCTTACGAGCATTTTGATATATCACAAGGTTATTTTAGAAAAAGTTGATAAATGTTGGATTTACTATTTACGGTGTTTATGTTTTATCTTCGGTTTACAATCTGCGGAGATCAGACCATCGGTTTTGCTTCAAATTTTAATATTCACCGAACAACGTTTTTTAGCTTTCTTTAGGATTTGGGCCCGAACTGTTCGGCAGATTCCCACGCGTTACGCACCCGTTCGCCACTTTGTTCTCAAGGGGAGACAAGCGCGCTCGAAAACAACGTTCGACTTGCATGTGTTAAGCATATAGCTAGCGTTCCTTCTGAGCCAGGATCAAACTCTTTTTTTAACTATGATTGGGCCCTGCAGTGGTAGAACCTGGTGAACCGGGCGTACTACTTCCTTTCCTTTTTTTTTTTTCTTTTTTTCCTTCTCTTATGATTTTTCATACTCTCAAAGAAAGTCTAAGTGGATTGTAATATGTTGATCGCATGACTGTCCTGATGACTTTGTGAGGTCACGGGCGAAGATCTGACCGTTGGATCTTCGTATAATTATAAAACAGTGATTCAGAAGGCGATTAGTGAAAATCCGTCAGTCGAATTTTCGTATAATTTCGATAAGATGTTTCCAAGGGCGATCCGTGTGGATCCGACTATTGGATCATCGTTTAAATTCGATCCGACCGTTGGATTGTCTTTATTTTAGAATCCGACCGTTGAATCGTCGTTTAAGTTTATTTCGTGATTCGTACTCAGCAAAGACCATACTTGATTAGGTATTTGACGGTTTGAGTTGACGAGCATTTGGATAATTGTGATATTTATTGATAGAAGATGCAGCTAAACAAGAGTTGTGTAAATCGCACATGGTTCATTTACGAACTAAATTTAGTAATTTATATTGATTTGGTAATAATAGGAATTCCTGTGTGAATGTCTATGTATATATATTATTTATGTGATGATATATATATATATATATATATATTTGTTGATGGATTGTGTTGAGGAAACAATATGCATGATTGTGTTACTATTATTGTTTAGATGTTTACTTTTCGAGAACGATATATTGAGAAGGGTGTTGAGTTTTATTGTTTGAGAAACAATAAATTTTTTGATCTGTGGAGATCAATAGGTCACGAGTGTGACCATGGCATACTATCAGTGAACCATGCTCTTGTACCGGGCTGGTGGTTACTAATAGCATTATAATCGTGAACCACGCTCTTGCGCTGGGCTGGTGGTTGCGATCAGTTAGAGCTCTAGTCTGTCTGCCAAATGTGAGTGGTCTTATGAGGGTAACATTGAGTATACTTGTGACTCGTAAGTATGAGTTTTAAAAAGAGTCTTGAGAGTATTCATTCCTTTATATTTTAGGATATTTTGGAGTTACCTTGTGAGTTTATATTTATTAACTTAAATTGTACAATCTTTAAATTTACTCATACGGGCTTTCAAAAACTTACCGAGTTTTGTTTTGTTGCAATCCCGGTGCACTATTCAAACAGTGTAACGAATAATCCTGCAGGTCAGGAGAACCAGGGTGGTGATCGAGCTATTTAGTGTCGCAGTATTTGATTTATCGTATTTGCTTTTGTGAGGTTTGTTATGCTCATTGGGCTTTACAATTTAAGTTTGTGAGAGTGTGATGTAATAAGTAATTTGAAGATTTGGTTTTCGTATTATTGAGTGGGTGAGGTGTGGTTGCTTATGAAAAAAATTCAGGACGTTTATTTGATTAAGTTGTTTAATTCATGTTTTAGATTTGAATTTATTTATTCAAAATTCAGGGTGTGACAGTTTGGTATCAGAGCGTAAGGTACATATTTGGTGATAATCAGTACTCCCCGAGTGATGGCCCGTCTGTTGCGGATCCCCATCATATGCTTTTCGATACTGGTATAATCATTGGGTATGTTGTAGTGCAGAGTCCAGTTAGGGTCTAAGTCCTTAGTTACCATGAACAAGTATAGTTCCTTGAGTTACCTTAGATGTGTTAGTATCTTGGTTAATATGGACTAGTATTTGACTTATGATATGTTTTAAGTGTTATACATGTATCGACCAGGTATACTTGTACTATTGTCCATAGGTAATGGATTTTGTGGGAGGCAGAGGTCGGGGTCGAGGGAGACCCAAAGGTAGGGGCAGAGGTAGAGCTAGGGATAGGGCCTCCTGTGGATTACTATGAGGACGAATTGGAAGCACCAAAGTTTGAGCTGCTAGCTCCACCCGTGGCGGATCCCGATTGGCAAGGGAGATTTCTCGTCTAAGAGCAGTTCCATTTAAGGGAGGCACAAACTACATGTTGGCAGATCAGTGGATCGAAAACATGAGGGGCTACTTCCAAATGGTAATTTGTGATGAGTAGGAAAAGAGGAAGATAACATTGTTTATGCTTCAGGAGGATGCAAGGTTGTGGTGGAGTGGCACAGAGAGGATGATGGATGTGACTCCCCTAACTTAGGATGAGTTCGTGGAACTCTTTAGGAAGAAACACTTTCATGTTATAGTGAGACACCAATTAGAGAGACAGTTTCATTTTCTAACTCAGGGGAAGTTGAGTGTGAGAGATTATGAGGCAGAGTTCAACCGATTGTATCAACATGTGAGACAGCTAGATCTTGAGAGTTTGGCCATGAAGTTTTAGTTGGGGTTGAACCCTTCACTTCGGCGTGACGTAGCCATTTTGAAACTGACAGAACTAGGACTCATAGTGGCTAAGGCATTAGCCATTGAGCAGGAAAACCAGATTCTCTTGGAGGAGCAGACTGTTGAGAGAGATTTTCAGAGGATGGGAAAGGCAATTGCTAAGAGCAGCGATACAGTGAGAAACCGAGGTAACTTCTGGAAGAGGCAAAAGACTAACCAGCAGGCACCAGCTAGGGCGGTACCTATTAGACAGGTGGCACCTCTGAAATGTTTTAATTACCATGAATTGGGACACATTTCTCGGAACTTCCTGAAACCAAAGAACTCGGTGTGCTTTACTTGTGGCCAGGCAAGACATATCTCCCAAGTTTGTCCACAGTAGCAAGATAGGGATCAAAGGAATCAGCAGAGGCAACAGCCTCAAGGTCAGGCTAGAGTCTTCGCCATTGGAAAGGGAGGCAATGGGGTGGAAGGTACTATATCTGTTTATAGCTATCTTGCTAGAGTACTGTTTGATACTGGAGCTTCCCACTCTTTCATATCTAGTTCTGTGGTAGATGTGTTGGGTTTGATTGCCATGCCTCTTACTAGATCTTTATGTGTTACATCACCTCTCGGTGTATCCCTTGAACTTGATATGTTTTGTGATGATTGTCCTATTGGGATATGTGGTAGAGAATTCTCTGCATCCTTGATTGTGATTCCGGATCACACGTATGATGTGATTTTGGGTAAGGATTGGTTGAGCCCGAACCATGCAGTGATTGATTGCTTTAGGATGATTGTGTCCTTCCGGGTTCCTGGACAACCAATGTTTCACTACCGTTGTCTAAAGTCCGACATCGCCATGAGAACAGGGATTTTGGCTCATATTGAATCCGTGAGTAGTACTTTACTAATTATAGGGATTCCTGTAGTTTTGGAGTACATTGATGTGTTTTAGGAGATAGCAGGGTTGCCTCCGAAAAGGGTATTGGACTTCTCCATTGATGTGATACCAGGTATTGCCCCTGTGTCGAAAGCACCCTATCGGATGGCTCTAGCTGAACTTCAGGAGTTGAAGGTTAAGATTGAGGGATTACTTGCACAAGGGTTCATACAGGCTAGTGTATCTCTTTGGGGCACACCAATGTTGTTTGTGAAGAAGAAGGATAATTCACTTCGGTTATGTGTAGATTACCGACAGCTAAACAAGGTGACCATCAAGAACAGGTACCCTTTATCTAGGATTGATGACTAGTTCGATCAGCTTAGGGAGGCTACTGTGTTCTCAAAGATTGATTTGAGATCTGGATATCACCAGTTAAGGGTGAAGGATGATGATATTCCAAAGACGGGCTTCAGGACCAGGTATGGACATTTTGAGTCCCTTGTCATGCCTTTTGGTCTCACGAATGCACTTGCAGCATTCATGGACTGGATGAACCGCACGTTCAGTCCTTACTTAGATCAGTTTGTTATGGTGTTCATTGATGACATCTTGATTTATTCAAGGTCATCTGATGAGCATGAGAAGCATTTGCGGATTGTGCTACAGACATTGAGAGAAAAGAAATTGTTTGCCAAGTTTGAGAAGTGTGATTTTTGGCAGAAGGAAGTCAAGTTCCTTGGTCATGTAGTTTCGAAGGATAGAGTTTCTGTGGATCCTTCGAAGGTTGAAGCGGTGATGAGTTGGAGATGCCCCACTACTATTACAGGCATTTCATTGAGGGGTTTTCTGGTATTGGTTCGGCTTTGACCAAGTTAACAAGGAAAGACACTCAGTTTGTATGGACGGATGAGTGTGAGAAGGCCTTCAATGAGTTGAAGACTAGGCTAACTACAGCCCCAGTGTTGACTATTCCTACTAATGATGGTGGGTTAGTTATCTACAGTGATGCATCTCATCAGGGTTTAGGGTGTGTGTTTATGCAGAATGGTACCGTTGTTGCTTATGGTTCTAGACAGCTGAAGGTGCACGAGCGGAATTACCCCACTCATGATCTAGAGCTAGCTGCAATGGTGTTTACCTTGAAGATTTGGAGACACTATCTTTATGGTGAGCAATTCGAACTCTTTTCTGATCATAAGAGTTTGAAGTATCTATTCTCCCAGAAGGAATTGAACATGAGGTAGAGAAGATGGATGGAGCTCATCACAGACTATAATTTCGCCTTAGAGATCATTCCGGAAAGGCCAATGTAGTGGCAGATGCTTTGAGTGGGAAACCTCGAGTAATCATGGCATCAATTATGGTGCAAGAGTGGCTCATGTTGGAAGCTGCATCAGAGTTTGACCTTATGCCCGCAGGAGCAGGACATGGAATCTTTCTCGGTAGTATCACCTTACAGTCCACCTTGATTTCCAGGATCATTCAGGGTCAGACACTTGATGAGTTTGCTCAGGCAGGATTGTTGAGATGACTGCTGATCCGAATGTGGATCATTTAGTGGATTATTGGGGTAGATGGAGGGTTGAGATTGCGAGGGAGATTGCGTGTTCCGAGTGTTGATAACCTCAAGGAGGAGGTCATGTGGGAAGCACATAGGTCTCGATACACTATACATCCAAGGGGTACTAAAATGTATTTGGATCTACGAAGGAAGTTTTGGTGGTATGGAATGAAGAGGGATGTGGCAGAACATGTGTCGAAGTGTCTTACATGTCAGCAAGTGAAGGTAGAGCATCAGAGACCCGCAGGAATGTTGAAACCCCTACCGATTCCTGTTTGGAAATAGGAAGATATCTCTATGGACTTTGTGACTCGATTGCCTAGGTCCAGGCAAAGTTATGACTCGATTTTGATGATTGTTGACCGTTGACTAAGTCAGCACACTTTCTTCCTGTGGCAAAAACTTACTTAAGGGATGTATTGTGCAAGTTGTACGTGAATGAAATAGTGAGGCTTCATGGTGTGCCTGTGACGATTGTCTCTGATCGTGATGCTCGTTTCACTTCAGAATTCTGGCGTAGGTTCCATAAGGCATTTGGCACATCTCTAGCAATGAGCACTGCATTTCATCCCCAGACAGATGGGCAGACTGAGAGAGTGAATCAGGTGATGGAGGATATGCTTAGAGCTTGTGTTCTGGACTTTAAGGGAAGTTGGGCGGATCATCTGCTATTGGTAGAGTTTGCGTACAACAATAGCTATCACTCCATATGAGGCTCTTTATGATAGGCCATGTAGGACTTCTATCTGTTGGGTAGAAGTAGGAGATAAAGGACTCTTGGGTCCTGCACTTGTTCAGGAGACTACTGAGAAGGTCACTACTATTCGGGACAGAATCCGAACCGCTTAGAGTAGACAGAAGAGTTTTGCTGATTTGAAGAGGAGACTTGTAAAGTTTGAGACAGGCGATCATGTGTTCTTGAAGGTCTCACCTATGAAAGGTGTGGTGAGATTTGGCAAGAAAGGAAAACTCGCACAGAGATATGTTGGACATTTTGAGATTCTTGAAAAGGTTTGAAACTTGGCATATCGACTTGCTTTACCTGTTAGCATGTCGGGTGTGCACAACGTCTTCCATGTGTCTATGCTCAGGAAGTATGTCAGAGATGAGTTCCACATGATTGATCATGGTATGATCGAGGTAAACACGTAAGGAAGTAACTCACACCTTGTTGCCCTAAAAACACGTAATGTCATGAGTTATCAATAACCAATTCTTGTTACCCCATGAATCACCTAAAGGCAGACAAACTAGAGCTCTAACTGAATTTGTAACCACTCATCCGGCCAAAGACGTGATTACCTAATATTCTGCCCAAGGTCATAGATCTTCGTTCCTCGAAATTTTCAGTCCCATGGAGTAAAACATTAAAGCAGTTGCACAAAACAATAAAAAGCATCAATTCATGCAACTATAATTCACAATCCACCAAAATATATATATTTCATGTAACTATAATTCACAATCGAAAACCCATTTTCCTACCTGTGAACCGTAGTCCTACAACCGTAGTCGATCAAGTTCATATCATTTCAAACAAATATCCTTTTCAAAACATTTCACATGCGATTTATATATTAACTCCAAAAAATAAATAAATCCGTTCATAAATGAACCTTGCTATCTCGAAACTGCCACTACGTCTTAAATACAGAACAAAACTGCCAACCCACAAAATAGCTGTCCAAAGAATACTTAGTCAACGAATCACAATTTAATAAAGTTCGAATCCCCAAATCGGACCAAAATCTCAAAGTATCGTCAAATTGAGACGAAACCACTTCCGACACCTCCCAAAATCTCGGGAACACTTCCACGATCGATGTGTCCAAGCCACAAGTCAATCTGATGCTCAAATCCTCATGGATTGAATAAATCCACCGGTATGAAATGATAAAAATCATAACAAAACCATATGAACTCCAAAATTTGTATATTATATATCGAAACGCTCGTATCAACGAGTAGAACATATATAACACCAGAAACAGTTCCCTACATGGCCGGAATGCCGCCGCAGGCGGTGGCACACCTCCGCCAGCCAAAACTCGTTATTTAACAAAACTCCCAACATCAAAGTTGTTCATCTAAGCATGCTTGACAGTTTTTATAACTAGCACTAAGTCAGAAAACAAGCATAAATGGTCTAAAAGTACCTTGCAAGCTTTGAATTTTTGTTCAATCTGAGTTGAATTGATTTCCACGTAAATCGATCCAAACAACCACCAATGATCGATCCAGGAGGCTCCAACGAACCCAAAGAAGGAAGCTTGAAGCCGTGCCGTCGCTAAACTTTGCCGACTTGCAGCGCCGCCGTGGAGGAGAATCGCTCTAGAGAATACCAAAGGGAGGAGCAGAAGGCTGAGAAGAGTCGGTCTGGAAACACGAATTCGTATCAATGCGCTCTACAACTTTTGTGAATGAGGTTTTTTGAGAATCCAAACATACATAAAGTCAAACTTCACACGACCCCTTAAACTGGGAAATTCGAATAATTATACATACGAAAACATTCCACTGCACATCCAACCTATGAATAAAGTACAATAACAATTATTAGGACAACTAGTCCATTATTAATTACTAAAATTAAATAACGAAAATTCAGGTCATTACATGTGATCCGTGAAAATCTGGCATCGTGCCCCATAAAGATAGTTTCTCCACAACTTAAGTGCAAGTACCACGGTAGCAAGCTCAAGGTCATGAGTTGGATAGTTCATTTCATGAGGTTTTGGCTGCCTAGATGCATAGGCAATCACATTTCCATGCTGAATTAACACACAACCCAGACCTTGTCTTGAGGCATCACTGCAAATTACTGGGGCACTAGTTAAATGTCTTTTGAGCTTTTGGAAACTCTGTTACACTCCTCTGAGCAAACAAATTTAGAAACCTTCCTGGTCAATTTCGTAAAAGGAGCTGCAAGCCTGGAAAAGTCCTGAACGAACCGACGATAGTAACCTGCTAAACCCAAGAAACTACGAATCTCCATCATAGTGGTAGGTCTTCCCCAGTTCAAAACCGCTTCCACATTTTGAAGGTCCACACTAATACCTTCAGCTGAAACAACATGACCCAAGAATCCTATGCTGTTAAGCCAGAATTCACACTTACTCAACATAGCATATAGTTTAGCCTCCCTCAATGTCCGAAGCACTAGCGTCAAGTGCTTAACATGAAGTTCATCAATAAACACGATCACAAAACGGTCCAGGTACGGGCGGAATACCCAATTCATGAGATCCATAAAAGCCGCATGTGCATTGGTCAATCTGAACTGCATTACCTCAAATTCGTAGTGACCATAATGTGACTGGAAGGCAGTCTTAGGTATGTCAGCTTCTCTTATTCGTAACTGGTGATAACCTGACCTCAAGTCAATCTGAGAAAAGACCTTGGCACTCCGCAACTGATCAAACAAATCATCAATTCGTGGTAAAGGATACTTGTTCTTCACTGTGACTTTATTCAATTTTCTGTAATCAATACACAATCTCAAAGTGCCATCCTTCTTCTTAACAAAAAGCACTGGGGCACGCCAAGGAGATACGCTTGGACGAATGAATCCTTTATCTAACAGCTCTTGTAACTGACTCTTTAACTCCTTTAATTGAGTTGGGGCCATTCTGTAAGGTGCCTGAGATATAGGTGTTGTACTAGGGAGCAAATCAATAGTGAAATCTATCTCTCTTACTGGAGGTAAGCCAGGTAATTCATCAGAAAACACATCCGAAAACTTCCTGACCACAGGAATATCCTTAATACTCAACACCTCCCTCTTTGTATCCATAATGTGTGCCAAGTAAGCCTGGGAGCCCTTACTCAAAAGCTTTTCAGTTGTTAAGGTAGAAACCAGGCAAGAGGAAAGAATATTCCGTTGACCCCGAAAAATAATTTCCAGTTTTCTTGGACTTCGAAACACTACTTCCTTACGGAAACAATCAACCAATGCATAGTGTGTCCATAAAAAATCCATCCCTATAGTTACATTTAACTCCACAAGATTTAAAGGAATTAGATTGGCTGATAGGAGCATTTTAATGCGATATTTTAATAGTTAATTCCTCATATTTTGCTTAGTTATTTCCTTAACCGAATCGATTTTTAACTCAATTTCTATTTTTAGGTACATTGGAGTAGATGAAGATGAAATGAGCATTACTTCCATAATTATCTGGAAATGATGGAGAAGAATGGAAATACACTAAAAAGTCAACTTCATACATTTTCTTACTGTGGCTAGGAAAGACCAAGTCAAGTAAGGAGGAGCGGCCGCCTGACCAAATGAACTTCAAATGAGCTGAACATTTTCAGATCCATTCTAGACATCCTAAGGAACATTTCTTATGAAGAGTACAAGAGCCAGATAGAAGTGGAAGACCTTCAAAAGATCAGTCCAAATTTCTGCTAAAAGACGAAAACTATAAATCGGACCTGAACGTATTCAAGAAGCATTTCCGGCCAAACTACTACTTCAAAAGCTCTGAAATTTTACCAGGATGATCTACATTCATGGAGGAACATTTGTTATGAAGAAGTCATAGTTAAAATCAGAACATTATGTGGAGATAAAATTTATCTCCCATTTATCACTTATGGGAAAACGTTTTGACTATTTCTAAGTCATTTTTGGTAGGCTAAGTCAACAATTGATGTCTACACATTTGTCTATTAAATCTAGCCCTTCATTTCTTTTCATCTTCACCCTCCATTTATTATTTTCAGCCTATAATTACACCTCCCCTCAGTAGGACATGACAATTCTTTCATCCATTTCATCTTCTTTGTCTCACCATCTCCTCTCCATTCTCTAGTTCTTAGTTTCATTTCTTTTCCATTCTCTAGTTCTTTGTTATGCATTTTCAATCAAAGAGGAGAAGAAGAAGAAGCCGTGAACAATCCTAGCCGCCATCATTCCACCTTGTGTCATGATAGTGAAGCCTTGTTTTCAAGATTCAAGATCAAGGTCTCAAGCTCTTCATCATCCACTCCCATCACGGTGTAATTCAATCTTTTTCCTTGTAACTTCTTTTGGTTTTCTTTGTTTGGATTTTTAGAATTATGAATTATAGTTAACAAATAACATTAAAGGCAAAGTTTAAAGCCTGTCTCTATGTTTTGAAATAAAGTTGTAATTTCTTTATATTGATTTCTATGTTGCCTATGTGAGATTGCTTGATTGATTTTGAATTATAGAAAACTTTTATATGTATGTGTTCTTTGGTGGCCAACTTGGGATATATGCATGTAATTGGAGCTAGATTTGAGTAAACAATTCACCTAATAGTTTTGTGAACCTATTTCATAAGTAGTAAAGGCTTTAGACAAAAGTCGAAATCAATTAAGGAGAATTGCAAATAGATGAACTTTTTCATACTAGGTTGTGCACTTTGGTTGACATCCTTTCTTTGTTCTTCATCCATTGAATGTGTTTTTGATTAGCTAGCTTTCTAGACTATGATTGCATGTTCAATAGAATTAATTTAGGTGCTTTCACTTAGATTAATTATTCAAGGAAAGTAAAATATGGGAAATCGTTTGCTTACTAACGTTTCACATGGTCAACTTTTTTCTCATGACATAGTTAATCAACTATAGGAATTGCGACTGGATTTCTTGCATATGGATATGGTTTTTATCTTTGTTCCTTGCGTTTCACCCTTGTAAATGTGTTTTTACATTTTCTTTATTTTATTTAATTTTAATTCCGATTCTATAATCATAAACCCCCCTTATTTGTGTTCACTTGTATATATTTCTATTCTTTATTTTATTTTTGTAAATAATAATTTTCTTCATTTGTTTCACAATTACAGGTGTACCCTCAATCCCCGGCTAGAACGATCCCTACTTACTCTATACTAACGATGACATTTTACAGGGTTAAATTGTGTGTTCATTTCGACCACATCATTGGCCTCCAAGCAAAAACCATCAACCATTACACCACAATTATTGAAAACCCATTCTATCTTAAGGGCTTCTTCTGTAGGTAAAGAAACATACCACTCGCCTATAAGAGGTGATGACGGCGCATTTGCAAAACATGCGAAACTACTTGACATAAATGAGTGCGTAGCACCGGGATCAATGAAGGTTAAAGCAGGTTGATTAAAAATAAAAGGCTAAATACTGTTTAGTCCTTGAGCTTTTGACCATAAAACATTTCAGTCCCTGACCTTCTAATTTCACACGTTTAGTCCCTGTACTTCAAAATTTCATACCAATAGGTCATTGCCATCTAAAAGTCGCTGTGAAATATCTATTATGCCCTCAGTTCTTTTTTTTATAATAAATTTATTCCTTTCTCTTTTTTTTTAATTCTTTTTTCTTTATTTTATTTATTCTTTTTTTTCAAACAGAAAGAAAGAAAAACAGAAAAAAAAAAAAAAAACAGAAAGAAAGAAAGGGAAAAAAAATCCTTTTCCAAAAAAAATAAAATAAGTAATTAATTAAAAAAAGAACTGAGGGCATAATAGGCATTTCGCTGTGACTTTTAGACTGCAAGGACCTATTGGTCAGAAATTTTGAAGTACAAGGACTAAACGTGTGAAATTAGAAGGTCAAGAACTGAAGTGTTTTTCGAGCAAAAGTACAAGGAGTAAACAGTATTTAACCCAAAAATAAACAATGTACCAACGATAACCTTCGGTGAATCACGGCCCTCCTACTAGGTCATGGCGTGTAGTCTAGCATGTGTCACAGGATGACCCTGCTGACCCCTACCATGCTGAGAACCAGTTCGGCCTACCGAGCTAGTGCGAGCACCACTGGTAGAATCGCTAGCAGAGGACTGACCAACAGTCTGAGTGGGGGTAAATCTGGCTCCCTGAGTCAAAAACGGGCAGTCCCTCCTGAAGTGATCCTACTGACCACACATGAAACACCCCACTAACTAATACTGCCCAAATTGAGCTGACTGGCTAGTAAAATCCCAATCAAGCAGTCGAAACTGTCGTCCACTAAACTGACCTCTAGTGAATCCCCTTTCACGTACCCTGAATCTAGTACGAGACCTCAAACTAGAACCACTGCTCTTTCCACTACCAACTGAAGATCTAGGTCCGGATGTGGAAGTAGCCCTCTTAGATGGACCTTGGCTAGGGCCATTAGGATCCCTAGGGTGAAAACAGATGGGTGAGTCCGACTCAATGTCCATGGCATAAGACACTACCTCACCAAAGCTCCGGTATAATGTGCCTAACATCTCATCCTTAAACTTTCCTCCAAGTCCCTACACAAATCTACGAATCTTAATTTGCTCAATGCGAACCAAATCCGGCACATGGTTAGCCAAGGAGAGAAACTTCTGCTCGAACTCCAACACTGACTGATCATCTCTCTTCTCCAAACTCAAGAACTAGTCCTGCATCCGATTAAGGTGGGCATTGCTGAAGTACTGTCCATAGAAATGAGCCTTGAACATGTCCCATGTCATCGGGCCAGCATTTGCATGGTCAATGACAACACCAGTCCACCAATGCCAGGCGGTATCCTCAAGGAATTGAACCACAAAATTCACTTTCCTGTCGTCTGGAAGCTCCATTTGGGAGAAAACTCTCTCCATCCTATCAAGCCACTGCTGGGCCCTATAGATGTAGTGGTGGAAGCAAAAGTCTGAACCCCGTGCCTCCTAGCACGCTCCACAGTATAGCGGTACATGAACCGGGGAGTGCTACAGCAAACAGCCGAAAGAACTACCCAAAAGTATCCTCAAACCTCCTAGGTAGATGGTCATCATCCTCAACAAGAGGAGTTCCCCCACGTGATTGGCAATTACGAGCCATAGTACCTAAAGAAAGAGTATTAAGAAGTTCAAGGATCAGTACAACAACGTATCTACTTTACATGCATAAAAACATGCTAGCACCGAAGAGCACACGATGAGGATCCAATGCGGTCGGGTCATCACTTGGGAGGTACTAGGTGTCATTAGGCATATAAAGTAGCAAGGAATCAAGGAAGTCTACAGAACCTAGAAACCTAATGCTCTGATACCAGCTGACAGGGCGCGCGCCAAATTTCATCCTAAAATCCTAAGTGGCCCTGCGGGACCCACCTTTACACAAGGTTTTACCAAAATATTTAGGCAAAACCACCCCTAAAAGTAGGCAACCCAAACCTGTAAGAAACCAAAAACACTTCTAATAATCCAACCGTATCCTCTTGGAGCCGCTCCCATCTTCCAAACCAGCTCACAATCAAAAAGAATAAAGTAGTATTTCATATACTTAAAGTCCAACCAAGGTCCATATTTATAATACAACAATTTACCAAAGTTAGGCTATAGACCTCAAATATAATTCATTACAAGTCTGGGTCACAATTCCCATAGTAATCAGAGCAGTAAAAAAAAAAATACAGAATTTGAAATGAAGTTCAGTAGGTTAAACAGGTAACCTACTATATGAGATAACGGAAGCAGGTGCGGTCACTATGGCTCACTCCTAATGCGCCGAGCAGCAACACTGTGAACTGGGCATTTGAAACAGAAGGCCTAGGGGAAAGCATTTAAAAACGATGTTATCGTGAGTGGACAAAAAGTTAAATAATTATAATAAAAGGAAAAAGGGAATGGTTTTATATTTTCCCACAATTTAATTTTGGAAGATAAATTCCGATGCATGCAAGATTTAGAAAAAAATATTTCTTTAACTTCAAAGAGAGCATAAGAAAGATCATAGTCCAGCCCCGCTGGCTAAAATAAATAAAATAATATGGGGAAGAGATTTCACCATATGGGTAAAGGAGTCCTTAGGCTCTACCCTTGACTCCCACTCACACATAGATTGTGTGAGGAGAAGAACTAATGATCTCGACTACAACTCATGTGAGGAGGAGAATAAATCACCTCGACTGCCACTCACAAACACAAAGTAAGTGAGGAGGAGACACTAACAAAAAGACTCGAGTATGGTGAGGGAAAAACATTCGAAATCAATAAATCCATAAGGCTTCCCCAATTCTCGCGAGCAAATGATATATTTCAATGGTATGGCCCCGCACGCCAAAATATTCTCAAATTCACAATAAGTAGCCGCACGATGAAAAATAACTATAAATCGGCAATAAACATATAATCAATATTTAATCTCACGGAAACTGAATCATGTTATCAAAACCAATTAAAAAAGAAATCCAAATCCAAACATAACAATTTCATATTCGAAATCCATACGGAATTAATGCCAAAATTATGATCCAAGGTAAAATATTATGCTCCATAAGAAACATAATAAAATAAATAAAGCAATCACTCATCATTTTGAAGAAAATAATTGCATGCATCAATATTTAAAACGAAAGTCCACTCACAGTATTAGGCTAGTCCTGTCGTCGATCGATATTCTCCTCGTATGGGAACTCCTCTCGTCCTATAAGAATATCACTCGTAGAAATATAATTACAGGAGGGGAATTTAAATTTACGGTAATTAGATATTGAAATTTCTAAACATCTCCTTAAACACAACTCCTTTAATCCACCTCGGATTCCATCCAAACTACACCAATAAATCCGATTCTTCAATTTATAAATTCTAAGCAAAATTCAAGAGAAATCTGATAGTCAGATTCTCGAAATTCGATAACCAAAACTTTTAACTTTTCAAAAATTCATAATCTATTCACAACTTCTCCAATCTTCACCAAAATCACAATTACAGTGTGATGACCTGGATTTTCATTATTCAATTTTTGTAATAAATAATAAACCAGTTGTATGAATAATTGCTATTGTACTTAATTCGTAGGTTGTATGTGAAGTGGAATGGTTTTCGTATGTATAATTATTCGAATTTCACAGTTTAGGGGGTCGTGTGAAGTTTGACTTTTTATATGTTGGGATTCTCGTAAAAATTCCTTCATGAAAGTTGTAGAACACGTCAATGCAAGTTCGTGGACATGCAGAACGCATCAATCGGAGCTTGTTTGAGAAAGTTATGGGTATCGAAAGAAGTTTCCATTTTAGTATAAATAAGGAAAATCAGAAAATGAAATTCATAATTCCACTTTCCATTTCCGGAAAACCATTTCTCTCTCTCTTCTCTCTCGGTCGACTCCTTCAGTATCAAGATTTTTCGTCTGACCCGACCCGGAACCGGTCGACCCGACCTAGCTTTTCAGGAGATCTCCTGCGGTCTCCGACCGTAAAAACTTCCAGATCAGCTCATCTCGGCCGTCTGCTCCTTCTTCTTGTGTCCTGCAGCGACGATTCTCCTCCACGGCGGCGCTACAACTCGGCAAAGTTTGATGTTTTTGGACGCGGCCGGAAATCCTTGCTCTGGCAACGAAACAACTTCAAGCTTCCTTCTTTGGGTTCATGGGAAATCAATTCAACTCGGATTGAGCAAAAATTCAAAGCTTGTTAGGTAGTTTTCAACTCTTTAAGCATCAGATCGACTTGTTGTTTGGACACATCGATCGTGGAAGTGTTCTGAAGACTTTGGGACGTCTCGGAATTGGTTTCACCTTAATTTAGCGGTACTTTGAGATTTTTGTTTGATTTGGAGATTCGAACTTTATTTAATTGTGATTTGTTAACTGAATCAGGGTTGTATTTCCTTCGGTACTTAACGAAGTATTTTTTGGACGGCTATTTGTGGTTTGGCTTCTTTGTTCTGTATTGAAGACGCAGTTGAAGTTTCGAGGTGAGTAATCTCACAAGGTTCATTATTGAACGAATTTATTTATTATTTGGAGTTAATATATAAATCGCATGTGAAATGTTTTTAAAATGATATTTGTTTGAAATGATATGAACTTCATCAACTACGGTTCACAGATAGGAAAATGAGTTTAAGTATAACTATGATTTTTTGAGTTTTCGATTGTGAACTATAATTGTAGTAGTCATTCCTAAGCGGTTGACTACATAGATATATATATATATATATATTTAGATGAAATATATATCTTTTGGTGGATTGTGGATTGATGAAAACAATATGCATGAATTGATGCTTTGTATTGTTTTGTGTTATGGCTTTTCGGAAAACAATGATTATGGAAATGTTGATTCGATTGTTTTGAAAGCGTCGAGATTTGTGTAACATTTTTGAGTCGTATGCAACTGCTTTAAATGTTTTACTCCATGGGACTAAAAATTTTGAGGAACGAAGGTCTATGACCTTGGTAATCATGTCTTTGACTAGATGTGTGGTTACGAATTCAGTTAGAGCTCTAGTCTGTCTGCCATATAGGTGATTCGTAGGGTAACAGGAATTGACTATTGATAACTTATGACATTACGTGTTTTTAGAGAACCATGTGTGAGTTGCTTCCTTATTAACGGTTTTTAGGGGGACAAGGTGCAAGTTGTTTTCCTTATTAATGATTGATAGAATTCAAGGTATGTTTTGTTTTCTATGGTACGATTTTGGTACAATTGATAGAAATCAAGGAGTGAGTTGTTTTTTATGTTATATTGATAGAAATCAAGGAGTGAGTTGTTTTTTATGTTTTATTTCGATTTGAATGGAAATTAAAGTGTGAGTTATTCTCCTTTATTTCGTGTTTTAAGGAATCAAAGAGTAAGTTGTTTTACTTCTGGTGTGAGTTATGTTTACTGTTTTGAGTTACTCATATGAGCTTTCACAAGCTTACCGGGTTTGTTGTGTGACAACCTGGTGCACTATTCAACGATGTAGGGGTTAATCCGGTAGGTCAGGAAAATCATAACTGAAGTTGGGATAGCATACTTGCAGTTTAACGGTAGGCAGCCAGTTTTGTGACTTTACCGTTATTTGGACTTCCGTTGTAGTAAGCTCTGAGGAGCATTTACGTTTTATTTTGTTGTTGACAATTTAATTCATAAGCTTATGTAATATATGACTCTGTGGGCGGGTCAATATTGACAAGTGGGTTCAGGGCATCAATATCTATGTTGGATAAAAGGAAAACGTTTTCCAGGTATTTAGTATTGATGGCTGGACGATCACGTATATATAATTATGTGATTGTATATCGATTTTTAAATTGTGTTAAAAATCAGGAACGTGACATATAGCTTCAACAACTCAAATACCATTTAATTAGCTAAAAATAGGACCCTAAACTCTCCCTACGCACCACCAACAGTGGTGGCACGTGGGACCCAAACGCCGCAAGCAAACTCTACCACAAGCCACCAAATTTTACCGACAAGTACATCTCACAAGCCAAACATCTTTCTCAATTGCACGTAAGCCTGATTATACCAGGAATTGCCAGAATCGGAGCAAAATTCGAAGAACACCGAAATGAACAGTGAAAATTTCAATTCATTGATTCTCCTTACACACCTTAAAT
This sequence comes from Rosa persica, assembly GCA_025331145.1. Taxonomy (NCBI): domain Eukaryota; kingdom Viridiplantae; phylum Streptophyta; class Magnoliopsida; order Rosales; family Rosaceae; genus Rosa; species Rosa persica. Next base: position 21,049,440 of record WFKR01000006.1, on the reverse strand, counting down.
TGAATCGTGAAACTTGGAGGGATACGTCTATGAGGAGTGGGCTTTCTAAATTGACCGATTTTGTAGCCGGAGGTGGCCGGAATTGAAGGAAAACACCAAGAAAGATAATCTGCTACCGTGAGCTTCTAAGCCTCGATTCGTTCTCCTCCAGCCAAATTTCGGTGACCCATGACCCACAATCGTGTAGAGAAAGAGCAGACGAGCCTGTGCAGGGGAAAGAGAGAGAAAGAGAGAGAAAGTCGGGGGGTAGGTTTCCAGAAATGGAAACCTACCACAATAACTTTCTATATATATATATATAAAGTTATTGTGAATAGTAACTTTCACATACGAACTCCGATTTAAGCATACCACATGTCCATAGACTCTGTTGGTTTAACGTCCTCTACAACTTTCGTGAAGAACATTTTCTCATTAATTCCGCAATTGGCCCTGTTGGGGTTGTGACTATAGCAACAACCTATCTCGTATTGGGGAGAACCTTCTCTACTTACCAATAGGGATATTCTGATGAACGGTGAGGATTGAACTCGCGCGTGGTGGATTCACAATCCACCGCCTTGATCCACTTGGCTACATCTTTTGTTAACCCATAAAAAGTCAACTTCTAGCACCCCCGTAAATGATAAAAACTGAAATCGAGGACGATAAAACGTATAGTAATTCACTTATACACAGTAAAAGGGTAAATCAGATACGGGGCGTAACACTCTTCCTACTTCAGCACTTATACTAGCGAACTAGTATAGGCTAGAGTATGACAACAAAAGATTCCCAACTTTCAATAAGCTGATTAACCTACTGCAAGTGGCAGAGAGGCATAATGAGGTTCTTTTAGCAACAATGTCAGGCCCGTTGGGACAAAGAAAATTCCTGAGGCTAATTATCGCAAGGTGAAAGGTGGAAAGAACCCCAATGCAAAGGGAGCTGGACGTGCTGATCCCTACCCATATGACAACAATGCACCATGTGGAAAGGAACATAGGGGTTATGGTATAGGTCGTGGAGGCCTTCCCAATGTATGGTGCAGAGATAGTGGTGCTGGCCCTAGTGGTCAGGGAAACAAGATGCAAAAGGCACCTAAGAACTCTTCAGTCAAAAAGGAAAGAGTTGGCAATAAACCATGCTATAGGTGTGCAGTTATTGGGCATTGGTACAAGAACTGCCAAGCAAGCAACAGAGTAGCAGTCACTTACAAGAGGTATAGGGAGTCTAAAGAACAAGAGGCTCACTATATGGCCGAAGAAGGCCATGACCTAGATGTCTACCTCACAATTTCAGACTTCAATGGCAACAAGGAAATTGCTCAGTCAATGGATGCTCTAGATTTGATTGATCTGCTTTATTTTATTTTTCAAAGACAGTTGTGAAGGTATAATGCCTCATTTTTTTAAATTAGACTATTGCTTAGTCATAAAGTTTATTTAAATAATCGTTTCGTGAATTAGATTTTTGAACAAGACCTTGATTTGATTAGCATTGGCTTATTAATAAATTTCAGATTTTATTCTGAAGCATTGAATTTATTCTATTTTATTTACTACACATATTTACTTGGTTCGAAATAGCACTATAAAGATGTAAAGCCTCTAGACAAAATCAAGAAAAATTTTTAGAATGAAAAGATTATCATTCTATCTAAATCGAAATACTCTAAAGATATGAGATATATTTTTGAATTATTTAATAATACCTCCCATTTACTTGTAGGAATGAATGGAGAAGAACTTGAGTGCTTAGTTGATAGTGGGGCTACCCACACCATATTAATAGGCAATTATTCATTGAATTAATAGCCTATAATTCCTCTGTGACTACGATGATTGGATCATCACAAGTAATAAAAGGGCGAAGAACTGCCAAATTTTTGCTGCCTAATGGCACAATGTTTAAAGTCATAAACCTTTATATGCACCAAGAGCTAGTTGAACCTTGTTAAGTTTCAAAGATATTTGTGCCAACAGTTATCGTGTAGAAACCCACTGTGAGAATGGAACCGAATACCTTTATATTTACCTCTAATGAATGTGGAAGGAAACACATTTTAGAGAAACTAATGAGTCAATCTAATGGATTTTACCTCACTACTATTCGAATCATTGAATCATATGCAACCAACAATGAAATGTGGGACACTGACTCATACAGGCTTTGGCATGACCCCATAGGGCACCTTTGTCGTGACATGATGATCCGTATTTTAAAGAACTCACACGGACATCCCTTCTTTCGAGTGAAAAATAAAATGGGACAAAAATCCGCCACACTACAAGGTGTCGGTCCTAGTACTGCTCAAAAGCAATCATTGCTTTCTGAAGTACCAGAAGCCCTAACCCTTTTCCATTATGCCTCATTGACTATTTCAAAGGCCCATCACTCATTTTGCAAAGCCTACTCTTTAGCAAAAATAGAATCGAGACCTTCCTATCCTAAAGATACAAAACAAAACATTTCATTCTTACAAAGGATACAAGGAGATATATGTGGACCTATCCATCCAGAATGCGGACCATTCAAGTACTTTATGGTTCTGGTGGATGTTTCGACATACTGGTCACATGTTGCATTATTATCCATAAGAAATACTGCATTTGCAAAACTCCTAGCAGAGATTATACGCTTAAGGGCTCACCATCCTGATCACCCCATCAAGTACATAAGGCTTGATAACGTTGGAGAGTTTATATCAAAAGCATTTGATGATTATTGCATGTCTATTGGGATCGATGTAGTGCATCATGTACCCCATATGCATAGACAGAATGGTCTCACAAAAGCCATAATCAAAAGACTACAGATGGTGGCTAGGGTACTAGTTATGTGCACTAACCTACCTATATCTGCCTGGAGTTATGCAATATTGCACCCAGCTTTACTTATTCGTTTCAGACCCACTGCTAGCTAACCATTTTCTGCGTACCAGTTGGTAACTGGATAAGAGCCTGACATTTCACACTTACGCATATTTGGTTGCACAGTATATGTGCTTATTGAGCCCCCACAGCGCAACAAAATGGGTCCTTAGAGATTATTTATGTTGGATATGAATCTCCAACTATTATTCGCTATTTGGAAACCTTGATAGGCGATCTCTTTACTGCTAGATTAGCGGATTTTCACTTTGATGAGACAGTCTTCCCATCGTTAGGGGGGGATAAGAAAAAGAATTTTCCAAGGGAACGACAAGAATTTCATCATTTGTCCCCACTCTGTCTCATTTTGATCCCCGCACTTCACAATGTGAAAGAGAAGTGAAAAGAATAATCAATGTTTAGAACGTAGTAGATTTGATGCCTAATGCATTTACTGATATCGCAAAAGTGACTGGATCACATGTACCAGCTGCAAATGTGCCTACAAGGTTAGAAGTCCCTAACAATGGGCATGGCGCCACAGATAGAGGCACTGCAACCATACTTAGTGGAGGTATGGTTGAGGTTGTGGCTCCCCAAAGGAAGAGGGGGAGGCTACTTGGTTCGACTAACACTCAACCAAGGAAGAAGAGGGCGAGTAAGGGACAAACCGATCCATTAATCATCAATGTAGAGAATCCCTCTCATGAGATTGTCTCTGATTATAGTTATGTCCATGAATCAATACTGGAGGATGCTCTGATGTTTGAAATGATTCCAAAGAATAAAGAAATCTCAATGGATTATGAGTGTATATGAGTTGATGGAAAGATTGGATCTTGAGATATATATATATATATATATATATATATATGAAAGTGACTGATGGCCTTACATTACCCAAATCAAGTGACTCTAAACCACGGAGTGTGTTTGCAATTAGGTTGAGACGCTCATTTTACGGATTGAAACAATTCGGGCAGATGTGGTATACCCGTCTAAGTGAGTACTTGATTGGGAAGGGATATAAGAACGATGAATTATGCCTTGAACTAGAACACCAAGTTTGTGGAATACTAATCCACCAGTCTGTGTATGTCCAAAAGATGCTCAGGCGATTTAACATGGACAAAGCGCATCCTACTAGCACTTCCATGATCAGTCAAAGTTTGAATGCAAAGAAAGATCCATTTCATCCAAAGGAAGATGACGAAGAGGTGTTGGGAGCTGAAATTCCCTATTTAAGTGCAATAAGTGCATTATTTTACTTAGTGCAATGCACTCAACCAGACATTGCATTCTCAGTGAACTTGCTAGCTAGATTTAGCTCAGTGCCAACACAGCATCACTGGAATGGTATCAAGAACATTTTCCGATACCTAAAAGGAAGAATTAACTTGGGACTGTTCTTTCCCTACAGAGAGACAAGAAGGGCCGTAGATGGAACAACAATCCCTAAAGGAAATGTTAATGGTGAAAGTACCACACTCACTACACCAAAACCCCAAATAATGTTTTGGTTGGTTTTGCTGATGCTCGGTACCTCTTTGATCCACATAAAGTCGTTCCCAAATTGATTTTGTATTTACCATTAGGAACACGACGATATCTTGGAGATAACCAAGCAAATCCTTGTGGCTACCTCCTCGAACTACTTAGAGATCATTGCTCTACATGGGATGGTTTGTGAGTGTATATGGTTAAGAGCTATCATTACACATATTCGAGGGGACTAGTGGTTTGAGTTCTACCATTGAAGAGACTACTTGCATTTATGAACATAATGCAGCTTGCATCGAACAAATGAACCTAGGTTATATCAAGGGTGATAATACAAAACACACATCGCCAAAATTTTTCTACAATTAGCAACAATAGGCTCTCCTCAAGATTCAAGTGAATCAAGTAAGGTCTGAGGAGAATGTGGCATATTTGTTCACCAAATCATTGCTGAAGGCCATATTTGAGAAAAATGTGAAAAACATAGGAATGTGAAGACTTTCCAAGCTCCCTTGACTAATGTAAGGATTAGGGGGAGGTGTAGACGTCACGGGGAGTCTAACACACACATGTCATCATCAAATGTAATAGGTGCATTGTGCTCTTTTCCTTCGACCAAGGTGTTTTTTTTTCCCCTTTCCCACAAGGTTTTTGTCTTTTACTTGGTAAGGTTTTTAGTGAGGCAACAATTCATGCTCCATTTCGTCTTTGACTTGGCACAAGGGGGAGTGTTAAAGGAAAAACACATTATGTGTCATCGTCAAAGTAAATGACGAAGAGGGTGTTAAGGAATTAGCTATTACAGCTCAATCATCATTTACTGTTATTATTGTAATTGATATTTCCATTGTAATTCTCTCCTATATAAAGAAAGTATCAAATGAAATGAGTAGACCAATTCCCATTTACTTCTACATTTTAGTATTTAAAAATGTACTACTTTATATTTTGTATGTCAAATTATTTATCCTTGAACTTTTAAAGAAGGATAAATGATGGGTTAGGAATTTGTATATAGAAATATACTTTGATACTCTCATTCAATTCAATTCATTTTCTTTTATTTATTTTTCATTTTATTTTTCTTTTAACGGATGCCTAGGGGCTAAGAGAAAGAAAAAAAACATAAATTCATCTTATAACATTTTTGGTATCTTATATGTCATTCTAACTTTAGAAATACGAACATAACACCAAAACTTCATTGGGGAAGGATGTCATCAACTATTTATATATTTATAAAAAGAAAAATACCTAGCCATCTGCGGTTGGGAAGAGGTTTCGTGGCCATCTTTCTGGCAAATCTTTCATTGATCAAATGAATCTAATCGGTTCAAATTGTAGAGGAATATGTAATAACAATACCAGAAGCGCTTTGAAGGGTCTGATCGCTCAGCAGTGACCTGCACTGGTGTTTTTGTGGGAACCAAAATTAGTTTGAAAGAAGGCTTTGCCAGTCTGCACTGCAATTTGGGTTTTGTGTCGTCGAAATTCGTCCTTAGTTTGGATCTTGTAGGTCAGTCCGACGGTCTCGCTTTGTTTTAGAGTGATGACATCGAGGTCCTGTTCCATTCGAAGACGGACCAGTATATTGATGTAGAGGTGTGCGACGGTCAAGGTGGGCCGATATGGAGATTGACTAGGTTTTACGGCTACGCAGCAGCCGTAGATCGCCTGCAATCGTGGAATTTGCTCAAAGCATTGGGTGATGAGGACGTACTACCTTGGATTGTCGTTAGAAATTTCGATGAAATTCTTGTTTCGTATGAGAAGTTGGGTGGCAAACCTATGTCAAAAACTCAAATGCAAGGATTTCGGGACTCTCTACACTACACAAAATTGATTGATTTTGGGTACTTTGGCATGCCTTTTACTTAGAGCGATCCGGTATGTAGACCCGATGAAATTCTGAACATCACTTTTGTACGGGATAATTTTTCACGACCTTTGTTCGGCTAAAGACTTTTAGAAATAGTTCGGCTTGGGCCTTGGACCCAACAATAGCATAAGATTAGAGTCCAAAATTTACTTTGGACACCTAGCATACGGGTATGCTAGTGAACCTAGTCCAATAAGTTAGCTAACATTTGACCTGAGCATCTCCCTTGACCCCATAAGGTTCTTGTAGCTCATAATAGCATACTTGCATAATTTTGAAATCCACTTGTGTGTGCGTTTACGATTTTCTTATTTTACTTTTTTAAACAATTGGTGAAATTTCTACTCACCTGACCCGAAGCTTATTGGTCAACAATCTCACCGACTTTCAAAAGTACAATTTATTTACTTCTTATGTTTTTCAAACTCGAGCAAAATTCGGACAAAACTTACATTGCTATTTTTCTATCTAAATACAAGTTTGGTGAGGTCCAATCCTTATTTGGTCTTGCCAACAGTTTAATTTGAGTTTTCTTGTATTTACTTATTTACTTTTATTTTCCCCATCATTTTGGTTTTTACCACCTATTATTTTTACCCCAAATTTATTTAATCGAATTCTTCCACTTTCCCCAAGCTGAGTCATCTATCTCACACGCAAAGCCCAACTTTTCCTCTTTCCTCTTTCAGCAACTTTAATTCCACGTTACCAACGTGCCGATGGGAACTCCTCCAAGAACATCTCTCCAAACATTCAAAAGGGAGAACCCAAACCAGAGGTCATTGTCCACCCTCCTCTTCTCATCCTTTCTTTCTTTCATGGGCACATCAGTGTTTTTGTGTGCCCCGATACACCTAGTTAGGGACCTCCAATCAAAAAATTTCTTATCAAAGTTGTTCGCCTATGTCTCTTTTATCTACCCTCCAAATTTTAGCTCCATCAGAATCGATTGAGACTTGTACACCCCTCGAAGCTGAAGTTGTTCGGAAGCGAGCCTGTTCCGGGTTTCTGTTAAATTCCTTCTCTTGTTCTACACGAATCTCCCACATCTTGTCTGAGACTGATACTAATAGTTGGTAAGATTCTTGAACTATCAAGTTCCTATTTCTTTCTTCAATTTTTAGTCTAAATACGTTCAAAACAAGTCTTCTACATATTGAGAAGTTTATGTTTCACTCTGCATGTTCAAGATTGAGTGAACTCCTTAACCTGCAACTGGGCTCGATCCAATCAACTTTCTCAGCTCTCTTTCCCATGAAACCCTCAAGAAAAACTCACCTTTTTGGTTAGCCTTTGGTGAGTATCATCCTTTTCTTAACCCTCTATGTATTTTTGGTTGTTGTTACAAACTCTCGCAGATTACAATTTGTCACTATTGTTGTTGGAACCTTGTTGTTTTAACTTAGAACTTTTCATCCTTTATGTTGGGTTGGTTTTGTGCTACACCATGGTTATCTTAAACATTAAAATCATGCTCGATCCCCAGAGCTTATTTGTTTTGTGCTTGTCCAAACGCCATGTCTTCAAAACATCACGTTATTGAGCTACAAGACCTCCTCTTTTTAGCACTAAAGGATGGCTGAAAGTTTAAGTCTTTAGGAGCTTTAGATACTTTTCTGTAGGTGTCTGAGAGTCTACTTAACCAACCATTTTGGGTACCAAAAGAGCCTTGAACAAGAGAACTACTTTTTGCAATTTTTAGTTTTTAGTACAATCTGATCCTGCTGCATTCATTTCAAAACTGGAGCTAAACCGTTGAGAATTTGGGATCAGTTCCTTCTAGAGAAGTATAGTAGACACAAAGATGAACAATCAGAATTTGAATCACCCCAAAACATTTTTCTAGAATTAGTTATACATTTTTGAAATATAGGGACAAAAGCTGAGATTTCTGGACAGAATCTGGGCATCGTTTCACTTTAGCGTTTAAAACCTTTAGTCTTCGCATGGCTTCACTTAGGGTTATATAATCATTTCATTCTTATTGAGAAGGATGCTAAACCATCTTCTTTCCAAAAAATTTCCCAAGAATTTACCTCAAATATTTTGGACACTCTTCCTTGGCCCTTAACAATACCTACTTAAATTCTGTTTCCAACTTTTGACAACTTATCTTCTAAAGGTGTTTTTCGCCACTTTTTCCTGAAAAACCAACTCTCCCTTAGAGCCCTAGTGGTCTGGTTATTAGTTAGTAATAGATTAAAGGAGAGGTTTTCTCCGAAGAGCATTGAGAGTAAATAGCTAGCCTAGTTTATCGTTATTAATGTTGCTTATTGATCTAGGCCCGATATTGTGGTGGAATCCTGTCAAGTTGGTGGTTGCTACAAGGTTGCATTGAGGCCAGCTGTTGCAAGAGAAAGCTCGAGTTCCAGGTAGGGGATGCCTTTAACTCTGTCTATGCTTTTCTTGCATATACTATTTTTATATCAGGCCTCCTGCATGGTTTTGAAAATTATCTGTTTTACACTTGAAATGGTTTGCGTGGTTGGATTGATGTGTTGGCAATTGATGAGGATGTAAGGAGAGGTCTGTTCCTCCTTGAGCCACCAGTGGTGGGCAGTGTGCACCATGCCGTTGTTATTGAATTATCCCCTTTGTCTCCAGCCTTGTGACTTTTGATTTCCAGAAAGTGATTGGCTAGATGGACGATTATGATGGAAGTTGTGGAAGAAGATTAATTTCTGTGGGATTGTAGTGATGTGGTGACGATCACGTGGAATAACAAACCAGTTTTTATCTACTACTTTTATTCAAAATGATAACTCATGTTTTTTAAACTTAGATATGAGGGCGGGCATGGGCAATGACTAGATGTAGGAGCCTAACCCCTACTTTAGTTTGTTTTACAGGTTATTGTTGTCGAAGTTTGGGTACGGAGGATAATCCTTAGAGGCCACAATTTGTTTTATTTAAAGTTTATTTCTATTTGGCATTTTTGATTTCGTTAAATTTTTGTAACGTTATGTATGGTTGATGATGTGTGTGGTTGCTTACCACCAAAGTGGAACCCTAGGGTTAGAACCTCCATTTGATTTTAGGTCCTAGTGGGCTAGACCTAGAAGACTCACGTAAATAACCATTCAATAAACCTAATGCAAACTTGGACTAAGAACTAAAAATGACATAGGTTCTAAAACTCACACAACACCACCTTCTTTTCCTCTTCCTTGCCTAGTTTGTAATCTTGTGGTTACGAGCCAAGCCCACTATACAAGCCTAAGAATTTTCGGCTTATAGATTTCTTGTTCTCCAACCTAAAGCCCTTGTCTCTTCGAGGAATTCTAGGCCCAAAACATTTACTCACTAAGTGTCGCGGGTGTATGGTTCCTTGGGGAGGCGGTGTTGTGGTAATCCGGTCTCCGGGTCGCCATACTGTAACTAAGGTATGTTTGGATAGACTAACTGCCAAGCAAACCTGGTTAGACATTTTTCCACACTTAAGGGTACAACATCCTCCTATAAGCATTTTTGATCCCTCAATTGATTCAAGTAAGTGTCAATCTTATTGTTCAAAAATAGCGTCGTCGCTTTTGTTTTGAGAGCTTTTGGCTTCAGAAAGATTCATGTAATAGGGTAGTGAAGGAGAATTGGGAAAAGCCAGTTCATCGCGAACCAATGTTTTATGTTATCAAAAAAATACAAAATACAAGCAAGGGGCTTGATTGCTGGCAAAAGCATACCTTTGGGTGCCGGCAACAGGAGATGACAACAATACGAGGTCGATTGGAAATTCTTTTAGGTTTTCCTAGTAGTCAGAATTTGCAGGTGGAAAAGCAATGGTTGGTGTGCCATTTAGGAACTCTTATTTCATAGGAAGAGTCATATTGGAAGTAGAGACCAAAGGTAACTTGGCTGAAAGAAGGTGACAAGATCAAAGGCTTTTTCCATCGGCAGGTAGCAGAAAAAGAAAGAATTCCATAATGGGGTTGTTTGATAAGAATGGTATTTGGAAGGAGGAGGATCTTGGATTGGAACAGATTGTATCTGATTATTTTCAAGAGATGTTCAGGGCTCCTAAGATGGATCTAGAAGCTCTAGATGAGACTTTGGCGACTATCCAGTCTTGTATGACAAGCCTGATGGGATGCCTCCTTTATTTTTTCAGCATTATTGGGAGTCTATTGGGTCAGATATTAACGAGGCAGTGCATACTTTTCTTCATTTGGGTCAGTTTCTAAAATAGATAAATTTTATTCATATTTATCTTATTTCAAAGGTGGATATTCAAAAGAATATGTCATAGTTGCGACGTATTGCACTATGCAATGTGTTGTATAAGATTTGTTCTAAGGCTATTGCTAACAGACTGAAGATGGTTTTACCGAATATTATATCTCCATACCAGAGTGCTTTTATTCCAGGAAGACTTATTATAGAAAATATTTTGGCTACAAATAAAGTGGCTCATTTAATACATAATAAGAGGTCAGGGAACAAGTGTATGGCACTTAAACTAGACTTGAGCAATGCTTATGATCATATGGCATGGTCTTTTTTTTTAGGAAAGTCATGCATTGTATGGGTTTTGCACATAGCTGGATTGATATGATCATTGAATGCATTTCCACAGTCAGGCATGCCTTCTTGGTGAGAGGAAAACCCTGGGGGAATGTGGTTCCTTCCAGAGGGTTAAGAAAAGGTGAACCATTATCCCCCTATCTATTTCTGTTGGGGGCCAAAAGTTTATCTGCACTACTTCTTTAGAGTGCTAGAGCAGGTCGCTTACTGGGAATCTCAGTGTGAGAATGCCCCAACTCTCAGCCACTTAGTTTTTGCTGATGATAGTCTCCTTTATGCGAAGGCGTCCAGTAGGGCTAGTTTAGAGATTCGACGGACTTTTGGTATCTATGTTAAGGCTTTTAGGCAATAGATAATTTTTTTACAAAAGTTTTGTGACTCTAGCAAGAATGTTACTTTGACAGAGCAGGAACAGTAGGATGGATTGTTGGGTGTAAGTGTTATGGAATGCCACGAGAAATACCTGGGTATTCCTACCTATGTAGGACGGGAAAAAATAGCCACTTCTCAATATTTAAAGAAGCGACTAGAGAAGAAGGTGCAGAATTGGGAAGGTCAGTTGTTGAGTAGAGCTGGCAAGGATATTTTGATTAGGGCAGTGGCTCAGTCATTTCCCACTAATGCTATGAGCTACTTTATGGACTCAAAACTTCTGTGATGATCTTCAAAAGATTTGAGCTAGATTATGGTGGGGCAGTAAAGAGGATAAAAGGGCGATCCATTGGAGGGCTTGGGAATCTCTTTGTAAACCAAAAGAGGAAGGGGGCTTATGTTTTTGCAATCTCCGGGCTTTCAACTTTGCAATGCTAGCAAAACAGGGTTGGAGGGTTTTACATAATCCATAATCTTTTATTTCCTATTTTCCTACATCTTCTTTGTGGGAGCCTTAAGCTCATTTCTCCCCTTCTTACTCGGAGATGAGCATTTTTGAGGCTATGAGTGTGTTAAGAGAGGGTGTTTGTTGGCAGGTGGGGTCAGATTCAAATATTTCCATTTGGTTTGATCCTTGCTGCCAAGAGCTCCTTCTTTTCTTCCTATTGTAGCTCCTTTACATCCTTAGGTTCAAAAGGTCAGTGATTTAATTATTAGGATTAAATACTGTTTACTCCTTGTACTTTTGCTTGAAAAACACTTCAGTCCCTGATCTTCTAATTTCACATGTTTAGTCCATGTACTTCAAAATTTCAGACCAATAGGTCATTGCCATCTAAAAGTAGCGGTGAAATGTCTATTATGCCCTCAGTTCTTTTTTACTTAATTAATTAATTATTTTATTTTTTTTGGAAAAGGAAATTTTTTTTCCCTTTCTTTCTTTCTTTCTGTTTTTTTTTCTTTCTTTCTGTTTGGAAAAAAATAAAGAAAAAATAATTTTAAAAAAGAGAGAAATTAATAAATTTATTACAAAAAAAAGAACTGAGGGCATAATAGACATTTCACCGCGACTTTTAGACGGCAAGGACCTATTGGTCTGAAATTTTGAAGTACAGGGACTAAACGTGTGAAATTAGAAGGTCAGGGACTGAAGTGTTTTATGGTTAAAAGCGCAAGGACTAGACAATATTTAACCCTAATTATTAATAAGCAATGATCAACCAGATTTTTCAGGCCGAAGATAGTTCTTTGATTCTCTCTACTCCTTTGAGTTTGAGAGATGTAGTGGATAGGAGAGTATGGTTTTATGATTTTAAAGGGGCATTCACAGTTAAGAGCGCTTATAAAATGCTGGTCTCGGGGTTTCATGAGCCATTTGAGCAGTATGCGAATGTCCTAGCTCCACTTTGGAAGAAACTGTAGAAGATGAAAATGCCTGCCTCAGCTAAGGTATGTATTTGGAAGATTTTACATAACATCTTACCAGTTAAGACTCGTTTAATTGAGAAGTTTATGATTTTGGAGAATACTGCATGTGTTCTCTGTGTTGGGGTGATAAGAGTGTGGAAAACCTATGCAGAAGTTGCCCTTTTACACAAGATATGTTTAGGACTCATCCGACTTCTGGTGTGTGTCTAGAGGTGAGAAATATGGAGCTACATTTGGTTGATTGGCTTCTTTTTTTATGATTGCTCTTCTTGAAGACTCTTGGACTCTGCTTCTATATTTTATATGGGGGCTTTAGAGGGAATGTAACTCTTGGGTTTGGGATGGGGATTTGGTTTTTGGGTTGAATGCCCGCTTATGTGACTATTGTTTTCATAATCGAGCCCCACAGTAGGGTCTAGGCGAGGGGCGAGGGCAGGGCTGGAAAACACCCTCAGATGGTTGGTTGTAAATTAATATGGATGGTTTTTCTTATAGCACTACTAGACAGGGTGTTATTGGAGTGATCATCTAAGACTCTTCTGGTGCTTGTGTTGGTAGTTTCTACAGAACAATGCGTAATGTTTCCTTCATGGAACAAATTGAGATCTTGGTGGGGAGAGAAGCTCTCTCCTATCGTCTTTGAGACAGATTCTTTATTACTTGTCCAAGCAGTCAAGTAGAGCGTCATCCCTCATACTTCCTCCTTGGGTCGTGTATATGATGATATTGTCTGTGATCTCCATCAGATCACGGGTTCTTACTGTACTCATGCTTCTCGTCAAGCCAATACTTTGCCTAAAAAGTTAGCTAATTATGCTTGCTGTTTTTCTCAAAATGTTAGTTGGGGTCTATTTCTCTGTATTTTATTCTAGATGTAATTGAGAAGGAGTTTTCTCCTAATTAATAAAGAGTTGTCAGTTGATTTAGCAAATAAACTATTTATATATTGATACTAAAAATTAAACGAGTGTTTTCTTCTTCGAATTTGAAAAGAGAGGTTTCTCTACAGGAGCTAGCTCCAGCTAGTGCTGAAGGGTTTGTTTGATGGTGCTCCTTGCTCATAAGCTGCTGTTTATTTCTCTTAGTTGGTGTTGCTGCATGTGATGACAATATTGGTGATCATGCGACCGATCTAAGATTGGATTGGTGTTGGCTTGCTAGGAATATGATTTCTCTTGGGAAGATTGACCAAGGTTGGGATCAGTGTTAGAGTCCGAATGACAAACTTGGTTCTTGGAGCCAGAAGCTATTGGGTCTACACTCGGTAGTATTGGATGGAGTGGTGGCAGTGGCGGTTCTCTGGATCTTTGCTAGTGTTGAGTTGGTGTGCCGTAATTAAGATATTGGTCTAGGCATGGCTGGGTAGTGACGTCGGTGTAGGACATGTTGTGTTGTCAATTGCACCATGCTCTGATCTCATGGTGGTAGCTGGCGTCGGGAATGGTGGGCTAAGGCCGGATTTATTGGGCTGTCTCTGTGTTGCTTATGGTGGTAGTAGCAGCGACATTGGTGGTAGTAGTGGCAATGGCGGTGGGTCTAGGATTTGTTTGTTTGTTGTTGTTCACCGTACTGTTTTGACTAATTGGGCCTCTTAGGCTTTAATTGCGATTTATGAGGGCCTCCTTTGGTTTTTGACCAAAAATTGTTTTAGGTTCTTATGTTTTACATTATTTTGCATATAATTTTGGTCATCCCTCCTTTTTCCAAGGGGGTTATGACAATTTTTTTGTTTTTTTAGAGAATAGATCGCAAAGAAATAGAAGTTTCGATATACCATTTATTTCTCTTCGAGACTTTCTAGTTCGTTTTTATTTTGTTCTTTGTATAAAAACACGGGTACACTAGGCGTGTGCTTACATTGAGTGCATTCTAAGTAATAGCTCTTTTTGTTGACCCTTCAAAGATTGGTCATCATTGAACTGTTTCCTGAATTGCATAATGAATTACTTATTTTCCTAAAAAAAACTATTTATATATTGCTACAAAAAAAAACTACCAAAACGGCAGAATGAATACTACAACTGAAATCCCATGGGCATCTTAAACTAAAACAATCTCTTAAGCAACAACAAAAAAAATTGAGAAAAATTAACCAACGGTGTCTAAACACTTAGGGGACTTTCAGAATAATACCTTACCTTACAAAGTTATCAATGTGATACCTGGACTCATTTTTTTGTATCAACGTCGTACCTACAACCAATTTCCGTCACAGAGCCGTTAAATTTTGCACTGAGGCTTCACCGCTCACTCCGAGTTCATCCCCCCCAACCCCCGTGCCGCCAATGACTTGGCCACCACCACTCTCGTTCTCTCCTCCGACCCTCTTTTATACACCATCGATCAGAAACTCAGACCCCGCCAGTCCTCCACTCTCAAATCACAACTCCAATCCCACCCCTCCATCCTCTCCAGCGTTCTCGACATGCAACACCACCTCCACACCATCCTCACCTGCAACTTCATCGGTTTAGCTGACAACTTCGGCCTCTAGCCCAACTTCGATCAAAGGCAATTGTAGGCAGACAAAGATTAACAACTTTGGCCTCCACACCATCCTCACCTGTAGAAATTTCGATCTGTTCTAATTCACTAGCTCCACCATTCCACTGCTACCCAAAATTGTGCCACTGATTAGCAGATAAAGAACTCGGAGCCTCCATCATCGAGAAATGGAGTCTCACGTTCTGCGTGTCCTGCGCGGCGGGTATCGGCACCTTCAGATAAAATGTTGTCTGAATAGAACTTTAGTTTGGGTTCCACGGCGGTAGCTAGTCGAGCTCGTCGATTGTGGCCTTGGCTTTCTTGATTAGCCAATCGACAAACTTGCTAGGCCGGTCATATCCAAGCCGGTCCTACATGTCGTAGAATTGAATGGCGGTGTGAGCGACGAGCCGGACGCAGCGGTCCCTGGGGCCTTTGGTGGTGCAAACCTTGCTGTGGCAGTCCTTCTGGCTGGTGGTCCTTAGAATGTGGCCTTGAGCCTCCACGATTTCACTGGCGGTAGAGGAAGAAGAAGTCCTTATCCCCAAAACCAATCAAGAAGCAGTGGAGGACGACGTCGTTGCGCGGTGGTGGAGGTTGCTATGGCTCTCTCCTATTTTTCTTCCTGCATATTCGATAGTGGATTCTCCGAAAGTGGTGGTGTTGGCAAGGAGAGAAGGAGAGAATAAAGAAATCAAAAAGCAGAAGAAGAAAGAAAGAAAGAAAGAAAGAAAGAAAGAAGAATAAAGAAAGAGAGAAAGAAAGAAAAAAAGGAAAAGGATAAAAAAAACTTTTAATGGTAAAGCGGTCTTTTTGTCTTCATTAAGTGACTCATGTACAACGCACGTGCAAAATTTAATGGCTCCACGATAGAAAATGGTCATATGTACGACGTTGATATGAAAAAATGAGTCTAGATATCACACTGATAACTTTGTAAGTTCAGGTATCATTCTGAAAGTACCATAAGTGTCCAGACACCATTGGTGAATTTTTCCCAAAAAAATTTGTTCTGATTTTTTTCATTTTAGTTTAAAATATAATAATTTAGTTAACAAAATGCATGCTTCCAACCTTGCAATCCCTCAAAAAAAAAAAATTGTTTTGAATCCTACTCTGATATAAGAGAACTCTTCTTCCTTTGATCTTCTCCATAAGGTGGGAAGTCCAAGAAACTTTCCTGGATTAGGAGTATCTTAAACACATTTGGAGAGAAGAATAGGCTGGATTTATTGAAATTAATTGATTGTCTTGAGGCTAGGCAATAAGAGTCAAGAATGTTTCCTATGCGTAAACAGTTTAGTGTTGTAGCCTTTAGGAAGAAGATGGAATTTATGTAAAGAAAAGGTGGGATATAGTTGGATCATCTCTGCTAATTTGAACACCAGAAAGAACATCATTCCTTTGAATGTACTTAATATCAAGGATGAATCTAACAAGTATCTCTCAAGTCCTAGAGATAAGATCATGAATACGTTACATTAATCCCCAAGATAGTGTAAGGGTGTGTGAATAGCATGACCCTTTTTTAATTATATATATATGTGCAGATCCTATCCAGAGCGAGACCTCGCTCTAAAATTAACGTGTGAGGTTGGAGTTTAGGGACACTTTTCGGTTTCATAGCCACATCTCGATCGTTCAGTTTTTAGGTACTAATGTATAGATCATCTCTGCAAAATTTCAGCCAAATTGATGGTCGTTAAGGCATTGATAACTGCTTTAAAGCTAGTACGGTTCATGATGGATAGATTCAGTTCGTCCATTGGTTTAATTGAGTTGGATACCTTAAAGATCATCAATTTGGCTGAAACTTTGCAGAATCGATCTATATAAAAACTGAACGGTCGAGATGTGGATATGAAACCGAAAAGTGATCCTCAACTCTGATAAAAGCACAAAGTGCGACGATTTTCATGAGTATACGCTCCATTCTAGCCTTATTTCTCCCTTAGATTTGAATTTTTAGTCATTAAAGTCATTTTCAGAGTCTTGCAGAGTGTTTGGAGTAAAATAGGCGGAAAATGGAAAATTTATGTTTTTGCGGTCTTTACATTTTAATTCCATTTATTTTCTCTAAAAAAATTCTGATATTCTCCACCTTTTTGTAGGAAATTTAAGACGTTTGACCAAGTAATGAAGAAGGGGAATAAAGGAGAAAGATGTTTCAGTTGGGAATTTAAAGGAATTACCCCATTATTGAGAGGAATTAAGGCCATAAGTACCCCATTATGAGAAATTAAAAGGACAAGAAATAAGAAACAGAAAATTAAAGAGAAGATGAAGAAAGCTATGCAATCCCATTCGTCCAACTGATGAAGGGTACGATTGACAAAAGCCAACCACTGCTCCCCTATAAATAGGCAACGTCCATAACAGAATTGTCATCACTTCCTTGCCTATCACTTCCTGACCAAAACCTTTTCCGAAACTCTGCCCAATTCACTCCCTCAATCCTCCATCACCTACAAGACCGTGACCACCATCTATCCAGCAATCTACGAAGCTCTTAGGCGTTGAGTCAAAGACGCTCCACAACCATAGCAGAGACTAGTTAACCACCTTGTTGCCAAGCCGCTGAGGAAAGCTTCAAAGTGTAACTATGACTCTACTTTCAATTTTTGTTTCGGTTTTGTGTGTTTGGATTTGCGAGTTGTGTAATTGGAGACATGAAATGTTCAGAATATTTTTATTAATATTTTTGAGATTTTCAGTTTATTATTGAGTTAATTTCGAGAATTCTTTGATGATGCATGTCACAATCTTGTGCCCTTTTACGTGTTTAGGTAATTTTCAGAGTTAGATTAATAAGTTCCCATGCTAGAATCATGCTGAGTGTTCTTCTTTGTTTGCTTAATTTGCCAAGAATAATTGTTATTTGTTAAGACGCTGAGTTAAACAAGTAATAATTAGTTCTAAAGTGGTAAAAACCATGTTTCAATGGTTAAACGATTCTGGAAATTATGTGTTAAATTCTATGTGTAATGGTTAATTTGCATGTGTGAGTTGATTCGGAGGTTAGATAATACTACTGATTAAGAGAATTGCGCTGAGTGTTCTAAAAAATTAGTAGTATTGGGCATGGTAAGGACTCTTCCGATCCAAGCCCATATTAGAACGAATTAGATAAATGGATTGATCCGCTGAGGCTTTTCATTTGGGCTCTTATCTAGGCATTTAAGATGGGCACGTTTTTGTAGCATGTTGAAATGGATTTTCTGTTTCTACACTTAGTAATTTCCGAGTGGTGTTGGTCTAGGTTAGGGAAGTGATCATTGTATATAGTTTTATTTATTTTGTTTTTATTTTATTTTAAGTAGATTAGTAACCAAATCACATACCCCCCATTTTATTCTTTTATTTGTTAATTGACCTTTTTATGTAGGTGTACCCTACAATCCATGGACTGAACGATCCTTGCTTATCGTATACTGACAACTACATTTTGCAGGGTTAAATTGTGAGGCTATTTCAGCCGCGTCAAATTTTTGGCGCCGTTGCCATGGATTGTTAAAATCCCTAGCGCTTAAAGTGTCACCCATTTTGTTGTTTATATATAGAGTGCATGCTAAAATTTTGTACTACACTTGTGGAATGGTGACAAATTGCAATTTATGTTTGGCCATGGTATAATTGTGATTTAATTTAAGTTTTGTGAGTGTTACAAGATTACACATTTCTTTTATAATTGTTATACAATTTGTAGAAGTTGTTTTTTTTAAGCCTGTTGTAAATTGTATGTGTTTCACTTAGATTAATATACTTAGGTTGTTATAAATTTAGTTAAATACTTAATTATTGTAAGTGTGTAAAATCGTATGAGTAGACAAGGGCCCTTTTGTTAATATTGGCCTTAACCCTTCATTACTACCTTGCTAAGGTCTCTTGAGGTTGAGGGCGGTCTTTCTTAGCACTTGGCGAACGGTCTAACACATAAGTTAATTTCCCAACTGAGTAAGGGGCATACAGATGGTGTCTTAGATTGGGACCCTGGGTGATGGGTTCAATTGGATCTCAGAGATACAATAGAATGAGCCTAAACCACTATGTGGGAGTAGCCGATAGGGGCCTAAACCACTATGTGGGAGTAGCCTCCGTAGTATCACCAAAATGAGTTCTCCCTCTCACTTATCTCTTAATCTGGCCATCCAGCCTTCTGAAACAAAGGAAAGAGACTTAAGTCTAGGCGACTATCCCTATATCGTATATCACCAATAGTAGTGGTTTCTATTGGGCTCGACTTACAACTTGGGATCAATTGAGATATTAACTATGTATATAACAAACTCAAAAAAAAAAATGTAATGTGACATGCTTAAGATATATTGGATTAAACATGACCTTGTAAAGGGTAGCTTTTCTATAGTCCCATTGTACAAACGAGGTCATCTGTTCTAGTACCTAAGTATGTGAATGTAAATGTAACTTAGAAAGTTAAGGAAAGGCATAATATTTGTATTCTGAGCCTTGTATATGTTACTAACACTTGATTTGGTCTTAAAGGTCCATGAATGTCCACTGTCTCTAATAAGACTAAGGAGCTCTCGGAAAAACTGGAACGTGCTAAGCAAAGAGCAAACCTCACTTTTTTCAGGCCGCCCTCCTCTTTAGAGGAGGGACTCTGAGGACTCTAGCTACTCAGGTTATAACTCCTCAATTAGATCAACCGAGGAGATCAACAAACCTGACCATTCTGAAGAAGGAGAAGAACAAGTCTTTGAAGAGGAAGCAGAGGAGGTCACTGAAGAGGACGTTACGGACATAGAAGAGGAAGAGCACACCCCTGTTGAGCAAGTACAGGCACCAATGGCCGAGACTATTAGGCAACTATCTAATCCTACAGGTGGGGTTGCTGCACCCTTATGCATTGCCTATCCAGAACCAGGAGAGGGGCTTAATGATGATTTTGAGTTAAAGAGTGGGTTTTTACATCACCTACCCAAGTTTTATGGGATGAATAGTGAAGACACTAGCAAGCATCTCAAGGTGTTCGAGTTTGTCTGTGGGAGTATGTGCCCTAAAGGAGCTGATATCAATATCTTGAAGATGAAGGCATTCCCCTTTACTTTGGAGGACAAGGCCAAGACTTGGCTATTTCAGCTGCCTGCTGGGAGTATCAACACTTGGGATAGGATGAAGGGCGAGTTCCTTACGAAGTACTTTCCTACCTCAAAGTTCACTGTTTTGAGGAAGCAGATTAGTGGAATCACACAAGGACATGAGGAGAATTTCTGCAATTATTGGGACAGGTTTAAGAGCCTTGTAGCATCATGCCCTAACCATGGGATGAGTGAGGGGTCCCTCCTTACCTATTTTTATGAAGGACTCACTGCTAATGAGAGTGGTTTGTTAGATGCTGCTGCTGGAGGGTCCTTTATGGATAAGACACCTGATGAGGCCAAAGAGCTACTTACAAATCGTGCACTAAACTATCAACAATATGAGGGGGGGCTTTTCTCTCAAAGGAGGGTACATGAGGGGTCCACTAATTCTGCCCTTGAAGACAAGGTCAACAAGATGTCTACTCTATTGTCTCAAGTCTTAAACGTTAATGGAGGAGGAGCAATGGCTGAAGTGTGTGGGATGTGCTCGACTCAAGGGCACCCCACTGATAAATGTCCCCAGCTTGCCTCTCCAGAAGGATGGGAATCTGTTAATGCCCTAGGGTATCAAGGAGGCCAAGGAGGCCCGAGGTATAACCCTTACTCCAATACGTACAATCCTGGGGTCAGAGACCACCCTAAATTTCGTTGGGCCAACAATGATAACACCTTGAGACCACCTCAAGGCCCAGGTCAGAATTCTCACCGCCCACCAGGTTTGTTTTTTAGGCCTCAGGTACCTCAAACTTTTGGTATTCCTAATTCTGTCCCTCCACCTCTTGTTTCCAACACTTTGAGTGCCCCTAATTATGATGAACTGCTGAAGTCCCTTGCTGCGGGACAACAACAACTTAACACTGCTACTCAAGCTTTGGTTGTAGGATAGGCGACCCATTCAAAGGATATTGCAGAGCTCAAGAATCAAATGGGCCAAGTAGTGGATTTCATGGGTCGGATTGTTGAAACAGGGAAGCTACCAAGCAACACGGTGCCTAACCCAAGGAATAAGCACGCCCAAGCCATCATCACTAGAAGTGGGCGAATGCTACTAGACCGTCCCAGAGCCCACAAGAAGGCCCAAGTGGCCCCTAATGAAGAAGAAGATGTTGTGGAGGTGTCCAAGAAGGATGATGAAAAAGACCTAGCTACATCAAGGGTGGAAGTTAACGTGCCCCAAACTGAGGCACCCAAAGGTACAATTCCTAACTCTACTGGTTTAGTTAAGACTAACCTAGTTGTTTCTATACCTTTCCCAAGCAGGTTTGCCAAGACAAAGAAAGATAAATCTGATCAAGAAATCTGATCAAGAAATCTTGGAAATCTTCAAGAAGGTTCAAGTGAACATACCCCTGATCGAGTGCATCAAACAGGTGCCTAAGTACGCTAAGTTCTTGAAGGAGCTATGCACCACAAGGAGGCAGACAAGAGAGAAGGAGGTGGTGAAAATGAGCGAGACGGTATCAGCAGTTATCCAGAGAAAACTACCCCCAAAGTTGAAGGACCCAGGGAGTTTTTCTGTTCCCTGTTTCATTGGTGACACCAGGTTTGAAAATGTGATGTTAGACTTAGGGGCGTCCATAAATGTCATGCCTTATAATTTGTATGTGTCCCTAGGTCGAGGCCCTCTTCAAAGGGATAATGTTGTCATTCAACTTGCTGATAGGTCTAACAAATACCCTCAAGGGTATGTTGAGGATGTTCTTGTGCAGGTAAACCATCTGATATTCCCTGCGGATTTCTATGTTTTGGACATGGAGGAATCGCCCCTAAATACCACTCCATTGCTTTTAGGGCATCCCTTTATGAGGACTGCGAGAACAAAGATCGAAGTGTACAAAGGGACTCTCACCATGGAGTTTGATGGTGATGTTATACACTTCAACATTCTTGAATCCATGAGGTACCCTGTTTCTAATTTGAAACCTTGCTTTGGTATTGATGTAGTTGATTCACTCGCACAGGTATTCTCCAAAGCAATGGTTGAGGATGAATTAGCGCTGACCCTAAAGGAGGGGGTCGGATATGATGCAAATGGCGAACCTATCCCTAAGGTTGAGTGGGACGTTGCGGAGCCCAGAGTGATTAAGATTGTGGCCTCACTCGAGGCTCAGCCTGTAAAGAGGTCCATTTCCTATTTCTCAATTCCGGTTTCTACTAATAAAATGCTACCCTCTATGGTTCAAGCACCCAAGTTGGAATTAAAGGTACTCCCTAAACATTTGAAGTACGCGTACCTAGGAGAAAATGAGACCCTCCCAGTGATCATATCATCAACGTTGAATGTAGAGCAAGAAAGGAAGTTGGTGGACGTGTTGAAGAAGCATAAGACTGCCATTGGTTGGACTCTAGCAAATATCAAGGGAATCAGCCCAACCACATGTGTCCACCGGATCCTGTTAGAAGATGGAGCAAAGCCCACAAGAGAAGCCCAAAGAAATCTACATCCTCCCATGATAAAGGTGGTCCAAGATGAGGTGATCAAGTTGCTTGATTGTGGGGTAATCTACCCCATTTCTGATAGTAAGTGGGTCTCTCCAGTGCAAATGGTGCCCAAGAAGTCTGGGATGACTGTGGTAAAGAACGATGATAATGAGCTAGTGCCCCAAAGATTAGTGACAGGTCATAGGGTATGTATCGAGTACCGGAAGCTGAATGCCACAACGAGGAAGGATCATATGCCCTTGCCTTAGCAGGTCATTCCTACTATTGCTTCTTGGACGGATATAGTGGATACAACCAGATTTGCATAGCCCACGAGGATCAGGAGAAGATGACCTTCACGTGCCCCTTTGGGACCTTCGCTTATAGGCGCATGCCCTTTGGCTTATGCAACGTACCATGTACTTTTCAAAGATGTATGCTGTCCATTTTCTCAGAATACATTGAAAATATTATTGAAGTCTTTATGGACGACTTTAGTGTCTTCGGTAAAGATTTTGATACTTGTTTAGAGAATATAGGATTGATACTGGAGAGGTGTGTAGAAACTAACCTTGTACTGAATTGGGAGAAGTGTCACTTCCTGGTAACACAAGGAATAGTGTTAGGACACATAATATCTGCTAGGGGCATTGAGGTAGATAAGACTAAGATTCATCTTGTACGTCACTTACCCTCCCCCACAACTGTGAGGGAGGTGCGCTCTTTTCTTGGCCATGCAGGATTTTACAGGAGGTTCATCAAACACTTCTCCAAGGTGGCGAGACCTATGTGTGCCCTATTGCAGAAGGACGTGCCCTTTGTGTTCAATGAGGATTGCAAGAAGGCGTTTGAGAAGCTCAAGGAGTTGTTGACTACGGCCCTCATCATTTGCCCTCCAGATTGGAGTCTACCCTTCGAGCTTATGTGTGATGCATCAGACTATGCTGTTGGAGCTGTGTTGGGCCAGAGGAAGGATAAGAAGCCCTATGCTATTTACTATGCTTCTCGGACCCTCAACAATGCTCAGCTCAACTACTCCACCACTGAAAAAGAACTCTTGGCTGTAGTATTTACATTAGATAAGTTTCGTTCTTATTTATTGCACTCTAAAGTAATTGTTTACTCTGACCATGCAGCCTTGAGATATCTGATGATCAAGAAGGAGGCCAAGCCCAGATTAATTCGATGGATCTTGTTGCTTCAGGAGTTTGATCTAGAGATCAAGGACAAGAAGGGCAGTGAGAATGTGGTGGCGGACCATTTGAGCAGGATAGTCCATGAGGAGGACGCCCAGCCCCTATAGGAAACTTTCCCAGATGAGCAGCTCTTTGGGATAGAGGTTAATGTGCCCTGGTATGCTGATATAGTTAACTATTTAGTCACTAGGACATTTCCTGATACACTTTCCAAAGCTAGTAAGGATAAATTGAAGAAAATGGCTAGGCACTTTATTTGGGATGAGCCCTATTTATGGAAACATTGTAGTGACCAAGTCATTAGGAGATGTGTCCCAGACTCTGAGCATAGGTCAATTTTGTCATTTTGCCATAGTGAAGCATGTGAAGGCCACTTTGGGCCTCATAGAACGACCTTGAAGGTCTTAGACTGTGGATTTTATTGGCCTACTATCTTCAAAGATGCAAACTTGTTCTGTATTTCTTGTGATAGGTGCCAACGGACTGGTAATCTTGGCCCAAAAGATCAAATGCCCATGAACCCAATAATAAATGTAGAAATTTTTGATGTTTGGGCCATTGA
This sequence comes from Rosa persica, assembly GCA_025331145.1. NCBI lineage: Eukaryota > Viridiplantae > Streptophyta > Magnoliopsida > Rosales > Rosaceae > Rosa > Rosa persica. The sequence goes on along the minus strand of WFKR01000006.1, from coordinate 21,025,126 downwards.
CATTATGGGTCCATTTCCTTCGTCTAATGGCTGTTTATATATACTACTAGCTGTGGACTATGTATCAAAGTGGGTGGAAACAAAAGCCACTAAGACTAACGATTCAAAAGTGGTTGCAGGTTTCTTAAGAACTAACATATTTACCAGGTTTGGAGTGCCACGTGTACTGATCAGTGATGGATGTTCTCACTTTTGCAATCGTACAATCGAGGCTTTGCTGAAGAAGTATGGGTTAACCTATAAGGTGTCAACGCCCTACCACCCTCAGACCAGTGCCCAAGCGGAGGTGTCCAACAGGGAGATCAAGAGGATACTCGAGAAGACAGTGGGCCCAACAAGGAAGGATTGGAGCCAGAGATTGGATGATGCATTGTGGGTCTACAGAACGGCCTATAAGACGCCTATTGGGATGTCTCACTTTAGGTTGGCCTATGGAAAGGCATGCCACCTTCCAGTGGAGCTAGAGCACAAGGCTTGGTGGGCTGTCCAGATGTTCAACATGGATTATGAGGAGATAAGGAATGAGGCCTACGATGCTTCATGGATCTACAAGGAGAAGACAAAGGCCTACCATGACAAAATGATCCGCGGAAAAAGCTTCCAAGTGGGCCAGAAAGTTCTGTTATTCCATTCCAAACTTAAGCTATTCCCAGGTAAACTTCGTTCTCGTTGGGTTGGCCTATTTATAGTGACTAATGTGTTTGCTCATGGTGCTGTAGAGATCAAGAGTGAGAAGACAGGGAAGGAGTTCAAGGTTAATGGGCATCGTCTCAAGCCCTAATATGAGTTCTTTGTGGAGCACACAGTGGAAGACATACCCCTCCATGAGGCACCCCAAGACGTGTGAACAAGGAGGAGAGTCCAGGCTGATGGACTATAAATATGAAGCGCTGCGTGGGAGGCAACCCATTTCAATCGAAGCTATGGAGAAGCCATCAACGAGAGTTTGACATTTCTATCCCTTCACTTACTTAGATTGAATTGTACTTGTGTCTTTGTTTGTTTGTTTGTTTTACCCTTTCCTTATTTCCGTAGCCCCCCATATTTAGGGTCTATATACCATTTTTTTCCTACATTGAGGACAATGTAGATTCTAAGTGTGGGGTGGGTTACACTTTTATCTTAGAATATTTTCAATTTTCAGTTTTAAAAAAAAAAATTAAAAAAAAAAATTTCGTTGGTTTTATAGTCTTTTTGTTTGTTTGAGTCTTAGAATGCTCCTAACGTCTAGGATGAACATGTCTCTGAATTCATGGCTGAAGGTTTTCACAATCGAAATAGGACTTAATTGAATTCTGTGGTTAATCGATATTGTGATACTTGTATGAAGATTTGAGATAGGATTGTAACTTGGTTCATTAAGCATGCTAGGATTAAGTCTGATTCATTTGACCCTAAGTGAGCTGTTGAGCTGAAATACTTTCTTTTCGAGTGCTTAATTGATAAATTCAGAATTTCATGGCTGTATTTGCTAGACCTCATTATTCTTTGGAAATCCAATGATCATGTGCCATAGAGTTTAATGGACTAGAGAGTACTAGAACTCGACTTTTGTGACTGTCAAAACTTGTGTGCCATAATATGCCCTGATCTTGGATAAGATAGAAGGCATTAGGGTAACCACCATAGCCAAACAAGCATGTGTCCCCAATTATGCCCGTCATGGGACTCCTTAGAATGAGCCCCTTTGAGCCTACGTTGGAAACCTTTGTTTCATCACCCTCACTACCCTACCATGAGCTTAGTACAGGATATCTCTACCCTTGCGCTAGGGACTTAGTAGAGCATGACATAGTGTATAGGGGTGACGATGAAAGACAAGTGTGGGGTGGGGAAAAATCAAGAGAGAGGAAAACAAAAAAAAAAAAAAAAGATTGCCGTGAAAAAAAAAATGAAAGAAAATGAAAAAGGAAAGAAAGAAAAACGGCGAAAGAGAAGAAAAATTGAAAAGAAAACTCTTGGGAAATTGTAAAGTGTGGTTCTGGACTTTCATATTTGAAGAAGGCTCAAAGTTGAAAATTAAGTCTTTGTCCATTTCCATGGTTAAAGTGAAGCTTGGGGCCAAAACAATGATAATTGGCCTACAAAAATGGTGACATAAGGTGGTCCATATATGCTCTGCTAGGTCCTTAAGATTTTTGTATCCTTAATCTTCTTTTCGAAAAACCTAGCTTAGCCCCATTACAACCTGTTACAAGTCCTTACTTGATCCTTGAGATGGGCAGCTTTGGTTAGTGAAGTTAGGTACAAAGTTGAGCTTATGGTTTATATCCATTTGTGCACTTAGTCATTTCTTCAGGTTGTTAAAAAAAATTCACAAAATGCTTTTGTTGATGAAAAATTCAAGCTGTTTGTTGCCTTACAATTTGTTCTCTTGCATATACTTGAGTGTGAAGGTTTTAAGCATAGCCATTTCTGAGAGAAAAATCGAGAGTATGCCTTGTGAGTTTGGATTGGACTTGTTCGAAACATGCTATCATTCACTGTATGACCTAAGTTCTCCATATCTTGCTTCTTCATATGGGTGTCACATGTTTATTAACCTTGGAATTATCTATGTGATTTTGATTAAGTGTTTAACCTGAAAGCCATGAGTTTGGAGTCTCTGAGACAACAGTTAGGGGCAGTAGAGTCACTTACTTGCTTTTTGTCGAGTCTTTGTTTTGTTTTGTATTTTATTTTGCTAAGGGACTAGCAAAAGCTAAGTGTGGGGTAGTTGATAAAAGCACAAAGTGCGACGATTTTCATGAGTATACGCTCCATTCTAGCCTTATTTCTCCTTAGATTTGTGTTTTGAGTCATTAAAGTCATTTTCAGAGTCTTGCAGAGTGTTTGGAGTAAAATAGGCGGAAAATGAAAAATTTATGAAAAAATCCAAACGAGATCAGGATTCCTTACCCGTCGATGTTTTTGCGGTCTTTACATTTTAATTCCCTTAATTTTCTCTAAAAAAAATCTGATATTCTCCACCTTTTTGTAGGAAATTTAAGACGTTTGACCAAGTAATGAAGAAGGGGAATAAAGGAGAAAGATGTTTCAGTTGGGAAATTAAAGGAATTGCCCTATTATTGAGAGGAATTAAGGCCATAAATACCCCATTATGAGAAATTAAAAGGACAAGAAATAAGAAACAGAAAATTAAAAAGAAGATGAAGAAAGCTATGCAATCCCATCCGTCCAAATGATGAAGGGTACGATCGACAAAAGCCAACCACTGCTCCCCTATAAATAGGCAACATCCAGAACAGAATGGGGCTTCCTTGCCTATCACTTCCTGGCCAAAACCTCTTCCGAGACTCTGCCCAATTCACTCCTCAATCCTCCATCACCTACAAGACTGTGACCACCATCCATCCAGCAATCTACGAAGCTCTTAGGTGTTGAGTCAAAGACGCTCCACAACCATAGCAGAGACTAGTTAACCACCTTATTGCCAAGCCGCTGAGGAAAGCTTCAAAGTGTAACTATGACTCTACTTTCAATTTTTGTTTCGGTTTTGTGTGTTTGGATTTGTGAGTTGTGTAATTGGAGACATGAAATTTTTAGAATATTTTTATTAATGTTTTTGAGAATTTCATTTTATTATTGAGTTAATTTCGAGAATTCTTTGATGATGCATGTTACAATCTTGTGCCCTTTTACGTGTTTAGGTAATTTTCAGAGTTAGATTAATAAGTTCCCATGCTAGAATCACGCTGAGTGTTCTTCTTTGTTTGCTTAATTTGCCAAGAATAATTGTTATTTGTTAAGACGCTGAGTTAAACAAGTAATAATTAGTTCTAAAGTGGTAAAAACCATGTTTCAATGGTTAAACGATTCTGAAAATTATGTGTTAAATTCTATGTGTAATGGTTAATTTGCATGTGTGAGTCGATTCGGGGTTTAGATATTACTACTAATTAAGAGAATTGCCCTGAGTGTTCTAAAAAATTAGTAGTATTGGGCATGGTAAGGACTCTTCCGATCCAAGCCCACATTAGAACGAATTAGATGAATAGATTGATCCGCTGAGGCTTTTCATTTGGGCTCTTATCTAGGCATTTAAGATGGGCACGTTTTTGTAGCATGTTGAAATGGATTTTCTGTTTCTACACTTAGTAATTTCCGAGTGGTATTGGTCTATGTTAGGGAAGTCGATCATTGTATATAGTTTTATTTATTTTATTTTTATTTTATTTTAAATAGATTAGTAACCAAATCACATACCCCCCATTTTATTCTTTTATTTGTTAATTGACCTTTTTGTGTAGGTGTACCCTACAATCCCCGGACTGAACGATCCCTGCTTATCCTATACTGACAACTACATTTTGCGGGGTTAAATTGTGAGGCTATTTCAGCCGCATCAAACTCCAACCTCACACGTTAATTTCAGAGCGAGGCCTCCCTCTGAATAGGATCTGTATATATATGTGTGTGTGTGTGTGGTTCTCCACTGTGGACGTCCGCAGTTTTTCAATCCGTACGGATTTCCAGTTTTGACCCACTTTTCGATCACATTTTCACATGTTAACCGTCAGGTTTTAGATCCTAATGTATAGATCACCTCTACAAAATTTCAGCCAATTTGGTGATCGTTAATGCATTCAAAACTACAAATTACAACAATATATACGAACGGTTCCGGTTCGACAGATTCGGTTCGTTCGTGTAAATTGCAGTTTTGGATGCCTTAACGATCACCAAATTGGCTGAAATTTTGCATAGGTGATCTATACATTAGGACCTAAAAACTGAACGGTTAAGATGTGAATGTGTGATCGAAAAATGGGGAAAAACACAAAATCCGTACGTTTTTGCTTAGGTGCTGATATCCGCACCTGAGCAAGGTTATATATATATATATATATATATATATTGACTATGGGATCCTTTTTTTGGTCTTTTCTAAAAATAGGGAATTAAACCAATTTTTCGATCACATTTTGGCATTTCAATCGTTCAGTCTTTAAGTCCTAAACTGTAGATCATTTCTGCACAATTCTGCAAAATGTATGTGTGTGTGTGTGTGTATAATCCTTTTCTACTAAGGACTTTCGCATATATTAAAATATGCTGATTTTCTGGATAGACCACTTTTCGATCACATATTCACATTTTAACCGTTTAGTTTTTAGACTATATAAGTAGATCATCTTTTCAAATTTTCAGCCGAATTGATCATCATTAAGGCATTCAAAACTACGATTTACAATTATGAACATGAACGATTCAGGTTGGACAGGTTCTGTTCGTTCATTGATTTAATCTAGTTCGATACCTTAACGATCATCAATTTGGCTGAAAATTTACATAAATGGTCTATACATTAGGACATCATAATTGAATGGTTGAAATGTGAATACACAATCAAAAAGTGAGTTTATCCAAGGAAATCCGCATATTTAATTAAATTATGCGGAAGTCCTTAAGAGAGAATGCTTATATATATATATATATATAGGAAAAAAATGCAAACAGTACCTGACCTTTGGCCCATTAGTAGCTTTAGTACCTGACAAAAAAAAATATCACTTTGGTACCTGAAGTTCGGACGCCGACGCAACTTTAGTACCTGAAGCCGTTAACTCAGTAACGGCGTCTGACAGGTGACATATATTTAAGGGTAATTTCATCCTTTCATATTTAATTCATTATATATATATATATTACCTCTTCTTCGAGAGCTCTCTCTCTCTCTCTCTCTCTTCCTTTAACCATTATCAACGACCACCCACCACCACTAGCAGAACCCTCATTCCTCTCTCCGGCGCATCTGCCCCACCCCCTCCTCCACAAAAACCAAAACCTTCAATCTTCCAGCAGCCCCGCGCCTCCTCCTCTCCAGCCCCACCCGCCTTGCAGCAGCCCTGTCGTGAAACCCCACAACCGGCCAGATCAGCACACCAGGCCGAGCGCTGCCCAGCCTCGCCCAGTCGCCCCGCGCCTGCGCCTCTGTTTCACTATATACTGCTCATGTCAACCAGCCACGATGTACGCTTCGACCGTGCACTCTGGCAGGCCTACTTGTCAGCCAACAAGGCCTTCGCCGATAGAGTCATGAAGGATCTAAACCCGGACGAGGACTACGTTTGGATCCATGATTACCATCTCATGGTTTTGCCTACTTTCTTGAGGAAAAGGTACTACTGAGTCAAGCTTGGTTTCTTTCTGCATAGTCCTTTTTCGTCGTCAAAGATTTACTGGACGATTTTGGTCTGACAAGATTCTGAGGGCTCTGTTGAATTGTGATCTTATTGGGTTCCATATATTTGATTATGTGAGGCACTTCTTGTCTTGATGTAGCAGAATGTTGGGTCTTCATTATGAGTTCAAAAGAGGGTACATGGGTTTGGAGTATTATGGTCGAATAGTGAGTATTAAGATGTTGCCTGTGGGGATTCATATGGGTCAGCTTCAGTCTGTTTTGTCGCTTAATGATATTGCCAAGAAAGTAAAGGTGTTGAAGGAAAAGTTTGAGGGGAAGATTGTGATTTTGGGGGTGGATGATTTGGAATAGTTTAAGGGGATTAGTTTGAAGTTTCTGGCAATGAAGCAGCTTTTGGAAGAGCATCAGAGTTTGAGGAGGAAGGTGGTTATGGTGCAGATAACGAACCCAGCACAAAGCCGAGGCAAGGATGTGCAGGAGGTTCTGAATGAGACCAGTGCTATTGTAAAAAAGATCAATGACAAGTATTGCAAAAGAGACCAATTCTGGGTTTCATTCTTTTGGCAATGGTCTGGGGAAGATGATGGGAGAGTTAGGAGGAAGAAGGAAACGAAGAGAGCTTGAGGAAGAAGAAGAAATCTAGTGAAAGGATGAGAATACCCCTCAAAGTTTGACAGTTGACTAACTCTGTAACGACTAACAATGTTTTAGGTACTAAAGTTGGGTCGGGGTCCGAACTTTAGGTACTAAAGTGATATATTCGTTTTGTCAGGTATTAAAGTTACTAATGGGCCAAAGGTCAGGTACTGTTTGCATTTTTTTCCCATATATATATATATATATATATATATATATATATATAATCTTATCCAGAGCGAGGCTTCGCTTTGAAATTAAAGTACACATTTAGAGTTTAGGGTCACTTTTCGGTCGCATATCCACATCTCAACTTTTCAGTTTTTAGATACTAATGTATAGATCATCTCTACAAATTTTCAGCTAAATTGACGATCGTTAAGACATTGATAACTGCTTTAAAGTTAGTACAATTCAGGTTAGATAGATTTAGTTCGTCTATTGGTTTAAGCAAGTTAGATACCTTAATCATCATCAATTTGGCTGAAAATTCATAACTCATAAGGTCTGCAACCTTTTATTTTTATCTTTTGCAACTAGGGCTACTTTTGCCTTATAGAGTTTAGAAAAAATAAACTGTTATTTAAGAGTTGTTAAGAAAATTGTTCCCAAAAAAATTATGAAAGGATAAATATGATTTAATGTGTTTCATCACATTGTATTTCATTGATCCTATTCGTAAAAAGGTGGGTCTAGAAAACTAAAGCTTCAGGACCACTCTCTCTATGGAGAACGAACAAAGAGAGGTAGCCAGTCCAAGGCCGACTTTCAGCGATTTCCTTCTTGTCCGGTGGCGTCGCCGACTTGGTGATGCTGCCGGACGGGTGATGGAAGGAATATGGTCCATTGACCTCTGATTTTTCTTTGCTTGCGGTTTGGCAATGAGGGTTTTTGGATATGTTCAAATCAAAGCGATGGAGGACTAGCTTCGTGCTCACTATTGATTAAGGATTAGGGCGGCGGTGAAATGGGTTCAGTCCCAGATGGCGGCGGCGGTTGTGCAGGCACCATTGATGAGGCTTCTTGGGACTTGGATGTAAGGGGATCGTCCCTGGATCTACCTATGGTGCAGGGGACGTCTTGATGGCGGCCCATGGCAGTGGTCTTTCTTGAGGCAGGATGACAGCTCGCAGTGGTGGTCTACGGCAGGGTGGGTAGCTATCGGCGTATGAGCTGTGTGCAAACTATGGAGATCGGATAAAGCTGGGCTTTCGTTGTTGGGCCTAGGGCTTGCAGTCCTGGTCTTGGGCTTCTAAGCACTCCTGTGCACCTATGTTTTTGCCCAAATTTAAGTTTTATTTTTTAGACTTAGCCTATTTACTATGTTTTTTCATAGTATATAGGCTTGCTTTTAAATAAGTGAGCACTGGTTGTCTAATGAGTGGTGCTATCATGTCACGTCCTAGATTTGCCCACAGATTGACTTGGCAAGAGAATGTATTTATCCGTGTCATTCTAGCTTGAGTTAAATGAAAATTGATTTGATTCCAAATAAAAGAGTGGGTCTATTTCACTATGTCAATAAACTCATCAGACGACAGACCTCAGACCACAGAATAGTTGTTTTCTGATGTGTGAATAATTTTAACAATAGAATGAAAAAATTCTGTTGTCTGAATGTAGTGATATACCATGGTAAATCAATTTTCTAAACAAGGTTCTGTTTCAGACAACAGATTTCTGTTGTGCATTAAACTGAGATTGATTAAGTTTTGGTTGTAAATTTTTTTTTTTTTTTTGAAAGGAACTGTTTGAAAAATGTTCTGTTTCAAACAACAGATTTATGTTGTGTATTAAACTGAGATTGTTGTTTGGGTTTTTTTTTTTTTCTTTTGTTCCTCTCAGCTCGGTTTTTTGGCACAACGTAGAGACCTATTTGTCTAACACCCAACAAAATCTTGGCTCATAAAATTTCTCAAACAGATCGACCCAAAACCCGACACTCAGCTCGCTCTCGCTCTCGATCTTCTCTCTTCTACATAGCACACGACAGAACTTCTCTCTTCTGAGTCTCAACCAAAATCATCAAACTGGAATTCCCAGATCCTAATCCGACAACAATATCTTCTAATCCAACATCGAACTGAAAACCCAGAAAATCTCACCATCTCGCCTCGCAAACTAGAAAACCTCATTGCAGCCAAAGCCCATACAGCCAAAGCATCTCAGTCTCAATCCATATTGTGTTGCCCAGTCTCAATCCGCATCCTGTTGCTGGTAAGCCCCTCGGCTAAATGTTAATAAATTTAGGGTTTCTGTTGGATTGGGGATTTAGGGTTTTTTTTTCGATCAAGTGTTCTGCTCAATTTTCCTAGGCGATTGCATAAGGCGGAGGCTAGGCGGTATAGACGGAGATTAGGTGGAGTGGCCTGATTGTGTCAACACTGACCCCTGAAAACCCAGACCTCCTCAAAACCTCCAGCCCAGTCTCAGCAACGACCTGATTGTGTATACTTAAGTTTGCTTTGTTGATTCATGGGTTGAGAAAGAAGTCTCATAATATTATTCTCTGCTCTCAAGTTCGACGTCTATTATCAGAGCTTAAGAAATTTACGCTTCTTTGGGTTCGAAGTCGGCAAGGAGAAGATTCAAGAAGCTATGGAAGCTAACTATATTCTTCTTCAATTCTGGGTAAGTTCTTTATTAATCAAAGAGGTTAATTTGGATCTAGGTACTGGTGGTTGATCAATTTTGTTATAGGGTCCAGATTGGAAAAGACAAGGAATAGAGAATAAGATAAAAGAAAACTTTGGACCTGTGTGTTGATCAGAGAAAGGCCAAGGAGTTGAGTCAATTTAGCTGTACTTGCCGATTACCTTAGAGTTCGTCACATCAAGGTAACCACGTGGGTCTTCTTTGGAAGGATTTATTCTTCATGAATTGTGGCTGTTATATATGGTGTTTGCTACTCTGATTTGCATGTTTAGATTTAAACCCAAACACAAGTTGAATTATGTTTTGAGAATTGATTGTTACCTAAGGTTTGATGTTGGTTGTGTTGAGTGTATATCTGGGAAGCAAGAATGATTGTTTTGATTTGGTTCTATGGAATGGGAATACGGGTGTGTACAGGAGGTTTGGAATGTATGGGTTTGATGATTAATGTAAAATGCTTGGCATAATTATTTTCCTTTAATATTTAAGTTGAAGTCATTGAAAAGATTTATGTTGAGATAGAATTCAAACTTGGTCTATTGAAGTTTTTGAAGTTGACGTCCTAGTCATCTAGAATTATAGTAAAATGGAAATAATAGTATGTACTGAGCCATGACAAGTTGAATAAGTTCAGTAAAGTTAGTATTCATGATTGGTCATGGAAAGTTTGAGACTTTGTATATCACTTGCCTTAGAGTTTAATTGAGCTGTATATCAGATTTGGTGTCAGACTTGATTACCATGAATGATTAAATATTGTTGGTAATCAATTTGAATTCTTACTGCATTGGTGTAAAGAAATCAATATTTCCTTGGTTGAACTTCTATTTGGGGTATGAAGTTCATGAATTGAAAAGTGAATAGAAAAGAGAAAATTGAAAATAGTGTAGGTCACTATAGTTAGCTCAATGGTTTTGATGCTCAATTGCTCACTGACTTGATTGATCAATAGTTCAATGTATTAGGAGATGGTTTATGCAGATTTGCCTATCCATTCTGGCTATGATTTTCTGTCAGAGAGTTCTGACTTCGCTCAACTATGTGAAGATAAGGGTCTTACCTTTATTGGGCCTCTAGCATCTGCCATCAGGGACATGTGTGATAAAAGGTACACTGACTGATTTTTACTGATTTTTGTATAAGCTATGACATACTTGTCAATGTTTTAAATCATTACAAAGACTCTGTTTTATGTCATTGGGGTTACTTTCCCCTCATATATGTACAGCATTTTAAGTTTTTGTTCATTTAGGAATTTTTTTCATTTTAAGCGGCTGTATCTACTACCAAGGTGTGGTGTTTTCATTGATGATATACTCTAACTATATGAAAATAGCCCCACAAAGAGTGGAGTGCGTGTGATTTTCTGCTCCTTTACACATTTTTGTTAATATTGTTGTTTTTATTCCTTCTTTTTGGGTTTATAAGAGTATCTCTGTAACTTGAAGTCTTTGCCAAATATATAAAGGCAGTTGGTTATCACTGGCACAGTGGAGTTTATAGTGGATACAATCTCAGGCCAATTTTATTTCATCGAGATGAATACCCGTCTTCAGGTGCTTTAAACGATCTGTTATACTGTAATTTAGTCCTTGAACTAATGAGAATTCTAATAGGGTAAACATCATGCAGGTTGAGCATCCTGGTAAAACTGAAGGATTGCTTGACAAAGTTTCAGGTATATCTCATTGTAAAGTTTCAATCTTTTGTATATAATTTTCCACTATATAAGTCTGATCAGTACTTGGTGTTACTTGCATATTATATAAATGCTTTGCTTATGTCGGTGTTTTGCTATTCATTTTGAAGCTTCATTAAAATCTACAATGCGCACAAGAATAGAAAGGGATGAAATTAACCCAATGGAAAATTTGATCCATGCCAACTATAATTTGATCTTGTCTGATATTTATTTTGGTTGGAAGTTTACTTTTTACAGGTTTGGTATCCATCTCTGAGTGTTGACCCTTTAAAGCAGGGTGATTTCTTATAGGTATGCATGTATTTAAGAAAGTATGTTTATGCTGCTTCTTTTTGAAAGATTGTATTTGACCTGAGATGGTGAATTCTTGTCTAACATGCACCTCTCCATTTCTCAGATGGGGTAAAGTATTATGTTACATTTAGGTCAATAATCATGTATGCTTTATATTATTCCACTCAAATTCGATGCTTGTTTCTTTGGCCTTCATTCAAAGGCTCTATAACCGAACTTTTACCATTCTATTTTTACATCAAAATATTTATTGTTATATGATATAGTGGTTAGTAGTGATGATACTTCGTTGGTATAAATGGTTAAAGAATTTCAGTTCGTGTTCTTTATACCTCCAAAATTTTATTGATAGGTGGAGAATCATGAAGGATTCGCAAACTTTGATGATATCCTTGCAAATTCAGATGCATTCATGGTGGCACGAGGTGATCTTTGAATGGAAATTTCATTAGAAAAGATATTTTTGGATCAGAAAGTGATGATCTATAAGTGCAACATCCAAGGAAAACATGTTGTCACGAAAATAGAGATGTTGGAACTAGCAGTTGTTGAATATGTCGATGAATTGTACAAGTTCTACAAACTTAAAGAGGTAATCCCTTATCTTTTTTTCCCGTCCCCAGATCTTCCCTTTTAGGCTTCTTCTATTATACCTTTTCTTACACTTGAATATTACTTATGCAAGATTACTACCGAGTTGGAGATTACTTGGACATTGATCAAGTCCGAGCATGCTGTCAAGTATTCAGATCACTAGTGCTGTATGTCTGTGGTAGATCAATAGTTAGGAATCATTTTGTGCATATAGCTAGAACTCACTTTGGTGGCTGTAATGATTCATGATGACATTCAAATAACTAGACCAGTTTTTCTAAAATTGTGTCGTGCAAATGCTCTTTCTAAGACAGAAGTAAAAACCAATTAAAGTTGACATCCAAACCAACATCAAACTACAAAATTCAAGCAAATGTCTGTTGTCTGAAATCACCATAAACCATAAATGAAGCAAACTAATTGTATTCTTTATGCTAGTCAGACAACAGATAATTGTGGTTTTTAATTGAATCACACAACAGAAAGACTCAAGGAAGTTTAAGCCTCTATATATTCAAACGACATAATTCTGTCTTATTACTCAAAATTAAACAACAGAACATTCTAATTTATATGTTGTCCACAATTGATTCACACAATAGAAAAAATCAAAGATAGTTCAAATCTCCATATATTCAGACAACAGATTTCTGTCGTCTTAATGAAATATAAACTATAGAGTTTTATGAAAAGATGTTGTGCAGAATCTTTTATAACAACATATAACTGTCGTTTTGTTACATCTTCAACCTCAGAAAGTCATAATTCGGCATATCTCAACATAATCAGACAACAGATTATTGGCCTGCCTATGTTGTTTGAGTGAAATATAGATCACGGGTAATATATGTCGTCTGAAGGCCTAAGAGATATCAGGCTACTAGACAACAGAAATTTTTTGAATCAGACAACAGTCCTCGGCTGTTGTCTGATGAGTTTATTGACATAGTGTTTAGATCTTCAAATTTTATTTTTTAACCTCTTTTAGTTATTGATTTTTTCAAAATCCAATTCAGAATTTCTACTGTGACCTCCAACTTTGCTCAATTAACCTCCATCTCATTTGAATTATTAAATTACATGTATATCCTCTTTTAAAGTGACAACTATAGACAATGATCTATAATCAACTAGTATTTACTTTACAAACCTCTCAACCTAGTTTCACGATACATTGGTATAAACCTTTCTCAAATGGTGAATGAGGTGAAATCAAACCTTTCTCAAATTGGGTTTGAAGCTGACGCGACACATCAACTGGTCTCTGAGTTGGAAGGCAAGGTCGATCTTCTCAAGAGCAAGCAGGATGTGACAAACTCAGGTCTATGATGCCTATGCCAAGTAGCTGGAGGCTCCAAAGATCAGCTGGAAACTATAACAATTCAGGATGTCTCTGCTAAGCTAATAAAAGCAAATAACAATGACATCTAAGGAATAATCACTCAAAGTATTTTCTTCATTGTCTTCAGTGTTCTGTGTTCCACATAATGTTTGCTTTTATTCACCTAGTGGCATTATAAATTTTCCATGAACAATACCTCAGGCCCTCCAATTCATTGCTGAAACTAAAGAACCAAGCATGGTTGAGAAATCAACGACAAGCGTGGAAACTATTGATCCCAGCAACTTCGCTGGCCAAAAAGTTCCAGCCATGAAAAAAAGAATACGCAGGTCATATCCTATTGGGAATTTTTTGCACCGGAACTAAATGAGAGAGTTATGACACCTTGATTCATGTAGAGAAGTTGTAGAAATTTTTTTGGGTAAGTTTTTAGGTTTGCATGCATGCAAATATATATATATATATATATATATATGTCAAGGAAGGGAGAGTAGTGAGTAAACTAGAGGTTTAGAGGTATAGTGAGTAATTTATTGTTTTGTATGTGAATGATATAATTAAGGTTATTTTAGGCATTTAAAAGGAGGTCTAATGAGCAAATGTTTGTATTTAAAAACAAATAAGAGATGTGGAGAGTATGCGAGGTCAAATGAGTAAATTTAGAGGTTTCAATAAAAACTCTTAATCCAATTTCACACACCACATCCCTCCCCCCCCCCACACACACCAAAAAAAAAAAATTACTTTTCTGCTCTCACAAAGGAGGCTAGATAAGGCGATGAGCAGGTCATCAATAATTTTTTTCTGCTTTCAAAATAAATAAATAAATACTAATTTTTTTACATAGAAAAAAATAATGAAGTTGAGATTTTGGATTTCTTTAAAAATATATGGACAGTTAATTGAGGGTACAAATGGTCACCTTGTGAGTCTTGATTGCTCTAGGTAGGCGGTGAGTTTCTAATTTTGTCAAATGGTCGCAACCTCTTAGTGTCGGTAGAGTAGATTTTGTGTGGTAACATTGTAGGAAAGCTGCGCTGTTTGTACTTTGTTATGATATTTCTCCTTTGTAAAGTTATTTTTCCATTACGTCACAGTTTTATGAAAACAAATAGAGTTGTCAGTCGAGTACTATTTGCTAGCTGCTGGTGCATGTTAGAATACATTACTTATTTTAAGACGGGATTCAGGCTCTATGTCCCCCCTTAAAAAAAAAACAGAAGCTTATGAGCAGCCGGACAGTCCCTCAAAAAAAAAATTTGAGGGTACAAAGATTATAGCTAGGGATAGTCCAATAGTCAAGGCTTAAGCAAGGGTTGAGAATCGGGAGTTTTTGCTCAAATAGGGTTAAGGGATGCTAAAGGCATCTTGTGCATAATTTACATTATTGAATGCAATAATGGACGATAAGAACCTTGTTGAGCCAAGATTGACTCTCGGGTTAAAAGTTGACTATCTTAATTATTACATTTGACTGTCGGTTCCAGTAGCTTGCAAATCAAATATGAAATCCCCCAACTTCATCAGTGGGGGAAAAGAAGCATCGTCGGCAGGGACGAGAACAAGCTCTTCTGGTCAATTTTAAAAGTTCGGAATTAGCTAGCTAGCTAGCTAGTGATGGGGATTGGGGATCAAATTGACCATATACATGCATGCATAGCCAAATAATTGAAGAGAGTTTGTTGGGCAATAAATTAAAGAAACCAGATTGGGACGCATGCAAACATTTACGTCAAAAATATATATTGAAGCAAAATAATAGTAGGTGTATTCATCATTTTACAAGATATTGCGTCTCATATGCATTCCTCGCTAGCTATGTGTGCCTCCTTTATTATTTGTGTCTTCTTTCTCTGCTAATTGTATGTATATAATGATTGCACGGGCATTTGGTTCATATTTGTCAATTCCTTCGTACAACATCAATAACAACAACGGAGGGGACCAACAAGTAGAACATGAATTTGATGATTACTCTTAATTTTAAATAATACAATGTCACAATCGATCTCTCCTATTTCATTGATTCCTTACATTACATTATCGCATGTGTACATCATTTCTTTGTTTCAATATCAACCCCATTACTTATGACGAATTCTGGAATCCACTAATCTATTTTGACACAAAGGGGAATAGGTTATGCCAGCGTAATCTTGTCAAAGTATTTTGGATCAGATGGGCATATATGTAATCCCAAACAAGAGAAGAAGAGTGTGCCTCATGTACATTTATTATTGCATCAACAACAAAATTAATTTTCCGTAGTCCATGATAAAAAGAAATAAAAATAAAAGAATTTTAATACCCCTAAGACTGAATTTATGTTGAGTTTCTACAAATTGAAGCCAGCTAATTAAATATATTCTTATTCAATGGGGTTCGTCAGTTCCAATTCGGAAGGCTGTATATGTCATGTCCTTGTAATGGTGAATTATTAAGGTGGTCAGAATATCCACATCCCGGCCGCTTGGATCATGATTAACATCACAAATAATAATAGGATACAACCAAGTTGACCCGACATAAACTTATCTAGAGACCAAGTTTTAAGATCAATATGATTTTCTTTTTCAGAATTTTATGATTCGTCCACTTAACTCCTCGAAGGTCATTAATAATTAATACATGAATCTAAAGAGATAGAATTATAGGACGGGAAAAGTTGCCCAGCTATTGGTATTTGCCCGACCTAGCTACCATCGATAATCACTCCAAGCAGGTCACTCGGAGAGCCGTCGAATTCAAACATTTCAGACTCTGGTGAGGAATTTTTTTTTTCTCTTTTTTTGTTTGCTGGCAGGTAGTTTCTGGACCAATCTAGCTTCCTACAACAGTAACATTTAATTTATTTTTTGAATTGTTTTAGGATTTTTTTAATTGACATAATTATTCTATTGTTAGTTCAGTTTCTAATTTTTTTGGGAATATTTAAAGATTATGTCCGCCTTATTTTTTCAGTGATTGAAAATAAACACTCTTGCTTTTATTATAACTAGTCTTGCCCACTATGCTTTGCATATGTAAAACAGATTTTTTGTTTTAAATTTTCTTTTTGTAATATTTATGTCTTGATAATTATTAAAGTGAGAGAAATATGGGGAGTTATCTGCATAATAGGGTAGTGGGAACATATTTTTTTTCTTTTAACTGTTTAGCAGTATTTTGTTATTTACTATAATAACCTTCAAATATTAAAAATTATTTAAAAATAATATATGATATGGGGGTCTTCATGTCTTTTTACGTTCACTTTGGCTAACAAAGTGAGTTCTCTTAATAATAGTATAGATATAGATAATGTGTACATCTAAGGAGTACATACTTGAAACTTTAGAAAGTAAAATTTATTATCGAGCGCAATATCAAACTGAGTCTAAACAGCATATTTTTTTAAATAATTTTTATTTTTTGTTTACTTGTTTGTAGTACCAAATATTTTATTATTTATTTGTTCACCGTGACATTTTGATATGGGGTATAGAGAAATTAATCAAGGCTATGTAATAATTTTTCGTAATGGTCTATCATTTTATGTCACTGTTGTTTCAAAATAAATAGAGTACGTAGTAGAACACTCTTTACTCTGTATATGTTAAAATATATAAATTTAATGAAAACTCTTATTATTACGTGACGTTCTCTTAATATTTTTTATAATATATTTTTGTTGATCAAGTGGATGACAGCCACATTTGTTAAAAAAATTAAAATAAAATAAAAAAAATATTAACATCCAAAACAATAAAAGGAGAGAAAAATTAAAATACACACACTGTTTGGAAACTGTAAAAGACATGCAAGAGTGGTCTGTATTGTACAGAAAATGCACCAGTCCGCACGCAAACTGGACAAGTCGAAAGCGCCAAACTTGACGTACGTAAAGCGAGAGCTAAAGCAGCGAGCCTCTCGAGGGAGAAAGCATTACTAATTTAATATTATGGTATTAAATTGCACTGGTACTAGCTATCATGCCTGCCTTGGTCTCGAAGTTTGAATCAGAGCAAAGGTTCTAGCGCATGATGTCATCGGCCATCAACTCCAATTATGCATTGCACCAGCGGTCTTCCATCTGCCCACCTCATCACGTCCTGCCTTAGATACAAGCTACAAGAAACTATTCCCTATTATCACATTTAATCAACGTTCCACCAAAAACAAAAAAGATATACCATCAATGAAATTAAACCTACTAGTTGGCCTACCAAGTTGGGTTTGCATTGCTTAGTACGTTATTGAGTTATTGACAGACAACAAGTGAACAAACCAAACAAGACTAACAAAAAAGAACAAACCAAAGAAGACATAGTCGGTGGGGATTTGAGGTTCTACGTATTTTGAGTATAGAACTATCGAAATAGAAAATTCTTAAATTAGAAATTACTTACAGTGTGTGGCTCTCAATGAACTAATTTAAGGACTCCAGATTTCGAAAACAATGTACGACACTATTAAATAGTAAGCAATTGTTGTGTTCTGAAATATATATTTGGAGCAAAAAAAAAAATTTATAGGAATCAAAAAATACATTTTGAAATAGTTCGAATATTATTTGGATTTTTTATAAAAAAAAATACATATCACGTAGACAATTTTAACGGAAAATTTAACGTAGATACTATATTTGGTAACAGTGTAATTTGAGGTAAAAAAAAAATTCATAGGTATCAAAAAACACCTTTCGCAATAACTCAGGTACCATTTGGAGTTTTTATCCTATTATTAATGGAACAAGATTCCTTTTTCTTAATAAAAAATAAAATAACAATAAACAAATAGAAAGAAGTCTCTCAATTAATTCATTTTGCACAAATTGGCTGATATCAAATTTAATTAACTAGTAGAGTATCATTTAATCTAGTGATATAAATCTTCTATTTATAAGTGGGAAGTCATAAATTCGATAGAATAATCGTTATACGTAAATTATTTATTTGATAAAAAAAGAAAAACTGAGATATCAGTAGTTCTAGACTTCCGGTCTTTCAGTCAATTAGAAATTTCATGCTTAATAAAATAAATAATGAATATCTTGGCGCATTAGCTAAAGTCAGCATTAAGTTCCTGGAAGAAGCTCCCCCTTTCTCTGTAGACCACCCACGTCACCGGGAACCTTACAGTCTGTCAAGCCTTCGGGTCAAAAACAACCCAATAAAAGATTCACACGTGGAGAGACTTTGACGCTGACACTTGGCCGTCATACAGCTGTCTCCCTTATCTTCCTCACGACCCAAATATAAATATCCCGCCCCCGATACTCGCTCTTCTTCACTTACCATCCCGGCCATTAATTCATAATTTCATTCTCCTCTCAGACCTCAAATCTTACGTTGTTCGTCATGTCTTGTATTCACCACTTTGCAATTGCTTTCTTCCTCTTATTTCTGGTCCAGCCGGGTTTGGGTGGTCGGAAACTCTCCGCTCTAGTGGAGCAGCAGCCACTGGTGCTCAAGTACCACAACGGCGTCCTTCTCAAGGGCAACATCACCGTCAATCTCATATGGTACGGCCACTTTACCCCAATCCAGCGCTCCATAATTGTCGATTTCATCCAGTCCCTCAGTTCCCGGCGTCGAGCCCCACTCCTTCCCTCAGCCTCTTCCTGGTGGAAAACCACCGAGAAATACAAGACCGGGGCCTCCCATCTGGTCGTGGGGAGACAAATGCTCCGCGAGGCCTACACTCTCGGAAAGTCCCTGACGAGCTCACACCTGATCGCTCTTGCCGGGGTCAATAAAATCAACACCCCCTTGAACGTCATCAACGTGGTCCTGACCTCCAAGGACGTGGTAGTTGATGGCTTCTGTAGGAGCCGCTGCGGGACACACGGCTCGTCCCGCTCCGGCAAAGCCGCCTATGTCTGGGTTGGGAACTCCGAGTCGCAGTGTCCGGGCCAATGCGCGTGGCCTTTCCACCAGCCCATGTACGGCCCACAAACTCCTCCTTTGGTGGCGCCAAACGGCGACGTCGGGATCGACGGAATGATAATCAACCTCGCCACGCTCTTGGCGGGAACGGTCACCAACCCCTACAACAACGGCTACTTTCAAGGGCCGCCTACAGCGCCTCTCGAGGCCGTTTCGGCCTGCACCGGCGTCTTCGGAACGGGCTCTTACCCGGGTAATCCGGGTCGGGTCCTCGTGGATAAGGCCACCGGGGCGAGCTACAATGCTCACGGGCTGAACGGGCGTAGATTTCTGTTGCCAGCCATGTGGGACCCCCAGACCTCTGCATGCAAACCACTTGTGTGAGCTAGAATAGGGGAGCGTGGCACACGTATAACGCACGTGACCTTGTAGATATTGTTATATATATTTTGAGGATATGGGAATGGGGCTATGTACTATGGGGGAGGATAGGGTTTTCGGATTTTGTATACTTTGCAAGTTTGTCGCCTTGCGTGACATGTAAATTGCTCTCAAATGGAAAATAAAATCATTACTAATAAACTATTTAAAAAGCAACTCTTTTTTTTTAAAATGAGAAGGAAAGCGCGAAAGGAGGAATGCGGGTACGGCTAGTTTGGAAATTGGATTAGGTGTAAGAACATTAGTGATGCTGCATGAAAGGCTTTCTTTTCCTTTTTCTTTTTCTTTAGGGGATCATGAAGGCATAAAATGATGACTGTAAGAAAGATATGAAATCCATCGGTGTGTGGGGAATACATTTTTGTAGTGTTCACAATCCGAGTCCAAAATGAATCAGAACGCTTAAGAAATGAAATCTGTGGTCCCCGAATTACAATATGCACTTTCACCATTATCATTAATATTTTGTACATATTCTCTCCTCATATGTTCCCAAATGTGGAATACTATAATGGAAAAGTAAAAATAGGTAAAAGGGCAGTGCGAAAGTGAGGGGAGTGCTAGACTTACACTCGGTCACACACAGATAAGAGTCAGTTTTTAGTTATTTTTCACAATTAAATTAAACAATAATAATAAAAGCTATTTCAAATTTATAAGTGTCAGTTTTTAATTATTGTTCACTATTAAATTAAATAATAATAATAAAAGCTATTTCAAATTTATTTTTTTCCATCTCTACTCCTGTTTTGAAAAAGAGAGGACCGTCCTCCTCCTACTTTCCAATCCCGCCATAAGTCATAATTGGCTTCGGTGTTTCCTGTCATGAGGCTTAACTACCTTAAAGTAGACTTTTGAGATCCCTGATGGAAGCTTCTATTCATACCTCCAAAATTGACAATTAGACCTTTTTTTTTTGGTTGACTTTATCAAATCATGTCAAATTACTAATAAGGACACAAAATAGGAGAAAAAAAATTCTCTTCTTACCTCCATGAACAGTATGGAGTCTTCAATTTAAAGAAAACTTTATCCTCCTACGTAAACCCTAAAATGTACATCAAATTCTATAGAATTGATGATGCCGTAATTGAGCAAAGCATCTTTTGGAGTCTTCGCACAAGGTATGTGTTTAGAAGTTTCATCCTTTTGGAGTCTTCGCACAAGGTATGAGTTTAGAAGTTTTAATTATGTTCTTTTTTTCACTATCTTGATTACAAGGTATGGCTCAAGAAACTTCAATTAACTATTCTCAATGAACGTCGTTACCTATAAATGTGATTAATAGGGATTTTTTGGGTGCATAAGTGGAACGATGGATGAAGATTTTAACTACTCTTGTTTTTCAATAGGAACTGGCCAATGCGCAAATTTTGTTTAATTTAAGTAATCATTGATTTGTTGAATGGTTGTACAAATATGTTTGTATAGGTAATTATTAGGTTCCTGTACATGCTTTGTCATGGTTTTAAGGTTGGTGAGTGCAATTTCATTAATTGGGATTGATGAAGTTGTTATAGTACTATAGTACAATGGAATGGTTTAATATCTATGGTTTATGCCTCCAAGACAATGTATCTTGGTCTTCAGAGAGCTTATTCCTAGTGTAATTGTAATACCCGCAATTTTTATTTTAAATTCGAGTAATTGTGTTGAACAATTATTATGCGATTTCACGAATATTGTTCGATAATAACTCACTTTTTGAATCATTGAAGTTTCGAAACGATTATTTTTTTAACGAAAATCTCGAAATGCTCGGTTTGAGAAATCGACTTTTTCTACGTACAAAATTTGGAGAAACTTCCTTCATGAAAGTTGTAGATCTCATCGATACGAGTCCGTACATGTGCGGAACACAAAGATCGGATTTTTTCTGAATTAGTTATCAAATTTAGAATATTTTCCGAACCTTGAATATATAGGAAAAACCCTAGAAATTTTTGAAAACCCTATTTTTTTTCCACCGGCCTCCCTTCCTTTTTTGGAAAGGAACTGTTCATTCTCTCTCTCACTCTTGCGTTTTTCTCTCTCGGTCGAAAGCCAAAAACAGAGCACGGCTTCACGGTGCTCCCATCCTCTCCTCCGGCCATCTCTCGCGCTGCAACCACTTCCAGGAGCTTCGCCTCGACCTTGCACAGCTGCCAGAGGCAGCCTTGCGTCGCGACAAGGCCGGCAGCTGCGGCGGCACAGCCCGAACCGAAAAGGTTCGTTTTCGGTTCGATCTCGATATCTCGAGCTACAGACCGCCATTTCACTTGATTCTTGGCTCATTGAGCTCGCCTCAACTTCCTCTACAAGCACCAAGAAGGACCGGAATTGGGTCGAACGTTTTCACGTTCGTCGGAGCTCGACCCCTTGCGGATCGAAAAACCAACTTTCGATCGAAATATCTCGAGCTATACACGATCGTTTCTTGTGATTCTTGGCTTGTTGAGTTCGCAAGGAAGTTCTGAACAGGTTTCTAGAAGGGATCGAGGCGTGAGGTTGCAGTTTTCACGTCGGTTTTCAAGCTCGCTGGTTTCTGGAAAATTTCCAGCCGCCGACTGTAATTGGTACTTTTCAATCCCTTCCAGTCATTTTTTGGTCTTGTGCTAGTTATGAAAGTTGGTCAGAATGATGAAACGAAGGGGACAAGCTCGGCCTCGACACCATTGGTGGTGGTCGACGGCGGCTCTGTCCCTAATTCTGACGGCCCTTTCCGGCCACCTCTGGAGGTCTAAAATTTGGTTTCTGTCCATTTTATGATTCTATGTTTCAATACGATCATTTCGGCGTATTATACGTATTTTTCAGTTATCGTATGAATTAGTTTTGAATTTTGTGATTTCGATCGATTTCGATCGTTAGATTTATGATCTGTGAAATTAGGACCGTCAGATGAACTTATGATTTTGATATGATGATCATGTGACTATCCCAGAGGCTTTGTGTGGTCATGAGCGAAGATCCGACCGTTGGATCTTCGTATATGTGCAAAACGGTAATTAGGGGAGCGATTCGTGAGAATCCGCTCGTCGGATTTCATTGTAAATTTGAATCCGGCCGTTAAATGGTAGTTCAATTATGTTTTGGAATTATTGGCTAAATTCGAATCATATTTGATTAGGTGATTGACGGATTGCAATTGAGTGGGCTATTTCGGCGTTATTTATAATTGTATTGAAGACGCAGCGGGAGTATCGAGGTGAGTAAAACTCCCATGGTTCATATTACGAACCGAGCGTTTTAAATTTATTTATTTTTGGTAATTGTGTGAAAAAAATATTTGCGGATTAAATATTTGTTTTAAAAATTTCATGGACTTGAATCACCACGGTCCATAGGTAAGTAAAATGAATTTTTAATTATACAAATGAATTTCACGATTTTCTTGTGTGAACTATAGATGGTATTAGTGGTCATTCCTGAGTGGATGATTACGTATGTATATATTTACGTGGAAAATATATATTGATGAGTGGATGTTGAGTGATGATATGATTGAGTTGAATTGATGAATTGATTATATTTCAATTGTGTAATTTCATAATAATATTGTGTATCTTGGTTGGGTTGATTTCAGTATGTGATTTTACATGTTGTGCTCATTTATGGGTTTAGGGTCGATGTAGTGACCGGTGTGGGGTAATCGGACGCTCTAATCCTGGGTGGATGATGGGATACGATTGGTTGAGTATGTGAAATTATCGAACGTTCTAAATATGTATATAAGTATACATATTGATGAAATACGATAATGATAAATATGTCGGATGCCATAACCTAGGCCAGGTGACGGGCTACGATTCAGTTAGAGCTCTAGTCTGTCAAGTACCGTATTTTTTATAAATACGATGTTGAGGTGTTGTGAAGAAAGATGCGAGTTGGGGTTTGTCTTGATATGTTGAAATGGTGTTTGATTGAGATTGTTAGTACTTTGTGGATGTGGGAATTGTTGAGTGATGATTTGTGTGGGAATAATTATGATTCAATTAAACAATAGTTCTTTCCTTTTACTCATACGAGCTTTCATAAGCTTACTGGGTTTTGTGTTGTTGCAATCCCGGTACACTATTCAAATGGTGTAGCGGATATTCCTGCAGGTCAGGATAACCAGGGAGGTGACCGAACTGCTTAGGTGTTAAAGCAGTTATTGTTATTTCATTTAGTTGTGAGGTGTGTATGCTCATTTAGAGCTTTACAGTTCGTTTTGGATTTGAGTTGTAATAATTAACCGACATTAAATTCGGCTTGATTTTGTTTCGTGTGGTGAGGTTGTTAAGAAAAGAAATTTTCAGGATGATTATTTTAGTTGTGGTAATTTTCATGTTTCTGATTTTGAATGTTTATTTATTCTAAAATTCGGGGCGTGACAGTTTGGTATAAGAGCGTAAGGTACATATTTGGTGATATGTCAATACTTACCGAGTGATGGCCCGTCTGCAGCGGATCCCCATCGTGTGCTCTTCGGTATTGACAATGTCATTGGGTATGTAAGAGCGTTAGGTTGGCTAGGAACATTAGCACGACTTAAGAAATTTAGGCATCGTCATGTATGCTTAGTACTTGGTTAATATAGATTTGCATTTGACTTATACTTTGTTTAAGTGTTATGCGTGTATTAATCAAGTATATCATGCTTATTAGGTAATGGAGATTGAGGGAAACGAAGCCAGAGGTCGAGGTAGAGTTAGACCTCGTGGCAGGGGTAGAGGCCGAGGAAGGGGTAGGGCCCCTCCGGTCGAAAAAGCATCCGAGACAGAGGTAGAGGCACCTTATGAGGATCAACCTATTCCTCCCGGGCCGTGGTTGATAATCCTGCTCGCTTGCTGATGCTAGCAAGGGAAATTACCCCCTTGGGAGCAACCAAGTTTGGAGGAGGCCCTGATTATATGGTGGCGGATCGATGGATAGAGGATTTGTAGACCTATTTCAATCTGCTTGATTGCACTGAGACCGACAAGAGGAAGCTAGCTGCTTTCATGCTGAAGGATGAGGCTAGGGTGTGGTGGAACGTCACACAGAGGAGCATTGAGGTGTCTACCTTGACATGGGACGGCTCTGAGAGGCTGTTTAGGGAGAAGTACTTTCCACCAGCAGTGAAGGAGAGGTTGGAACGAGAGTTCCTTGCACTTGTACAGGGGAAGATGACCGTAATTGAGTATGATGCGGAGTTCTCCAGACTGTACAAGTATGTGAGGCAGATGGAGAATGAGGACTTGGCCAAGAGGTTTCAGAGAGGGTTGAGTCTTTCGATTGAGTGTGATGTGGCTATCTTAGAGCTGAAGACCAAAAGAGAGATCTTGGCTAAGGCACACATCATTGAGTAGTAGAACCTGATTCGTAGAGAGAAGGAGTCTGCTGAGAGAGACTTCCAAGGCAAGGGAAAGGCCATAGCAGGAAGCTGTAGAGCTAGAGACTTCAGGGGTGGGTTCTGGAAGAGACAGAGAACTCAGTTCCAGCATCAAGCTCCAGCTAGGGCAGCAGTAGCTCCTCCTGTTCAGGCTATGCCTATTAGGCAGATAGCACCAGCAGCTCCGGTGAAGTGCTTTAACTGTGGCGAGCCGGGCCACATCTCTCGTGCGTGCACGAAACCGCGGGGTAGGATATGCTACAGCTATGGACAGGCAGGGCATCAGGCTAGGCAGCGTCCCCGAAATCAGGGTAGAGTGCAGGATAACCAGCAGAGGCAGCTACCACCGGCACATGCTAGAGTCTTTGCCATCGGTCAAGCAGGCACATGAGTAGAAGGTACCTTATCTGTTTATCACTATCTTGCTAGAGTACTGTTCGATACGGGAGCCTCACACTCTTTCATATCTAGTTCGGTTATAGATGTATTGGGTTTGATTGTTATGCCTCTGACTAGATCATTATGTGTTACATCACCTCTCGGTGTGTCTCTTGAGCTTAGCATGTTTTGTGATGATTGCCCTATTGGGATTGGTGGCAGAGAGTTCTCTGTATCTTTGATTGTGATTCCGGATCACACGTATGATGTGATTTTGGGTATGGATTGGTTGAGCCCGAACCATGCTGTTATTAATTGCTTAGGATGATTGTGTCCTTCCATGTTCCGGGACAACCGGTGTTTCATTACCGTTGTTTGAAGTCTGACATCACCATGAGGACAGGGATTTTGGCCCATATTGAATCAGGGAGTAGTACTTCAAAGATTACAGGGATTCCTGTAGTTTTAGAGTATGTAGACGTGTTTCAGGAGGTCCCTGGGTTACCTCCGAAAAGGGTAATGAACTTCTCCATTGATGTGATACCAGGTACTTCACCTGTGTCGAAAGCACCTTATTGAATGGATCCAGCTGAACTTCAGGAGTTGAAGGTTCAGATTGAGGGCTTACTTGCACAAGGGTTCATTCAGGCAAGTGT
Organism: Rosa persica; assembly: GCA_025331145.1. Lineage (NCBI taxonomy): Eukaryota > Viridiplantae > Streptophyta > Magnoliopsida > Rosales > Rosaceae > Rosa > Rosa persica. Next base: position 20,999,078 of record WFKR01000006.1, on the reverse strand, counting down.
GTCTCCTTGGGGCGCACCAGTGTTGTTCGTGAAGAAGAAGGATAACTCACTTCGGTTATGTGTGGATTATCGACAGTTGAACAAGGTGACCATCAAGAATAGGTACCCTTTACCTAGGATTGATGACTTATTCGATCAGCTTAGAGAAGCTACTGTGTTCTCGAAGATTGACTTGAGGTTTGGATATATCACCAGTTGAGGGTGAAGGAGGAAGATATCCCAAAGACGGCGTTCAGGACCAGGTATGGACATTTTGAGTTTCTTGTCATGCCTTTTGGTCTCACGAATGCCCCTGCAGCATTTATGGGCTTGATGAACCGTACGTTCAGTCCTTACTTGGATCAGTTTGTGGTAGTGTTCGTTGACGACATCTTGATTTATTCAAGGTCGTCAGGGGAGCATGAGAAGCATCTGCGGATTGTACTACAGACGTTGAGAGAGCAGAAACTATTTGCCAAGTTCGAGAAGTGCGATTTCTGGCAGAGTGAAGTCAAGTTCTTTGGTTATGTGGTCTCGAAGGATGGAGTTTCTATGGATCCTTCGAAGGTTGAAGCAGTGATGAGTTGGAGTCGCCCTACTAAGGTTACAGAAATCCGTAGCTTCCTTGGACTGGCAGGGTATTACAGGCGCTTCATTGAAGGGTTTTCTGGTATTGCTTCGGCTTTGACAAAATTGACCAGGAAGGACACTCAGTTCGTATGGTCGGATGAGTGTGAGAAGGCTTTCAATGAGCTGAAGACTAGATTGACCACAGCTCCGGTGTTGACTATTCCTACTAGTGGTGGTGGATTAGTCATTTACAGCGATGCATCTCATCAGGGTTTGGGGTGTGTGTTGATGCAGAATGGTAGTGTCGTTGCTTATGGTTCTAGACAGTTAAAGGTACATGAGCGGAATTATCCCACTCATGATCTAGAGCTAGCAGCAGTGGTGTTTGCCTTGAAGATTTGGAGGCACTATCTTTATGGTGAGAAATTTGAACTCTTTTCTGATCACAAGAGTTTGAAGTATCTATTCTCCCAGAAGGAATTGAACATGAGGCAGAGAAGATGGATGGAGCTCATTAAGGACTATCATTTCACCTTGGAGTATCATCCCGGAAAGGCGAATGTGGTGGCGGATGCTTTGAGTAGGAAACCTCGGGTAATCATGGCATCGATTATGGTGCGAGAGTGACGCATGTTAGAAGCTGCATCTGAGTTTGACCTTATGCCCGCAGGAGCAGGACAGGGAATCCTTCTCGGTAGTATCACCTTACAGCCCACCTTGATCTCAAGGATCATTCAGGGTCAGACACTTGATGAGTTTGCTCAGGCGAGGATTGCTGAGATGACTGTTGACCCGGATGTGGAGGGTCCTTCCAAGTGGATGATTGGGGCTGATGGAGGGTTGAGATTTCGAGGGAGATTGTATGTATCGAGTGTTGATAACCTCAGAGAGGAGATCATGCGGGAAGCACATAGGTCTCGATATACTATACATCCAGGAGGTACTAAAATGTATATGGATCTACGAAGGCAGTTTTGGTGGTATGGTATGAAGAGGGATGTGACAGAACATGTGTCGAAGTGTCTTACCTGTCAACAGGTGAAGGCAGAGCATCAGAGACCAGCAGGAATGCTGAACCCCTTATCGATTCCTGTTTGGAAATGGGAAGATATCTCTATGGACTTTGTGACTGGATTGCCTAGGTCCAGGCAAAGTTATGACTCGATTTGGGTGATTGTTGACTGGTTGACTAAATCAGCACACTTCCTTCCGGTGACAAAAACGTACTCAGGGGATGCGTTGTGTAAGTTGTACGTGAACGAGATAGTGAGGCTTCATGGAGTGCCTGTGACGATTGTCTCTGATCGTGATGCACGTTTCACTTCAGAATTCTGGCGTAGGTTCCATAAGGCATTTGGTACGTCTCTTGCTATGAGCACTGCATTTCACCCACAAACAGATGGACAGACCGAGAGAGTGAATCAGGTGATGGAGGACATGCTCAGAGCTTGTGTTCTGGATTTTAAGGGTAGTTGGGTGGATCATCTGCCATTGGTAGAGTTTGCCTACAACAACAGCTATCACTCTAGTATCGGTATGGCTCCATATGAGGCTCTTTATGGTAGGCCATGTAGGACTCCTATCTGTTGGGCGGAAGCAGGGGATAAAGGGCTCATCGGTCCTGAGATTGTACAGGAGACTACAGAGAAGGTCATTACTATTCGGGACAGAATCCGAACCGCTCAGAGTAGACAGAAGAGTTATGCTGACTTGAAGAGGAGACCTTTGGAGTTTGAGAAGGGCGATCATGTGTTCTTGAAGGTCTCACCTATGAAAGGTGTGGTGAGATTTGGCAAGAAGGGGAAACTCGCACCGAGGTATGTTGGACCCTTTGAGATTCTGGAACGAGTTGGTAACTTGGCATATCGTCTTGCTTTACCTGTTAGCATGTCGGGTGTGTACAATGTCTTCCATGTGTCTATGCTCAAGAAGTATGTTCGAGACGAGTCGCACGTGATTGATCACGGTGCGATCGAAGTGAACACAGATGTGACATTTGTAGTTGAACCTGTTCGTACCTTGGATAGGTCTACAAAGAAACTTCGTAGGAAAGAGGTTGATCTCATGAAGGTGTTGTGGAGTCATCATGACGAGGGTGATGCATAATGGGAGTTAGAATCTGACATGAGAGCGAGGTATCCACAGCTTTTTGGGGAATTGGGTACTTGAATTTCGGGACGAAATTCCTTTAAGGGGGGGTAGATTGTAATACCCGTAATTTTCATTTTAAATTCGAGTAATTGTGTTGAACAAGTATTATGCGATTTCACGAATATTGTTCGATAATAACTCACTTTTTGAATCATCGAAGTTTCGAAACGATTATTTTTTTAACGAAAACCTCGAAATGCTCGGTTTGAGAAATCGACTTTTTCTAAGTACAAAATTTGGAGAAACTTCCTTCATGAAAGTTGTAGAACTCATCAATACGAGTCCGTACACGTGCGGAACACAAAGATCAGTTTTTTTCTGAATTAGTTATCGAATTTAGAAGATTTTCTGAAACTTGTATATATATGAAAAACCCTAGAAATTTTTGGAAACCCTATTTTTTTTCCACCGGCCTCCCTTCCTTTTTTGGAAAGGAACTGTTCATTCTCTCTCTCACTCTCGCTTTTTTCTCTCTCGGCCGAAAGCCAAAAACAGAGCACGGCTTCACCGTGCTCCCATCCTCTCCTCCGGCCATCTCTTGCGCTGCAACCACTTCCAGGAGCTTCACCTCGACACGGCCGGCAGCGGCGGCGGCATGGCCCGAACCGAAAAGGTTCGTTTTCGGTTCGATCTCGATATCTCGAGCTACAGACCACCATTTCACTTGATTCTTGGATCATTGAGCTCGCCTCAACTTCCTCTACAAGCACCAAGAAGGACCGGAACTGGGTCGAACGTTTTCACGTTCGTCGGAGCTCGACCCTGTGCGGATCGAAAAAACCAACTTTTGATCCAAATATCTCGAGCTATACATGATCGTTTCTTGTGATTCTTGGCTTGTTGTGTTCGCAAGGAAGTTTTGAACAAGTTTCCAGAAGGGATCGAGGCGTGAGATTGCAGTTCTCACGTCGGTTTTCAAGCTCGTCGGTTTCTAGAAAATTTTTGGCCGCCAACTGTAATTGGTACTTTTCGATCCCTTCCCATCATTTTTTGGTCTTGTGCTAGTTATGAAAGTTGCTCAGAATGATGAAACGAAGGGGACAAGCTCGATCCCGACACCATTGGTGGTGGTCGGCGGCGGCTCTGTCCCTAACTCCGGTGGCCCTTTCTGGCCACATCTGGAGGTCTAAAATTTGGTTTCTGTCCATTTTATGATTCTATGTTTCAATACGATCATTTCAGCGTATTATACGTATTTTTCGGATATCGTATGAATTAGTTATGAATTTTTTGATTTCGATCGTTAGATTTATGATTTGTGAAATTAGGACCGTGAGATGAACTTATGATTTTGATATGATGATCATATGACTGTCCTAGAGGCTTTTTATGGCCATAGGCAAAGATCCGACAGTTGGATCTTCGTATATGTGCCAAACGGTAATTAGGGGAGCGATTTGTGAGAATCCGCTCGTCGGATTTCATTGTAAATTTGAATCCGGCCGTTAAATGGTAGTTCAATTATGTTTTGGAATTATTGGCTAAATTTGAATCACATTTGATTAGGTGATTGACGGATTGTATTTGAGTGGGCTATTTCGGCGTTATTTATAGTTGTATTGAAGACGCAGCGGGAGTATCGAGGTGAGTAAAACTCACGTGGTTCATATTACGAGCCGAGCGTTTTAAATTTATTTATTTTTGGTAATTGTGTGAAAAAAATATTTGCGGATTAAATATTTGTTTTAAAAATTTCATGACTTGAATCACCACGGTCCATAGGTAAGTAAAATGAGTTTTTAATTATACAAATGAATTTCACGATTTTCTTGTGTGAACTATAGATGGTATTAGTGGTCATTCCTGAGTGGATGATTACGTATATATATATTTACGTGGAAAATATATATTGATGAGTGGATGTTGAGTGATGATATGATTGAGTTGAATTGATGAATTGATTATATTTCAATTGTGTAATTTCATAATAATATTGTGTATCTTGGTTGGGTTGATTTCAGTATGTGATTTTACATGTTGTGCTCATTTATGGGTTTAGGGTCGATGTAGTGACCGGTGTGGGGTAATCGGACGCTCTAATCCTGGGTGGATGATGGGATACGATTGGTTGAGTATGTGAAATTATCGAACGTTCTAAATATGTATATAAGTATACATATTGATGAAATACGATAATGATAAATATGTCGGATGCCATAACCTAGGCCAGGTGACGGGCTACGATTCAGTTAGAGCTCTAGTCTGTCAAGTACCGTATTTTTTATAAATACGATGTTGAGGTGTTGTGAAGAAAGATGTGAGTTGGGGTTTGTCTTGATATGTTGAAATGGTGTTTGATTGAGATTGTTAGTACTTTGTGGATGTGGGAATTGTTGAGTGATGATTTGTGTGGGAATAATTATGATTAAATTAAACAATAGTTCTTTCCTTTTACTCATACGAGCTTTCATAAGCTTACCGGATTTTGTGTTGTTGCAATTCCGTTACACTATTCAAATGGTGTAGCGGATATTCCTGCAGGTCAGGATAACCAGGGAGGTGACCGAGCTGCTTAGGTGTTAAAGCAGTTATTGTTATTTCATTTAGTTGTGAGGTGTGTATGCTCATTTAGAGCTTTACAGTTCGTTTTGGATTTGAGTTGTAATAATTAACCGACACTAAATTCGGCTTGATTTTGTTTCGTGTGGTGAGGTTGTTTAGAAAAGAAATTTTCAGGATGATTATTTTAGTTGTGGTATTTTCATGTTTCGAATTTTGAATGTTTATTTATTCTAAAATTCGGGACGTGACAGTAATGCTATAATAGTAATTATATGACATGGTTTATTCTAGTGTAATACTATAATAGTAAAGCTAAAGTATATATAGCCCTGTCAAGCAAGTACTTTACTCACTTTGTTTATGTTTTCTGATTACTTCATGCCTTTGCATTGATACTTTGTTACCTTCTAAGCATTGATCAAAGTTTATTTAACTTCAGGAACAGCAACAAGAAGACAATGAATCTAGTTAAAGTGGAGTTAGATTGGAGACCACAGAAAACTATACCAACCAATTTACAACTGATCAGGTGAGTGTTGAATACTATTAGAAGTTGTATATTGAAAGCTGTAAACTATACACACACGCGCGAGCGCGCACAGACATATATATATATATATATATATATATATATATATATATACAGACACATACCGTGACACACACACACCATTGTACATGATAAAGGCTGTTGAAGTAGTATATACATTACAGATCCCACTAATCATAAGTTGGATAACATTGAATGGATTGAAAGGTTTCGATGCCAAACACTATGCATGTTATCTCATTATTCGTTACTGTAACTGAAGTAACTGAAGGAAGTCCTGAGTCCTAACTATGCATCAAGTGAAAAAAGTGCTGTTGAATAAGGTGATGCTACCATGTCCTTCAAAGATGATTTTCTTGTTTGTTTAATAATGGTTATTGACTATGTCCTTCCCCCACCCCCACCCGACTTGGATCAAGTGTTATATGAAAATTAAAGTCTAAAGTGGTTTGTGCAGATTTTCGAGAGTAAAGATGCATTACTTCAATGGGTTCATTCTGTTGGCAGGAAGAATAATACGGTGATTATCATTAGGAGATCTGATACAGGTGCTGTTAGGAATAAGAAAAAAAAATACCTAAATTGAGATTTTGTTGTGAACGGGGTGGTGACTATAAGCGAGTTGTGAAATCCAGCACCAATTTTGAAAAGTCTAATGCAGAGAGCAAGGAAAAAGTTAGTGGATCTAACTCAGAACGTGATGTCACATTTGGATGAGAATTGAAATAGGATTGTGAAATGTTTAAAAATTAAAGGAGGTCCAACTATCGATTTTAGAGATATAAATAGAATAAAAGAAAAAAACTTTTATAGATTATATTAGACAATGGGCATTTTGGGAAAAGTAGGGAGGTGTAAGTAGCATATTGGTTATTTATAAAAGTAAGTTGGAGGTCTATTAAGTAGGGAAGTCTAAATACCAATTTTGGAGGTATGAATAGAAGCTCCCATCCCTGATTTAGAAAAGAAAAACGAAAAATCTTCTGAGATGCAGAGGTAAGATTCTTATGCAATTTATGCGATTTTTGTGTTGGTATTGATATATACCAATTAAATCGATACTCTGTTGCGTGGTAATTCTCACTCTTATATACATGATTTCCTTTTTTTTTTAACGGGTTGTAAAGAATCAATAGCTTGATTGCAGGGTTTGTGAATGTAACGGGGGTGTGTTGATTTCAGTCTGAGTTGATCTTTCCACAAGTTTTAGTAATCTGGTCTATAGTAACAAAAATCCGGTCGGATAATTAATGCTGTACAATAACTAAAGGGAGGCTGCATTACTTTCTGGCCTCTAGACAAGGCTTTGTTTTAAGATTCAACGTCATACTCTCCCAGCTCCTCAAGCTCGGGACCTCCCTTGTTAATGCACCGAGCGATTCGATAGTCAATTTTTAGTTGATATCAAAATTTCTGTGAATTACCAAATTCGGCTCTCCTCTACATGAAAGTATCAACATCAAGGAAGTCAATTCATCCTACCATGTCAATACTAGTAGCCCAACCTGCCACTAAGCTTCCACAAAATTTGTCTAGTACAACCATGTCAAGTATAGTGCCATCAAGAAAACAAGAACTTAATTTGCACAGATGACCGACCCAGTGGGCACATATATTCCAAGCATCACTTGGTCAACGACCAACATACCTAACTCAAGGAAAATTGAAAATATTCAATAGTAGGGGTTGTAATGCATTTGCATCCTGAACCTTGGAAATTTCCTGCAATACATGACAATCTGACAGCTCAGTTTGGCAGTTCAAAATTTAAACTGAGAGTAGGATCAGATGGAAGAAATGAAGAATCATCTGGTCATGTAACACTAGTATTTACGTTCAAATAGACAATGAAGTGGAAACTATCAAGAAATATACCTGTAACCATGGGGCGAGTGGCAATTAGGAGGTACATATGGAGCCCTGGACCGAAAGCCCATACAGGGATCGGGTCGACCAGGAGGAAATTGTTTCATCCCAGGTACATTGGTCCTTTAGTGGTTTCCCCAAAACATGTCAGGAAACTCATATGGTTGAAAAGGAAAAAAAACCAAAAAAAAAAAAACAAAAACAAAAAGTAGAAAATTTTAGCCAAATCCATTATGGTTAAAATTAAATGACATCTACACTTGGCGCGGATTCTTTTTATAATAACCAAAAAGATTGCTGTAACCTTCAATTGACGACTATGTAGCTCAGATTCATTCAGAAGCAAAGCCTCTTGAACAGCTTCAGCTTCCACAAATTCCACATAAGCATGATACGCTAAAAGCAAGCGCGTAATGTAACCCTGTAAATTGTCATCGTTAGTATATGGTAAATAGAGATCGTTCAAACCGGGAATTGAGGGTACACCTGTCATTGTAAAACAAGTAAAAATGAATAAAATTATAAAGTATTATATTTACAAAAATAAAACAAAGGATATATACAAAGTAACGAACAAAGGGGGTTTTTTGGATTAGGCTTTTGAAAATATAAAAGAAATAAAACAAAAACATAAAAAATAGGGTTAAATACTATTTAGTCCTTGAGCTTTTGACCATAAAACACTTCAGTCCCTGACCTTCTAATTTCACACGTTTAGTCTCTGTACTTCAAAATTTCAGACCAATAGGTCATTGCCGTCTAAATGTTGCGGTGAAATGTCTATTATGTCTATTCTCCAGCCGAGTTCTTGCTCCTCCGGCCACCGTAGAATCGAGGTATCCACTCATCCGGTGTACCCAGTATCGTAATCTAGGTTATCAATTGATTGGTCCAGGTTCTTTAATCCGGGATTGATAGATTTTGGGATTCAATGAGAGTGAGAGAGCGAGAGCATTATAAAGAGCAAGAATGGGATTAGGGATTCCGTTTTGGGTATCGGGTTCACTAATCAAACCTATAATGGAGGGAAAATGGTAGCAAGGGTTAATTCGGACATTTCCTCCAAAATTAGGGCAATTTCTGCAAATGCGGGGCCCCATGTCCGCTCCAGCTCAGCGAATGACGTCATATTCCGAAGGAAATTCAAAAATTGGACGTGGCTGATGGGATTTGAAAGCTTAGGGACCAACGTGATTAAAAAAAAAAAAAAAAAAAAGACGGACCAAACTGATTTTAGCCATAAAGTTTGAGAGACTAAACTGAATTTAGTCCATACATATATATATACAGCGGTTCTCCACTGCGGATGTCCGTAGTTTTTCTTAGGTATGGATTTTAGGTCATTTTCGATTATATTTTCACATCTTAACCGTTTAGTTTTTATGTCCTAATGTATAGATCACCTCTGCAAAATTTCAGCCAAATTGGTGATCGTTAAAGCATCCAAAACTGCAATTTGCAACAACGTACACGAACGATTCGGTTAGGCAGATTCGGTTCGTTCGTGTAAATTACAGTTTTGGGTGCCTTAACGATCACCAATCTGGCTGAAATTTTGCAGAGGTGATCTATACGTTAGGACCTAAAAACTGAACGGTTAAGATGTGAAAATAAGATCGAAAAGTGGGTCAAAACCTAAAATCGGTACCTTTTTTCTTAGGTGCGGATATCTGCACCTGAGCAAAATTATATATATATATATAAAGCCCTTCCACTAAGGGATTTTTTTTTTGGTCTTTTATAGGGATAGGCATTAGATAAACTTTTGGTTATATTTTGGCATCTTAACCGTTCATTTTTTAGGTCCGAATGTGTAGATCACTTCTGCAAATTTTCAGGCAAATCAAAGATCATTAAGGCATCCAAAACTGTAATTTACACGAACGGACCGAATATGTCAAACCGGAACCGTTCATGTTTATAATGGTAAATTACAGTTTTGGATGCCTTAACGATCATCAAATTAGCTGAAAATTTGCATAAGTGATCTATACATTAGAATCCAAAAATTGAACAGTTGAGATGTGAAAATATGATTGGAAAGTTAGTCTAATGCCCTACCCTAGAAAAGACTAAAAAAAGGGATCCCCACTAGAACGGCCCGGTATATATATATATATATATATATATGCATGCTCATGTTATTCCCCGAAGTCGATTTCTTTGTAATCAGTATTCATTGGTCAAAGCTTGAAGCATGGTTGCAATTTAGATTAAAATATTAGCAAAATGAAAACCCCAGCAACGATATATATATATATATATGCATGCTCATGTTATTCCCCGAAGTCGATTTCTTTGTAATCAATATTCATTGGTCAAAGCTTGAAGCATGGTTTGCAATTTCGATTAAAATATTAGCAGAATGAAAGCCCCAGCAACGCTTCTCCTCACACTAACACTAATGTTACCTTCGTGTGGCAGCGACGAACATGGCAACTCCGGCCGACTTCCAACTGTAAAGCATGGTGGCGACGCTTACAGTGGTTCAAACTAGCCTTCAAGCCCAAAATTTTTTGGTCTGATCCGTGGAGGTTTGTACATGCTAATAGCGGTGGTGGTCTGTACTATGGGGGTGAGGTTTTTAGTTAGGCTGACTTCGTCCAAAATTATAACTACACGTAGGTGCAGTCCAGAGTTTGCAAACAGTCACCATGCTTCATCAACATAGGGTTGGTTATGGCCGAAAATGCTAATACTGCCATATATGGGGGAGCGTAGCTGGATCTGGGTGTCCAGATCAATGTGTCGGGGTCGATTTTGGCCTCCAATCAGAACCGAGCTCTCAATGACTTCCACGGAGGAAGTGGCATTCGAGAATACCCTCGATGTTATCCCTGACGGCGGTCAATTGACTGGTTGTGGGGTTCGGCAGGAAGCCAATAGCCTGGGCTATGACGGCGGTGGTGTTACCTCCGCTAGTTCAGAGCTATGGGGTTTGGACCAAATATCTCTATGGCTAGGGCTTACTTGCTACTGTGGGTCAGAAATTAAAGATGAAAGAAGAGATGGGCTTGGGCCCTTCATGAATCAGGCATCCAAGGTAATGTGGGTCGTCAGGAGTTTGGGCAGCTGTGGGACCCAATTCACTGTTCTATTAGGCCAATTCTCTATATGGATCGTGCAGCATTTATGCTCGGCAAAACCTCCTAGCCCTAGCTTGCAGGACAAATGAAAAATCAAGTTTTGTGTGGTGTTAGGCCTATGTACCATGTCTTTGTGTCTCCATAGTCATAGGCTTGCTTTAATAAGTGAGCGGTTAGTTCGAATATAGGTGGTCTACTTTTATGTATCACAGTAGTTGTTAATGTTCAAAGTTCAGCGGTAGCTAAACTGTGATCAACACAGGTCCGGTGGGCGGACCGTTACTTCTCCTATACCTAAGTTAGTCAATGTATTTGCGTTGACATGGTAACAGTAGACAAGTAGTAGATGCGTAATTAATGAGGAAAGAGGAACGAACCTTTTACAGGTGAGGAGAGAGCTGATCTTCTCCATGTTTTCAATGTGGGACTGATATGCTTCAGTTCCAAGCTTCTGGAGCTTCTGATGCTATGTTGGCGCGGCACGTGGCGGCGCATCAGTGGTGATCTGGGGGTAAGCCGGGGCTTAGGCGGTAGCCTACTTGGATGTCTTCCCATAGGTGACTCTTATGGTAGGAGCTAGTATTGCTGGCGGTAGTATGAGTGTGACTCATTATAGCTAATAATCTTGTTTGCTGCCTAGACCAAGCGATTGGTTTGGGGGTGAGCGACAGATGCAAAACTCATCCGGGTGCCCAAGTTAGCGGTGAAGGATATGAGTTCCTTGTTATTGAACTACATGCCATTGTCCGTGATGATTGTATGGGGGACACCACAGCAGTAGTAGATGTTCTTCCAGAGGAAGTGAATTACCTTGGCAATAGTTATTGCTGTCAGCGGTTCCGCCTCTATCCACTTGCTATTGTAGTCGATGACAATGATGATGTACTTGAACTGTCCTTTTGCGGTTCGGAACTTTCCTATTAAATCCAGGCCCCAAGTTGAGTGAATCCATGCTCCAATGATGATTAAAGGGGGTTCCACCGGGGCATGTGGGAGGTCAGCATATTGTTGACATTTATAGCAGGACTTGAATATTTTTCTGGCATCGTCGCCGAGCGTAGGCCAAAAGTAGCCATGTCGTATTGTGCGATTGGCCAGGGATCTGGCGCCCGAGTGGTTTCCACATTCCCCGTCGTGTATCATTACAAGTACGACGTTTCCTTCCTCTAGGGTTAGACACCGGAGGTTGGGGTGAGTGAAACTCTGGCGGTAAAGTTTGTCATTCTGGTTGTTGTAACGGGTTGCTCTCCGCTGGAGTTGTCGTGCTTTGACTTTATCCGTTGGCAGTGTCCCATTGCGTTTATACTGATGATTTCGTCCATCCAACTGGGGTTGACTTCAATGTTAAAAATCTCCTCTAGGGTTTTTGTGATGCTTGGTCTGTCAAGACTCTCCACCCTCGTGTCCGCCAGACTTTGGTGTGGTTAAGCGGTTGCCAGTCTTGCCAGTGAATCGGCCTTGGCGTTCTTTTCCCTGGGGATCTGTGTAATGGTGTGGAATTTAAATTTTTTGAGAAGCGTCTTGACGTATCCCAAGTATGCCGCTAGCTGTTGATCTTTGGCTTGGAAACTATTGTTGACTTGGTTAACGACTAGCTGAGAGTCGCTGAATATGTTGACACTGTCAGCCCTCGAATCGATGGCGAGGAGTAAGCCGGCAATGAGTGCTTCGTACTCCGCCATATTGTTAGAGGCTTTGAAATTGAACTCCAATGCGTATTCCACGTTCAGTCCCCCCGGCCCCGTCAAGATGACGCCGGCGCTGCTGGCCTTTGTGCAAGCGGAGCCGTCAATGTGTAGGTTCCAATTTGAGTGCTGGGGGGATAGGTAGTCAGCGGTTATTATTTCTACGCCGGGCTCAGCCTCTGTGCCAGTTTCAACCTGACGCTCCTTGAGCTCAGCAATGCAGTCCTATGCTTGTAGTCAATGTCAAACTCACTGAGCTCGATGACCCACTTGCTGAGGCGCCCTGAGTGTTCAGGGTTCTGCATTACCTGTCTTAGCGGCTGATTTGTTAGGACATGGATTGTGTGGGCCTGAAAGTATTGACGGAGGCTTCTGGCGGCGACGATGAGTGCAAGAGCGATCTGCTCCAGGGGGGTATCTTGTTTCTGCCCCATTCATGCCTCTGTCGGTGTAGAATAAGGGGAGCTCCTTGTGACCGTCCAGCCGGACAATGGTACAGCTTACCGCTGATTGTGATACCGCTAGGTATATATACAATATCTCCCCTTGTACAGGAATAGAAAGGAGTGGGACCGCTGCCAAGTATTCTTTCAAGCTTTGGAACGCTGCCTCACAGTCTGGGTTCCGGTCGATGACCTTCTTGTGGGTTGTCTTCATAATTTTGAAGAATGAGAGACATCTGTCAGTAAGTCTGGAGATAAACCGAGAAAGGGCGGTTAGTTTGCCTTGGAGGCTTTGAACATGCTTCTTCCACTCTGGAGCCTTCATGTTGAGGATTGCCTACACCTTGTTAGATTGACTTCTATGCCCCGTTCACTGACTATGTAACCAAGAAATTTGCTGGCGGTGACGCCAAAGAAACATTTTTCTAGGTTGAGGTGCATGCCATAAGCAAAGAGATTGGTGAATATGATTCTGAGGTTTGCCACGTGTCCGCTAGCTTTGATGCTTTTTACCAACATGTCATCCACGTAGACCTCGATGATTCTTCCCAGATGTTCAGCGAACATGGCATTCATCAATCGTTGGTAAGTTGCCCTGGCGTTCTCCAAATCGAAATGCATAACATTGTAGCAGTATAGGCGCTTGTCGGTGGTGAAGGAGGTGCACTCTTGGTCGCCAGGATGCATCTTAATTTGGTTGTAGCTAGAGAATGCATCCATCATGCTGAGCAACTCGTGTCCAGCAGTTGCATCGACCAGTTGGTCTATGCAAGGTAGCGGGAAGTGGTCCTTGGGGCAGGTCTTATTGAGGCCCTTGAAGTCGACACAGATCCTCCACTTTCTACTAGGCTTTTTGACCATGACCAAGTTGGATATCCACTGAGGGTAATTGACTTGGCGGATGAATCCAATGTTCTGGAGCTTGGCAACCTCTTCTCCTATTGCACGATACCTTTCCTCATCAAAGGCCCTTCGCCGCTGCTTGATAGGGTAGGAGGATGGTTTTATGCTCAATTTGTGCGTTATGATCTCAGGGGAGATGCCTGGCTTGTCAGCGTAGGACCATGCAAAGACAGCTGCGTTGTCACGTAGAAATTGGGTGAGCTCATCCGCTATCGCTTGGTCAAGCTAAGCACCGATGCGGACTGTCCGCTCAGGGTGTTCGCCTGAGATGCTGATGACCCTTAAGGAAGTTTCTAGGTTGACAGGCTCTTTTTTGACATATTTCTTCTCGTCCTCCCTATGGTCCTCAAAGATATTTGGTGCTGGTGCATGGTTTCCCACCATTAAGATCTCATGGCGGCGCGCCGAGCGTGCCACTGTTGTGGAATAACATTCCCGTGCCAGTTGTTGACTTCCCTTGACACAGCCTGTCCCATTGGGCGTAGCGAACTTCATGAGAAGCATGTATCCGGCTATGATGCACTTAAGCTTGTTGAGCGCCGGTCGACCAATAATGGCATTATATGAGCTGAAGCAGTCTACAATGATGACGTGTGGATTTATGCCGTATGTGGGCTAGTGCCAATAACTAGTCGCATGTAGTAAGAACCCAATGGTTGTGTGACGTCATTGGAGAAACTAAGTAATGGCTCATGATCCTGTAGTAACTTCCTATTCCGTAGCAGTTTGCTGTAACAACCGTTGAAGATGACATTTACACTGGAACCGTTGTCAACAAGGACTCTTCCTACTGACCATTTTTCGAGTATGGCATCGATTAAGAATGGATCGTCGTGGGGCAAATGTACTTCATACTCCTCTTCCTCCAAGAAGGTAATGGATTCCCAACCAGCCTTTGGAAGTTTAGCGGACCTCTTATAGCGGATGTTGCAAACTTCATTGGGGTGGTTAGCACATGCATAGCGCTTCTTTGCCCTATGAGACATGATGGTGATTGGGGCACCACCGTCGATGGTGTTGGTGCGGCCCATTGGTTCAATGTTGGTGACCACGGGTGGCGGTTGGCCCACTTTGAATTGCTCCATCTTACCATCTTGGTATAAAGTTTCAATGGCTGTCTTGAGAGCGTGGCAGTTGTTGGTATTTTGTCCACTGTCCTCGTGGTATTTACACCATTTGCCAGTGTTTCTGGGCTTTCCTACCCTTGGATACTTTCTTGTGGGTAGTGGCGGAATCTGATCTTTGCACTGGTTGAATATATCCTCTTATGATGCCGTAAGGCTATAAACACTGCATGCCGCTGGGAGGACGCCGTCTATTTATTACGATTATCCCCATGAGATGAGCGGTTGCCTCTATTGTAATGTTGGTCCCTCTATCGCTTGCTCTGGTAGGTGCCTTGTTGCCACTTTCTCTTCTTGTCAATTGGTGGCGTAGCGGTGGTTTTGCTAGCGGTTTCCTGATGGCTAGCGGAGGGCTGGGTTGAATTTACAGGTGTTGGTGGTGGTGGTGGGCTCTCTCCGTACGTGATGAATTCTGCCTGTGCATGGATGACAGCCTCGCTCATGACATGGTCATAAGGGCATTTGGATGATTGTAATTGAGGTGATAGAGGAATGGCCCCTTGAGGAGTCCCTAGTTAAAGCCTGCCGGTGCCATTGTCTTATCAAGGTCGCGGCACTGAGACGTTACCGCCCGCCATTTGGTGACAAACACCTTTCATGTTTCCTCTGTCCCCTGCTTGAGATTGAACAGCTAAGTTATGTTGTGATGTCCGGCGACCAACAGGATGAACAGAGCAAGGAAAGCATTTGACATTCTTTGAAATGAGTCGATGGATCCTGGCGGGCATTCAAAGAACCAGCTCATTACCTCACTGTCCAATGTTTCGCTGAACAAGTGGCAGAGGGTGGCATCATCAAATCCCTTGTTGTTGGTGACCTTTATGAAGGTGTCCATGTGGACGAATGGGTCAGACGTGCCACTGTAATGTGACATATTTGGTGTCTTTGCGTGTGCTGGTCTGACGGCCTGCAGGATCCTGGCGGTGAATGGGCCTGATCTGGATATGAAAAGCGGATTTGGTATTGGCGCTAGGGCGCCTACCTCCGCCAGGGCTAGCCTCTGCTCTAACTACTGCATCCTTTCCAGTATTAGGGCGATGGCATCGCCAGCTGGCCCCGCATGTTCCACCGGATTGGCCCTTGCCTGGCGGCAGGTGGGTTACCTTCAGTCCTAGCTCTGGCTGCTGAGCGGTTGGTATTTGGTTGTGATCCCGATTCCTACTCCATCATTAGGCGGGGCGGAGGAGGTGGGCCCATTAATTCTGGTGGGTTCAACGGTACTTGCATATGTATGATTGGTACATGTACAAGTCCGCCAGTGTTGGGTCGACTGCGTCTAGTGCTCCATGACTGTTCGCTCTGTGTTGTATTAGCGTTTGCCTCCAGCGCCTTTTTCAATTCGTTGAACTTTAACACTAGCGTGGCCACTTGTTTTTGGGCTTCCGCCTTCTCCCTGCACTCTTGCTCGCGCTTCCTCTTTGCTTTGCTCATACATAGCGTCAAGGTCCTGGACCGATGGGAGACTGCTACCCGGCTGGGCCTCCGCTGCAGTTTGGATCTGCTGGACCTGGGATGAGCCCTGGGGACCCATGCTAGGGTTGGTTGGAGTGTTGAATAGTGCTCAGTTAATGTTGACCGCTGGGTCAACGCTAGCCGCGGGGTTGGCAAGGTGGGGGTTGACGGACTGGTCCGCTTGCTCCTCGGCGTTTCCCCCGCTACCGTTAGCCATGGTGGTGGTGGGGTGACCTTTTGTTCAAAAGATTCCCACAAACGGCGCCAATGTTAATGTTCAAAGTTCAGTGGTAGCTAAACTATGATTAACACAGGTCCGGTGGGCGGACCATTACTTGATATTCTCAGTGTTTCCGCTACCTGTCAAGTGAAATACAAAGGGGGTGTTAGAGGGAGACCGCGTCGGGCTGTCTTCTCTTTCCCGATACCTAAGTTAGTCAATGTATTTGCGTTGACATGGTAACAGTAGACATGTAGTACATGCGTAATTAATTAGGAGAGAGGAGCGAACCTTTTATAGGTGAGGAGAGAGCTGATCTTCTCCATGTTTTCGATGTGGAACTGATATGCTTCAGGTCCAAGCTTCTAGAGCTTCTAATGCTGTGTTAGCGCGACGCGTGGCGGCGCATCAGTGGTGATCTGGGGCTAAGCCAGGGCCTAGACGGTAGCCTGCTTGGCTGTGTTTCGATAGGTGACTCTTATGGCGGGAGCTGGTATTACTGGCGGTAGTATGAGCGTGGCTCAGTTTAGCTAATTATGCTAGGCAAATGCTCATGTAAGTACAGTAGTTCTCTTACTATAATTTTTTGATCTGTCTAGTTGAAAGCAACATAATGATATGTAATGGTCATCTTGGCATGTGTTTAATTAAATCCACATCTACTAAGAAAAAATATTATTCCCCAAAGTTATATACTACAAGGTATACTTTAAGAACCCTAGTTCACTTACATAGGTAAAAAGTTGAATGTATATTAAATTATTTGCAACTAGAGAACATAAGCCTAGCCTGGCCTGGCCTGTCATTGTGTAAAAATATTGTAAAGCCCGGCCCGGCCCGGTCCAAGCTCGCTACTGATGGGCTGGGCCGGGCCACTGACGAGATCTAATTTAACATGCAACAATCTTTGTTCTTCATACTGTGTAAGGGAGAAAAGCTGCTTCATTAAATCATTCATCTTCTCTTGCATTTCATTTTTCATATGATCAAACACCACCTTGTGTCATTCCCTAATCGTTCCCTATTATGTTTAATTTTGCTTGCACCCTACAACATTGCATCACCAAATGATGGTTGAGATTAACCATGTTTGATAACATTTTCACACTCAGCATGACCATACCACACCATTTCAAATCTGAACCTTCTTATAGGCCTCCTTTTAAGGCATTGCATGAGCTAAGTCAAGCCTTTTTCTGAGTTAACTAAAGACTGACTCCCTATAAAGATCTCCCATTTGACATTTTCTATATATCTGTCTCCATTATAGGTTGCATGCTATCTAAGCTACGTGTACACCACCGGCCGCATCGAGATTCTCTTTCAAAAGCCACGGAAAGATCACTCCTAAATGCAGCCGTGATCTTATATACGATACCCACCAAAAGATCGAATTCCTCTGGATTCTCTTCCTTAGCAGCTCCTTGTCGAAGACCGGATTTATGGTCAACGCTCCATCTCTCATGAATGAAATATCCTTCTGCCATACGTCCTATCTATCCTGACTGGCATAAGGTTTTGAAAGAAACTTTCATATTTCTAGAGGTAGCACAAGGCTATTGAAGATTGGGTTTGTGCATCGAATAGATCCTAGGAACAAAGCAACTCGTGTATATTAAATAAAAGGAGAGGCGGTTTAGAGCTCGTTAATCACTCCTGAGGTCCAGGAAGTTATGAAAGTTATTTCATAACCTCTCAATTCTATTTGTTACTGACACGTTCTTCTGTACTCACCTCAAGCAAGATAGGGTAGTTATCCAACTCTGAGGATTGTAAGGCTACCACTCTAGAGTATGGATACTAGGTTCACAAATGTGAGTAAAACCCTCGATCCATATCTACCAACACTCTTTGTGTCTCATGGTGATATTGAACAATTCCATACTAAGTTGTTGCATTGTATCATGGTCATGGTGATAGAGTTGTCGGACAGGTAGGGCAGTGAGAGAAAACGCAGCTTAGGGTTTTGAAGAAATTGTCATTATTTATCCCTAAATATTTGGGAATGCAATTATCTAATTAAATTTTACCTCCCTAACTTTTACACCTTAGATGAGTTGTCAATTGTGCTCTTACACTTTTAATTTCATTACATATACCCCTGCACTCTCTAATTTAATCAATCTTGTCCAATTATTAGTTTTTCTTGTCAAATTTTTGTAAATTGAAAACATACTCTAATGAAGTTCTTTGTAGGATGGTGACTCACTAAAACTAGCATGTAATATTATATCATAAATGACGAGAATTTCAAAATGGGGGCGGATGCGTGGCCACTTAATTATAGTTAGGATTATATTCCAAATCTTGTCCATTAAATCTAATAACAATTAATGGTTGAGATGAGTCCTAAAGAATAAATCATAATCTATTTTTTTCTTTTATTTTATTTTTATTTAGAATTATTTTATCAAATCTATTTATTAAAGATATAATAAAATTAAATGAAAACTACTCTGATTTGGAATGTAATAAACATATTCATTGTTTTCCTATTGAAACTCATCTACTGCAGAGAAAAGAAAGAAAAAATGATCTAGATGAAGTATTTGATGGAGCATGATGAAAATTGATTGAGTTTCAATCTCTTCTCTACCTCTTTCTCACTTCTTTCCTCATCAAGATGACAAAGATTCATCATACTGTGAAGACTCGAAATTTCAGTTAAATATTTCGTAATTCAATATTTCTCAAATTATATGAATTATGAGTTGTGAGTGTGATTCGAATGTTGTTATTTGAGAAATTTGGTTTCGAATGATTTTAGTATCGAAATTTAACGTTATTTAGGGTTATTAAAATTGACTTATTTATACGTAAGGAATTTGAGGAAACTTCCTTCATGAAAGTAGTAGAGCTCGTCGATACGAGTTCGTGCATATGCGGAACGCAAGAATCGGAGTTCGTACGAAGAAGTTATAGCATTTAGAAAAGTTGTCAATTTGGGTTTATATATAAATGGAAAGTTTCCGAAAATGGGGTTTCCATTTTCAGTCGGTGCACTGTTCATCGTCTTCATTTTCTCTCCGGTGCGCGCGTCCAAGCTCCAAAACAGAGCAAATTTTCGCCGGCCTCTTTCTCACAGCTCCGGCCACCGTTTGAGGTGAAATGAAGCCAGATCGACTCTACTCCTTCCTGTGAGTCGACTGGTGGTCACGGTTTCCCCTCTCGTGGCGGCTACACGGCGGTGGAACTCAAAACTCAATCTGAGCCCTAAAAACGAACCAGCGGCGATTTCTCCTAGCTCCGGCCACGAAAACTTGAGTTCTTTATCTCGTTGAACTCGTATTAAGGAGTAGAACACGCAGCAAAAAGACCCAGACCAGAAGTGAAGCTTTTGACGTCGAACGGAGCAACTATCGGAAAATTTCGGTTTTCCGGCAAACCGGACTTTTTTTAGGTATTTTCGACGACTTCCACTCGTTTTCTCACTTCGTGTTAGTTATGAAAGTTGCTCAAAATGATGAAACAAAGAGGATAAGCTCGGCCCTGACACCATTGGTGGTGGTCGGCGACGGCTCTGCCCTAAACTCCGGCGGCCCTTTCCGGCCACCTCCGGGGGTACCATGAGTAGTTTCTGCTCATTTTTAGATTCTACATGTCGATACGATCATTTTGATATATAGCATGTGAATTTTGGATATCGTATGAATTAGTTATGAATTTTACGATTTCGATTGATTTCGATCGCTCGATTTGTGATCTATGAAGTTTGGACCGTCCGATAGAATTCTAGTTTTGATATAATGATCGTAGGACTGTCCCGGTGACCTTGTGTGGTCACGGGTGAAGATCCGACCGTTGGATCTTCATATAAGTGTGTTTTTGAAATTATACGCTAAGTTAATTATCGTTTTGATTAGGTATTTGACGGATTTGTTAGCGGACGATTGTGAATCGTATTTTGGGCTGTAAGAAGACGCTGCGGGAGTTTAGAGGTGAGTAAATCTCACTTGGTTCATTTACGAACCGAATTTCCTTAATTACCCAATTTATTTGTTATGTGTGAGAAAATGGTTTTAAGAAATGTGTTCTAAAGTATATTAAAAATGAATTTCTTGATTTTGCATCGTGTGAACTATAGTTGGTATTAGTGATCATTCTTGTGTGGATGGTTACGTATATATATATATATTTAAGTGATTATATATTGAATGGTGTGACATTGAGGTGTGGAATTGTGATAATATGTTGTTGATAGTATGATTTTATTATGTTGTTAATATTTGATAAATGTTGGTGATAAGCATGTTGATTTTGTGAGTTGAATAGAAAGTAGAGAAACGTAGGATTCCGAGGATCGAATGGCCCAAGGATCTTTGGTTAATGATAACCGGAGTGTATGTGTTCTGAGGATAGGGAGGTCCAAAGTTCGACCGTTAAATAATAACGGGGATATATTGTTCTGAGGACATGAAATGGTCCAAAGTTCGCGGGTTACTGAGTAACCTGGAGGTGCCGTTACTTGACCCTGGGCCAAGGTGTCAGAGGTAACGAGGCAGTTAGAGCTCTAACGTGGGGCCAAAGTGGCGACAGTTGTGATTAGGTGTCAAAGTGGCGAGAGTTGTGATTTGGTGATTGTGGAAATGTGTTCCATGTTCTTTCATGTGTGTTGGTTTGATGTTTCTTGTGGTTGTTGAGATTGTTGGATGTTTACTTGAGATAAATGAGTTGTGGTTTAATAAAATCAACCGTTCATTTTTATTTACTCACACGAGCTTTCAGAAAGCTTACCGGGTTTTGTGTTGTTGCAATCCCTGTACACTATTCAAATGATGTAGCGGATAATCCTGCAGGTCAGGATAATCAGGGTGGTGAGCGAGCTGCGTAGGGCAGCAGGGTTGAGACCAGCACTTGGTCTATTTTGGTGTGTTTTGTAGACTCTTGTGAGCAGAACATTTTATTTATGTTAGTATTGTAATAATTGACTCGAGAGATAGTTTGCTACGAGGTTTGTGTTATGGTTTATGAGATATTGGTTTTGAGAAAAAATTTAGGACGTGATTTGTTTAGTTGTATTCATGTTTCGGATTTGAATTTATTATTCGAAATTCGGGACGTGACACATACTCTCAGTTCATATTAATTTAATTGATCTTGACATTTATTCGTATAAACATTTGTTGCTGAATTTTTTTATTTTTTATTTTTTTGTTGCAAAGGCTCGCTAATTGCTTAACTTGATAAAACATTTCATGCTTTTCATTCACAGAGAAGAAATCAATTGATATGAACTTCCACCATTAGAAGCCCATAGCATCCTAGAGGCACAATGAAATATAAGGGAGGCAACGAGAGTGTGACTACGTGGAATTATAGTTGTTTGTAAGAGGCCAATAAGGAAGAGATGGTCACCAACTAGGTCTAAATTTTTCACAACATGCTTCATTGATAAAGAGTTGATCTCCACGTGGAGAAAATGAAGAATAACGACGGAGATGAAGTTTAGGTCAA
The DNA here is from genome assembly GCA_025331145.1 of Rosa persica. NCBI lineage: Eukaryota > Viridiplantae > Streptophyta > Magnoliopsida > Rosales > Rosaceae > Rosa > Rosa persica. The sequence goes on along the minus strand of WFKR01000006.1, from coordinate 20,977,093 downwards.
GCCCGTATGTTGCTTAAATTCCTAATTTTGGTAATTATTGATATTCCAAAATGGGGTAGTTATTAGCACATCGTTTTGGTATATTTAAAGAGATGACGACCCTAATCTCTCTGGCTGCATATTTTCTCGTGTTGCCACTAACACCGCATTTTCTTGCCAACGATGAGCATAGCGGCTCCTGTTGGCTTCCAAAGATCCTCTTAGTCATGCTTATCTATCTCTACCGGATTCTACCCCTAATGGGGATGACCTTGGCTGCGGGGCTAGGGTTTAGATTTTTTGGGATTGCGAAAACCATGGCAGCGGTGTTGATAAACGCCTAATCTATGGAGGCAACCAGGTTTCCTTGTCTGGAATGCTTCCTAAATCACAGATAACCTAGATGGGTACTTCGGCACTCAACCAGAGTAAACCAGAATTCTTTGAGGCAAATAAAGGCGCGCTACCGATTTGGATGATGTTGGGCCCGACGAAGGGCAACGATGGGCTGCTGATGATGGTCGCAGCGAAGGGCAGCACTGGTTGCTTTGATCAACGGGGATTCTGGTGGTTATGTTCGATCCCAACAACACCTGTGGTCCGTCAAGGGTTGTCGCTGGGTGCCCTACACTAGGTGTCCAGATCAAACTGGGCTGCCATGAGTCTGGGCTTACTGGGCCAGATCTCTCTATTTGTTAGAGTCCTAGTCTTTGGGCTTGGTTATTTGGGATCGAAATGATCTAGTGGGCCATTGGGCTATTTTCTAACCTCAAATCATGAAGATGAATTATGGGCTGGGGTTTCTTGGGTCCAGGATAATTAATTAGTTTTTCCATTACCAGCCTATTACTATATGTTACTTAGTTATAGTTGAACAGGTTTGCTTTGAATAAGCGAGCATGAACGTAGAATGAATAGTCCTAACCTATGTATCAACATGGTGTTCTCTTCACTACGACTTATTGTCTATCTGTAGATGGTAGCATAAGGATATATAATGGTCATTTTAGCCTTACCTTATTATTAATGAAAAGTCCTTGAGACGCTTTACTTCAAAGAAAAAAAAATGTACTTATGAAATATATTTAATTAAGAAGAATTTAAAGGAGAGAGAGAGAGAGAGGAAAATATTAATGCATAATTAGTTGAATTGATATTATATATTGTATTTATTTAAAAAGAACTGATGAATTGTTTTTACTTTCAACCGTTGATTGTTATTAGATTTAATGGACAAGATTTGGAGTATAATCCTAACTATAATTTAGGTTGCCATGGATCCACCCCCTTCCAAGATATATTACACAAATAGTTGCAAAAAAGCCAAAGGTTTAACAAAATTGATTGAATTGTTAAGTACAGGTACACCTGTAATGAAATAGAAAGTGCAAGAATACAAGTGATTTAGGGTGGTGTATTGTATTTGGATTTGTGCAGACCTTTTTTAAATGACAGACTTTTTGAAAAATCCACAGACTATTTAAAAAGTTGATATACTGTTATTGATTTCTTAAAACCATTGATTTTAGTAACAAACTTTTCATGAATCAATAAAATCTATGTACTTTATTATGAATGACTTCTACAGATTTTCTAGTATGTACAAAATATAAAAACAAAAAACAAAAAACAAAAAACAAAATCAATGCAACCTAAACACAAAATAAGATAATAACTCGTTGTCTCTTCAATGCTTAAGTATCTTCTAATAAAAATGGACTCAAATGAATTATTGTTACTCTGTCTAGCTAATTTCTTATTCCTAATCTCTCAACAACATAAAGATACAATATAGATCGCTTGATGTTTATGGTTAATTATTCTCATCAATTTTGTTTTCACTAATTAACATATATAATAACAGTATTGGTCAATGTCTTGATTTATAATCAATCAATTGAAATTCAATTGTTCAACCTTTCTTTGAATCATAATATAAATTCAAATCGATGAGAATAATTAATAAGATAAAATTTAGTATGTCATAGCAACACTGTTTAAGGTTTTGGGGGTAAATCACAAGATTTGGGTTTTAGGGTTTCATAAATCATTTTATTGATATTAGGGTTCAAAGTATCACAATTGAAAAACAAAAAAAAAATCACATTCAACAACTATAATGAACATGTTGAGTATAAAAAAACGTTGATATCATTAACGATTAGATAAAAGATAAAAAATCAAGAAAGAGAGATGATGAATGACCAACCTTTTTGCACCCAGAGATAAGAATTTTGATACACTTTTTTTAAGAGGAAAGTTTGATAGATTTTTTCAAATCTTTGGCTGGAGGCTGGAAAATTATTAGAGTTTGGTATGTATAATTAATATTACAAAATCCATGATTATCCATGATTTTCTAATTCCATAAGTACGAATGATATTTTGAATACTTCCTCTGTACTTTTATTCATTTTTAAAAGTTCTAATTAAATATCCCTAGATTTTGATGGAATTCATGAAGTTTTTAAAAATCTTACTTGAATACCTCAAGACTTTCATGAACTGCTAAAAGTCTATATTTAATACATCCAGACTTTTAAATTCCATAGATTTCTTTAAAAATTCCACTAATTCCATAAACAATACACCACCACCCCCACCACTAAAATTAGCTCAAAAAAAAAATAAAAGTTTTCATCGTTAGACGCGGCAAAAGTTTGACACCAAAATATACAAATAAATCCACCCTACTAAAAACCCACTCCCAACATCTGGGCATTTGTATGCTGGTCTGTAAATTCGACATAGGCAGAAAAGGACTGGTCTAACAGAAAAACCTAGGGGAATCTTACCATCTGCAATCTAAATGGTTGTATAGTGTGTAATTAACCGGGCAAACAAACGAGATGGTTGGAGCAAAGTTATGGTAATATGTAAAAATTGGTTGCTTCAAATTTCAGTGCAAACAAAAAGAAGAGAAATAAAATTGTACCTGGCTGTGATTTTACTATTTATTTATAGGAAGAGATAAAATTGTACCTGCTTGTGATTTTACTATTTATTTATAGGCTTCCCGCCGAAACAATCATTTACCTCTGTGCCATTACACTTATGCAACTGTATGGTAGAACTAAAGCTAATAAATTCAAGATAAAATCTGGAAAGTCTGTTCGCAATCAAATAATGAGCTCAATTATTCCCTGAAAGTAAGTTACGAGGAAACTGAGAATCAGTAGAGGCCCAAAAATTTCCACCAGAACGACCCTACTAATGTCCAGATGACAGCATTCACAAGAGCCATGATAAAGCCAACTTTAAACACATCAGGAAGATCAACATAACCAGCTGTTGGAAAAGAACAAAACAAATAATCTTATAAGTCGCCACACGGAATAGATTTCTAATAAAGATGCAAATTCATTAATTTCATTGTTATTCATGTTTACAATGCTTTTCTAAAAATAAAAAACAGGAAAGATGAAAGAATAAAAAATAAAGAATAAAAGAGGGAGAAAAAAGGACCAAGCAGGGTAGTACAGGAAAAATAAAATAAAACAGGATTAGTGTTCTTTTGATGATAGACATTATGACACGGGATAACTGTAATTAAAAGAAATTGAACCCTACAAACAGCATATATTACAAAATTAGGTCAAGTGAGGGGGAAGTGAGCATACCTCCATAGTACACGGCAGCCTGACCACTGCTATAATGTGTTAAAGCCCCAAAAAGATTTGTGTTGTAAGCTAAAGCCAATGCTGCCAATATACCAGGTACCCCGGCTGCCAAGTTCATGGCAAGAAATGCAGAGTACAAAGCTCCCACATGACCAGTTTGACTTGCAAAGAGGTAGTGGATGCCGAAGTAAGCCGCCTGAAGAACACCAAACGCAGCTGGCCAACTCAAGGAGTAAGACTGTAGGATCTTTGCAACACAACTAGACATCCAGCTAACAATACCAAGGTTTGTCAACTGGCCGGCCATACCCACTAGAACAGCAAACCAAGCCAAAGTATCCCATGCTGATTTTTCACTTAAGCAGTCATCCCAATCAAGGACGCCTAACAAAAGAAGTATAGATAAGCCAATCATTGCCGCTACAACACTTGCTATACCAAGAGCCTCTCTACAAGGGAACAAAGAAAAACAGTTGGTAAATCAAGCCCAGGTATAGTAAAGTGCATTTTCACAATAATTATTAATACACAACATAGGTTTGCAACTGTCAACAACTACAACAAATATATCTTTCCTGGGTTGCAAACATTGCACTAAGCAAAATGTTTTGAGTACAACATATGATGAAATAATAAAATAATTGTGGCGTAGTTCTACATGCAAGAACTAAAGATAAGGCATTTCCAGGCATCAACATTAGAGCATAATTATCTATATGTATAAATACTAAAAGGTCCTATGCTGTCATCCTCAAACGCACAATTTTACTTCCCTTCTGAGTAGCACCCTCTAGAACCAAATCATCTTATATATGTATCGTGATATATCGTAATGCCATATTCTTGGATGTACAGAACAAAGGTAAAGCATATGCCAACTAATAAAAATACAGCAGAAAAACTAAAATGGATAACCAGATAACTGATAATGAGGGATCTCTCCCTAAAAAAAGTGCATACGCGTAAGTGTAGTGTTTCAAGTCCCACATGCTATGAAGAAATCTAATCCTTATGCTGAGGTTTAAATGCAATTTTGATACCCCAAGTCCCACAATGGAAATCCACTGGAAATATCTATGGTACATATTGCAAGGCCTAGGAAACTGAAAGTAATTTCAGCTAGCACTTTGGGATGAAGCCTTTGGTGGTTACAAGTATCACTATTAGAAGCAAAAAAAAACAAAAAAAAAAATTAATTAAAAAAATACTGATGTTAAGGAAAAGCAATAAGGTGATGTTTTAAACATATTAAGATAATCACAGCAAAGAAGGTATCTAAGAAATAATATTAACCTCAACATTTTCCTTTAGTTTTTACTCCATTAATGGATATGATTACTCTATGGTTAACGAAACAAGTGACCTTAACTATGCTGATGTTTAGAGCTTGTACTAATAAAGAAATATCTAATGTTCATATCATCCAGTCCATGGAACCATACCAAGCACAGTGCTAGAAGTGCAAAATAATTAGAAGTCCAAAAAGCATGATATGTTTATTTATGCAATGATGACTACTGGACATGTAAATTTTACATTAAATATTGCAAAGCAAATACGTACCCACAGACCCATAGAGTAACAGCCAGAAGCATTGTACCAACCATAATGCATTCGTTTTTTGTGACAGGACCCATACTCTCCAGTTTTTTTGTAGCCATGGCAGGGGCATCAGGTGTGTCCTTGGTTTCAGGAGGATAAAGCTTGTATAAGACTAGCGGAGTAGCTAGTAGCGAAACAAGTGCTGGTAAGCTAGCAGCCTTGAACCAAGTAACCCAAGGGCTTGAAATTATCACCCCAAGTTCCTCCGCTAATTTAAGGCACAGCAGATTTTGAGCTGCAGCCGTTAAGAAAAGAGCACTAGAGTTACCAGCGGACTGTCATGCATCACACAAGACCGATGCATAAGTGACATAATACTTGCATGATGGCATAAATAACATATGTTAATAAGTCAAAGTATCCAAAAATTGAATCCTGAATTAGTGAAATAGAAGAAAAACAGCTCTTGTAATAAAGATACAGTCATTGTCCTATATGCAACCAAAATTACAGATAAGTTGCTGAAATCTTTTTAATATATTGTTTACTTACACGATCTACATTTAAAACTTAATATAATCAAGGAAACTAGATAGAGAGGGAGAGTGAGCTCAAGATGACTTCTTTGCACTGCACTTTGGTCTTCTTTGCACTTTGCCCATAACTGCTGCCTAAATACAACTCAGAATTTTTTAGTTTCTCTTCAAACAAACAGTCACACCTTTGGTCTAGTTATTTCCAAATTGCCCAGGGTGGGGTGATATAAAAAAATAAAAAAAGAATTATCGAACACAGTTATTTAAGGTATTGCTGAAGCAATAACTAAATGAAAATATTAGACAAGGAAAGCTGTCTCCTCAGCTGAAAAGAATGAGTGTCAAGTTGAAGAGGAAGAAATGGAGTACGTCTTTGTTTGAAGAGAGAGGTGGTAGAAGAAGAGAATATTCCGTAATCATTGTCAAAGGATGGGTGTTTATTATATTCTCTTCCTGAGTAATTCAGAAACAACTAAAGGCAAAGTGCAAAGAAAAAAGCTTAAGCAACTAGCCAGCCCAAAACCACCCAGAAAAACTTAATACTGATCAAAACTGTTGCAATATGAAGTTCATGTCCAACATACAAATAGGAATTGGATTAAACAAGAATCAAAGAGTAAACTGCAAATAATGGAACATATAAAGGAATACTCTCTGCAATTAGACCTATTCTCTAGAGAAGTGAAATGTAATAAAAAAAGCAGGAAAAGAAAACCCACCTGAAACTGCGACATAATGAGATAAGAACCAAGCTTTGATTTGGAGGCGTCACCAGGTTTACTCCCAGCAGAGAGTGACAATGATTTAATAATGGGCAAGAATACACCGCCAGCCCTGGCGGTAGTACTGGGCATTGCCGGAGCAATAAGGGCCTCGCTAATGGTCAACCCATAAGACAACCCCAGAGTGCTCTTCCCCAACCACTTGACAAAGTAGGTCGCAATACGATCACCCAAACCCGTCTTGACGAATCCACGAGCGAAAAAGAAGGAAATCACAATCAACCATATTACTTCGTTAGTAAAAGCACTGAAGGCCGCCGGAAATGTCAGAGTTCCGGAGACTATGGAGGTTGTGAGGCCCAGAAAAGCCCAAGCGCCGACGGGTAGCGGGCTGAGAACCAGGCCGGCGATGGTGGATAAGAAGATGGAGAGCAATTGCCAGGCTTGTGGGGTAACTTCGACGGGTTTGGGGACCAAGAAGCGGACAACGAGGCCTATGGCGATGGAGATGATGAAGGGGACGATTTTGGCGCCTTGAGGGGGAGGCGGAGGCGGAGGCGGTGTGAGGCTGGTTGGGGATTGAGGAGATTGGGAGGCTTTAATTGGGAAATGGGTCTTGTTATTTGGTGAAGGAGATAAGGATATGATGGGCTTTGAGGCAAAGAGAATGGGTGATCGGAGGGAGTGAGATGCTAGGGGGTTGTTACGGGAGATGGACGGCGGGGATCTGAGGATCGGTTTTGCGCGGCGGACTAAGGAAGCGCGGGTAGAGAGGGACAAGGACGAGGTGGAGAGAGAGTGGAGGGCGAAGCTCTCCATTGTTGTCGAAATGAATGAGAATTGGGAATTATGGGTGTGTGTCAATAATTAAGGGGAAAATTTGTGAAAGAGTTTTGTCTACTTTATGAGAGAGGAGCGGAGCTCCCAAAGAGGGAAAGACCGAAAGAGAAACAGACAGACGGAGACAGAGACGGAGAGGTTACTGGTGAGTGACAGACTAGCACACTCGAGCCGTGCGTATCTGATGTGAGGAGGGAATTCAATAGAGAAATGAAATCACTCATGGCTTTTAAATTATTAGTCTCACATATATGTGTGTTGAAGGCTTTTCGATTGTTAGCTGTTTCTTCGGTTTTTGTTGAAAGAAACTAGTCCTCGTCAACAGGTTGGGTCGGGACGTACTACATTTTTAAATAATAACGGGTCGGATTTTATTGTAAATTAAAATATCTAAACCCGTTTATATAAAGCAAGTATTTTCGAACCGAGTCTTGTGGGCTTTTTTGGGTCTGGCCTTGTGGGCTTTATTTATAAATAAATCTTTAAAGACACTAATTTTTTCTAAATCTATATTTATATATCATATACTCCAAAAAGTAACCTCTATCAATTCAAAAAAACTGAGAAAACCAACCGTTGGATGTGATTATTATAATAAATTATGCGTGTGGTTAAGAATTTAGTCAATTTCACCATAGTTTCGAACCCGATCGACTTGGTCAACTGTAGTCACTTGTATGTTTTCTTGGTTGACCGATGGCGTAGCGACCGCGAAATATGCTTATTTTTTTACATCACATTTGTAAATATTTCATCGATGGATGTGCGTGGACGTAAGATAAAATTTTCAATTTTAATTACAAATACGTTGGCCTATACCAATTTGCCTTCTAAAGTTGTATGAATTAAAACTTAGTTACTCTTATTATCTATATGTATATATCAGAATGGCAACATCTATAAATTCAAAGAAAATGGAAAAACTAACCGTTGGATGTAGTTATTACAATAAATTAGGAGTGTGGTAAAAAATTTAGCTAATTTCACCATATTTTCAAATCCAATCGAATTGCTCAACCATTGTCACTTGTATATCTTCTTGGTTGACCGATAACATGATGACCGCAAAACGTGTTTATTTTTTCACATCACATCTGTAAATATTCCATCGATGGATGTGCGAAGACGTAAAATAAAAATTTCAATTTTGATTAGAAAGACGTTAGCCTATACCAATTTTCCTCATAAAGTTGTATGACTTAAACATTGCATTTAAACTGTTGAGGTCCATTCTAAAGCAACCATGAAGTGAAAAATAAATTTGAAGAAATCAACCGCTCACTGGAGAAATTGTAATGTTTTATTGTGGTGGTAAAAAATCCAGCCAATTTGGTTCTCGTTTCGAATTCGATCAACTAAGTCAAAGAGTAACTAGAACCTATATTTATATATCACACTCCAAAGGGCAATCTCTACCAATTCAAAGAAAATACCGACCGTTGGATGAGATTATTACAATAAATTATGAGTGTGGTAAAAAATTTAGCCAATTTCAACATATTTTTCGAATCCGATTGAATTGGTCAACCATAGTCATGATATGTAGAACATATATGCACATATTCTATATAAAAGTATGAGATAATCCATACATTCGTATTTAAAAACAGAATGGTTGAGATTTGAATATGCTACCGAAAAGTGACCCTAAACTTCAACCTCACACGTTAGTTTCAGAGCGAGGCCTCACTCTAGATAGGATCTGTGTGTGTGTTTATATATATATTGTGAAGACCCAGATTTTCATACAATAAATTTATGTAATTCAATAATTGCTATATTAATTGAATTATGATACTTGGGATTATTTGGATTGTCGTGGGTTGAGAAAATGGGTGTCGAATGATTTTATTTTCGAAAACGAACGTTATTTAGGGGGTCGTGAAAATCAACTTTTTATATGTTCAAAATTTGAGAAAACTTCTTTCATGAAAGTTGTAGAGCTCGTCGATACGAGTCCGTGCATATGTGGAATGTATTATTCGGAGTTCGTATGAATAAGTTATGAATATTTGAAAATCAGAATTTTTCTATAAATAGCGGAAAAAAAATCTGAGTTTATTATTAAGGACGAAAAAATTCATTTTTTGCACAAAAGCCCTCCCCCTCACCCTCTCTCTCACGCGCGACTGTGCCTCATACCCGGCCAACCCGGCTTCGACCCGACCCGATTGGAAGTCGGCCTTCCCGGCCGCAAAGTCGCCGGACCCGGCACCCAGCCGCTTCGCCGCCTCACGCTCGGTCGATCCCCTCCATCGCCTCACCCAGCCGACGCCCTAGGCTTGGATCGGAACCACTTTCCGAAGCTCAAACCCGATCCCGCCGGAAAACAACTTTTCTGGCCGTGCACGGGCCGATCAATCCCATTTTCGTGATGTGCTCTTCCTTCTGATCATCCCCATATGTGGCTTGCATCACTATTTTGAGTGTAGAGTGGTAGATCAAGAGTTGAAGATTTCGACGTCCCTGATTCGATCTGGAGACTGATCAGAGGGCCGAGATTAATCCAACTTCAAAGCCCGATCTAGGACGATCTAGACCTCATCTCCGAAAAAGTCAGGTATTAAAGTTGTTCACAATTTCATTTTGAAGAAGTTTGTAGTTGACGACTTTTGCATCGGATGTGGTTGACCGGCGTTGATCGCTGTCTGACCGCCGCGTGTGGCGGCGCGTTGGACCAAATTTTGAGTTTATATTATCTGAACGATGATCTATGCATCCATACGAGCGTTTTGATATATAACTTGGTCATGTTAGAAAAAGTTGATAAATAGTCAATTTCTGTTTTGACGTTACTATTTACGATTTTATAATTTACATTCGGTTTGAGATTTACGGAGATCAGAGCATCGGTTTTACTTCAAATTTTAATATGATGTTCATATGACTGTCCCAATGACTTTGTGTGGTCACGGGCGAAGATCCGACCGTTGGATCTTCGTATAATTGTAAAATAGTTATTGGGGAGGCGATTAATGAAGATCCGTCCATCGGATTTTCGTATAATTTTGATAGGATGTCTCCAAGGGTGATCCGTGATGATCTAACCGTTGGATTATTGTTTAAATTCGATCCGACCGTTGGATTGTCTTTATTTTAGAATCCGATCTTTAGATTGTCGTTATTTTGAAATCCGACCGTTGGATCATCATTTAGGTTTACATCGTGCTTCGTTGCTAAGTAAAGACCGTACTTGATTAGGTACTTGACGGCTTGAGTTGACGAGCATTTGGATTATTGTGAGTTATATTTATTGAAGACACAGCAGGAATTTCGAGGTAAGTAAATCTCACGTGGTTCATATTACGAACCGAGTACTTAAATTATTTATTTTTGTAATTGTGTGGAAAATATTTTTGGATTAAAGATTTTTTTTAAAAATCATATGGACTTGATCAACTACGGTCCATAAGTAAGTAAAATGAATTTAATTATACAAATGAATTTCACTATTTTCTTGTGTGAACTATAAATGGTATTAGTGTTCATTCCTGAGTGGATGATTACGTATATATATATTTACGTGGAATATATATATATATATATATATATACATATATATATATTGATTGACTTGATTTTGAATGATGATATGATTGAGTTGGAATGATGATTTGGATTATATTCAAATGCTTTAATTTCATGATAATATCATATATGTTGGTTGAATTGATTTAATTATGTGAAAACATAGAGTTGTACATATTGTGGAATTAAGGTCAACGTACTGACCAGTATGGAGAAATCGGACGCTCTAATCCTAGGTGGATGATGGGATACGATTGGTTGAGTATGTACAATTATCGGACGTTCTAAATATGTATATGAGTATACATATTGATGAAATACGATAAAGATAAATATGTCGGATGCCATAACCTAGGCCAGGTGACGGGCTACGATTCAGTTAGAGCTCTAGTTTGTTGAATACCGTATTTTTATAAATATGATGATGGGGTATTGTAAAGAAAGATGTGAGTTAGGGTTTGGTGTTGAGTTGTTGATTGATTGTGATTGTTGGTTTTTGTGGTTGTAGAATTGTTGCATGTTGACTTAGGTAGAAATAAATATGATTAAATTAAGCAAACGTTCTTCCTTTTACTCATATGAGTTTTCATAAGCTTACTGGGTTTTGTATTGTTGCAATCCTGGTACACTATTCAAATGGTGTAGCGGATATTCCTGCAGGTCAGGATAACCAGAGAGGTGACCGAGCTGCTTAGGTGTTACATCAGTTATTTTTATTTCAGTGAGTTGTGAGGTGTGTACGCTCATTTAGAGCTTTACCAATTATTGTGTAATTGAGTTGTAATAATTAACCGAGACTAAATTCAGTTTTGATTTTATTTCGTGTGGTGAGGTTGTTAAGAAAAGAAATTTTTCAGGATGATTATTTTGAGTAGTGGTAATTTTCATGTTTCGGATTTTGAATTTTATTTTAAAATTCTGGGCGTGACAGTTTGGTATCAGAGCGTAAGGTGCATATTTGGTGATATGTCAATACTTACCGAGTGATGGCCCGTCTGCAACGGATCCCCATCGTGTGCTCTTCGGTATTGACAATGTCATTGGGTTTGTGAGAGCGTTAAGTTGGCTAGGAACGTTAGCATGTCTTAGGAACGTTAGGCGCTGTCTTGTATGCTTAGTACTTGGTTAATATGGACTTGCATTTGACTTATGCATTGTTTAAGTGTTATGCTTATATTAATCAAGTATATCATGCTTATTAGATAATGGAGATTGAGGGAAACGAAGCCAGAGGTGGAGGTACAGGTAGACCTCGTGGCAGGGGTAGAGGCCGAGGTAGGGGTAGGGCCCCTCCGGTGGAAGAAGCATCCGAGACGGAGGTAGAGGCACCTTATGAGGATCAGCCTATTCCTCCCGTGGCCGTGGTTGATAACCCTGCCCGCTTGCTGATTCTAGCAAGGGAAATTACTCGCTTGGGAGCAACCAAGTTTGGAGGAGGCACTGATTATATGGTGGCGGATTGATGGATAGAGGATTTGCAGACCTATTTCGATCTGCTTGATTGCACTGAGACCGACAAGAGGAAGCTAGACGCCTTCATGCTGAAGGATGAGGCTAGAGTGTGGTGGAATGTGACACAGAGGAGCATAGAGGTGTCTACCTTGACATGGGACGGCTTCGAGAGGCTGTTTAGGGAGAAGTACTTTCCACCAGCAGTGAAGGAGAGGTTGGAACGAGAGTTCCTTGCACTGGTACAGGGGAAGATGACCGTAATCAAGTATGATACGGAGTTTTCCAGACTGTACAAGTATGTGAGATAGATGGAAGATGAAGACTTGGCCAAGAAGTTTCAGAGAGGGTTGAGTCATTCGATTGAGCGTGATGTGGCCATCTTGAAGCTGAAGTCCAAGAGAGAGATCTTGGCTAAGGCACAGATCATTGAGCAGCAGAACCTGATTCGTAGAGAGAAAGAGTCTGCTGAGAGAGACTTCGAGGGCAAGGGAAAGGCCATAGCCGGAAGCAGTAGAGCTAGAGACTTCAGGGGTGGGTTCTAGAAGAGACAGAGAACTCAGTTCCAGCATCAGGCTCCAACTAGAGCAGCAGTAGCTCCTCCTGTTCAGGCTATGCCTATTAGGCAGATAGCACCAGCAGCTCCGGTGAAGTGCTTTAACTATGGCGATCCGGGCACATCTCTCCTGCTTGCACGAAACCTCAGAGTAGGATATGCTACAGCTGTGGACAGGCAGGGCATCAGGCCAGGGAGTGTCCCCGGAATCAAGGTAGAGTACAGGGTAACCAGCAGAGGCAGCTACCACCTGCACCTGCTAAAGTCTTTGCCATCGGTCAGGCAGGCACGGGAGTGGAAGGTACCTTATCTGTTTATCACTATCTTGCTAGAGTACTGTTTGATATGGGAGCCTCACACTCTTTCATATCTAGTTCAGTTGTGGATGTTTTAGGTTTGATTGCTATGCCTCTGACTAGATCATTATGTGTTACATCACCTCTCGGTGTGTCTCTTGAGCTTAGCATGTTTTGTGATGATTGCCCTATTAGGATTTGTGGCAGAGAGTTCTCTGCATCTTTGATTGTGATTCCGGATCACACGTATAATGTGATTTTGGGTATGGATTGGTTGAGCCCGATTCATGCTGTTATTGATTGCTTTAGGATGATTGTGTCATTCCATGTTTCGGGACAATCGGTATTTCATCACCATGTTTTGGCCCATATTGAATCCGGGAGTAGTACTTCAAAGATTACAGGGATTCCTGTAGTTTCAGAGTATGCGGACGTGTTTCAGGAGATCCCTAGGTTACCTCCGAAAAGGGTAATGGACTTCTGCATTGATGTGATACCAGGTACTTCACCTTTATCGAAAGCACCATATCGAATGGCTCCAGTTGAGCTTCAGGAGTTGAAGGTTCAGATTAAGGGCTTACTTGCACAAGGGTTCATTCAGGCTAGTGTGTCTTCCTGGGGAGCACCAGTGTTGTTCGTGAAGAAGAAGGATAATTTACTTCGATTATGTGTGGATTATCGACAGCTGAACAAGGTGACCTCAAGAACAGGTACCCTTTACCCTAGGATTGATGATTTGTTCGATCAGCTCAGGGAGGCTACTGTGTTCTCAAAGATTGATTTGAGATCTGGATATCACCAGTTAAGGGTGACTGATGAAGATATTCCAAAGACGGCGTTCAGGACCAGGTATGGACATTTTGAGTTTCTTGTCATGCCTTTTGGTCTCACGAATGCACCTGCAGCATTCATGGACTTGATGAACCGCACGTCCAGTCCCTACTTGGATCAGTTCGTGGTGGTGTTCGTTGATGACATCTTGATTTATTCAAGGTCGTCAGGTGAGCACGAGAAGCATCTGCGGATCGTGCTACAGACGTTGAGAGAGCAGAAACTATTTGCCAAGTTCGAGAAGTGCGATTTTTGGCAGAGCGAAGTCAAGTTCCTTGGTGCTTTTTGAAAGCTCGTATGAGTAAATAAGAAAAAACGGTTGTTTTATCAAATCATATTTGTAACACCTGCAATTTTCATTTTAAATTCGAGTAATTGTGTTGAACGATTATTGTGCGATTTCAAGAATAGTGTTCGATAATAATTCACTTTTTGAATTATCGAAGGTTCGAAATGATTATTTTTAACGAAAAGCTCGAAATGCTCGGTTTAAGAAATTTGCTTTTTCTACGTATAAAATTTTGAGAAACGTCCTTCATGAAAGTTGTAGAACTCGTCAATACGAGTCTGTATACATGCGGAACACAAAGATCGGATTTTTTCTGAATTAGTTATTAAATTTAGAAGATATTCTGAAACTTGTATATATAGAAAAAACCCTAGTTTTTTTTGGAAACCCTATTTTTTTCACTGGCCTCCATTCCCTTTTTTGCAAATACTGTTCATTGTCTCTCTCTCTCTCTCTCTCTATCTCGTGTTTTCTCTCTCGGCCGAAAGCAAAAAACAGAGCACGGAGAAACCATGCTCCTATTCTCTCCTCAGGCCACCTCTCAAGCTGCAACCACCTCCAGGAGTTTCGTCTCAATCTTGCGCAGTTGCCAGAGGCAGCCTTGCTCCGCCACACGGCCGATAGCGGCGACGGCGAAGCCCGACCCGAAAAGGCTCGTTTTCGGTTCGATCTCAATATCTGGAGCTATAGATCGCCATTTCACTTGATTCTTGGCTCGTTTAACTCGCCTCAACTTCCTCTACAAGCACCAAGAAGGATGGGAACCAGGTCGAACGTTTTCACATTCGTCGGAGCTCGACCCCGTTTAGATCGAAAATCCACCTATCGATCCAAATATCTCGAGTTATACACGATCGTTTCTGAACAAGTTTCCAGAAGAGGTCGAAGCGAGTTGTTGCAGTTTTCATGTCAGTTTTCAAGCTCGCCGGATTCTGGAAAAATTCCGGGCAACGACTGTATTTGGTAATTTTCGATCCCTTCCCGTCATTTTTTGGTCTTGTGCTAGTTATGAAAGTTTCTTCAGAATGATAAAACGAAGGGGAGAAGCTTGGCCCCGACATCATTGGTAGTGGTCGGCGGCGGCTCTGTCCCTAACTCCTGCGGCCCTTTCTGGCTACCTCCGGAGGTCTAAAATTTGGTTTCTGTCCATTTTATGATTTTATGTTTTAAAAAATCATTTTGGCATATTATACATATTTTTCGGATATCGTATGGATTAGTTATGAATTTTGTGATTTCGATAGATTTCGATCGTTAGATTTATGATCTGTGAAATTTAGACCGTCCGATGAACTTGTAATTTTGATATGATGATCATATGACTGTCCCAGAGGCTTTGTGTGGTCATGGGCAAAGATCCGACCGTTGGATCTTCGTATATGTGCAAAACGGTAATTAGGGGAGCGATTCGTGAGAATCCGCTCCTCGGAT
This sequence comes from Rosa persica, assembly GCA_025331145.1. NCBI lineage: Eukaryota > Viridiplantae > Streptophyta > Magnoliopsida > Rosales > Rosaceae > Rosa > Rosa persica. The sequence goes on along the minus strand of WFKR01000006.1, from coordinate 20,961,474 downwards.
TTTGTTATAAATTAGAATCCGGCCGTTAAATGGTAGTTCAATTATGTTTTGGAATTATTGGCTAAATTTGAATCACATTTGATTAGGTGATTGACGGATTGTATTGAGTGGGCTATTTCAGCGTTATTTTATATTTGATTGAAGACACAGTGGGAGTATCGAGGTGAGTAAAACTCACGTGGTTCATATTACGAACCGAGCATTATATATTTATTTATTTTTGGTAAATGTGTGAGAAATATTTGTGAATTAAATATTTGCTTTTAAAATTACATGGACTTGATCACTACGGTCCATAGGTAAGTAAAATGAATTTTAATTATACAAATGAATTTCATGATTTCCATGTGTGAACTATAGATGGTATTAGTGGTCATTCCTGAGTGGATGATTACGTATATATATATTTACATGGAAAATATATATTGATGAGTGGATTGTTGAGTGATGATATGATTGAGTTGAATTGATGAATTAATTATATTCAATTGTGTAATTTCACAATAATATTGTGTATCTTGGTTGGGTTGATTTCAGTATGTGATATTACATATTATGCTCATTTATGGGTTTAGGGTCAACGTAGTGACCGGTGTGGGGTAATCGGACGCTCTAATGCTGGGTGGATGATGGGATACGATTGGTTGAGTATGTGAAATTATCGGACGTTCTAAATATGTATATAAGTATACATATTGATGAAATATGATAACGATAAATATGTCGGATGTCATAACCTAGGCCAGGTGATGGGCTACGATGCACTTAGAGCTCTAGTATGTCAAGTACCGTATTTTTATAAATACGATGTTGAGGTGTTGTGAAGAAAGATGTGAGTTGGGGTTTGTCTTGATATATTGAATTGGTGTTTGATTGAGATTGTTAGTACCTTGTGGATGTGGAAATTGTTGGGTGTTGATTTGTGTGGGAATAATTATGATTAAATTAAACGATAGTTCTTTCCTTTTACTCATACGAGCTTTCATAAGCTTACCGGGTCTTGTGTTGTTGGAATCCCGGTACACTATTCAAATGGTGTAGCGGATATTCCTACAGGTCAGGATAACCAGGGAGGTGATCGTGTTGCTTAGGTGTTACAGCAGTTATTGTTATTTCATTTAGTTGTGAGGTCTGTATGCTCATTTAGAGCTTTACAGTTCATGTTTTATTAGAGTTGTAATAATTAACAGAGACTGAATTCGGTTTGATTTTATTTCGTGTGGTGAGGATGTTAAGAAAAGAAATTTTCAGGATGATTATTTGAGTTTGTAGTATTTTTCATGTTTCGGATTTTGAATTTTTATTCTAAAATTCGGGGCGTGACAGTTTGGTATCAGAGCGGAAGGTACATATTTGGTGATATGTCAATACTTACCGAGTGATTGCCCGTCTGTAGCGGATCCCCATCGTGTGCTCTTCAGTGTTGACAATGTCATTGGGTATGTGAGAGTGTTAGGTTGGCTAGGAACGTTAGCATGTCTTAAGAAATTTGGGCATTGTCATGTATGCTTAGTACTTGGTTAGTATGGACTTGCATTTGACATATGCTTTGTTTAAGTGTTATGCGTGTATTAATCAAGTATATCATGCTTATTAGGTAATGGAAATTGAAGGAAACGAAACCAGAGGTTGAGATAGAGCCAGACCTCGTGGTAGGGGTAGAGGCCGAGGTAGGGGTAGGGCCCCTCCGGTCGATGATGCGTATGAGGCGGAGGTAGAGGCGCCTTATGAGGATCAGCCTATTCCTCCCGTGGCCATGGTTGATGATCCTGCTCGCTTGCTGATGCTAGCAAGGGAAATTACCCGCTTGGGAGCAACCAAGTTCGGAGGAGGCATTGACTATATGGTGGCGGATCGATGGATAGAGGATTTGCAGACCTATTTTGATCTGCTTGATTGCAGTGAGACCAACAAGAGGAAGCTAGCAGCATTCATGCTGAAGGATGAGGTTAGGGTGTGGTGGAACGTCACACAGAGGAGCATTGAGGTGCCTATTTTGACATGGGACGGCTTCGAGAGGCTGTTCAGGGAAAAGTACTTTCCACCAGCAGTGAAGGAGAGGTTGGAATGAGAGTTCCTTGCACTTGTACAGGGGAAGATGACCGTAATTGAGTATGATGCGGAGTTCTCCAGACTGTACAAGTATGTGAGGCAGATGGAGGATGAAGATTTGGCCAAGAAGTTTTAGAGAGGGTTGAGTCCTTCGATTGAGCGTGATGTGGCCATCTTGGCTAAGACACAAATCATTGAGCAGCAGAACCTGATTCGTAGAGAGAAGAAGTCTGCTGAGAGAGACTTCCAAGGCAAGGGAAAGGCCATAGCAGGAAGCAATAGAGCTAGAGACTTCAGGGGTGGGTTCTGGAAGAGACAGAGAACTCAGTTTCATCATCAGGCTCCAACTAGGGCAGCAGTAGCTCCTCCTGTTCAGGCTATACCTATTAGGCAGATAGCACCAGCAGCTCCGGTGAAGTGCTTTAACTATGGTGAGCCGGGCCACATCTCTCGTGCGTTCAGGAAACCACAGGGTAGGATATGCTACAGCTGTGGACAGGCAGGGCATCAGGCTAGGGAGTGTCCCCGGAATCAGGGTAGAGTGCAGGGTAACCAGCAGAGGCAGCTACCACCTGCACCTGCTAGAGTCTTTGCCATCGGTCAGGCAGGCACGGGAGTGGAAGGTACCTTATCTGTTTATCACTATCTTGCTAGAGTACTGTTTGATACGGGAGCCTCACACTCTTTCATATCTAGTTCAGTTGTGGATGTATTGGGTTTGATTGCTATGCCTCTGACTAGATTATCATGTGTTACACACCTCTCGATGTGTCTCTTGAGCTTAGCATGTTTTGTGATTATTGCCCTTTTGGGATTGGTGGCAGAGGGTTCTCTGCATCTTTGATTGTGATTCCAGATCACACGTATGATGTGATTTTGGGTATGGATTGGTTGAGCCCGAACCATGCTGTTATTGATTACTTTAGGATGATTGTGTCCTTCCATGTTCTGGGACAACCGGTGTTTCATTACCGATGTCTGAAGTCTGACATCACCATGAGGACAGGGACTTTGGCGCATATTGAATCCGGGAGTAGTACTTCAAAGATTACAGGGATTCCTGTAGTTTCAGAGTATGCGGACGTATTTCAGGAGATCCCTGGGTTACCTCCGAAAAGGGTAATGGACTTCTCCATTGATGTGATACCAGGTACTTCACCTGTGTCGAAAGCACCCTATGGAATGACTCCAGTTGAACTTCAGGAGTTGAAGGTTCAGATTGAAGGCTTACTTGCACAAGGGTTCATTCAGGCAAGTGTGTCTCCTTGGGGCGCACCAGTGTTGTTCGTGAAGAAGAAGGATAATTCGCTTCGGTTATGTGTGGATTATCGACAGTTGAATAAGGTGACCATCAAGAATCGGTACCCTTTACCTAGGATTGATGACTTGTTCGATCAGCTTAGAGAAGCTACTGTGTTCTCGAAGATTGATTTGAGGTCTGGATATCACCAGTTACGGGTGAAGGAGGAAGATATTCCAAAGACGGCGTTCAGGACCAGGTATGGACATTTTGAGTTTCTTGTCATGCCTTTTGGTCTCACGAATGCACTTGCAGCATTTATGGACTTGATGAACCATACGTTCAGTCCTTACTTGGATCAGTTTGTGGTAGTGTTCGTTGACGACATCTTGATTTATTCAAGGTCGTCAAGTGAGCATGAGAAGCATCTGTGGATCGTACTACAGACGTTGAGAGAGCAGAAACTATTTGCCAAGTTCGAGAAGTGCGATTTCTGGCAGAGTGAAGTCAAGTTCCTTGGTCATGTGGTCTTGAAGGATGGAGTTTATGTGGATCCTTCGAAGGTTGAAGCAGTGATGAGTTGGAGTCGCCCTACTATGGTTACAGAAATTCGTAGCTTCTTTGGATTGGCAGGGTATTATAGGCGTTTCATTGAAGGGTTTTCTGGTATTGCTTCGGCTTTGACCAAATTGACCAAGAAGGACACTCAGTTCGTATGGTCGGATGAGTGTGAGAAGGCTTTCAATGAGCTGAAGACTAGATTAACTACAGCTCCGGTGTTGACTATTCCTACTAGTATTGGTGGATTAGTCATTTACAGCGATGCATCTCATCAGGGTTTGGGGTGTGTGTTGATGCAGAATGGTAGCGTTGTTGCTTATGGTTCTAGTCAGTTGAAGGTACATGAGCGGAATTACCCCACTCATGATCTAGAGCTAGCAACAGTGGTGTTTGCCTTGAAGATTTGGAGGCACTATCTTCATGGTGAGAAATGTGAACTCTTTTCTGATCACAAGAGTTTGAAGTATCTATTCTCCCAGAAGGAATTGAACATGAGGTAGAGAAGATGGATGAAACTCATTAAGGACTATGATTTCACCTTGGAGTATCATCCCGAAAAGGCGAATGTAGTGGCGGATGCTTTGAGTAGGAAACCTCGGGTAATCATGGCATCAATTATGGTACGAGAGTGGCGCATGTTAGAAGCTGCATCAGAGTTTGACCTTATGCCCGTAGGAATAGGGCAAAAAATCTTTCTCTGTAGTATCACCTTACAGCCCACCTTGATCTCCAGGATCATTCAGGGTCAGACACTTGATGAGTTTGCTCAGGCGAGGATTGTTGAGATGATTGTTGACCCGGATATGGAGGGTCCTTCTGAGTGGATGATTGGGACAGATGGAGGGTTGAGATTTCGAGGGAGATTGTATGTACCGAGTGTTGATAACCTCGGAGAGGAGATCATGCAGGAAGCACATAGGTCTCGATATACTATACATTCAGGAGGTACTAAAATTTATATGGATCTACGAAGGCAGTTTTGGTGGTATGGTATAAAGAGGGATGTGGTAGAACATGTGTCGAAGTGTCTTATCTGTCAACAGGTGAAGGCAGAGCATCAGAGACCAGAAGAAATGCTGAACCCCTTATCGATTCCTGTTTGGAAATGGGAAGATATCTCTGTGGACTTTGTGACTGGATTGCCTAGGTCCAGGCAAAGTTATGACTCGATTTGGGTGATTGTTGACCGGTTGACTAAATCAGCACACTTTCTTCTAGTGGCAAAAACGTACTCGGGGGATGCGTTGTGTAAGTTGTACGTGAACGAGATAGTGAGGCTTCATGGACTACCTGTGACGATTGTCTCTGATCGTGATGCTCGTTTCACTTCAGAATTCTGGCGTAGGTTCCATAAGGCATTTGGTACACTCTTGTAATGAGCACTGCATTTCGTCCACAGACAGATGGGCAGACCGAGAGAGTGAATCAGGTGATGGAGGATATGGTTAGAGCTTGTGTTATGGATTTTAAGGGTAGTTGGGCGGATCATTTGCCATTGGTAGAGTTTGCCTACAACAACAGCTATCACTCCAGTATCGGTATGGCTCCATATGAGGCTATTTATGGTAGGCCATGTAGAACTCCTATCTGTTGGGCGGAAGCAGGGGATAAAGGGCTCATCGATCCTGAGATTGTACAGAAGACTACAGAGAAGGTCACTACTATTTGGGACAGAATCCAAACCGCCCAGAGTAGACAGAAGAGTTATGCAGACTTGAAGAGGAGACCTTTGGAGTTTGAGACAGGCGATCATGTATTCTTGAAGGTCTCACCTATGAAAGGTGTGGTGAGATTTGGCAAGAAGGGAAAACTCGCACCGAGGTATGTTGGACCCTTTGAGATTCTGGAAAGGGTTGGTAACTTAGCATATCGTCTTGCTTTACCTGTTAGCATGTCGGGTGTGCACATTGTCTTCCATGTGTCTATGCTCAGGAAGTATGTTCGAGACGAGTCGCACGTGATTGATCACGATACGATCGAAGTGAACACAGATGTGACATTTGTAGTTGAACCTGTTCGTATCTTAGATAGGTCTACAAAGAAGCTTCGTAAAAAAGAGGTTGATCTCGTGAAGGTGTTGTGGAGTCATCATGACGAGGGTGATGCGTCATGGGAGTTAGAAACTGACATGAGTGTGAGGTATCCACAGCTTTTTGGGGAATTGCGTACTTGAATTTCGGGATGAAATTCCTTTAAGGGGGGTAGATTGTAACACCTGCAATTTTCATTTTAAATTCGAGTAATTTTGTTGAACGATTATTGTGTGATTACAAGCACCAAGAAAGACCGGAACTGGGTCGAACGTTTTCACGTTCGTCGGAGCTCGACCCCGTTTAGATCGAAAAACCACCTATCGATCCAAATATCTCGAGTTATACACGAACGTTTCTTGTGATTCTTGGCTTGGTGAGTTCGCAATGAAGTTCTGAACAAGTTTCCAGAAGAGGTCGAAGTGAGTTGTTGCAGTTTTCACGTCGGTTTTCAAGCTCGCCGGATTATGGAAAAATTCCGGGCGCCGACTGTATTTGGTAATTTTCGATCCCTTTCCGTCGTTTTTTGGTCTTGTGCTAGTTATGAAAGTTGCTCAGAATGATGAAACGAAGGGGAGAAGCTTGGCCCCGACACCATTGGTGGTGGTCAGCGGCGGCTCTGTCCCTAACTCTGGCGGCCCTTTCTGGCTACCTCCGGAGGTCTAAAATTTGGTTTCTGTCCATTTTATGATTTTATGTTTTAAAAAATCATTTTGGCATATTATACATATTTTTCGGATATCGTATGGATTAGTTATGAATTTTGTGATTTCGATAGATTTCGATCGTTAGATTTATGATCTGTGAAATTTGGACCGTCCGATGAACTTGTAATTTTGATATGATGATCATATGACTGTCCCAGAGGCTTTGTGTGGTCATGGGCGAAGATCCGACCGTTGGATCTTTGTATATGTGCAAAACGGTAATTAGGGGAGCGATTCGTGTGAATCCGCTCGTCGAATTTTGTTATAAATTAGAATCCGGCCGTTAAATGGTAGTTCAATTATGTTTTGGAATTATTGGCTAAATTTGAATGACATTTGATTAGGTGATTGATAGATTGTATTGAGTGAGCTATTTCGGCGCTATTTATATTTGTGTTGAAGACGCAGCGGGAGTATCGAGGTGAGTAAAACTCACGTGGTTCATATTACGAATCGAGCGTTATATATTTATTTATTTTTGGTAATTGTGTGAAAAATATTTGTGGATTAAATATTTGCTTTTAAAATTACATGGACTTGATCACTACGGTCCATAGGTAAGTAAAATGAATTTTAATTATACAAATGAATTTCACGATTTTCATGTGTGAACTATAGATGGTATTAGTGGTCATTCCTGAGTGGATGATTACATATATATATATATATATTTACATGGAAAATATATATTGATGAGTGGATTGTTGAGTGATGATATGATTGAGTTGAATTGATGAATTGATTATATTCAATTGTGTAATTTTACAATAATATTGTGTTCTTGGTTGGGTTGATTTCAGTATGTGATATTACATATTATGCTCATTTATGGGTTTAGGGTCAACATAGTGACCGGAGCTTTCTTATGCTTACCGGGTTTTGTGTTGCTGCAATCCCGGTACACTATTCAAATGGTGTAGCGGATATTCCTGCAGGTCAGGATAACCAGGGAGGTGACCGTGCTGCTTAGGTGTTACAGCAGTTATTGTTATTTCATTTAGTTGTGAGGTCTGTATGCTCGTTTAGAGCTTTACAGTTCATGTTGTATTAGAGTTGTAATAATTAACCGAGACTGAGTTCAGTTTGATTTTATTTCGTGTGGTGAGGATGTTAAGAAAAGAAATTTTCGGGATGATTATTTGAGTTTGTACTATTTTTCATGTTTCGGATTTTGAATTTTTATTCTAAAATTCGGGGCGTGACAATATTCCTTTTCACCAAAGTCAACACCCAACAATTTCAACATCCACAAAGAACCAGAATCTCAATAATCAACCACCAAATCCCCAAGAACTAATACGGGATCTAAACACATATTTCTTCTCAATATCCCGAAGTCGTATTTATACAAATACGGTGACTGATAGACTAGAGCTCTAACTAAACCGTAACCCGTCACTTGACTTAGGTTATGGCATCCGACATATTTATCATTATCGTAGTTCATCAATATAGGTTTAGAACATCCGATATGCATACTCAATCTAGCCCTATTACCCGACAAGCGTTGTGGCATCTAACTTACTCAACCAATCGTAACACATCATCCACCTAGGATTAGAGCGTCCGATTCCCTCATACCGGTCACTACTCGACCCTAAATCCATAATTGAGCACAATAATATATTTCACACAATGAAATCAACCAATCCAAGATACACAATATTATCATGAAATTAAGCATTCGAATTATAACTTAAAATCATCATTCCAACTCAATCATGTCATCACTCAACAACACACCAACCAATATATATTCCATGTAAATATATCTATACATAATCATCCATTCAGGGATGACCACTAATATCATCTATAGTTCACACAATAAAATCGTGAAATTCATTTTGTATATTTAAAATTCATTTTACTTACCTATGGACGGTGGTTGATCAAGTCCATGTGATTTTAAAAACAAATAAATATTCCATAAATATTTTTCACACAATTATGACAAATAAATTAATTAAAAGTGCTCGGTTCGTATTATGAACCACGTGAGTTTTACTCACATCGATATTCCCGATGCGTCTTCAATTTTAACACAAATCACACCGAACCCGCTCACCCAAGTAAAAACCGTCAATCACCTAATCAAATGTGACTTGAATTTAACCCATAATTCCAAAACATACTTAAGTTCTCGAATCACTGTTTTGCAATTATACAAATATCCAACGCTCAGATCTTTGTCCATGAACACACAAAGCCACTGGGACAGTCATATGATCAGCATATCAAAACTATAAGTCCATCGGACAGTCCTAACTTCATATATCACAAATCGAACGATCGAAATCGATCGAAACGTAAAAATTCTTAACTAAATCATATAATATCAAAAAAATGAGTATAATATATCGAAATGATCGTATTGAAATGTAGAATAAAAAATGCACTGAAACTGTATTTTTGACCTCGGGTGGTGGCCGAAAAGGGCCACCGAAGTTAGTGGCAGAGCCACCGCCGACCACCTCCAATGGTGTCGGGGCTGGGCTGCTCCTCTTCATCTCACCATGCTTATCAAAAAACTCTAATGGCATGCTATGAAAAAACTTGAAGAAGGGATCGAAATCTACCTTTGAAGCTACGGTGGCTGGAAAATTTGTAGAAACCGGCGAGCTTGAGTTTGATGTAAAAACCTCCACCATTCGCTTCGATCCCTTCTGGAGATTTGTTCAGCAACTCAAGGCGAGCTCACCAGTTCAAGAATCACCCGAAACGAAGCCCTACAGCTCAAGTTATCATCATCGAAATTCGGTTTCGATTTAGATCGAGGCTGGCTCCCAACCGCAGCCACAGGCCGGGCCGCAGTGCAAGGATGCTTCTGGGAGCTTCAGGAGGTTGAGGCGAGCACGAGGATGAAGTTTGGCAAGGATTGGAGGCCGGTAGCTCGAGTTATCAAGCTTGGAACCAAATCAGGGTTAAACGAGGACTGCTTCCCACAGCCGTTTCCTGCCGTGCCGAGGCGTAAGGATGCCTCCAGCAGTTGTGCAAGGTTGAGACGAAGCTACTGGCGGTGGTCTGACGTCGATTGATGGCCGGTGGAGGGAGAACTTGTTCGGCGAACCTTGCCCTGTTTCTAGGCTCGGTCGCGCGTGTGTGTGTGTGTGAGAGAGAGAGAGAGAGAGAGAGAGAGAGATAGTTCCGAGTTTCCAAAAAAAGGGAGGTCGGGTGAAAATGGAAACTTTCCAGAAAAACTAGGTTTTTTCTTTATATACCCGAAATCGAAAAAACTTGTAAATGTCATAACTAATTCAAACAAATTATGATTCTTGTGTTCTGCATATATACGGACTCGTATCAACGAGCTCTACAACTTTCATGAAGGAAGTTTTCCCAAATTCTGTATGTATAAAAAGTCGATTCCTTGAATCGAACATTTCGAGCTTTTTGGTAAAACAATTTGTTTCAGAACTTCGATAATTCTAAAAATAAAATACTTTAAGTAATATTCGTGCAAATTCACATTATTCATTCCACCCAAATATACGAAATGAAAATGAAAATTGCAGTTATTACAAAACTCCTAACCCAAGCCCGGCCTTCTACCTACCAGGCCGGGCCTATGGCGGGCATCAAGAGGGCCGGGCCTATGGCGGGCATCAAGAGAGCCGGGCATATGGCTGGCTTTTTGACTGGCTGGGCCAAGCTTTTAGTCCTTCGGGCCGACGGGCCTCCATGGGCCCACTTGATCCACATGCTTTTTGATGAGGCTTAAAAGAAACTCAATTTGTGTATGTCTAGCTTAAATATGATTACTTCTTCTAGTTGTAATAGGGTAAAATATTCTAAATCTCCTAACCTATATTTGGTTTGTATTCTAAATCTCTAAGGAATTGTACATGTAATCCTCTATATAAAAATACCCATATTATCAATGAAAGCATCTCAATATTCTCCTGAATTCACTTTTTCTTTAAACACGTTATCAACACGAAGTCTTAACCTTGAATCAAAAAGCCAAAACCCTAGAAAAACCCTAAAATCCCATTCTGCCGCCTGCCCTGCTCACTAGCAACATCCTTTACCTACCCAGTGTGCCCTTGCGCTCTCTAGCCTCATCTGCTTGCTGCATCAGCATCTCTACGCACAAGCATCTACACACCTGCACCTCTGGCCCGTCTGCACGCAACTAGGATTGAAAGCACCGTTGCAATCCTAGCTTCATCTTTAAGAATTTTTTTCAAGTACGTTTTTAATTAAGGTTGCTGCTTTCAATTTAATTTTTGCTTTCTGCATGCGGGGATTCTAATATCCCTTCTTCTACCTCCCACATTTCTTATAACATGGGATAATTGAGCCAAACTATAGGGCTTCATGCTACTCCAAATAAGTTATTCGAGGAGATATCAAAAACTGTGAGCCCCAGAAAATTTATCAAGCTTAATTGAGATCGTTTGATAATTATTTATTTAGGATCTCGAAAATTATTAATGGTGCTCGAAAATATTTTTCAGAATTTTTCACAAGGTGAAATTCTTGATTTTTGATAATAAAGGACATGACACGACGAGTTTGTGAGAATTTTCAGGGAATTTTCCGGATAACCGAGCTAATTTTTACACATTTTGGAAGTTTTGGGATTAAAGAAATTGCTTAAAGAAAAGAAATTAACTTGGAGTGATCTGGGCCATTCAAATCCTCACTGCTTAGTCTCAGCCCTCGGATTAAATTGAGTTTTAGGTATAAATATCCCTCTGCATAGTTCAATGATCAAGATTGTTCCCGCAACATCGAGCTCCCTTGACCTGAGAGAGAGAGAGAGAGAGAGAGAGAGAGAGAGAGAGAGAGAGAGAGAGAGAGAGAGAGAGAGAGAGAGAGAGACCTGGCGACTTGTATAGAAGACCTGACCGCAACATCCGGTTCCAGCGACGACACGATGGTGGACCACCAACATTTGGTTCTTTTCTTCAACGCCGATACGCTTGTGGTGGTGGATCGTCCATGTATACCCCGTGAAATTCCAAACATCACTTTTGAATGGGATATTTTTTCACGACCTTTATTTGGCCAAACACTTTTGGAAATAGTTTGGTCCTGGGCCTTAGGCCCAAAAATAGTATGAGGTTAGAGTCCGTAATTTATTTTGGACACCCAATAGACGAGTATGCTAGTGAACCTAGCCTAAGAAGTTAGTTGACCTTTGACCCGAACATCTCCCTTGATCCAATAAGGTTCTTGTAGCTCATGATAGCATCCTTGCATAATTTTGAAATCTACTTGTGTGTGTATTTATGATTTTCTTATTTTAACTTATTCCTTAACAATTGGTGGTATTTCTATTCACCTTTCCCGACGCTTACTCATCAACCTTCCCTCCGACTTTCAAAAACACTGTTTATTTACTCAATATATTTTTCAAACTCGAGCAAAATTCCAATAAAACTTACCTTGCCATTTTTCTGTCTAAATACAAGTTTGGTAAGGCCCATTTCGTATTTAATCTTGCCCACATTTTAATTTTGAGTCTTCTTGTATTTATCTATTCTACTTTTATTTTTCCCCATCATTTTGGTTTTTATAACGTATTTTCTTACCCCATGATTTATCTGATTTAATTCTTTTACTTTCCCCAAGCTGAGCCTCCTCCCTCACACGCAAAGCCCAGTCTTCTTCTTTTCTTTCACGTTAAAACTGGGTAGAGAGAAAGGGGAACCTTGTTCAGCTCCTCCCTTACACGTCGCCACCATGCAAAGGGCAACCTCTCCTAGAAAACCATCCTAGGCTTTCCAAAAGGGAGAATCCAGCCAGAGATTGTCATTCACCCGTCTCTTCTCACCCTTCCTCTCTTCCTTATGCATATCAGTCTGCTTTCATTTCCTGAAACATCTAATCAAAATACTTTCTTCATCAAAGTTGTTCATCTCTATCTCTTCTATCTGACCTCCAAATTTCAGCTCCATTGGAGTCGTTTGGGGACCTTTACACCAATCAAAGTAGGAGTTGTTGAGAAGCAAGCCTGCTCCAGTTTTTTGCTTGAATTCCTTCTCTTGCTCTACCCGAATCCCTTACATCTTGTTTAAGATTGATACAAATAGTTGGTAAGATACTTGAACTGTCAACTTCCTATTCCAGTCCTCAACTTTTAGGCTCAATATGTTCAAAGAACTCTTCTGCATATTGAGCAATTTTTGTTTCACTTTGCATGTCCGAGATCGAGTAAACTTCTTGGCCTGCAGCTGGGCTCAATCAAATCAAACTCCCCCAGCTCTCTTTCCAGTTGAAGCCCTCAAGAAAACTCATCTTTATGGTTGGTCTTTGGTGAGTATCATCCTTTCCTTAACACTGTTTATTTTGGTTGTTTTCACGAACTCTTGAAGATTACAAACCTATTACTATTGTTGTTGGTACCATGTTGCTTTAACTTGATTTTCTCATTCATTCTGATGTGTTAGAATTATGCTAGACCATGGTTATAGCTTGAACATTAAAATCGTGCTTGATCTAAGAGTTTATTCGTTTTACGGTTGTCCAAACATCATGTTACTGAGCTACAAGACCTCCCCTTATAGTATTAGAGGATGACTGAAATTTTAGATCCTTAGAACCTTTAGATACATTCTGTGGGTGTCTTAGAGTCTACTTAACTAGCCATTTTGGGTACCAAAAGAGTTTTGAACAAGAAAACAACTTTCTACAGTTTCTCAGTTTTCAGTACAATCTGACCCAGTTGCATTCATTTCAAAACTGGCACTGAACTACTAAGAATTTGGGATCATTTTTTGCTAGTGAAAGATAGTAGACACAATGACTAACGTTTCAGAATTTCAATCACTCCTAAAGATTTTTTCTAGAATTAGTTATGGAATTTTGAAATATGTGGATAGAGGTTGATATTTCTGGAAAGAATCTGCACATTGTTTTACTTTAGCCTTTAAAACCTTTACTCTTTAAATGACTTCCCTTGAAACAATAACCATTTCAATCTTACTGGATTGGTTGTTAAACCATCCTCCTTTCAAAATTTTCTCAAGAATTTACCTCTAGTATTTTGAACCATTTTCCTTGACCCTTGACAGTTCCTTTTTAAACTCTGTTTCCAGCTTTTAACAACTTGTCTTTTAAAGGTGTTCTTATCACTATTTCCTGAAAAACCGACTCCTTCTTGAAACCCAAATGGTCTAGTTATTAGTTAGTAAATTAGATTAAAAGAGGGGTTTTCTTTGGAGAGTATTGAGAGTGAATTGCTAGCCTTGTTTATCGTTGTTTAAGGTCAATCTGTTATGTACGGAGTACTCCATGGGTTCATACAGAGGAACTAACCTTCATGCAGCCTCCATGATTTGGATCTTGGACTATATTGCAAAGTGACTGCTGTCTTTAAGTTTAAACATCTTCTTTTCTGTTCACAACAAGTGTCATGGACACTAGCTTGAAGGCTTCTGCAAGAACTGTCATTATTTCGGAGCCCACCCATTTTGATTTTTAGGGGTGCCCTAAGCATCTCACGTTTGAGATATGGTTTTCACTTGCTATACATGTTGTGAAGCCTTAAATAACAACTTCGTGTTGAACGACTCAAAGCTCTGAAAAGACTAAACTACCCTAAAAGGGAACGGATCATGTCCACACCAAACTAGGAACCAAACCTAGTCCGAATAAATGGAAACTCTTCCGTAATGTTTCCATGAGACACGAGCTTTGGCTCAAGCCTAATCTGCAATGGATTTGGACCAAGTCCAATAAACAGACACCTCAGCAACTGAGGAATGACCTAAGCCCAGTGTTGAGTCCCGAAAGCCCATAGGCAACATGCCATTCCCATCGGGTCCATCCAATCAGGATGAATGGCTAGAAACGGGTCCGAGCTTGAGGTGACTTATTCACTAAGTTTGCTCAACCATGTAGGAACACTACTTCAGTGAGACTCCTATCACGGAAAAACTCCAAAGGACTCTTGGAGACTCTCTTAGACCACAAGGCAAGCCTATTAGGGTGACACGCCTCCAAGGGTTTTCCAGAACATAGTCAATATATATATATATATATATCAATTATTTTCCGCTACTCTAGTAAGCAATATCTAAGTTACACAAGTCACTCTATACTTTACACACAAACATTTTTCGCTATACAGGTGCTCACTCACAAAGATTTTCGATTGTCTTTCTTAATGTGTAGGCCGATGATCGAGTCTACAACTCAGATGTAATAAAACTATAACAATTGGCACTCTCGTTAAGAGAGGAATCAAAAGAATAGCTACCAAAAGGTTTTGCTCAGACCTAGACTTTACGATTCAAACTTGTCACATACCAAGTAAAGAGCAATCCAGCACACATTCTCGAAAGGCTTGCATCTGCACTAAACGTCTCCACACTCCACCATATTTTTCTCATCTTTTAAGGACACACTACTACAATTATGGGCTATAAGGACATCAAATAAGTACACATAATTTTTCTTTAAAGGAGATAATATTGCTGAATTTATAAATATTTTTCTGATTTAAATTCCTTAAATTCGCCCAAATAGGGTTGTGAGCAACAAGCAACGTATCTGGACTTGTTTCCATCCTTTCTGCATGTTGTAATCTCTTAAAACTCTCCAAGGATGATCCCAAACCCTTTTGAAAATCCTCTAGGATGTCACATATGCAATAATATCTGAAATATGAAGCATAAATTCGGCCATGGGCTTCCCGATGTGATTTTGGGCTCAAAACTGAAATTCCCTTCAAAAGTCCGATTTGCGCGCAGTTTAACCTTCTTGTACTAAATCAGCCATAACTTCTTCTATAAAAATGATATTGATGAACCGTAAAATGTTCTGGAAACTAGACATCCTTAAGATCATAATTTTCTGAGCTTTGAGCTGTTCTCAGGACTCTGTCGAAGTTGACTGATCTGCACAGGCAGATTCCTAAAAACTCTCGTTTTTGGGATTTCCGAAAATCTTCTTGAATATTCTTTATTTTGCACGGTAAAACCAACTGGAATTGTTTTATGATTCCTCCAAGACATCAAGAAGGGTCTAGAAACTCATGTGTAAGTCACATGCTTCAATCTTTGGGCCGGACTTCTCATTTGGACAATTTCAAAGCCCATTCTTCAATTGCCGAAATTTCGTGTGCAATCTAGAACAGTCTTGAACTATCTTGAGTCATCTTGAAGCCACAACATCTCCTTGCCTCACTAGGTTTCCTAGTCCAACTGGGACTTCCATTTCTCATTTCCGAACACAATTTTTCCGAGCTCACTCCTAGTTGCATTAGGGTTCCTACTTCAACTGGGATTCCTTTTTCTAGTAGGATTAGGAAAGCTTCATTTCTCCATTTCTTTCCCATTTTTGCACTTCATTTCCTCCTTGCCTTCATTTCTTTCATTTCCAGCTCTTCTTAGCTCATTTCCTTTGTTTGAAACTCATTTCTACCTAAAAACAACAAAGTAAGTTAGAAATGACATTGTTAAAGGAATAACTACGTAAAATGTAGGGAAAATGATACTAAAAATATAGAAAATATTACTCCGATCACTCCAAGATGATAATTATCAAACTCAAAGTGAGCACCAAGGAGCTAACATACAGCAGTCTTTAGATTAATGCTTGAAGTATACTTGTTTTGCTGCAAGCCTTGTTGACTCCAAGTCATTTAGCTAGTGTCATGGAATATGCAGTTGTGGTGAGCTATTTGAGAGGATATATAGTGGTGGTATATTTAGTGAAGCTGAGGTTAGTTCCTCGGTTTACATGTTAGATAAAATCATTACGTTTTTCTGCATATAGGAATTAGTTATTTAGAAGTTGTTGATTCATGAGTATCTGTTGAACGCAATTACTCCACACAGCAGGTGTGGATTTTTTTTTTTCCAGCAGCTGATATGTGGAGTCAGCTATTGTCAGTCCATGGTAAATTATATTTGATGCAGATACATTATGAAATGCTTTCCTTGTTTAAAATAATATTACTTCTTTTCTCACGTTAACCTCTTATACATTACAATTACTTTATAGTATGTTGCTCTTTTACTTAATGTTAAAAAATTAGACACTTGGAGGCTGTGGTTATATCTAAGTGGGGATTTGAGTTTAGATATATAATACTGCCTATTTGCATATTGTTTATTTAGCGTAAGATAAATCAGTACTGACTGTTGCATTCCATTGGTATGCAACAAATCTCCCATATTCCTTTCTAGGAGCAAATGATTATATATGGTTTACATGCTTTATACAAATTTTTAGGCTTTCAAATTTGCTGGACTTGGTTTTTCTGTAGGTGTCATTTGTTAGAATTTCTTGAATTACTTGTAAAATATTAATTAGCTGTAAACATGACTAGTGATTAAAATTTCATTTATAATGCTAGGCCTCATCCAAATGAATGTTCTAGAAGTGATCTTGATGGAGATATTTACTTTGTTTGCTGGGGCCCCGAGTTGATTTCTCGCAATCAAATCCAACCTATGGATTATACCCCAGCACCAACTATAGAGATGGATCATGATGTCACAATTGAGATATTACTTTGACTAATCATATGTTGTGTTAAACTGGGAATTTCTTCAACTATAAGTTGGATTTTTATTTGTTGTTATTTGGTCTTCCAATTAATATATTTAAGTGCCAATAATTGCTTGTCTTTCCGTCCCTCCCTTCCTCCCCTTTTCTGGAGTGCCAGTATATAATAAAATAGTGCTATATGGAATTTTTGCTGATAGAGAGCATGGTAAAGCAATGAGCCCTCCATTCATAAAGCTCGCGAAGCTATTTTCAATTGTTGACAGAGTACTTTTCGTAGTTGCTTTTGACAATTAAATTTAAGAGTCTTGCCCTTTGCTTTCACTCTTATTCTTGATTATATATATCAAAATTGATAGTAGAAAGTCTTTGACAGCAAACATGGAAGATAAGCAAGGGGAAGATCAATTGGAGCAAGCTGCTGAGGCCCATGATACTACAAAAGCCACCTAATAAGCTTGAGGTGGGGTGGGATTATGTTTCTCTTAAAGAAAATTCATTTGGTAATTTTGTTAAACTCAGTACTTTCATTGTTTGAATGCATTGATCACTTGGTATTGCATAATTTCTCTTTTTCGATATTGAGTGAAAAAAGGGCTACTTTATATTGTGATTTATGCTTGTAGTGCCCAGTTTACTTCTTTGTTAATTGGATGTAGTTGCATGCTCTGTTTTCATACTCCAAAGTTGAATCAAAGTACCCTTCAAGGTTTCTCACAAAGTAATTTTTACCAAAGTAAACCAACTTTTAAATTTAAAACTTTATATTGAGATTAAAAACAGGTTTGCTGAATTTCTGAGGAAGCTACTAATCTGTTAACTTTAAGCTCTGTGTAACACTACTTACTGATCTCCAAATGTCCTAAATTTTTGACATGTTTTTGTCCTGTTAGCTAACAATTGATCCGGAAACTTTCATGTTATTTGGACACTCAGTATATTTGGTGAATTTTCTAAATCAACTGTGGAGCTGCGTTTGATTTTAAGAAACCTGACAGTTCAGTCAGTTTGCATCCATCTTTTACCTTACTTCTCAAACTCCTATTAACTTGAAATTTTATATGTTGTACTTTGAGATGTCTGCCTTCATTCTGGAAAATTTCAACTTCAATGTTGCACAAATTAATTTTTAGTAAGTCCCCGAAGCTCAACTTCATTGGACTTGTTGTCTTTGCAGGTAGTACTTGTTTTGGGTGGTATGAATTGAGTTATATATGTAGCAGCAGCAGCAGCTAGTGCTTTGAATTAGGTAGTTAGCTTCAAATTAGTTGTAGTCATACATTTGATCTGGTGTTGGACTTGTGGTCTTTGCAGGCTACTTCTTTTGGATCTTAGAAATGTATTGATGGATGTTCTATATATATATATATATATATATATGGACTTGTTTGATGTGTACTCGAGGTTATGCGCACAATTTTTATAATATGAGATCGTATTCCCTTGTGGATTTAATGACTTAATTTTCAGAACTTTGAGAACACAATTGATGTGTCTCAGTATAGAAAACATGACACATGAGAATGCATTTTTGTGTCTTGTAATGACTGTTTACAGGCATTTGAGGACACAATTTGTGTCCTTGTATCGAAAAGAGGACACACTTGATAGTGTATTTTTTGTGTCCTCTTATAGGTTTAAGGAATCTATTTCCAGATGTTTTAGGACACAATTTATGTGTTCTTGTATAAAATAGAGGACACATTTGAGTGTGTTGCTTTTGTGTCCTCTAATAGATTTAAGGACTCCATTTTTAGAGCTTTTAGGATACAATTAGTGTGTCCTTATATAGAAAAGAGGACACTGATTTAATAATACAAGGATGCAATTTAGGTGTCTTCTTATAGATTTAAGGACACCACGTTCACAACTATTAGGACACATAAACTGTGTTCTTGTATAGTTAAGAGGCCACATTTCCAGTGTCCTTGTATGTATTTAAGGACACGGTTTCATTGTCCTTAAATCATGTTATTGTAGTAGTGACATCATTGAAATCCCCACACAAATTGTAAGTCTGTGCATCAGCGCCTGTGTCTTAGACCGGTCACCTGTCTGTGCGTACCCATAGAGGATAGTCAATCACGACTCATCTGCAGAACCTTTATCATCAATCAATACATAAACTTGCCTAGTTGAATAATTGCGGACATGCATTGGGACGTTATTCATCCACGATAGTGCAACTCATCTTGAGTATTCACCCTTTGGTTTTCCAATAATATTATTGAAGCCTACTTTGATTCTTAATGTCTCCATCTGTTTCGCATAGCACATCATTTCAGACAGAAATAGAATTCACAGCTTCGCTAGCCGAATCAGGATAACCAACTCTATGCACCTATTGCTTCCTGCAATTCCTATCATCTCAAGTCACCCGCACACGCCACTGTTGTGGTTGGTCAAGAGCGTTAAGCTCTGCTTTATGTATAACAATATGTCAAAGTAGCCTTTTGGAAGTAAATAAAGAATTATAAATTGAATACTGCAAAAGAATTCGAAATGACACATATTTTGGTGGAAATTGAAGTGAGGCTTTCGAGCAATGAATCTCTTCATTTTTCCACAGAGTAATATAAAATTTTTGAGCTGAGAATACCAACGAAGAGAATTAGCTTGTTGAAATTATAAAATTTACACTTTCAGTTAAATTCCATCTTTTTTTTCCTCACCCAAACACACCCTAAAAATGTATATAGATTAGTAGATAAAAAATGCCTCTTTATATTTCAAGATAAATAAATTAATTAAATTTATACAATATTTTGATCTTTGAAAAATCAACAAACCCCCACTATATGCATAACTCTCATTCTCTCATTTACATAACCAAGACAACTGCAACAACTCCAAGGGCAATCGAGCCAGCTACATTGATCTTGTTTAAAACGATACCATTGTTGGATGGGGAAGGTGCCCCACCTGCCCCATCAGTTGGTACAAAGTCTGTAGTGGGAGGAAGTGTTGAAGATTCAGAGGTAGGGGTTGGAGGAGATGGTGGAGAGCTAGCAATGGGTGCGGTAGAAGGAGTAGCATCTGACGAACTTGGGGAAGTTGTTGGAGCAGCTTGTGGTGAAGTCTTGGAAGAAGTAGGGGCAGCTTGTGGTGAAGTCTTGGAAGCAGTTGGAGCAGCCTCCGGTGTAGTCTTCGCTTGAGAAGGAGTAGCCACAGGAGATGTCTTCGATGAAGATGGTGAAACAGTAGGTGTAGGAGTTGTTGATGGTGAAGGTGCGGTAGCAGCCACATTAGGTGTTTTTGCAGCCGCATTAGGGGATGCAGCTGGTGATGATGATGGAGATTGTGCACTTGAGGAGGCTACCAAGAGTGCAGCCATTATGAGCACCACAATAGATCGTGCCATTGCCATTAGGGAAAGAGAAATAGAACTCTAAGATAGTATTATTTAGGGGGGTTTGAGACTCTAAGAGGCAAAGTGTAAATGAGGGCTAAAGAAAGTATTTGGAGGGGATCTTTTATAGAGGAACTCAGTTATAAGAACAACATTGGATTGTTGAAACAAATTGATACGGAAACCAAGGGACTTGAGTGGTGGAGATATTCTCATTGACCGTGTAAATCAATGTTTGTCTCTTTTGGGCAAGGCAAATTTAATTGGCAGTTGCATGTAAAGCTAATGTTAGTAAAGTTAGTTTTTAAATGTGTAGATAGCAAAAAACCGTATTTCTAATGAAACAATTTTTTTTTTCACTTTTAATCATTAGAATTTCAAAAATAGTGAATATTTTGGTCTTGGCAAAAAGACACCTACTCTACAAATGACTTTTTTCAGCAACCAATATTGAATGGCTAGTTTCGTAGAATAAATTGGATAAATTGAGATCGGAAAAGTGTTTACCAAATAAGAAATGTCAAATATTGTAGCAAATAAATTGAGTTTCATTTTGAAACAAATTGTTATTAGATTTGTGGATTCAGTAATAAGTAGAAAATTTTTTCCCTTATCAAAGTTTCAGTTTCTCATTCTGGTATAATCAAGAACCAAACATTAGATTGCATCAAGAATCTGGCCAAGTAACCATTAAAAAACCTAGCCGCGTAGAGAATGAAGCCAGGGAGAAAACATCCATGCTACTTTCTCTCGTTCGGCGGCAGCCGTCATCAACCCTAGATTTGCCTCGCCAACTGTAGGTTGCTGCCAGAGGGGATTTGCTTATTCTATTACCCTTTAATTCTTGGGAACGGCTTGTTTGGGGGTTAGCAGTGGGTGGTTAGCTTCTATGTCTATTAAACATCTCTGTGGCAAGGGGGTTATGGACATCTTATCAAGGACGGCAATGACGTTGGCAACATGGTTGGATCAGACGGCGACGAGTTGCACAAGGGCTCCAAATCCGGTGGGGTTTATGATTAGTGCACATGTTCGTTGTTGCGTGATAGCATCACGGTGGTGATCCTTGAGTCATGGAGGTGGGGGGTGTGCTCACGGTGGTCATGGTGATGAAGGTCGCAGTGTGCCTGCGACGCTTTCGCTAAGAGAAGTAAAGATTGGAGCCCAGCTAGGCGAATCAGTTTGGGCCTTAGGCTTTGGGCTAGTGCTTTTAGGCATTTTAGGCTTCTCAGGCTTCCAATTAGTTAGCTATTTCTTTCTAATAATTTCCTAATTTTTTGGGAGCTATGCACTTTAATGTTTGTACTGTGCCTATTTACTATGACGTAGTGATATCATAAGTTACAAGCTCTTTGCTTTGTTAGAAATTTTGATTCAATATTTCAAAATACTTTGTGTAACTCTCAATTCATGGAAAAACTTTTTGTTATACTTTTATTCTAAAATGTTACTAATTCATTATGCTCATAATTAGGTTGTTACGGGAATTATAATATTCCAATAATTATCTTATTAAATGTGCATAATATCTCTATGCCTTTTCATCTACTTTATATACCTATCACTTCTTGGTCTTACACACACAATGAAATCCATTATCTTTTCTCTTCATAGCTATTAGAGTTCTCTCCATAGCTATTTCTCTAGTGAGTTCATACATATTCTAGAATGTGCTTTATTCTTAGCATCCATTGACCAAATTTTCCAACAATCTTAAGAGTAGAACTGTTGATGGATGTTTCATTGCAAAGATTACATTTTCAAAATTCATTTGCACTTTATTAATAGTTGCAAATTGGTAAGTGTACCACTTGACAAATAATTATATGTGATGGAACTTTTAGAGAGAAGTCATTTCTCTTCACTACTTTATTGGTTTATATTTTCAACGTGCATATTATGGTTTTGAAGAGTTTCAAAAGTATTATTGAATTTTGAAAGTCTTTTCATCGAAATCTGAAACAATTAATCTTTGTTTATTGCTGCATTATATTGGAAATTATGTTCTAAACTTCTACCATGACAATTATTCTTTGCATTTAGTTTGCATGGTTGTTAATTTTGATTGCTAATGATTTTTCAATTGGCATTTAAATGTTGGTACTATAATTAATGTGCATTTTTCGGTTAGTAATGCATGGTGTAATGATGCTTTAAGTTGTGTGCTACTATTGAGAAATTATTTTTGTCAATTTTATATTGACGGTTGCCTATGAAAATTTGGTGCCTCGGAATATTAATGTCCCTATGGTTAATGTCCTCAAAAATAAAATAAAAAATGTTGCCTTAAAGGTTTTGTGTTGCCTTTCAAATTTTCGTTGCCTTTCGGTTAATGTTGCCTCAAACCAAATAAATATATGCACTTTTCATTTGTTGATACCTCGATATTGTCTGTTACGCTGATGTCCTGAAAAACTATGTCATTGATTGCTGCCTTCAGTTGATGCTTTGAGAAATGGACATTCGATATACCACCATGATCAAATTTAATTTTGATCAAGAATAAAGAGACATTTGATGGCTACAAATGTAGGGGTGACTAAAGTATCCAGAGTCATGAAATTAGATAAACAATGTTGCCTATTAAATTCCCGAGTCCTTGACCTGTGAAGATTTGTTGCCTAAATATATGTGACTTGATATTATCTTGCCTATATATACGAGTCTGAGGTTAATTCAGAAAGACTAAAAAATGTGGGGGTCAAGGAAAAACAAGAAAAAATAGGCTCTTATATTTAAATGAGATTATTCAATAAGTTGTGAAGGTCAGAGTTGATTTTGGCCATTACTCTGACAAAACCACTAGGCTAAAGACCGAAGCTGCTGGTTAATACATCGAGGGGGATGAGATATATTATGCCTATAACAAAGGTCAAGAGTGATTGTAACCCAACCTATGTGAATGGCAATCCCAGGAAGTAGCTTCATATGGGTAATAACAAGTCACTTGTTGATCAGTGACACACTATCAGATTAAAACTTTGAGTCCATTCCTATGATGCATAGATAGTGCTTGAACAGGAACGTATGAGGATGAAATTTGTTCCTAATGAGTACCACAGCCCTTACACTTGGGTGGTATGTCCGATTCCAGTACACACTTGATGGACTTACCTATATGAGTGTGGAAGTAGGGCCGCTTCCTATGAAACTTGGGCAAGTCTTCTAGAGCACTCATGAATATCCAGGTAGGGGCGCATGGCGTATTCGTGCCCAGCTGCGGAAAATGCTTGATTTCGAAAGTTCAATGTGGATGGTAATTCTCTGATTCATATTAAGAAATTTTGATTCATAGGAAATTTAATTTTCTCCAAATTTCTATGGATCACAATTATTTATCCTGGTTCATAGTTCAAAAGACTGGTGTTCAGAATCGTTGGATTCTCATTTTCCTTTGGCACTCTATAATTTCTTTGTTCATTTAGCAGCTCCCGTATTTTGAAATTTGTGGGGGATTGTTGGAAATTTTGATTCAATATTTCAAAAGACTTTGTGTAACTCTCAATTCATGGAAAAAGTTTTTATTATACTTTTATTCTAAAATGTTACTAATTCATTATGCTCATAATTAGGTTGTTACGGGAGTTACAATATTCTAATAATTATCTTATTAAATTTGCATAATATCTCTAAACCTTTTCATCCACTATATATACCTATCACTTCTTGGTCTTACACACACAATGAAATCCATTATCTTTTATAGTTCTCTCTATAGCTATTTCTCTAGTGAGTTCATACATATTCTAGAGTGTGCTTTATTCTTGCTCTTCCATAATGTTAAAGGAAAAAATCAAGTATTTCTAGGATCTAAGTTTGCGAGTGTACGCTTACAAGGATTAATGGTTGTTGTACCCTGGAGGGTAGGGCACCAAAAACCTACTACACCGAGACATTATCTCCGAGGGGCGAAATCTACTCTTAAGGGCAGTGTTTACACGACTCAACCTTAAACTCTTTTCGAGTAATGTGTCCTTCGGAAGCCTATAAATCCAAGAGTTAAGTTCTATAATTCTTGTTATTTAATTTACTATGACAATAATATTATGATTATTATTTGTTATTAATATAATGTATTTTTGAGATCTTGTAGGAGGAGAAATCTGGTGACGAAAGTAGCATCCATCGACCAAATTTTCCAACATGCTTTTCTTAAGCGAGCGACAAATGTATAATGAGTGGACCTATCTCTATGAACCACTGTAATAACACTATAACTTCTTGTCTGTATATAGATGACAGTAAAAAGGTATGTAATGACCATTCTGACTTGAGTATCAAGGACAAGTTGATTTGACTTCATTCAAAAAAAAAAAAAAGTTAGATTGCACTAACTTTTGTGTAATTAATTGCACTTCGAATAATGATACGTTGAAGCATATTCTACTTCTACTATACCAAAATAACCATCTTTTGGTGTTCAATCTTATATTTATAAATTCAACCATCTACCATTGTGGATAAATATGAACAAATATTTATATTTAAAAAAATTGTAATAAAATGAAAAACACTATTTTTATATCATAATTATTGAGGGATTTGGTTTTATTATTTCAATTACGGATTTTGATGACTATATTCATATTAATTAACGGTTACGTGGTCAATGAGGCTAATTATAATCATTGTTAAGCTTTTTTTTTTTAAGAGGAATAGTAAACTAAATTGAAGGTTAGATAAATTACACATAATGACCCGCTGGTAAGAGCTATCAAATAGAGGCATTATCTAAAAAATTCGACCTTTTAAAGCTAACAACTAAAGCATATTCATAAATAAAACCTACACTGCCTATGAAGAAATAAAATAGTATTGTGGGGGATTCTAACAACATTCCTCAACTCTCGGTCGAGCTAGAGGCCATCTAAAGGTAGAGAGTAACACCACCCATATCTTCCTCCACCCTAGAAGTTTTTATCTCCTGCACCTCCTCATTCAAGCTTGGTTCCACCTCCCCTTCATTAACGACCATATTTGCCTCTTTGAAAGAAATCTTACCTTCTTTGGCTTAGGAGTGCCAAAAATAGCTTTCAAAAGAATTCTGCTACCATTCGAACGTCTTTTCTTCTTGGGAGACACATACATGACTCCACTAGTGTTAGGAAGGTCAAAACCTTCCTCAACATCTAAAGGCATAATCTCCTCCACATTAGATAACTTAGTCTTTTTTTTTAGCCCGACTTAGAGTTGTTTGGGCCTCTCATTGAACCCTAGAAACCCTAATTAACCATTGAGATAGGCTTCTCTCTCACCACTAAAGGTGCATCCACCACTGTTGCCTTGACCGTGTCCCAACCCAGAATAGCTTGAAGGTCAGCTGCCTTAAAAAACGTCAGACCATTGCTCTTGCAATAAAGCCCCAGCTACAACATCTGCTTCACCTAGGTTAGGGCTCAAAATCCTAACCACCTTTAGTTTTCCACTATGACTTGGTGCTAGCCCCACTTTGTATTTTCCTCGCATTGTCCTTCAATCCAAAAGAGACCACCGTCATCTCCCCCGCCATTGTAGCTACCTGTTTCGCTGCCATCTTAACCAGGAACTTGTCGCAGCCTTCACCTTAATGAAAAACACAGCCCACAATCCTAGGTTAGGCCCTTAATCTTTTCATACTAGAGTTGCACCATAACAGATACCTCGACTTGAAGCGGAAACCCCAATAACATAATAGCCACTGAACATCAATCTATGACCCTAACCTCTGCTCCGCTGCTCTACAATTTAATCGAAACGGATCTGCACTCAAGAACTTTCCCATCAAGGAACCCAGAAGGATTAGGGTTTCCTTTATCCTAAAATGTGGAGGCTAATCCTTAATGCCCACCCACATCTCCACTGGATGGAGAAGCGCACCATCAATCTCATCCAAATTGTCACACTCTTCCAATACCAATGTCCGGCTACCATTGTACATGCACGATAATGTTGGGCATAATCAGTACAGACTCGGACCTGCCTCTATAAGTCAGAAAGATGGTGTGACCTCTAGAAACACTAGAAGACAGTCTTTCACCTGAACCAAGCCTCAGGGCTGAGCACTTCCTTTACGTGCTTGATTACACGTATTTCCATGCATGTAATTGCACTCTAAATACTAGAATTAAGCTAATCTTTTAGTTAATTATTATGTAAGTAATCCATTTTTATTTACTTGTAGGAAATTAGCGGAATTGTGGAAACCGAGAGAAAATGGTGCAAAACTTAGTGTGAAGTGGAGTTCTCCATAAGGAGACGAAATAGTCAATGCAGGTTAACCGTGGTCAGTGCCATCAAGGAAGTGGAATCTAATTGCCTCCGCGATTATGTGAAGAACTATACTGAGAAGAGAAGAGGAGAAGATAAAAAGAAGAAGAAAAAGAAGAAAAAGGGGGGTGGGTGGGGGGGGGGGGACCTAATGGATAATGTCATCATGACATCACCCTTAACAATTAAGCTTAATTGTGGGATGGCATGCTGATGACGTCTCAGCCATCTTTTTCCTCTTTCTTTTTCTCTCTGTCACGTGCAGCACATGACCATGATCTGTTCTTCTTCTCTCTCGGCCACAAAAAGGAGGCCACACCAATTAATATCTCTCTCCTCTCTCTGAGAGACGAACAGTAGCCGACCTCCCCCCTTTTCTCTATCTCTCTCACCACAACCCATTTTTGATTACTAGTTCATCACCATTCCTCAATTAAATTCCATCAATCCTTCAAAAATCTGGGTTTAGGTATAAGAGAGAGTGTAATTCCAAGCTAGTCATGCTCACTCTCTAGTGTAGTTGTGATTAGTATTGGTCTCTTCCTCTTTTCTTAACTCTTTTCTTGCTTTAATTTCTTGTAATTGATGAATTTCTTTGTGGGTATGTTGATGGATTGTGAGTAGTTTCTTATTTGGGTCTAGGGCTTGAAGCTCTATCAATTTTTATTATGTAATTGCATAAATTTTTGGTGCTTAATGAAAGTGTGTTGTGGTTTTTGTTCATGACTTTGCGTAATTTTCTATGAGAATTTGTTATCGGAATTAGCCAATTTTATAACTAGTTCTTGTCCTTATCATGAAGTTCATTTGATTAGTGGCATAATTTTAGGAATGAGCATGTTGTCATGAGAAAATTGTTGATCTCTGAAAAATTGACTTAATGCCATTATATGCATATTGGGAGCCCTAGTTCGATCTTAATGTGTGTGTGATGAGAATGTGGATGCCCTAGCCCAGAATTACATTAGTTTTGTAATATGGTGAAAATGTGAATGCCCTAGTCTAGATTTCCATTCTCACTCTAAGGCCCTAGTCCAGTTTAGAGTTAGGGATTGCGCCATTTCCCCTTCGTTATGTGCAAAAATTGTGTTGTTACGGTAAATGATTGCTAGAGTGGATGCCTTAGTATCCAAGTTTCTTCCATTGTTTTCTGAACCTTTAAATTTCAAGCACTTTACTTTTTGCAAATTTTAGTTTCCTAGTTTTTGATTTACGAAACCAAAAATCAAGTCCCTCCAATATTTGCTCACATTTTTCATTGTAAGTATCATAAGGCCTTGAGCCTACCAATTTATTTTGGTGTGTTCTTGGCTACTTTAAGGCTTTGGAAAACCTAAGTGGTGCATGTGTGAGGTTTGGTGTCTCACTTAGCCATTCCCCATTTTCTATTTTTAGTTTAGTAAGTGACTTTTGTGACCCATAAACCATTGGATTTGAGTTAGCTCAAGATCCCTAAGGTACGATATTTCTAGGTTTAAATATTTCTCAGTTCTTTGATGACCATGTCCTTGTTACGCGTAATTTTCATTCTAGCATCAAATCCTATGGGCCGCACAAACATAGCCTTTCAGGGAGGCTTAATGGCTAAGGGATGAATCATATTAGTCCCACATTGAATAAAAGGTGGAGGTTAATTTCACCTCAACTCGCTTATAAAAGTCTCTCTCTCTCTCTCTCTCCTCATTAATACTTACGCATTTTCTTCTTACAAAACTGACACTCTGTCAACAATAATACATCGACTGACTTAGGCATTGGAGCAGTAAAGATCGTGTAAACTATCTTCTGCTTGATGTTTATGTATTACATTTGATAGGTGATAGCAACATACTTCTTCACTAAATCAGCTGAGACACTAAACCCCGTTCGAGATAATGAGATCAGGCAACCTCTAGATCATGACCATTAACATTGGCTCCATCTCTAGGAAACCATTGATCAAAAGGCTTCTCACTCATCACTACAATGACTAACGAAGATGAGGTAGCCTCTCAACCCTAACTAATCAATTGTGTGAGCATTGGAATTCAAAACACCGCTGACGAACAACGTCATGTCATCACTCCCAAAAACTCTTTGCTCTAATCTGTCGTTGAGAATGCACCAAGCAGGAGCTGACAATGTGTGCCTAGTCAGGATGATGAGGCTAAGCTAGAGATGAGGTTGCGGGCCTACACCAAGAAAACAGAGAACAAGAGCAAGAACGCAAAGCAAAAAGAGCCGCTCAGTGACAAGTTGCCGAGCTATTAACAAAGTTTGGTGTGCTGAAGAGGACACTAGGAGCAAACAATCACCCTCTGACAAGCGTGCACTCATAGATCGCAATCCTAGATCCCAACGTCATATAAAAAGTAGGCATGAGGCCTGAAATTTGAGTCATACAGATGAAGCTGTACCCACTGAAGGCTCGCCAATGAGTAAGTCGCAGACTTACAATCCAATATCTTTAGCTGGCCATCGACAAATCAAGTTCTGTTACATCAACACCGCCCGTTATCAACCAGGCTCACCCGTTATCCCTGATCCTTGAAAGAATACAACAATTGCAGTTGAGATGGTTAAGGACATAGAAAAAGCACTCCAGTGCGAGCGTCAACTCCACTTTTTGCTGCGCACCTTGGAGCATTCACTTATAGAATTCTACAAACAGTGAGACCAACATTGTCAAATACCCCAAAGATAGCCAAATATTGTAGTCTGACGAAGCCCTTTGTGCACATGGATATCTTTAAGAAGATCACAAATAACAAGGGCTTCAATGATGTGTAGGTGAATGAACGACATGCTCAGCAAGAGTGTAAAAGCTAATGGATAGGTAGCAAAGCTGAGCATCATCTTTGCCATCTTCCTAGCATATGGCATGCATTTCAACCCTGTGAAGTGCTTCTTTGGAGTCACCATGGGTAAATTTTTAGGGTACGTCGTTAGTGAGTGAAGTATTGAAGCCAATCCAGACAAAGTGCAACCTATCATCAACATGAAATTATCAGTCAAGTAAACATACACTACCTTCAAGGGCATCAACCACTCTTTCTCGATTCATCTCCAAACTCACATATAGATGCTTGCCATTCTTCAAGGCAATGAAACGCTCACACCGGAGGGAGGTTGATTGGACACTAGACCACGAGGAGGAATTCCAAAATATCTAGAAGTACTTAGCACACTTTTATCCATTCTAGTATCCAGAGAGGTGTTATATATCTACTTGGCTGTCTTCACATCAGTAATAGTTGAGCAATTTTGCGCAGGGAGAAAACAAAAAAGCTCCCAGTATTTTACGCAGTCAGGGGAATGAGTGGCACAAAGATAAGATATATTCCACTCAAAAAGATAGCGCTATCGCTTAACGTTGCCTCCAGACATTTGCAATAATACTTTCAAACTCACACAATCCATGTCTTAATTAATTAACCACTCAAGCAAGTAATGTAAAGTTCTGAGCACTCAAGGCGACTTAGTAAATGGGCCATCAAACTCAGTGAGTTTGACTTTGAATAAAAGCCATTAACAAAGATGAATGGTCTGGCAGTTGCTGACTTCATAGTAGAGTTCACGAAAGGACAGTCCATCAAACAAGCACTGCCAAGCTCTGAAGACCCAGAAATAGACCCTAGGCACCCAACAAACTTCTTGGCTCATCGCTCAGCCTCTGCAAAGAGGTCACACAACCAAACACACTCCACTAACCACCAACTGCTAATTGCTAGCAACAGGCCTAACTGACACTTGTCAAGTCATAAGCCCAGTGTATACAGAATGCTAGCACACTAAGCATTGATTGAATTCCCGCCAAGCACCAACCTTCAATTTTAGCTTAGGGATTCAGGCTTCGAGTATCTGTGGCAGTCAAAGCCTCCGACAAAGTTAAGTTACCTTCAACTTAACAATAACATGGTTTTAACCATTAATCTAGGTAGCCTTGTAGTCACTGCCCAGCACTAAGCCTCCTCCTTGATGCACCTCCCATGCTCATGACAGTTCAGACGCAGTAGCACAATCTTGACACTACACACAGTCTTGAGTGTGCATACCAAAATATTCTCTACACAAGAAGCTTGTAGCGTCCATCATTCAGAATTCACTTGAGCACCTGCTCATTACAAATATTCACTATCTTCTTCACTAAAAGTAGTGACAATCAACATTGAGCACCGGGCTGGGCATCAAATCATGATTCCGTGGTGACACAACAGCTCCATCTTTGCTAGGGCTCCAAACCTCAAGCCTCTACTACGATCAAAGCAGAAAACTATTATAAGGAAAAAGCTATGTTTTTCACCTCTTGTTATTCCTTTTCATACTCTTCCTATACGCATACAAGCACATGCATGCTGAGTTATTATATATCATAGAATGACATGATTCATGATTGATAGTCCCATCATCAACTAGCTTGTTACACCTGTGTGCCCATACAAGTGTGCAACATAACACTTTCATATATAGCTACCTTACATATATGTCTAATACATGCCTATTTTCCATGTAGCTAAGTACTTAATCCATAGGACACATTCCATAGATAGTTAATTAATCACTTGTTACCTTGCAATACAACCTCATACAGCTATACTTTGAGAAAATTTATTCATCTCAAATAGCATATACATCTGCCACTTAGTGTGCCTAAGCACTTGTCACATATACTGTTGCTGCTTCAGACATATTCTATACTTCACATAAAATGCAAGCATGACTTATCATAAATGTGATTCACCACACATGGGTAGTTAACCACAAATATATGCTCATTAATATCGTACACCAAGCTAATTTGTTGTACTTCACTTTGTTTGTTTAAAAGTTCAATTATAATTGCAAGTTAAGCATCATTAGCAAATCTTAGGTACCTCTTGTAAATGTTCGCTGTGGACATCCCACGTTTACTTGACAATGGACGATAAATGAGATTGCAGATCATACAATCTTATACTCTATTTGAATTGTATGTCAGCAACTGAGCATGCATTCACTCATTTGAATTACATGTCACTTACCTATGTTCTTATGTTCACGGAAGCTTAGAAAGTCATGATCACACGATAGATCAATTTTCATTTTTGACTTCGCTTAATTCAAATGAGATTCAAAACTTGCATCTCATATGCTTATAAAATTCAAGTCGTTACATGTCAATTGATGCCATGCATATATGTGAAACAACGTGAGTCAAGCATGTATATAAGAATAAGGTGCCAATCATTTACTTTATCTTATGTTAAGGAGGTAGAATCACTTATCACCTTTCCAACTAACGAAATCATCATCCTACTACTAAGGTGCTTCACCGATGATAGGAGTGTTTTAATGCAACATTTTAATATTTAACTCCCCGTATTTTGCTTAGTTATTTCCTTTACTTAATCATTTTTAATTTAGTTTCTATTTTTTAGGTCTCATGGAGAAAATGGAGCAGAAATGAAGAAATGCTATTTTCCTGGCCCGACTAGGAATCCCAGTCAACACAGGAATCCTGATGAGGTTAGGAAACCTGAAGGCATTAGGAGACCACATGGCTTGAAGATGAAATTGGAGATATTCTGGGAGATTAAA
The DNA here is from genome assembly GCA_025331145.1 of Rosa persica. Lineage (NCBI taxonomy): Eukaryota > Viridiplantae > Streptophyta > Magnoliopsida > Rosales > Rosaceae > Rosa > Rosa persica. Next base: position 20,929,269 of record WFKR01000006.1, on the reverse strand, counting down.
TCTGATTTTGCCATGGGAAATGATGGAGATAATGTGAAAATCAAGGAGAGAATCAAGGAGATTACGTTGAGAATATCAAAGGAGAGTTTAAAAGGATTGTGCAACAAGAAAAGGCTCAAAACAAGTCCAGATTCAGCCCTCAATTCCCTCAAGATATGTTGCGGAAATTAAGGAATTAAAATCTGCAGTTTTAATGTGAAAATCAAGAGAAAATCAAGGGGAGGATGTTAAGAATAAAGCCATGGAGAGATTTAAGGGAGAAAAGGTTCAGAATGCGTCTGGATACAATGCCTAGGTTCATGCCTAGATATTTGGCCAAAAATTGTGAATAAAATCAGATTAAATCATTGGAAATTTGGCAACAATATATTAGGGATTGATTTTGGAGCTTTTTGATTGGTTGGATGACACAACAGAGTTGACGTGGCATTACGTGATTGGTCGAAGCTGTGTGGTGCAACCAGAAAATTCTTTGGAAATTAAATTCATGAAGCCTTGCCTTCCCCTATATATACACTCCTCTCTAGACGTTTTACACACCACAACACACCTCTCCCCTCATAATAATTCTAAACATCAGAAAAATTCTCTCCATTCTCTAGTCTTTAGAAGCTCTACGTCTCAACTAAGGAGGAGAAGAAGTCATGCAATACATCAAGATCCTATCCGCCATCCACCCTTGTGTCGTCCCTAGAAGATTGCTTGCTTTCAAGGATCTTCAAGTTCTTCGTCTCAAGGCTTGTCATCCATCTTTCACGGTGTATTTCATGTTTTTCTTTTGTTTTACTTTGTTTGATTCATAGAGTTATGAATTCTAGTTAACATGACGTTAAGGGCAAAGTTTAAAGCCCGTTTATATGTTTTGAAATAAAGTTGTGATTTCTATATGTTAATTTCTATGTTGCTTATGTGAGATTGCTTAATTGATTTTGTTTTACAGAAAACTTTTATATGTTTATGTTCTTTGAGTTCACGCTTAGGATACATTCATGTAATTGGAGCTAGATTTAACTCGTGAAGGTTTTGGACAAAGTTCGAAATCAATTAAGGAGGATTGCAAATAGATGAACTTTTTCATACTAGGTTGTTCACATTAGTTGACATCCTTTCTTTGTTCTTCATGCATTGAATGTGTTCTTGAGTAGCTAGCTTTCTAGACTATGATTGCATGTTCAATAGGATTGATTTAGGTGCTTTCACTTAGATCAATTATTTAAGGAAAGTAAAATATGGGAAATCGTTTGCTTACTAACGTTTTACATGATCAACTTCTTTCTCATGACATGGATAATCAGCTATAGGAATTGTAATTGGATTTCTTGCATATGGATATGGTTTTGATCTTTGTTCCTTGCGTTCCAACCTTGTATTTGTGTTTTTACTTTTTGTTTATTTTATTTATTTTAATTTTCAATTTTATAATCCTAACACCCCCTTATTTGTGTTTACTTTTTTTTTAATTCTTTCTTTATTTTATAATGACAGGTGTACCCTCAATCCCCAGTTAGAACGATTCCTATTTATCATATACTAACGATGACATTTTCAGGGTTAAATTATGCGCTTACTTTTAATGTTGTCAACAAAAGCAATGGAGTGTCATGCTCGGACAACTCCAACATGATTTGGTACTTATATTGATTCCAATTCAAAGTCCAAATCAACATAAGATAAGTAACCATATCTCTTTCTTTATGCTCTTGCTCTTAGAGCTATTGCCATGTTAAAGCCATGCCTTGTGTGTTTCAAATAACTTTTAAAGCATGCTTCCAACTTGTATCAATCGTAGTAACACACCTACTATGCTTACATACTATTGCCATGCCTTAACATGTCCGTCAGTGATGATGCCAAACTTTTTTTACACGGGGGCGAAAAAAATTGAAAGATTACAACACAAAACTTTGATGAATGAGACAAAAACTTCAATCTGTATATTTCCTAGCAAATAAAAAGATTGTTTTTCACTCGATGCATTTCTCAATATGCAAAATTTTTTGCAATCAGTTATAAGAAAACATTGAATAAATTTTCCTAGAAAAACAAGCACAAACAAAAATAAACTAGTAAAATATAAAGATGTGGCTTACTTTTTATTATTTCGATCTATAAAAATGACAAAGAAGAAATTTCTTGTAACTAGGTTAGGGCTCACAATTTCGGTGAACCATGATGGGGGTTGCAAATATTTTGTTTTATTAGAGTTAAGATGAGTGTGTATGGTGCATAATTCTAGGGACAAAATAATGAAATAGCATCAAAATGAAGCCTTAATTAACAAATTATAAATTTCATTGGGTGTATAGTGTATAAATCAAAGGACAATACAAAGAAATAGCATCAAGATAAAGTCTCATTTAACAAAAACAAAAACTTCATTGCGGCCGAAATTGAGAAATATCATAAAAATAAAACATCAATTTTAAAAAATATATATAAAAAAATTTGATCGGGGGCCACTGCCCTCACTTGTCCATACGTGGGTCCGTCAGTGATGTGCCCTACAACACTTAAGCATGTTTACATAAATGTTATTAGCAACTTCATTACATGCTATACACATGCCGTGCTTAAATCAATTTAATTTGACACTCACATAAACAAACTATGCCATGCTTAAAATGTGGAACACCTACATAGCATGCAATCCTTTTTATTTGGTTTCACCTATTGTCTTATAGGTTTTACTACCATTGAAATAAAAATCGATATACAATCCCATAAGTATACATGCGTGATCGTTCAGGCATCAATACCAAATACCTGGAAACTTTTTCCCTTTAAACTAAATACATATTGCTGCCCTGAACCCACTATGTCAATATTGACCTATTCCGCAAAATCATATATTACATAAGCTTACGAATTAAATTGTTAACAACAAAATAAAACGTAAATGCTCCTCAGAGCTTACTACAACAGAAGTCCAAATAACGTAAAGTCACAAAATTGGCTTCCTACAGTTAAGCCGCAGGTATGCTACCCAAACTTCAGCCACGATTATCCTAACCTGTAGAATTAACCCCTACACCACTGTATAGTGCACAGGGTTGCCACACAACAAACCCGGTAAACTTGTGAAAGCTCATATGAGTAACTCAAAAACAACCAACACAACTCACACTGGAAATAAAGAAAACAACTCACACTTTGATTCCTTAAAAACACGTAATAAAGGAAGACAACTCACCCCTTGGTTCCTATCAAAACGTAACATCGAAAGCAACTCATTCCTTGGTTTCTGCCAAACTTAACATAGAAAGCAACTCACTCCTTGATTTATGTCAGATTGTAACATAGAAAGTAACTCACTCCTTGATTTCTGTCAGATCGTTAATAAGGAAAAAATTAACATTGTGAGATTACTCACCTCGAAATTCCCGCTGCATCTTCACACCTCTAGATTGCTTACAGAACACTCTCTATCAAGCACCTAAGGAAGGTACAACCTTGATTCAGTCAACGAATCATAATTAAATAAAGTTTGAATCCCCAAATCAAACTAAAATCTCAAAGTAATGCCAATTTAGGCGAAACTACTTCCGAGACATCCCAAAGTCTCTGGAATACTTCCACAATCGATATGTCCATACCACAAGTCGATTGGACGCTCGAATCCTCACGGATCGAATAAATTGACCGGTTCAAAACCGTAAAAAATCATATAAAATTCATACGAACTCCAAAAATTGCTTATTATATATCGAAACGCTCGTATCGACGAGTAGAAGATATATAATACCAGAAACAGTTCCTTATATGGTCGGAATACCGCCGCAGGTGGTGGCACACGGCCGCCGCCCAAAACTCACTATTTCACAAAACTCCCAACATCCAAGATCTTCATCTCAACATGCTTATCAACTTTCATAACTAGCCTCAAGTCATTAAGCGAAAAGGATAGAAAACTACCTCACAAACCGTGAATCACTATTCAATTTGAGTTGAACCAGTTTTCACGTAAATCGATCCAAACGACCACCACAGATCGACCAGGGAGGCTCCTACGAACTCAACACTGGAGGATAAAGCAGTGATGTTACAGGAACTGCGTTTTCTGACTGGGTCAGATAGCACTCAAGTTCACCGCCTTGCTACACTTCCTCCGTCCAGAATTGCCATTAGAGGCTGCCACAGGGACGACCGGAGCAAGGAGGCGAGTTGATCTAGAAAGTTTCATTGTAGGAGACAGTTAGAACTTGCGGGAAAAGTCAAGTCGGAACACCGGGTCCGGTTGGGTCAGTTGCGGGTGAGGAGAGAGAACAGAAAGTTTTTTGGTTTCCGAAAATGGAAAGTGAAAAATGGAAATAGTAAGTTTCCGAAAATGGAAACTCCTATTTATAGAACTTTCCCAAAACTTTCGCAGACCATACCTTTCTCATACAAACTCCGATTGACGCATGCCGCATGTCCACTAACTCGTATCGACATGCTCTACAACTTTCGTGAAGGAAGTTTTCCAAAAATTGATAAAAGCACAAAATGCGACCATTTTTCATGAGTATACGCTCCATTCTAGCCTTATTTCTCCCTTAGATTTATGTTTTGAGTCATTAAAGTCATTTTCAGAGTCTTGCAGAGTGTTTGGAGTAAAATAGGCGGAAAATGAAAAATTTATGAAGAAATCCTAACGGGATCAGGATTCCTTACCGTCGATGTTTTTGCGGTCTTTAAATTTTAATTCCCTTTATTTTCTCTAAAAAAATTCTGATATTCTCCACATTTTTGTAGGAAATTTAAGACGTTTGATCAAGTAATGAAGAATGAGAATAAAGGAGAAAGATGTTTCAATTGGGAAATTAAAGGAATTGCCCCATTATTGAGAGGAATTAAGGCCATAAGTACCCCATTATGAGAAATTAAAAGGACAAGAAATAAGAAACAGAAAATTAAAGAGAAGATGAAGAAAGCTATGCAATCTCATCCGTCCAAATGATGAAGGGTACGATCGACAAAACCAATCACTGCTCTCCTATAAATAGGCAACATCCAAAACAGAATGGGGATCACTTCCTTGCCTATCACTTCTGGCTAAAACCTCTTCTGAGATTCTGCCCAATTCACTCCTCAATCCTCCATCACCTACAAGACCGTGACCACCATCCATCTAGCAATCTACGAAGCTCTTAGGCGCTGAGTCAAAGACGGTCCACCACCATAGCAGAGACGAGTTCACCACCTTGTTGCCAAGCCGCTCAGGAAAGCTTCAAAGTGTAACTATGACTCTACTTTCAATTTTTGTTTTGGTTTTGTGTGTTTGGATTTGCTAGTTGTGTAATTGGAGACATGAAATATTCAGAATATTTTTATTAATATTTTTGAGATTTTCAGTTTATTATTGAGTTAATTTCGAGAAATCTTTGATGATGCATGTTACAATCTTATGCCCTTTTACGTGTTTAGGTAATTTTCAGAGTTAGGTTAATAAGTTCCCATACTAGAATCACGCTGAGTGTTCTTGTTTATTTGCTTAATTTGCCAAGAATAATTATTATTTGTTAAGACGCTGAGTTAACCAAGTAATAATAAGTTCTAAAGTGGTAAAAACCATGTTTCAATGGTTAAACGATTCTGGAAATTACGTGTTAAATTCTATGTGTAATGGTTAATTTGCATGTGTGAGTCAATTCGGGGGTTAGACAATACTACTGATTAAGAGAATTACTCTGAGTGTTTTCAAAAATTAGCAGTATTGGGCATGGTAAGAACTCTTCCGATCCAAGCTCACATTAGAACGAATTAGATAAATGGATTGATCCGCTAAGGCTTTTCATTTGGGTTCTTATCTAGGCATTTAAGATGGGCACGCTTTTGTAGCATGTTGAAATGGATTTTCTGTTTCTACACTTAGTAATTTCCGAGTGGTATTGGTCTAGGTTAGGGAAGTCGATTATTGTATATCGTTTTATTTATTTGGTTTCTTTTTATTTTAAGTAGATTACTAACCAAATCTCATACCCCCCATTTTATTCTTTTATTTGTTAATTGATCTTTTTGTGTAGGTGTACCCTACAATCCTCGGACTGAACGATCCCTGCTTATCCTATACTGACAACTACATTTTGCAGGGTTAAATTGTGAGGCTATTTCAGCCGCATCAATTTTTAGCGCCGTTGCCGGGGATTGTTAACATCCCTAGTGCTTAAAGTGTCATCCATTTTGTTGTTTATATATAGAATACATGCTAAATTTTTGTACTACACTTGTGGAATGGATACAAATTGCAATTTATGTTTGGCCATGGTATAATTGTGATTTGGTTTAAGTTTTGTGAGTGTTACAAGATTACGCATGTCTTTTATAATTGTTATACAATTTGTAGAAGTTGTTTTTTTTTTAAGCCTGCTGTAAATTGTATGTGTTTCACTTAGATTAATATACTTAGGTTGTTATAAATTTAGTTAAATACTTAATTATTGTAAGTGTGTAAAATCGTATGAGTAGACAAGGGCCCTTTTGTTAATATTGGCCTTAACCCGTCATTAGTACCTTGCTAAGGTCTCTTGAGGTTGAGGGCGGTCTTTATTAGCACTTGGAGAACGGTCTAACACATAAGTTAAATTCCCGGCTGAGTAAGGGGCATACAGATGGTGTCTTAGATTGGGACCCTGGGTGATGGGTTCAATTAGATCTCAGAGATACTATAGAATGAGCCTAAACCACTATGTGGGAGTAGCCAATAGGGGCCTAAACCTCAATGAGGGAGTAGCCTCCGTAGTATCACCAAAATAAGTCTTCCCTCTCACTTATCTCTTAATCTGGCCATCCAGCCTTCTGAAATAAAGGAAAGAGACTTATGTCTAGGCGACTATCCCTATATCGTATCTCACCAATAGTAGTGGTTTCTATTGGGCTCGACTTACAACTTAGGATCAATTGATATATTAACTATGTATATAACAAACTCAAAAAAAAAATAATGTAATGTGACATGCTTAAGATATATTGGATTAACTCTGACCTTGTGGAGGGTAGCTGCTCTATAGTCCCATTGCACAAACGAGGTACTCTGTTCCAATACCTAAGTATGTGAATGTAAATGTAACTTAGAAAGTTAAGGAAAGACATAATATTTGTATTCTGAGCCTTGTATATGTTACTGACACTTGATTTAGTCTTAAAGGTCCATGAATGTCCATTGTTTCTAATAAGACTAAGGAGCTCTCGGAAAAACTGGAATGTGCTAAGCAAAGGGCAAACCTCACTTTTTCAGACCGCCCTCCTCTAAAAAGGAGGGACTCTGAGGACTCTAGCCACTCAGGTTATAACTCCTCAATTAGATTAACCGAGGAGATCAACAAACCTGACCATTCTGAAGAAGAAGAAGAGCAGATCTTTGAAGAGGAAAAAGATGAGGTAACTGAAGAGGACGTTACGGACATACAAGAGGAAGAGCACGCCGCTGTTGAGCAAGTACAAGCACCAATGGCCGAGACTATTAGGCAAATATCTAATCCTACAGGTGGGGTTGATGCACCCTTATGCATTGCCTCTCTAGAACCAGGAGAGGGGCCAAATGATGATTTTGAGTTAAAAAGTGGTTTTTGCATCACCTACCCAAGTTTCATGGGATGAATAGTGAAGACACTAGCAAGCATCTCAAGGTGTTCGAGTTTGTCTATGGGAGTATATGCCCTAAAGGAGCTGATATCAATATCTTGAAGATGAAGGCATTCCCCTTTACTTTGGAGGACAAGGCCAAGACTTGGCTATTTGAGCTGCCTGTTGGGAGTATCAACACTTGGGATAGGATGAAGGGCGAGTTCCTTATGAAGTACTTTCCTGCCTCAAAGGTCACTGTTTTGAGGAAGCAGATTAATGGAATCACGCAAGGACATGAGGAGAATTTCTGCAATTATTGGGACATGTTTTAAGAGCCTTGTAGCATCATGCCCTAACCATGGGATGAGTGAGGGGTCCCTCCTTACCTATTTTTATGAAGGATTCACTGCTAATGAGCGTGGTTTGTTAGATGCTGCTACTGGAGGGTCCTTTATGGATAAGACACCTGATGAGGCCAAGGAGCTACTTACAAATTATGCACTAAACTATCAACAATATGACGGGGTGCTTTTCTCTCAAAGGAGGGTACATGAGGTGTCCACTACCTCTGCCCTTGAAGACAAGGTCAACAAGATGTCTACTCTGCTGTCTCAAGTCTTAAACGTTAATGGAGGAGGAGGAATGGCTGAAGTGTGTGGGATGTGCTCGACTCAAGGGCACACCACTAATAAATAACTCAAGCTTGCCTCTCTAGAAGGATAGGAATCTGTTAATGCCCTAGGGTATCAAGGAGGCCTGAGGTATAACCCTTACTCCAATACATACAATCCTGGGCTCAGAGACCACCCTAACTTTTGTTGGACCAACAATGTTAACACCTTGAGACCACCTCAAGGCCCAGGTCAGAATTCTCACCGCCCACCAGGTTTGTTTTTGAGGCCTCAGGTACCTCAAACTTTTGGTATTCCTAATTCTTTCCCTCCACCTCCTGTTTCCAACAGTTTGAGTGCCCCTAATTATGATGAACTGCTGAAGTCCCTTGCTGCAGGACAACAACAACTTAACACTGCTACTCAAGCTTTGGTTGTAGGACAGGCGACCCATTCAAAGGATATTGCAGAGCTCAAGAATCAAATGGGCCAAGTAGTGTATTTCATGGGCTGGATTGCTGAAACAGGGAAGCTACCAAGCAACACGGTGCCTAACCCAAGGAATGAGCACAACAAAGCGTGCGCATACTACTAGACCCTCCCATAGCCCACAAGAAGGCCCAAGTGGCCCCTAATGAAGAAGAAGATGTTGTGGAGGTGTCCAAGAAGGATGATGAAAAGGACCTAACTGCATCAAGGGTGGAAGTTAACGTGCCCCAAACTGAGGCACCCAAAGGTACAATTCCTAACTCTACTGGTTTAGTTAAGACTAACCCAGTTTTTTCTATACCTTTCCCAAGCAGGTTTGCCAAGACAAAGAAAGATAAATCTGATCAAGAAATCTTGGAAATCTTCAAGAAGGTTCAAGTGAACATGCCCCTAATCGAGTGCATCAAACAGGTGCCTAAGTACACTAAGTTCTTGAAGGAGCTATGCACCATAAGGAGGCAGACAAGAGAGAAGGAGGTGGTGAAAATGAGTGAGACGATATCAGCAGTTATCCAGAGAAAACTACCCCCAAAGTTGAAGGACCCAGGGAGTTTTTCTGTTCCCTGTTTCATTGGTGACACCAGTTTTGAAAATGTGATGTTAGACTTAGGGGCGTCCATAAATGTCATGCCTTATAATTTGTATGTGTCCCTAGGTCTAGGCCCTCTTTAAAGGGATAATGTTGTCATTCAACTTGCTGATAGGTCTAACAAATACCCTCAAGGGTATGTTGAGGATGTTCTTATGCAGGTAAACCATCTGATATTCCCTGCGGATTTCTATGTTTTGGACATGGAGGAATCGCCCCTAAATACCACTCCATTACTTTTAGGGCGTCCCTTTATGAGGACTGCGAGAACGAAGATCGACGTGTACAAAGGGACTCTCACCATGGAGTTTGATGGTGATGTTATACGCTTCAACATTCTTGAAGCCATGAGGTACCCTGTTTCTGATTTGAAACCTTGCTTTGCTATTGATGTAGTTGATTCACTCACACAGGTATTCTCCAAAGCAATGGTTGAGGATGAATTAGCTTTGACCCTAGAGGAAGGGGTCGGACATGATGCAAATGGGGAACCTATCCCTAAGGTTGAGTGGGATGTTGCGGAGCCTAGAGTGATTAAGACTGTGGCCTCACTCGAGGCTCAGCCTGTAAAGAGGTCCATTTCCTATTTCTCAATTCCTGTTTCTACTAATAAAATGCTACCTTCTATGGTTCAGGCACCCAAGTTGGAATTAAAGGTACTCCCTGAACATTTGAAGTACGCGTACCTAGGAGAAAATGAGACCCTCCCAGTGATCATATCATCAATGCTGGATGTAGAGCAAGAAAGGAAGTTGGAGCACGTGTTGAAGAAGCGTAAGACTGCCATTGGTTGGACTCTACCAGATATCAAGGGAATCAGCCCAACCATATGTGTCTACCGGATCCTGTTAGAAGATGGAGCCAAGCCCACAAGAGAATCCCAAAGACGTCTACATCCTCCCATGATGAAGGTGGTCCAAGATGAGGTGATCAAGTTGCTCGATTGTGGGGTAATCTACCCCATTTCTGATAGTAAGTGGGTCCTCTCCAGTGCAAGTGGTGCCCAAGAAGTCTGGGATGACTGTGGTAAAGAACGATGATAATGAGCTAGTGCCCCAAAGATTATTGATAGGTCATAGGGTATGTATCGACTACCGAAAGCTGAATGCCACAACGAGGAAGGATCATATGCCCTTGCCTTTTATTAACCAGATGTTGGAGCGCTTAGCGGGCCATTCCTACTATTGCTTCTTGGACGGATATAGTGGATACAACCAGATTTGCATAGCCCACGAGGATCAGGAGAAGACGACCTTCACGTGCCCCTTTGGGACCTTCGCTTATAGGCGCATGCCCTTTGGCTTGTGCAACGAACCAGGTACTTTTCAAAGATGTATGCTGTCCATTTTCTCAGAATACATTGAAAATATTATTGAAGTTTTTATGGATGACTTTAGTGTCTTCGGTAAAGATTTTGATACTTGTTTAGAGAATCTAGGATTGATACTGGAGAGGTGTGTAGAAACTAACCTTGTACTGAATTGGGAGAAGTGTCACTTCATGGTAACACAAGGAATAGTGTTAGGACACATAATATCTGCTAGGGGCATTGAGGTAGATAAGGCTAAGGTTCATCTTGTACATCACTTACCCTCTCCCACAACTGTGAGGGAGGTACGCTCTTTTCTTGACCATGCAGGATTTTACAGGAGGTTCATCAAAGACTTCTCCAAGGTGGCGAGACCTATGTGTGCCCTATTGCAGAAGGACATGCCCTTTTTGTTTAATGAGGATTGTAAGAAGGCGTTTGAGAAGCTCAAGGAGTTGTTGACCACGACCCCCATCATTTGCCCTCCAGATTGGAGTCTACCCTTCAAGCTTATGTGTGATGCATCGGACTATGCTATTGGAGCTGTGTGGGGCCAGAGGAAGGATAAGAAGCCCTATGCTATTTACTATGCTTCTCGGACCCTCAACAATGCTCAGCTCATCTACTCCACCATTGAAAAAGAACTATTGGCTGTAGTCTTTGCTTTAGATAAGTTATGTTCTTATTTATTGCACTCTCAAGTAATTGTTTACTCTAACCATGCAGCCTTGAGATATTTGATGATCAAGAAGGAGGCCAAGCCCAGATTAATTCGATGGATCTTGTTGCTTCAGGAGTTTGATATAGAGATCAAGGACAAGAAGGGCAGTGAGAATGTGGTGGCGGACCATTTGAGCAGGATAGTCAATGAGGAGGACACCCAACCCCTACAGGAAACTTTCCCAGATGAGCAGCTCTTTGGGATAGAGGTTAGTGTGCCCAGGCTTTGATCCGCTGAGGCTTTTCATTTGGGTTCTTATCTAGGCATTTAAGATGGACACGCTTTTGTAGTATGTTGAAATGGATTTTTTGTTTCTATACTTAGTAATTTCCGAGTGGTATTGGTCTAGGTTAGGGAAGTCGATCATTGTATATAGTTTTATTTATTTTATTTTTTATTTTATTTTAAGTAGATTAGTAACAAAATCTCATACCCCCCATTTTATTCTTTTATTTGTTAATTGACCTTTTTGTGTAGGTGTATCCTACAATCCCCGAACTGAACGATCCTTGCTTATCTTATACTGACAACTACATTTTGCAGGGTTAAATTGTGAGGCTATTTCAGCCGCATCAAAAATCCCATTGTATAAAAAGTAAAACTTCACACGACTTTTAAACTGTGAAATTCAAATAATTATACGTACGCAAACCATTCCACTTCACATATAACTTACGAATAAAGCACAATAACAATTATTCGTACAATTGGTCCGTTATTAATTACCAAAATTAAATAACGAAAATCCAGGTCATCACAGTCTACCCTCCTTAAAGGAAATTCGTCCTAAAATTCATGCTCACTGATGAACAAACAAATGTGGGTATTTTGCTTTCATATCAGACTCTAGCTCCTAAGAAGCATCACCCTCATCTTGGTGCAACACCTTGACAAAGTCAACTTCCTTTCTTTGAAGTTACTTTGTTGACCTATCCAAAATATGAATAGGTTCAACAACAAAGGTCGTATCCGCATGTACTTCAATCGTGCTAGAATCGATCATATGTGACTCAGCCTGGACATACTTCTTCAGCATAGACACATAGAACACATTATGCACACCAAACATACTAGGAGGTAAGGCAAGCCTATAAACCAAATCTCCTACCTTTTCAAGAATTTCAAAAGCCCAACAAACCTTGGTGATAACTTCCCTTTCTTGCCAAATCTCATGACACCCTTCATGGTGAGACCTTCAAGAACACATAATCATCCTCTTTAAACTTAGCATGTCTCCTTTTCAAATCTTTATAACTCTTCTGTCTACTCTGTGCTATTCGAATCCTATCACTGATAATCAAAATCTTGTCAGTAGTCTCCTGAACAATCTCAGGACCTAATAATATCTTATCTCCTGCTTCTGCCCAGAAGATAGGAGATCTACATGGCCTACCATACATGGTCTCATATGGTGCCATGCCCATACTAAAGTGATAAGTGTGCTTGTAGGAGAACCCAATCAACAGTAGATGATCCTCTCAGCTTCCCTTAAAGTCCAACACACAGGCTCTCAACATATCCTCCATCACTTGGTTCATTCGCTCAGTCTGCCCATCAGTCTGATAGTGAAATGCCATACTCATATCTAAATCAGTTCCCATGGCCTTTAGGAAACCTCTCCAAAAATTCAAAGTGAAATGAGCATCACGATCAGTAATAATCGACACAGACACTCCATGAAGTTTCACGATCACCTCGATATAAAGCTCACACAATGTGTCAACTGAATACTTCATCAACATAGGACGAAAGTGCAGTGACTTCGTCAAACGGTTCACGATCACCCACACTGCATCATGATTCCGTTTGGACCTAGGCAGTTCAGCAACAAAATCCAATGAGATCTGCTTCCACTTCCACATAGGAATAGGTAATGGCTTTAACATACCTGCAGGTCTCTGATGCTCAGTCTTCACACGTTGGCAAGTTAGACACTTGGAAACATACTCTGCCACATACCTTTTCATTCTATTCCACCAGAGTTGCCTTTGCAAATCCTGATACATCTTAGTGCTTCCAGGATGCACAATATACAGCGATCGATGTCCTTCACGAAGAATCTCTCCCTTGAGGTCAACACGATCCAAAACATACAACCTATGATTCATCCGCAAACCACCATCCGTTCCCATCCTTCACTCTGATGGAATCCTAATGGACGAATCTGCAGCTAACTCTGCCAACTTCGCATGTCTGTTTGACCCTGAATGATCCTGGAAATCAAGGTAGGCTGTACAGTGATACTTCCAAGGAAACTCCCATTCTCAACTCCTATTTGTACAAGGTCAAGCTTAGATGCAGTCTTTAACATAAGCCACTCCTAAAAATAACAGAAGCAACTATACCTCTGGGTTTCCTACTCAAAGCATCCGCCATAACATTGACCTTCCCAAGATGATACTCCAAGGTGAAATCATAGTCCTTTATGAGCTCCATCCACCTTCTCTGTCTCATGTTCAACTCCTTCTAAGAGAATAGGCACTTCAAACTCTTATGATCCAAAAAGAGTTTGAACTTCTCCCCATACATGTACTGCCTCTAAATTTTCAAGGCAGCCGCAGCCAACTCCAAATCATGAGTGGGGTAATTACGCTCATGCACCTTCAATTGTCTAGAGCCATAAGTGACAATGCTGCCGTGCTGTATCAACACACATCCCAGTCCCTGGTGAGACGCATCACTATAAACGACTAAATCACCACCACTAGTGGGAATAGTCAACACTGGGGTTGTGGTCAATTTTCTCTTTAACTCATTGAATGCCCATTTACATTAGTCAATCCACACAAACTAAACCTCATTCCTAGTCCACTGTCTCTTCCAGAATCCACCTCGATTCCCTGAGGCATTGCTGCTCCTAGCAATTGCCTTACCCTTTCTTTGAGAGTCCCTCTCAGCCGATTCCTGTTCCTGGAAAGTCAGGTTTTCCTGCTCAATAGCCATAGCATTAGCGAAAATGAGCTCCACAATCTTCAATTCTAGAACAGTAACATCGCGCAGAATCGAAGCATTCAGCCCTCGCTGACACTTCATAGCTAAACTCTCAACATCCATTTGTCTCACAAATCTATACAGCCTTGAGAATTTAGCCTCATACTCTTTCACACTCTTAGTCCCCTGGACTAACGAGATGAGTTCCCTTTCTAACTGCTCGCTCATTGAAGGCGGAAAGTACTTCTTCCTGAACAGTTCCACAAAACCATCCCAGGTCATGGTAGACACATCCATAACTCTCTGTGTGCTATTCCACCAAACCCGTGCTTCATCCTGAAGCATATACGAGGCTATCTTCCTCTTTTCAATGTCATCACATACGACCATCTCGAAGTAGTTCTTCATGTTCTCGATCCATTGATCTGCCAACATGAAATCCATACCTCTGATAGGAGCACAAAGTGTGACATTTTAGGAGTTCATTGTGTGCACAAATCTTGCAAGAAGAAATTAGTGCAATTCAATGGAGAAGAATAAGGGACGTATCTGGTCACTATTCAAGGGAAAGAGAAGGAGCATTTTAAGGGGAAAAGAGATTAGAAAAATCAAGACTCTGTCAGGAGAAAATTAAGGGAATTTGGAGGAGAAATCACCTTTAGATGAATGACCATGACTACATCACAAGAGAGGAGGATTTCACTATAAATAGCAGCCATTCTCTACTCCAAAATGATCACTTCTTTATACAAAATTCAGTTCATTAGTCTAGCTTCTCCTCCTCTCTCCATCCTCTAGTGCACTCCATGGATTTCAGGCAAGGAAGAAGAAGAGAAGAAGAAGCCGTGAGCAATTCAACCATCATCCACCTTTGAAGACTTGCTTTCAAGCTTCAAGGATCCAAACGTCAAGCCTCCATCTCCATCTTCCATCCACGGTATAATTCGACCTCTTTCTTTGTAACCTTGTTTGATTTCCGTTGGATTTGTTTCTAGTTGACATTGATGTTTGAACAAAGTTTAATTCTGAAATTTTTATGATTGGATGAGATTTTCGATTACTATATTGTGATTCTAAAGTTGCTTTTGTGAGATTGTTCAATTAAATTTGTTTGATTGAAATCCTTTATGTGTTAATCTTATGTGGTTCGAAACATATAGGGTTTATATATAATTGTTGCTAGATTTAAGAACATGATTCACCTAATCATTTTGTGAACTTGAATCAAAAGTAGTAAAGGTTTTAGACAAAAACAGAATTTAATTGAAAAGTATTGCAATTAGATGAACTTTTTCATACTAAGTTGTACACTTGAGTTGATATCCTTTCTCGTGTTCTTCATGCGTTAAACATGTGTTGATGATTCAACTTTCTAGAATTTGATTGCATGTTTGATAGGATTAATCTCTGTGCTTTCACTTAGGTTAATTAGTAATAAAAAGTAAAAAATGAGAAATCATTTGCTTTGAATGTTTTACATGAACCATTCTTTCTCATGACTTAGATGAACAATTGTAGGGTTCAATCGAATTTGATTATGGAATTGGTTTTGATCTTTGTTTCTTTCATTTCATTCTTGTACTTGTGTTTTTATATTGTTTTCCTTTTTATTTTAATTATCAAAAACCAAACCTAAAACCCCCCTTTTTTCGTTAATTGTGTATGTATCTTTTGTAAATATTTTTCTTGTATATATTTTAATTGTTTAATTGTTTTAGAATGACAAGTGTACCCTCAATCCTCGGATTAGAACTATCCCTATTTACCGCATATTAACGATGATATCTTATAAGGTTAAATTATATGCTTACTTTTAACGTATCAACCTCTCTTGAAAAAGACAGCTCCTAGCATCAAAATCTCCCTTACCAAGTTCGACAAACAAGTGGCATCTGTAACATTGACAGCCTCCAAAACAGGTGGAACAGGCAGCTTAACATTCGATGCCTCGACATTATCCTTGAATATCTCCTCAACAGGAGGGAACCTGCCTCTACCTCGGGCTCTATGATGGGCTCAAAATGAGTTCTCAAAATTAATCATGTTGACAATTATTAGTATATAGCAAGTAGGGATCGTTCTATCTGGGGATTGATGGTGCTCCTATCATTTAAACGCCAAGAAAAGAATATTAATGATAGAAACACAATATTTACAAAAATTACAAAGAATTAATAGGGGAATTTTGAAATTTGTTTTAATTACTAAACTAAATTAATTAAGGGTTAAATACTGTTTACTCCTTGTACTTTTGCTCGAAAAACACTTCAGTCCCTGACCTTCTAATTTCACAAGTTTAGTCCTTGTACTTCAAAATTTTAGACCAATAGGTCCTTGCCGTCTAAAAGTCGCGACGAAATGTCTATTATGCCCTCGGTTCTTTTTTTTAATTAATTAATTATTTTATTTTTTTTTTGGAAAAGGATTTTTTTCCCTTTCTTTCTTTCTGTTTTTTTTAATTTTTTTCTGTTTTTTTTTTCTTTCTTTCTTTCTGTTTTTTTTTTTAAAAGAATAATAAAATAAAGAAAAAAGAATTAAAAAAAGGGAGAAAGGAATAAATTTATTATAAAAAAAAGAATTGAGGGCATAATAGACATTTCACTGCGTCTTTTAGACTGTAAGGACCTATTGGTCTGAAATTTTGAAATACATGGACTAAATGTGTGAAATTAAAAGGTCAAGAACTGAAATGTTTTATGGGCAAAAGCTCAAGGACTAAACAGTATTTAACCCATTAATTAATTACATTGACCAATCAACCAAGAATCAAGGAGAGGAATGAATGGCTAAGATGTAGCGATGAAGTTAACAACCTTTAACACGAATTCAAGAACACAAATCATAAGTTATGAATCAAAACATATAATTGAATGAAATCAATCAAGAACAAACCATAAACGCATGCATAAGTTCTTATTACTTTTTTTAGTTAAATTAACTAGATAAACACACCATAGTTAAATTAACTAGATGAACGCACCATAGTTAACCCTATTAATCATGCAAAGCCAGTGAGTGATCAATTCATCAACAATACACAATTAACGCAATAAACACTTAGAAACTTTGATTGATTTAAGAAAAACACACAAGTTAGAACGCTAATCGAGCATGCAATTCTCTTTGTTGATTTACCTAAGGAATTATAGGTTTTCCACTTAAATTAACAAGACCTAGAATGCTAGCATCTTATTATGGATTCAATCATGCAATTTGAAATCTAAGTTGGCGACCAAAGAAATTAAAATATGAAAAGTGGGATTGAAGAACAAAATCAGCAAACATTCAAGAATACATACTGAAATCGCAACCTATAATCTGAAAATCCTAAAATGAATTCATGCTTCAAGGTTATTGGAAACTAAACATCAAAACAAATACTTTAATCCCATAAGAAATTGCAACATCCAAGAAAACCAAAAACATAGAACGCTATTGAATCTGATTTTTAAATTACAAAATAAAGAAACCCAAAATAAGAGATTAAGGTTCATGATTACACTTTTAAAGATGCTTCAACATCGCAAGAAGGTCTTCAAAGGTGGTGGATGGCAAGAAGGATCACGGCAAGGATGGAGGATGGAGGAAGAACTTGTTTCACGACTTCAAAACCTTCAACAGTTGGAGAGGCCAAAACTTTGAGAGACTAAAGGGAGATCTTGAGATTTTGATTTAGGCTTTCATGATGATTTTCACGGCAATAGCATCCCCCTTTATATAGTGCATAGCCTAGGGTTTAATTCCCTAAGAATTATCTCTTGTGGTATCATTCAACCAATAAGAAAATTCCTTTAGAAGTAGAGAACAAGTCACCTTAGTTTTGGCCGAATTCTCCATGTATTTAGACCATATTTCGGCCTCCTTGGAATTAGGAATCATAATCCAACCCTTATTCCTATATTTTCTTCTCCAAAATTCCTTAGAAATCCGAAACTATCCCAATTAGGATTATTGCCGAAATCTTTGAGTATCTCCTTTGTTTCTCACGGAAAAAACAATCCTAATATCTCCTTTGTTTCTCACGGAAAAAACAATCCTAATGGGGCAAGAGTTCCTCCAAGATGTCAAGAAGGATCTAGAGAGTCATGTGCAAGTCACATGCTTCAATTTTAAGGCCAGACTTCTTAATTGGATAATTTTAAAGCCCACTCCTTTGCTGCCGAAATTCCTTGTGCATTCTAGAACATTCTTAAACTATCTTGAGTCATCTTAAAGCCATAGCATCTCTTAGCCTCATTATATCTCCTAGCAGCATCAGGATTCCTAGTATGATCAGGTTTCCTAGCCCAACTGAGACTCTTCCATTTCTCATTTCCAAACACCATTTTTTGGAGCTCACTCCTAGTTGCATTAGGATTCCTACTTCAACTGGGGTTCCTTTTCCTAGTAGGATTAAGAAAGCTTCATTTCTCCATTTCTTTCCCATTTCTGCGCCACTTTCCTGCCTTGCCTTCATTTCCATCATTTCTAGCTCTTCTTAGCTCATTTCCTGCGTTTGAAGCTCATTTCTACCTAAATACAATAAAGTGAGCTAGAAAAGACATTGTTAAAGGAATAACTAAGTAAAATGTAGGGAAAATGATACTAAAAACATAGAAACTATTAGTTCGATCACTCTACCCTTAGCTCTGGGTCTACCTCGACCCCTAGCTCTGCCTCCCAAATGATCCATTTTCTGAGAAGTACGACAACACGTGATTAATACTTGTATAACCCTCAAACACAAGTATAAGTCAACGTTATGACTAAATCAACCACAACACCACGTTAGAGGAACAATCCCATCCCCCACATTAATCCAGAGTTAAATCTAAATGCTCCCACTCCTGAAAAGACTTTAACTCATATAAGCTACCCAGAGCTCCTATACTTACACTACCGAGCTGACACTACCCTGACGACTCACATTCTAACGCTCACTACATGCCCAATGACTATATCAATACCGAAGAGTATACGATGGGGATCTGCTACAGACGGACCATCACTCGAGGAGTACTAATTGTCACCAAATATGCACCTTACGCTTTGATACTAATCTGTCACGCCCCTAATTTTTAACATAAATAAAAATTGATATACAATCCCATAATTATACATACATGATAGTTCACCTATCAATACCAAATAACTGGAAACTTTTTCCCTTTAAACTAAATATATATTGATGCCTTGAACCCACTATGTCAATATTGACCTGCTCCGCAGAGTCATATATTACATAAGCATACGAATTAAATTGTGGAATGCCTACATAGCATGCAATCCTTTTTATTTGGTTTCACCTATTATCTTATAGGTTTTACTACCATTGAAATAAAAATCCATATACAATCCCATAATTATACATGTGTGATCGTTTAGCCATCAATACCAAATACTTGGAAACTTTTTCCCTTTAAACTAAATACATATTGATGCCCCGAACCCACTATGTCAATATTGACATGCTTCGCAGAGTCATATATTACATAAGCTTACGAATTAAATTGTCAACAACAAAATAAAACGTAAATGCTTCCCAGAACTTACTACAATGGAAGTCCAAATAAATGTAAAGTCACAAAATTGACTTCCTATAGTTAAGCTGTAAGTACGCTACCCCAACTTTAGCCACGATTATCCTGACCTACAGGATTAATCCCTACACCATTGAATAGTGCATCAGGTTGCCACATAACAAATCCAATAAGCTTGTTAAAGCTCGTATGAGTAACTCAAAAACAACCAACACAACTTACACTGGAAATAACGAAAACAACTCACACTTTGATTCCTTAAATGCACGTCATAAAGGAAAACAACTCACCCCTTGGTTCCTTTCAAAATGTAACATAGAAAGCAACTCACTCCTTGGTTTCTACCAAACCTAACATAGAAAACAACTCACTCCTTGATTTCTATCAAATTGTAGCATAGAAAGTAACTCACTTCTTGATTTCTAACAAATCATTAATAAGGAAAACAACTTACATCTTGTTCTCTTACAAACCATTAATAAGGAAAGCAACTCACACCTTGTTCCCTAAAAACACATAATCTCATAAGTTAGATATAACCTTGCACCGTTATCCTATGAATTACAATGACAGACAGACTAGAGCTCTAACTGAAATCGTAACCACTCGTCCGACCAAAGACATGATTACTTGATATACTGCCCGAGGTTGCTCACAAACCTTCATTCCTCAGACCTCTCAGCGCCTCAAAATAAAACATTAAGGAAGTCACTCAGGACTCAAAATGTCACACAAATCTCAACGCTTTTCAAACAAATAAAATCAACAATTCCACAATCAATTGATTTCCGAAAAGCCACAGCACAAAACAATAAAGAGCATCATTCATCCATATTGTTTTCATCAATCAACCAAAATCCACCAACACATATATTTCACGTAAATATATTTGTACGTAGTCATTCGCTTTGGAATGCCTACTAATACCAATTATAGTTCACAATCGAAAATTCAAGAAAACATTATGATATTTAAACTCATTTTCATACCTGTGAACTGCAGTCCTATTAACAGTAGTCGATTAAGTTCCTATCATTTCAAACAAATATCATTTTCAAAAATGATTCATGATTTATGAATTAAATCCTAATAATAAATAAATATGTTCGTAAATGAACATTGTGAGATTACTCACCTCGAAATTCCCATTGCTTCTTCACACTACTAGACTGCTTACAGAACGCTCTCTATCAAGCACCTAAGGAAGGTACAGCCTTGATTTAGTCAACGAATCAAAATTAAGTAAAGTTCGAATCCCCAAATCGAACTAAAATCTCAAAGTAACACCAATAGAGGTGGAACCACTTCCAAGACCTCCCAACATCTCCGGAATACTTCCACGATCGATATGTCCAAACCACAAGTCGATAGGACGCTCGAATCCTCACGGATTGAATAAATCGATCGGTCCGAAACTGTAAAAAATCATAACAAATTCATACAAACTCCAAAAATTGCATATTATATAGCGAAATGCTTGTAACGAAGAGTAGAAGATATATAATACTAGAAACAGTCCCTCATATGGCTAGAATGCCGACATAGGCGGTGGCACACCGCCGCTTGCCAAAACTCACTATTTCAAAAAACTCCTAACATCAACGATCTTCATCTCAGCATGCTTATCAATTTTCATAACTAGCTTCAAGTCGGAAACTAAGCAAAAAGGATAAAAAACTACCTCAAAAATTGTGAATCACTGTTCAATCCGAGTTGAAGCAATTTTCACGTAAATCGATCCAAACAACCACCATAGATCGACCAGGGAGGCTCCTACGAACTCAACACTGGAAGGATGAAGCCGTGGCGTCGCCGGAACTTCATTTTCAGATCGGATCAGATAGCACTCAAGTTTGTCGCCTTGCTGCACTTCCTCCGCCGAGAATTGTAGTTAGAGGCTGCCACAGGGACAACCGGAGCAAGGAGGCTAGTCGATCTGGAAAGTTTCACCGCCGGAGACCGCAGGAAAAGTCAGGTCGGAACACCAAGTCCGGGTTAGATCAGTCGCCGGTGAGGAGGGAGAACGGAGAGTTTTTTGGTTTCTAGAAAAGGAAAGTGAAAAATGGAAATAGTAAGTTTCCAAAAATGGAAACTCCTATTCATAGAACTTTCTCAAAACTTCCGCAGACCATAACTTCTCATACGAACTCCGACAGACGTGTGCCGTATGTCCACGAACTCATATCGATGCTCTCTACAACTTTCGTGACTGAAGTTTTCCGAAAATCCCAATGGATAAAAGTCAAACTTAACATGACCCCTAAACTGTGAAATTCGAATAATTATATGTATGAAAACCATTCCACTTCATATATAACTTACGAATAAAGCACTATAACAATTGTTCGTACAACTGGTCTATTATTAATTACCAAAATTGAATAATGAAAATCCAGATCATCACACATGTACTGCAGATAGATTTTATAATGGGTCTGATGTCATCATGTTGTGTCCAAGCTTCAGTCTAAATTTTCTTTGAATTGGACAAAGACCAATTTTTTTGATAATGGGGGTTCAATTCAAAGCAAACTCAAAATCCACAAAGTATGGGGGACTAAAATCCATAAACAATTTTCTTTTTCTTTTCTTTTACCCTACACAATATTATTATTTTTTTGTTTTTTTTTTCACTGCATAAACATTTTTTTTTCCTTTCGTTGACAAGTCTACCCCCACATTTGAACTTTCTCCTCTTCTCCATCTTTATTGTCAACACCAAATCTTCAAGTAAAGTCTCAAAATTAGCTCCACTAAGTCTTTAGAACAGAGGGTCGGATTGTGACTATACTAAGGTTTAGGGTTGCTGATTTTGAGGGTGATGAAAGAAAAGGCTTAATGTAGACTCAAAGGGCTTTATCTAGGGGGGTGCACATCTTGTGTACAAAATTAGGGACACCTGACAGTTTGGCAATGGTGGTAAATCCTAAGGTGCCTTTTATCCTTTCCGAGGTCCAAGCATGTATTGATAAAGTCTCAACAAGCATAAGAGTGAATTCTAGCATTCTATAGTCCATTAAAATGTATGGCAAGCCAATCAAGATGAAGGAATAATGAGATCAACAAAATCATAGCCAGGAAAATAAAGTAGATATGTATTTTTTGTTAATCACTCCAAGAAAAAGGGATATGGGCTCAAATTCTCACATGGGATTATTCATGAATCAAAACTCATCCTAACATGTTTATATTTTGTACCAAGGTCACGAAATCCACATCCACTACACATGCATATGTTTTTCATATATCTCAATTAACCAAAGAGTAACATTTAAAGTCATCTTAATATTTTGATCCCCTCTTAGCCATAATTTCAGAGATATGCTCATCCTAGACTGTTGAAAGACATTCTAAGACTCAAAAATAAAAACAAAAGATAATTCATAAATTGTATTTTTTTTGACATTTTTCAATTTTCTTCTATATTTTCAATATATATGACTCAAATATCTCATTGTCCTCAATGTAATCAATTATAAGCATGCAATGAAACAAATAAGTATAGATAGAAGGCATTTACGAAAACAAATCTTAATATAAAAACAAAGGAGAAAAATTGAAAAATAAAAGAAATAGGGAAAGAGAAAGCAAATCCGCGTTTGTAGACTCCTTCACGCGCGGCTACTTTTGAATTGGGTTGCCTCCCAAGCAATGCTTGAATTTAACGTCGTTTAGCCAAACAATACCTCCATTAAATGAAGATAGTAATTATAATAAACAAAGAATTACAAAGTATATAGACAAGTATAACTATGAATTGATTTACAAGAATACAAGTGAATATATATACAAGTATAGTTATCCTAAAAATTTTATAAATATAGTTAACTAACGTAAAAAGTCACAAGTATATAAAACAAGTTAACGTCAAAATTTTACAAGTATATGTATATTTGGCTTAAAAAGAGCAACAAATAAGAGTCCAAATTTAATTACAATTCTTCAAGCAAAGTTTAGAAGTACAACCAAAGTGTTCTAGCCTTAATACAAGTCTCATTTCTTAATCTTTTGGTAACTCTTTTCAGAGACAGCCAAGTGGTAAAGAAACGATTTTGGCAGCGTTCAAGGTCCACTTGAATGCACTTCTCGTATCCAATCAGCCTAAAAGCCGTGTCCTACTAAGGTGCACCTACTTGCGAAAGAAAGGCTGGATTAACTCGTATTAAAGAAAGAGTCCTTCACCTATTCCGTTATGGCTTCAAACTCACAATCGAACTCTAACTTGAAATATCACTATTATTTACAAAAATCACTCTATTGTTTTACAAAATGTCACATGCATAAATGTAAATATAAAAAATTGTTAACACAATAAACAAATGATTTTTCAATCCCTAGCAACGGCGCCAAAAATTGATACTCTAAAAACAAGCGTGCAATTTAACCCTGAAAAAATGTCATTGTTAGTATACAGTAAATAGGGATAATGTTAAAAATGATAATTTAAAGGAAATAACTAAGAAAAAAAGGAGGGGTTAAAAATTAAAAAGTCGCATTAAAAATTTAACCCTGAAAAATGTCATTGTTAGTATATAGTAAATGATAATTCAAAGAAAAATATGAGGAGTTAACTATTAAAATGTTGCATTAAAATGCTCCTATCAAAGTATTCTCCTGAATTTTCTTTTCCTTAAAAAATACTAGATTGTACATACATATTCGGTAACTTACTAGTCATTCACTGATCTCTGGATTAAAAGATTGTTTTGACCTAGCCGTCTCTGCTAGGGTTTCTTAGTGTCTTACTACATCGACAAAAACTCCAAAATCTAATATTTTTTATCCGATCTCACTCATCATTCGATGGCTGACATCGATTATGACCATGAGACTGTACTGATCCAACCAGATTCATCCCAGGTAGAATTAGGGGATGTCGGGGCCGGGGCTTTTCAGGATAACCATTGGTATATGGTAGGCAGGCTGCTGGCGTCGAAAGCTAAGCTTCCAGTTTTTAAAGGTACCATTACTACCATCTGGCACCTCAAATCAGGACTGTTCATCTAAGAGGCAGGTGACGAGTTTGTGTTTTAGTTTGATCATGAGGCTGTGCGCAATAGAGTGTTGCAAGGTGGTCCTTGGTTCTACCACAATACTATGCTTGTGGTGGGGGAATATGACGGGCTTAGTCAGATGGAGGAGGTTCCATTGAATCTGATGGAAACCTAGGTAGCTGTGAAGGGGCTTCCATTTTCCTTGAGGAACAAGAAGGCACTAACTATGGTGGGGCATCTTTAGGGAATGTAACTAGGATGGATCAGAATGTTTTAAAGAGAAAGGAAGAAGAGTAGAGGATCAAGATCGTGTTCGATGTCCGGCATTAGATTGGGATTTGGAAGGGTGTTTGAGTTTTCTCCAATGGTGAGGCCTGAGTTAACTTAATTTATGAAAAGGTTAAGGGGTTTTGTCGTGATTATGGATTGTTCCTTCACGATGCCCTAGGGTGTGACAAAATCTTGATCAAAGAGAGGGAGGAGCTCCAAGCTAGGCCACCGACGGCTGCATTGGCGGGTCTGTCCTTGTCTCTGAGGAGAGAAGTAGGGCCTTCAGCAACAAAGAAGGTCGCTAGAAGAGATAGCACCGATCTGGGTCAAGAGGAAAGGGAGTCGAGTTCTACTGAGAGTGGATTGGGGCCTTTAGCAATAGAGAAGGTCGATAGAAGAATTAGCACCGATCTAGGTCGAGGGGAAAGGGAGTCAGGTTCTACTGAGACTGGAGTGTGCACTGTTTTGAACAGGAAAGGTAATTATGCATCTCTGATAGATGGGAGTTTCTTGAACTCTTAGGTGCTGGGGAACCCTAATTTTCTGAATCCAAGTTTGAAGGTTTATGGGGGAAATTCAAGCTTGGTCCTTCCGCTGCTGGTCGTTCAGAAAGGTGCGGACTCAAAAGCATTGGCTTTGTTGCGAATGGCGACTCCGATAGGAGTCGAGAAGGCTAGGGTAGAGTTTTCTTCCATGCAAGTATTGTCTGCTGGGAAGAAAAGAAAGGCTACATCCAGTTCGAGTCATTTTGGGAAGAAGTACTTGGCTTTTCCTGATTCAAAATTGGAAATTGGTGAGAGTGTCTTTTTGATTATGCAACATAAGAATGGAAGGCTGTTGGTTTCTCCAAAGCTTGGGCGTCCCAAGGGAAGCAAAAATAAGCTTAAGTCTTCAGATAAATAAGAAGAGAAGAAAATTTAAAAGTATAAACGTGGGGGAAAAGTTTTGAGTTTTGATTCACCACTTGCCACACCAGATGCTAAGATAGTTGAGAAGCATGATGCCATGCAGAGGGGAGAAGGTGAGGATACTTAGGTAGGGGAGGTTCCTATTGAAGAGGGAACGGTGGAAGGTGAGTTGTCACCTTCTACGACTATTTCACCTTAGTTGATGTCGTTTATGTGTGCTTCGAGGTTTATGGTTCTTGTTTGAATAATGGTGCATAATTGTCACTAAAAGGTGGGTGTGCTAGGGATTTTTAGGGAGCTATTCTCTTAGAATATGTTTTTTTGAGATTCCTAGGAGTGATTCTTACTGTCGACCTCTCAGGGGTGTTTCGTTTTTTGTACTGCTTGCTGAATCTAATGAAACGGCTGACCTACTTCGTTCAAAAAATATTCGGTAACTTACTAAAAGATTGTTAAATAGCTAATTTTATTGAAAATAGTTAAAACTTGATGTCATGTTGCAAAAAAATAACTATAATCAAATAAGTAAATGAAAATAAATTTTATGCCAATTTATAAAATTAAAAAATCTAGTATTATTAGTTCTAATTTATATTACAAATAAAATATTTTTTTTTTTAAGGGGAATGGATATATTCCATTGATCGAAAGATCATAATAACCGTACAAGGTCAATCTATAGGATCCGAAGATCACCCATTATATTCATTGCTCAACTGATTGCACAAGCAGTTCGACTAAAACCCAAAAGGGAATACAAAATCTGAAGATCACCCATTACATTCATTGCTCAACTGACTGCACAAGCAATTTGACTAAAACCCAAAAGGGAATGCAAAAACTAAAATCGAAAAAGGAAAATGCAACAACTACAATCCAAATGAAAATGCAAACTAATAACTAATTTATTTGAAGGGTTAAATACTGTTTACTCCTTGTACTTTTGCTCGGAAAACACTTCAGTCCCTGACCTTCTAATTTCACACGTTTAGTCCCTCTACTTCAAAATTTCAGACCAATAGGTCATTGCCGTCTAAAAGTCATGGTGAAATGTCTATTATGCCCTCAGTTCTATTTTTTTAATTAGTTAATTATTTTTTTTTTAGAAAAGGATTTTTTTTTCCCTTTCTTTCTTTCTGTTTTTTTCTTTCTTTCTTTCTGTTTCAAAAAAAAAGAATAAATAAAATAATGAAAAAAGAATTAAAAAAAAAGAGAAAGGAATAAATTTATTATTAAAAAAAAGAACTGAGGGCATAATAGACATTTTACTGTAACTTTTAGATGGCAAGGACCTATTGGTCAGAAATTTTGAAGTACAGGGACTAAACGTGTGAAATTAGAAGGTCAGGGACTGAAGTATTTTATGGTGAAAAACTCAAGGACTAAACAGTATTTAACCCTTATTTGAAATACATTCTCTGCATCTACCATGAATGGCTTGGGGCCTAGAGACCAACTTGGTGTACCACTCCACCTTTCAAGGCAGTGAATACCCTCAAATTAGAGTCATATTGAAGTCCAGCTCATAACAAGCCCAACAAGAGCCTCGGCCCAACCTCCGGCCCAAGCAAGAGAGAGGAGGGAGAATGGATTGAAGCTAGGAGCCCAGCCCACACCCACTGCCCTCAATCTACAAACCAGACCAATGATCAACGAAACCCTTAGAAAGCTTGTCGGAGGCATCGCTACCATACCAAGCAAGCAAGCCACCACTGCCATTCAGGGGGACGACCTCGATCTTCAACCATTAGAAAACCCAACCCTACCACCTTGAGATAACTGGATCTGACCTGGAAGAAGGACCCATAGCCGGAGAAGACCCGACCCCCGCTGAAAACCTGTACCACCTTCGAGTAGACACCGACAAGGATGATCGATGCTACCGACAATCACCATATTCGCCTTCGATCCCAAAGCCGAAGATCCTCTCAGCCGTTGCCCTCGCCCGTATCTCACACCAGTTAAGAACAATGTCGGATGATGCCCTCTGGATGGCAAGGATCGAACCTGTCGTAGCCGCCCTACTGCACGACACCCTTGGTTTCTGTATGCAGAGCTCCTAGTTTTTGGGAGCTTTTTTTAACATTTGAATTTATAGTTATACTACTTGTTGTATAGTTGCTAATATTGAAAACCGTAATACTAAATTTGATAGATATGATTAAATATCAAAAATTTTGGGTTGTAATTAGTAGATCAATTTTGAAATCAAAAGTTTTGGTTTTAAAGTTTGTAATGCCTATAACTAATTTGAACCAATCGAGTGACAACCCTAAACGTGACCATGATCACGATTGATGATTTGGTTAATAGTATTGATTACAAGATTGATGATTTTGTTGGTCAAATGTGATGTTTTTTTGCTTGGTCGATCACATAATGAACACGATAATTAGCTTGTGAACGCTATATCTCATAATTTTATTATATCATCTCAGAATTTTATTTAATTGTCCTCTTTAATTTTATGATTTGAATTTGCATGAGGAATCAACACTCCAACTAGATTAGTATATAATTTGAATTTCCAATTTTCATATGCAAAGCACCCTTTCCCGATTTCGAACAAGGGTTGCGGTTCCCAAGTATAAAATTGTGATGTACTAGTCATGGGAACAACAATTCTTCAATTGAATCTGAAGCAGATGCTGTGTTCAAGGGTCTCCAGCATGCTGCCCACTTGAAGCTTCAAATTGTTGTTTTGGACAGTGATTGCTATAGGGTAATCCATGCTTTGGAGGACCTCTCCACACCCCATTGTTGGAAGATCTCCCCAATGCTAAATAGAATTGCTCACTTAATGCCTTTGTTCAACATGATCAGAGGGAGCTGGATCCTCAGAGAAGCTAACCATGTTGCGGATGTAGCGGCAAAGCTTGCTAAAATGAGGTTGTGCTCTCAGGAATGGGCTAATCGGCCTCCAACCTCTCTCCTCTCGGTTTTGAAAAGTGATGGTCTGCCTGGTCCCCCTTCTACAAATTCAGTTGGTTGCTAGTTCTGTTATTTAGTTTTTAGTTTTCTCTCTAGTTTCAGTTTGTAGGGTTTGTTTCTTGCTTTTGCTCCTTTGTTTCCTTTCTATATTGTTCTCGCCTTGCCGTTTTGTGTTATGAAATGATCATTCAGACAAACAAAAATATATATATATATATATATATATACAGTTCTTCTTGGCTAAGGACATCCTTACCTAAGCTTAGGTACGGATTTCTGTTTTTGGCTACTTTTCGATCACATATTTACATCTTAACCGTTCAGTTTTGAAGTCCTAATGTCTAGATCATCTCTACAAAATTTCAGCCAAATTGATGCTTGTTAAGACATTCAAAACTGCAATTTACAACAATGTACACGAACGGTTCCGGTTCGACAGATTCGGTTCGTTCGTGTAAATTGCAGTTTTGGATGCCTTAACGATCATCAATTTGGCTGATATTTTGCAGAGATGATCTATACATTAGGACCTAAAAACTGAATGATTAAGATGTGAATATGTGATCGAAAAGTGGCTGAAAACTGGAAATCTGTTCCATAAGCTTAGATAAAGATATTCTTACCTAAGAGAAATCCTATATATATATATATATAAGTCTTACAAGCGAATGGGGTATAGCCATCAAAATTATTCCAAACCTCCGTTTGGATTGTAGTGCTATCCATTTATTTTCACTTCCATGCAGAAGCACAAAAAAAAAGTGGAAATATAAACTTTACATTATTAAACCACGTCTTCATTGCAATTTCACCGACTGAAGTCTCCTGACATTTGAATGCATAGTATCTTTCTCCAATCTTCAGCTCACCAAATATGAAATTGACTTCGTTTGGTAGGAAGTCATTTCAATCTAATCGTTGCATTATTTATATAATTGTTCAGAAACAGCCATGAAATTCGATGTTAAAAAAAAAAAAAACAAAGAGACAGAAATTACTATGTTATCATAAATATATATATATATATATATATAAAAGAATGCCATGTGCGGTCCTTGATAGTGCGTGGATTTGGCCTATCATTGTCATTCATATTTTCCGGTGTTGGCGGGCTGTACTCCGTTTGACTCGCAACTCTAACTTTGTGGCATCTCACAGTTCAGTTGTCCGACAAATTACGGAGTTGAAAGGTAACATCAATTTTAACCGCCGTTGGTTTTTGGAAACCCATCCATCCAATTCCTACTGGTCAAGTCTCCATACTCACTTTCATGTGACTCGTCAGTTCTCATTTTTTTATAACCAAGTCTAGCTACAGCGACTGAGGTTCAACTACTCCATGTGACTTTTATGTTTTTACTTTGTTTACTATATTAACAGTATACCAATATAATCAATTTAGCTAGTTTCCAACTTTTTGTATGATTTTCATTTCTCTCGCCAGCCTTTTAAATTACTATCATTTTTTTTAATTGAAAGTATCATTTACTATGCAAGTATCGTTTAAACAAAATATTTTATTTTTTATCTTCTCATCATCTAGACTGCCCTTTGTACATAATGTATCAGTTGTTCTGCTTAACAAACTGGTAGGTGAACAACACTAGCAGGTGATTATGATAAAAATGTAAAAGATATAAAGTGCATTCCGATCGCCATCACTAGAATCCATGACGGCTAATACATTTATTAGGTCTATAACAACGTGGAATTTGTTGTTCTGCCTATAAATTGAGCTATATTTCCATCCACCTCCACAACAAACTCAACTCCATTCCCCACCCCCCACAAACCCTCCTCTTCCTTTCTCTCTCTCGATTGATTGATATACTTGCAAGCTAGATAGCTAAGCTCACTCTCCCATGGCTGCAGTTGCTCAGGCCTTAGAGACCCCCTCATCTGTTACCAGCATCAAATCACTAGCTGAGTCCTCTGCTCTAAACACTGTCCCTTCTGCCTATGCCTTCAACGTAAACCCCAATGACGAAGCAGATCCAAAAGATCCCGAATTCGCAATTCCTATCATCGATATGTCACTTCTCACATCTGGTACTCCTGAACAACGCTCCCAAATCATCCATGAACTCGTCAAGATTTGTCAAGAATGGGGCTTCTTCATAGTACGTACATGATCCTTTTGTTCATGAGTTATTATCTAGCTAGCTAGCTACCTTATTCTGGAGAATATCTGATTTTAATTACTTGATTAACCTACAGGCAATTAACCATGGAGTACCAGAGAGCCTAATGAAGGCGATGATTGACGCATGTCATGGCTTCTTCAGTCTTCCAGACGAGGAGAAGAAGGAATTCAAATCAGGGAATGATGTCCTAGAAATGTTCAAGTATGGTACCAGCTATAACCTTGCCTTGGATAAGGTCCTTCTTTGGAGGGACTTCTTCAAGGTCAGAACCCATCCTGAGTTTTACTCCCTTTACAAACCGGCCACCTTCAGGTACTTTCACTTCCTCTTATGATTTATCGAAACATTGCACTTTGTTTTTCATGGTATATACCAGCTGTACGTGTTCATTGAATATTAATTGTTGTCTTTAATTGTTTTAGTGAGGTTTCAATGGAGTTTGGCAAAAGAACAAGAGAAGTGGCACTAGAAATCACAAAAGCAATATCCGAAAGTCTGGGATTGGAGCCAAATTACATATATGAAAAGATGAACATGGATCGTGGCTTACAATTGTTGGCCGGGAACTACTATCCTCCTTGCCCTCAGCCGGAACATGCCATTGGTATACCACATCACACCGATCACGGTCTAGTCACACTCCTCATCCAGAATGAGATGAATGGCCTCCAAGTCGAACACAACGGAAAATGGCTCACCGTAAACGGCCCTGCCAATGGATTTTTTGTTAACCTTGCTGATCAAATGCAGGTACTAATTAAGTAACTAATTAATGGAAAACCTGATAAACAAGTGTATATTAAAAGTTGAGAATCTCACATGCATACTTAAGAGTGATTTAAGCAGCACCTTTCCCTCGTTTTAGATGGAATTTTTAAAAGAGAACATAAAGCGTTAGTGAATTATTGATCTATTGCATGCGTACAAAAATAATGACCCACTTTGTACCTTATACCTAGATTGTCTGAAAGAGGAAGATGCACGTTTTTCACTGAGCCAATAATATATATACCTGATTGATTGCAGATTCTTACCAACGGTAAATACAAGAGTGTGATGCATAGGGCGACTGTGAACAACAAAGCAACGAGGATATCAATAGCCATACCACATGGACCTTCTGTAGACACAACTATTGCTCCAGCTCCAGAGCTGTGTGAAAGAGAAGGCAAACCTCCCAAGTATCTTGCCATGAACTACAAGGAGTACATTCAGCTTCAGCAGAGCGGCAAGAACTACATGAAGTCCACATTCGATCACATACTAGCCTAGATCCAGATTTGTTCCTTTCTTTGCTACTTCAAATTAGGTTTCACTGGTTCGACCATGAAACTTGCAGCCTAGATCGAGATCTATCTGTTGCTTGAATTGATTTAGTATGTATTCTATTTGCTTTTCAATAATTATTCGGTCTTCAGTGCCGATATAGAGCAACATAGCTGTTATATATCCTCCATCTATATATAAATGCTATCTTTCACAATTCATTTGCAGCTGTTGGTTCTATTTGAGAAATCAAAAATTTCTAAAGTTTTGCGAACCGCTAAAAACCAAAGTGTATTATTTCAAAAAAAAAAAAAAAAAAAAAAAAAAAAACAATTTGTAGTCTGTTCAAGCTCCATTCAGCTGTGTGACATATTCTATTTTGACGACAAAAGATATTTTGAGAACCAAAATTCTAGGGTTATAACTATTGGTCAAAAAAGGGTCGATTGCGATAATAGGAAGATGACTAAGGCTTATATAGCATCTAATATTATTGAAAATTACAACACAAGATTAGATGATAAAAATATTCCAATATCTATAGTCGCATTTGTATATTTTTTTTTTTCTTTTTCATAACATCGTATTTGTATAGTTACTTTGCATTATTTATGCAGATCGATCAGGATATCTGCGTAAATTTGATTTTGTAGATTAGTAGTACGTGTTGGTGGCATGGACTAGCTGTTATATTTGACCATTCATATGTAATGTCATATGGTCCATCTAACGATAAGGAGGTAGGCGAAGAAATCAAAGACGGATCGGATTAGTAGTTCTGCTTTACTATAATTAGCATCTAGTAAATTGCTCACGTTTCAACAAAAACAATCTCTATTTCCCAACACTACTCATGTGAAAACAGAACTGATAACCAGGAGCAGGTTTCACCAATACCACTCCTTAATCCCTTTTTTTTTTTTTTTTTGGCTCTCTTCTTCCTTATTTGGACAATTAATCTCTCATTTCTTTACCTCCGCTAAGACTGCCCAACTCTATATGAGGTAATAAGGGCGTGACGTGTCAAATTTTACTTTTTCTTCCTTTACCAAAACGCTGACTCTCTCTCTCTCTCTCTCTCCCTCATATTTCCTTTCTTTGTTCTTTTCTCTTCGTTCTTCTTTTGAGCATTGCTCAACTTTGAGTTTATCATTACGAAAACTCATGCTAAAATGTTGAATCAATTGTCCTTGCTGGCACAGATGAGACTTTTATGTCTTTCTCAAGAGCCCACCTTGTGAGTTGTGAGATAGTGATGAGTATTCTTGAGGGCTGGTGTTGGACTGCTGGTAAGACCAAACTCAGATTGTTGTGATCTTCATAGCAGAAAATGGTGTTAGCCACGAGACTGCTGGTGATCTTAAGAGCTTGAACCTGGGTTATGAGCCAACTTTCAGCAATTAGAACCCTACTTAATACCTCAAGAAGCTCTCTAATAGAAACAACTATAGGTTAAGTAATGACGATTCTCCAAGCATCTTGTGGGCTGTCTCATAGAAGTTTAGGACTTAAATGAAAGAGGCGGAGAAGAGAAGCTTGGATGATTTCATTTGTATTAAATAAATTTGGACACATTTCATGCCCTTGTAGCCCCTTAAATTAGCCTCATATTGAGTTGGGCAGTCCTGGCTAACTATGGCTGGTGAGCCAAGTATCATAACAAACTTTATAATTCGAATCAATCACACACGGAAGCAATCGATCCAAACGCGCAGAACACCAACTCTTCTCTCGATTTAAAGGTCATGATGAGAAATGCATGCATGCCTGTAGTAGATGACCAAATTGTTTTGTGTTTTCATTTTTTAGAAAACAATGTTCTAAAAATCACTAGGCGTTAATCAAGCAATGGCCAAGGGATTAGCACCTAGGTGGTTTTGTATTTCAAGAACAACACATAAAGTATTGCCCACTAAGAGTTAAAGTACTTGGACTTTTAGAACTATCATAATGGTACATGGATTTACAAACCTGATCCAATTTTGATACCCGCCATCAATGACTTTGTTACTGGGTATGCCACCTTTTAAAGGTAAATATGTCTCTTAACAACAACAATTAGATCAATTACATAATTACCTAATTTGCTATGTACACATTCTCTCTCTTCAATTTTTTCAAAAACCAAAGCAGAACAGAATAGATGGACACCCAAGCTCCACCAACAGGGTGATCATCATGATCATCATATTGCAGCGGAATGGTGGCAACAATAATAGCCTTAACTTGGATTTAAGATTGGTGTATTTGAATCTTGGAGCAACTGGGTCGTCTGTGGCTCAAAATCAAATGGGGTCTTCAAGAATGGATTTTCTATGTGGTTTGTTGTCTGTGATTTTCTTTTGTAGGCTAGCCTCTTTGATTGATTCATCCATCATATGAAATGGAATGTCACTGGAGGTTTTGATTGATAAGACATATTCATCCATTATATGAAATGGAATGTCACTGGAGGTTTTGATTGATAAGACATACAAATACATACAAAGTTGGAGTAGAAGACTAGAAGCTGTTCAGATTCAATATTGCTTTTATTTTTTCAATTGTTTACTGTTGAGATCTAATCAGTGAGAGTCCTAGAGAGGAGGTCAACTATGGAATGGAATGGACTCGATCAAAACTCCACCGCCTCATCTCCGAATTCCAGTCCCTGACAGGGTCGATTGACTGAGACATGGGGCTGCTGCACTAAGTGTGAAGACCCGAAATTTAATTTAAATAAATTAAATGTAATTCAATATTTTTTCAATAATATGAATTATGAATTTTGGGCTTGCTTCGTATGTCATTGTGTGAGGAAAAGGGTTACGAATGAATTTTATTTTCGAAACGAACGTTATTTAGGGGGTCGTGAAAATTGACTTTTTATACAT
Source organism: Rosa persica (assembly GCA_025331145.1). Lineage (NCBI taxonomy): Eukaryota > Viridiplantae > Streptophyta > Magnoliopsida > Rosales > Rosaceae > Rosa > Rosa persica. The sequence continues at coordinate 20,894,172 of WFKR01000006.1, read as the reverse complement.
TCGAAATTTGGAAAAACTTCCTTCATGAAAGTTGTAGAGCCCGTCGATACGATCTCGTGCATATGTGGAACGTATTATTTGGAGTCCGTATGAATAAGTTATGAATATTTGAAAATTGAAATTTTTCTATAAATATCATGAAAATCAAAATTTTTCATGAAGGACAAAAAAATCACTTTTTTTCATTTCAGTCCCCCTCTCCTCTCTCCCTTTTGCACGTGCAGTTCTCCCCCCATCCGACCCGGTCCCGTCCCGACCGCTGCAGCCACGGGACCCTGGCCTCCCCGCCATCGCCCCAAGCCGCACAGCAGCTCCCTGCCCTCGATTTCGCCAGCCGCCGCTCCCCCGCCTGGATCGAAACATCTTTTGGAGCCACAAACCTGACCCGGCCGAAATTCACTTTTCCTGCGGTGCACGGGCCGATTGTCACGCCCGAATTTTAGAATAACAATTCAAAATCCGAAACATGAAAATACTACAAACTCAAAATAATCATCCTGAAAATTTTTCTTTTCTTAACATACTCACCACACAAAATAAAATCAAACCGAATTTAGTCTCGGTTAATTATTACAACTCAAATCCAAAATGTAATGTAAAGCTCTAAATGAGCATACACACCTCACAACTAAATAAATAACAAAACTGCTGTAACACCTAAGCAGCTCGGTCACCTCCCTGGTTATCCTGACCTGCAGGAATATCCGCTACACCATTGAATAGTGTACCGGGATTGCAACAACACAAAACCCGGTAAGCTTATGAAAGCTTGTATGAGTAAAAGAAGGGACTGTTACTTAATTTAATCTCATTTATTCCCACACACAGCAACACTCAATAATTTCCACATATGCAAATAATAACAATCTCAATCAACACCAATTCAATATATCAAGACAACCTAACTCACAACTTTCTCCACAACTCTCATCATCATATTTATAAAAATACCGTACTTGACAGACTAGAGCTCTAAGTGAATCGTAGCCCGTCACCTGGCCTAGGTTATGGCATCCGACATATTTATCAATTATTGTATTTCATCAATATGTATACCTATATACATATTTAGAACGTCCAATAATTCCACATACTCAACCAATCGTATCTCATCATCCACACTAGGATTAGAGCGTCCGATTACCCACACCAGTCATTACGTCGACCCTAAACCCATAAATGAACACAACTTATAATATCACATACTGAAATCAACCCAACCAAGATACATCATATTATTATGGAATTACACAATTGTAATATAATCAACTCATCAATTCTACTCAATCATATCATCACACAACAATCCACTCATCAATATATATTTTCCACGTAAATATATATATACGTAACCATCCACTCAGGAATGACCACTAATACCATCTATAGTTCACACAAGAAAATTATGAAATTCATTTGTATAGTTAAAATTCATTTTGCTTACCTATGGACCGTGGTGATTCAAGTCCATGAAATTTTAAAACAAATATTTAATCCGCAAATATTTTTCACACAATTACCAAAAATAAATAAATTAAAATGCTCGGTTCGTAATATGAACCACGTGAGTTTTACTCACCTCGAAACTCCCGCTGCGTCTTCAATATAATTATAATTTATAATTAACGCCGAATAGCCCACTCAAATAAAATCCGTCAATCACCTAATCAAATGTGATTCGAATTTAGCCAACAATTTCAACACATAATCTAACTACTAATTAACGGCTAGATTCTAATTTACATTAAAATCTGACGAGCGGTTTCTCACGAATCGCTCCCCTAATTACCGTTTTTCACATATACGAAGATCCAACGGTCGGATCTTCGCCCATGACCACACAAAGCCTCTGGGACAGTCATATGATCATCGTATAATACGCCGAAATTATCGTATTGAAACATAGAATCATAAAATGGACAGAAACTAAATTTTAGACCTCCGGAGGTGGCCGGAAAAGGCCGCCGGAGTTAGGGACAGAGCCGCCACCGACCACCGCCAATGGTGTCGGGGCCGAGCTTGTCCCCTTCGTTTCATCATTCTGGGCAACTTTCATAACTAGCACAAGACCTAAAAATGACGAGAAGGGATTGAAATTACCGATTTACAGTCGGCGGCCGGAAAAAATGAAGAAACCGGTGAGCTTGAAAACCGACGTGAAAACTGCAACCTCAGGCCCCGATCCCTTATGGAAACTTGTTCAAAACTTCCTTGCGAACTCAACAAGCCAAGAATCACAAGAAACGATCGTGTATAGCTCGAGATATCTTGTTCGAAAGTTTCGGTATTTCGATCCCTTCGGGTCGAGCTCCGATGAACGTGAAAACTTTCGACCCAGTTCCGGTCCTTCTTGGTGCTTGTAGAGGAAGTTGAGGCGAGCTCAATGAGACAAGAATCAAGTGAAATGGTGGAGTGTAGCTCGAGATATCAAGCTCGAACCGAAATCGGTGGTTTTCGGTTCGGGCCGTGCAGCCGCCGCCACAGGCCGTGCCGCCTTGTAAAACTGCCTCAGGGAGCTAGAGCAGCTCGAGACGAACGCTTGGGACTTGGTTTGAGGTCGAGAGGTGGTCTGTGGAGGGAGAACAATTAAGGAGAAGTTTTCTCTCCTTTTCGGACGATTTTGGTCGAGGAACGGAGGTTAGGGATGATGAATAGTGTTTTTCAGAAAATGCAAGGAGCCCGGACCAGATGATAGTTTTCTGAAAAATTAGCTAGGGTTTTTTCCTATTTATACTAGTTTCGGAAAAACTTCTTAAATCGATAACTAATCCAGAAAAAATCCGATCTTCGTGTTCCGCACGTGTACGAACTCGTATCGACGAGCTCTACAACTTTCATGAAGGAAGTTACTCCAAATTTTGTACGTAGAAAAAGTCGATTACTCGAATCGAGCATTTTGAGCTTTTCGTTAAAATAAACGTTTCGAAACTTTGATAATTGTAAAAATGAATTAGTATCGAACATAAATCGTGAAATCGCATAATAATCATTCGATACAATTACTCGAATTTAAAATGGAAATTGCGGGTATTACACCGATCCTCCCCATTTTCGTGATGTCCTCTTCCTCCTGATCATCCCCATATAAGCCTTGCATCACGATTTTGTGTGTGGAGCGAAAGATCAAGGATTGAAGTTTTTGATGGCTGAAATTCAATCTGAAAATTGATCAGAGGGCCGAGATTAATCCAACTTTAAAGCCCGATCTAGGACGTTCTAGACCTTATCTCAGAAAAAGTCAGGTACTTGACGGCTTGAGTTGACGAGCAATTGGATTATTGTGATTTGTATTTTAAGTGCAGACGCAGCGGGAGTTTCGAGGTGAGTAAAACTCACGTGGTTCATATTACGAACCGAATGCTTTGATTTATTTATTTTCGTAATTGTGTGAAAAATAGTATGGATTAAATATTTGTTTTAAAATCACATGGACTTGATCAACTACAGTCCATAGGTAAGTAAAATGAATTTTAATTATACAAATGAATTTCACTATTTTCTCGTGCGAACTATAGATGGTATTAGTGGTCATTCCTGAGTGGATGATTATGTGTGTATATATATATATATATATATTTATGTGAAATATATATATTGGTTGGTGTATTGTTGAGTGATGATATGATTGTCTTGGAATGATGATTTGGACATTATTTCAAATGCTTAAATTTCATAATAATATTGTGTATCTTGGTTGAGTTGATTTCATTTTGTGAAAACATATTGTTGTGCTCATTATGGATTTAGGGTCAACGTACTGACCGGTATGGGGGAATCGGGCGCTCTAATCCTAGGTGGATGATGAGATACGATTGGTTGAGTAAGTACGAGTATCAGACATTCTAAATATGTATATATGTATACATATTGATGAAATACGATAAACATAAATATGTTGGATGTCATAACTTAGGCCAGGTGACGGATTACGATTTAGTTAGAGCTCTAGTCTGTCAAATACCGTATTTTTATAAATACGATTTCGGGGTTTTGAGAAGAAATATGTGAGTTTAGGTTTTGTGTTCAATTGTTGATTCTTTGTGGATGTGGAAAGGTTGTGTGTTGACTTGGGTGAAAATGATTATGATCTAATTAAACAACCGTTCTTTCTTTTTACTTATACGAGCTTTCAAAAGCTTAGCAGGTTTTGTGTTATTACAATCCTGGTACACTATTCAAATAGTGTAGCGGATATTCTTACATGTCAGGATAACCAGGGAGGTGATCGTGCTGTTTAGGTGTTCAAGCATTTATTCTGCTCATTTAAAGTTTTACAATTAATTTTGTGAGTGAGTTGTAATAATTAACGGAGACTAAATTCGGTTCTTGAAATTAAATTGTGTGGTGAGGTTGTTAAGAAAAAAAAATTTCAGGATGGTTATTTTAAGTTGTAGTAATTCATGTTTCGGATTTTGAATCTTTATTCTAAAATTCGGAGCGTGATAGTTTGGTATCAGAGCGTAAGGTACATATTTGGTGATATGTCAATACTTTCTAAGTGATGGCCCGTCTGCAGCGGATCCCCATCATATGCTCTTAGGTATTAACAATGTCATTGGGTATGTGAGAGTGTTAGATTGGCTTAGAACGTTAGCATGTCATAAGAATTTTAGGCGTTGTCTTATATGCTTAGTTACTTGGTTAATATGGACTGGCATTTGACTTATGTCATGATTAAGTGTTATGCGTGTATTAACTAAGTATGCCCTGCTTATTAGGTAATGGAGATTGAGAGGAACGAAACTAGAGGTCGAGGTAAAGGCAGACCTCGTGGTAGGGGTAGAGGCCGAGGTAGGGATAGGGCCCCTCTTGTCGATGATGCATATGAGGCGGAGGTAGAGGGACCTTATGAAGATCAGGATATTCTGCCCATGGGCATGGTTGATGATCCTGCTCGCTTATTAGTACTAGCGAAGAAAATTATCCGCTTGAGAGCAACCAAGTTTGGATGAGGCACTGATCATATGGTTACAGATCGATGGATTGAGGATTTGCAGACCTACTTTGATCTGTTTGACTGTAGTGAAATTGATAAGAGGAAGCTAGCCGCTTTCATGCTGAAGGATGAGGTTAGAGTGTGGTGGAACGTCACACAGAGTAGTATTGAGGTATCTACCTGGACATGGGATGGCTTCGAGAGGCTGTTCAGAGAGAAGTACTTTCCAGCAGTTGTGAAGGAAAGGTTAGAACGGGAATTCCTCGCACTTGTACATGGGAAGATGACCGTGATTGAGTACGATGTGGAGTTCCCCAGGCTGTACAAGTATGTGAAGCAGACGGATGACGAAGACTTGGCTAAGTAGTTTCAGCGAGGGTTGAGTCCTTCGATTGAGCGTGATGTGGCCATCTTAGAGCTGAAGATGAAGAGAGAGATCTTGGCTAAGGCACAGATCATTGAGCAGCAGAACCTAATTCATAGAGAGAAAGAGTCTGCTGAGAGACACTTCCAGGGCAAGCGAAAAGCCATGGCATGAAGCAGTAGGTCCAGAGACTTCAGGGGTGGTTTCTGGAAGAAACGGAGAACTCAGTTCCAGCATCATGCCCCAGCTAGGGCAGCAGTAGCTCCTCCCATTCAGGCTATACCTATTTAGCAGATAGCACCAGTAGCTCCACTGAAGTGCTTTAACTGTGGCGAGCCGGGCCACATCTCTCGTGCATGCACGAAGCCATGTGGTAGGATATGCTATAGCTGTGGACAGATAGGGCATCAGGCCAGGGATTGTCCCCGAAATCAGGGTAGAGTGTAGGGAAACCAGTAGAGGCAGCTACCGCCTGCACCTACTAGAGTCTTTGCCATTGGTCAGGCAGGCACAGGGGTGGAAGGTACTTTATCTGTTATCACTATCTTGCTAGAGTACTGTTTGATACAGGAGCCTCACACTCCTTCATATCTAGTTCGGTTGTGGATGTGCTGGGTTTGATTGCTATGTCTCTTACTAGATCATTATGTGTTACATCACCTCTCGGTGTGTCTCTTGAGCTTAGCATGTTTTGTGATGATTGCCCTATTGGGATTGGTAGCAGAGAGTTCTCTGCATCTTTGATTGTGATTCCGGATCACACGTATGATGTGATTTTGGGTATGTATTGGTTGAGCCCGAACTATGCAGTGATTAATTGCTTTAGGATGATTGTGTCCTTCCATGTTCCTGGACAACCAGTGTTTCATTACGGTTGTCTGAAGTCTGACATCGCCATGAGGGCAAGGATTTTGGCCCATATTGAATCAGGGAGTAGTACTATATGTAAACATAAAACATTGATGCCTTTATATACTTGTTTATGACTAAACGTTATATAACATTTTAATCTAGGAGGGCCAAATTCAACTATATTGTTCATATAGTTGAACAATATCCCTGAACGTTATATAGTTGAACAATATCCAGGAACAGGAGCTGTCAAATAAATAAGAACGTTATATAGTTGAACAATATCCAGGAACAGGAGCTGTCAAATAAATAAGAACGTTATATAGTTGAAGAAAATCTAAGGTTATAGTCCCACAGATTCTTCATGTGAGGCTGATGGAGCTACTGACAGATAACGCTTACACAGCTTAGAATAATTAACCGCTTATAATATATGAGCTCTGGACGGATATATTATATTCATTGATTATAGTAATAATAGTTTTTAAGAAATCTTGGAATTTTAGTCTCATGGTAGCCAACATGACTGGAATTCTCAGCATTAATCATTGGCTCTGTTTCCATGTCATTGATGCTAAAAAGAATTGAGGCTAATGGTTTGTTTTCTTCTTGTTCTTCAGAGGCTGTAGCTCAGCTAGGCAAAATAAGCAGTTGAGGGGAGTAATTAAAATAAAGGTGTATGCATGCTGAGCAATTGGATTTGTATCTATATGTATGATGATTAGGTCAATCCTAATTTGGGACACACTGATTAAAGATCTATGGACCTTAATTAAACTCTTGGAAATTAAAACAAATTTACAACAACAACACTACTCTAATACCACCATACATTCAAAACCCAGATCCAAATCAAAATAAGCTTCGGAAAATACAGACACTTACCAGAGTTGGAGTATCAGTCTTGCAAATGTGCATTGTGGCCTCCATGTCTCCAAAGCAAAGAGACCTAAGTAAACCCAGTCAATTCAAATCAAACAAAGAACAATATCAGTGCCTCTAACAATCATAAACAAGTGAATTCTTAGATCATGAACAAAATCTTTCAGAGACTCTAAAAAGAAATAAAAATCAAAAGAGATGGAGAGAGAGCAGGAAGAACCCGGAATCTACAACCCCAGAAACAAAGAACAAAATGTGGAGGCCGGTTGGACCAATTGGGGTTCCAGTAATTAGATCCAACTCCTAACGAGTAATCACACAGTTCTTTTAGCATAAAAAAAAGTTCCTAAAGAAAAAACCCCAATCTAAAAAGGCATTCCATTTCCAGTTGGAGCCTTAATCACACAAACACAATAACCTAACTATTCAGTAAATTTCAGTCCTATGCGCCATAAGAATTGTAAAAATTTATGACAAAATTAATTTCGATTCTCAATTTCAAAACAAACCAGCAAAGTTTAAGTAAAATACCAGTAAATTTGAAGGCCAAGTCAGAAATGCAAGCCACCACGGGTTCTGATATCTCCATGCCACTTCTCTTCGCTACTTGGAGAACTAGAATTGAAAACTGAGAAAAAAAAAAACCAGAAATGAAATCAAAAGCTGTCGAATTAGTGAGTGCGAAGATTTTAGTACCTTCGGCATCGGCGATAGAGATGGTGGGGAGTATGAATCGATCTCTGACTACATCGCTCACTGAGTCTTCTTCTTCTCTCTCCATTTTCCTCTCTTTCTTCTAATTCTCTTCTTCTCGGACCTCGACCCTGTTTCGCCCTCGAATCCGGATTGCCGTCGCTTCCTGCCTCCGGCGTATTTCCTCTCCCGCCACTCCGCCTTCTGTTTCTTCCTCATGTCCTCACCCTCCAGAAGCTGGTACATGATCTTTGGCAAGTCCTTGAAGTAACCGAACTTGGAGGAGGACGTGAGGTTGCAGGCCTTGGGGTTTGGATTTGGGTTCAGGTGGCGGTGGAGCGGTGGTGGTGGGTGAGGGTTTGTGGAGCTCGGGAGGACCAAGAAGACTGGGAGGAGCCATGGTTCGATTTGTGTGAGCTAGCTAGCTGTGAAACTAGAGATGGAGAGAGGATGTAGATGAAGGAAGCAATGAGGGTAATAATGGCGGCGAGTTCGAGTGTGCTTAGGGTCCAGAATGGAGGTCAAGTTTGGGAGGAGCTCCAATTTGGGTGAGTTCAGAATGAAGGAATCTCGCTAGGGTTTTCTATTTCAGTTTTGGGTCGAGCGCAATTTTTTTTTCTAAGTGTGAAAGTTTTGAGTTTTAGTATCCGCTTCTTCATTTCACTTAAAAGACTTAGCGCTTTAACACCGGTCATTTTAAGAATTGATGTTAATCACATACATTTAAATCGGTATTTTCGTAAAATGATGTTAGATTACTTTTTTACATCGTGGGCAAGTGTGACCAATTTAAATGATGTGATGTAAATGAACAGATTTCTAGTAGTGAGTACTTCAAGGATTACAGGGATTCCTGTAGTTTTAGAGTATGCTGACGTGTTTCAGGAGATCCCTGGGTTACCTCCGAAAAGGGTAATGGACTTCTCAATTGATGTGATACCTGGTACTTCACCTGTATCGAAGGCACCCTATCGAATGGCACCAGCTGAATTTCAGGAGTTGAAGGTTCAGATTGAGGGATTATTTGTGCAATGGTTCATTAAGGCTAGTGTGTCTCCTTGGGGCACACCAGTGTTGTTTGTGAAGAAGAAGGATAATTCACTTCGGTTATGTGTGGATTATCGACAGCTGAAGAAGGTGACCATCAAGAACAGGTACCCTTTACCTAGGATTAATGACTTGTTCGATCAGCTTAGGGAGGCTACTGTGTTCTCAAAGTTTGATTTGAGATCTGGATATCATCAGTTAAGGGTGAAGGATGAAGATATTCCAAAGACGACGTTCAGGACCAGGTATGGACATTTTGAGTTCCTTGTCAATTGTTGATTCTTTGTGGATGTGGAAAGTGTTGTGACTTGACTTGGGTGAAAATAATTATGATTTAATTAAATAATCGTTTCTTCTTTTTACTCATACGAGCTTTCAAAATTTTACCTGGTTTCGAATGACAAAACCCCCAGCCGCCAAATCTTTATAGATAGATCCATCAAAGTTTATCTTTACATGATCATCTTTCGGAGGCTCCCATCTGATTGTGGATGGACAAGAGATTTTATGAGTTCCACAGAAGTTCATATTAAAAGCAGTAAAACTGCTTAGGATAGCAGTAGAGGATGCTATAACATTAGAAGGATTATGAGCTATTCCTCTGAAGATAAGGTCATTCCTTGTCTTCCAAACCTGCCAAAAAATGGTAATTATCTTGGTAAATAGATTACTCTGGAACGGTTGTTTCAGAAAAAGTTCCCAAAAAACACTTAGGCAACCCTCTTCCCAATTTACTGGGGAGTTTATGTCAGCAAGCTTCCAAACATCTTTTGTAAAATCAGAAAATTCAAACAGGTGATCAGTGGTCTCATTAAACCAAACTTGGAAAGTCTGTCCCTTGTCTTCAATCTCCTTTTAAGGAGCAGCCAGCCAAAATTTTCGGCTTTTGGGTGAATATTCAATTTCCAAAGCTTATTGATCAGGTCAATCTAGTTATGTTTTTGATAACCAACAAGTTGATGCCAAGTAGTAGATTTAACAATAAAGCGACCATTTGAGGAAGGTCCTGAAAATAAGTTATCTTTCTGGTCAGAAACCGGCAGAGGAATTCCAAGAATTTCCTTAACTATATGTAAATCTAGAACAAACAACAACTTAGGTTTATTCCAGGAGCCATGTAAATTATAATAATCTTCCATCTCCTCTAGATTAATTAAGTGTTTCCTGTCTTCAGGAATAAAATCAAAAAGAGGGTTATCAAGAACCAATTAGAAGTCTAGAATTTAATGCTCTTACAGTTTCCAATAATCCATCTCATACCCTTTAGAATCAGCTGTTTTGCATCTGGAATGCCCTTCCAAGCAATATATGTAATGACATAGATTTTTGTACTAATTTCTTGTAATTTTCAATTGAAGCAATTTACAAATCTTGTTTTGGTGCCTTGTTCTTATGTTAACTGTGAAATAGAAGTTATTTCGAATGAATAAATTGCTCAAAACGCTTCATTTCATCGGTTAACTTTTTATACTTTACAATTTTGTGAAAACTTCATTCATGGAAATCATAGAGCGCGTCGATACAAGTTCGTGAAAATACAGAAAAACATTCTATTTTTGAAAATTTCATGTAAACAGAAAAATTCTGAAATTATTTTCATAGTTTCCCCTACTGATCAGTTTCTGATTTTTGGAAACCCTAATTCTCTCCCAAAATTCCTTCAACCCGACCTGGACCGGTGTCCCCAAATCCGGTCCTATCTTCACCGTCCGGCAACCTTTGACAATGCCACCACCGCTGGCTAACTTGCTGCGTCGTCCCCGTTGTCCTATTAGTCTGGCTTCCACTGATTCAAGCCGGAAGTGATAGATCAAAATGCCATTTCAACGACAGCGTTGCCCCGATCAGAACTTCTGATTCTGGTGGTGGCTGGGCTTGAAATTTATCAAGTTTTGATGCTCTCCTCCTCTTGATCACATCCATAAAAGCCTTACAACTCGAATAGAAGTGTGGAGCTCAGAATCCCGATTTGAAGTTATTGAATTTTCAGTGGCAATCTTGGTCGATCCCTGCCGATTCAACCTTAGCTCTAGGTATAAAATTTGATCCTCTTGTTGTGATCTACATTCTGAACTGTTGGATTGTGCAGATTTGAAATTAAGGTAGTGGTGCATGGAGCCCACTCGCAGCCGCCTGTGGCGAAGCGTCCGGTCACTTTTCGTGCTTCTATTTTCTCTGTTGTATCCTACTTGTAGATGCGAGCATGTTGATATATTATGCGGTCATGTTATGATTGTTGAAGCATATTAGGTTTAATATCGTTTTAGTTTACTCGGTTTACGATCTATGAGGATCTAACCGTTGGATCATCGTATAATTTGAGAAGTTGATCCTAGAAGTCTTTCGGAGACATTGGGAGGTCTCGGAAGGAGTTTGTCCCCATTGATAAAAACTTCGGTTTTTGGTTCAAGTGCTCAGTTCGAACCGTAACCTATTTCGTTTTGTAGTCGTGTACTAAGTTGAGACTTTATTTTACTTAGGTTCTTGATGGGGTGTGTTCGATATGTTATCTAGTCTGGGAGATAAGGCACAACGGGATTTAGAGATGAGTAAAGCTCACGATGTTCATTTATGAACATAACAGAGTTGACTTTATTTGTTTTGGATTATTTGCTAAATGATGAAATCATTTTAGAAATAAATATTTGTTTTAAATTATACAAACTTGATCATCTATAGTTCATAGGTAAGTAAAATGAGGTTTTGTTATAAAAAAATGAATTTTCTCAAGTTTTACGATTATGAACTATAGTTGGTATTAGTGGCATTTATGAGTGGGTGACTACTTATATATATTTACATAAATATATACATGTACATATACATATATATATATATATATCTTGATGATGTGATATTGTGGTGAGATTCAATAATTGTGATTTTATTCATGTTATTGTTTTGAGAATTTAATCTTTTCAATATGGTAATATACACTATGCTAAAAAGGCCTTCAGACGACAGAACTGTTCTATCATCTGAACAAACCAAAATATGTCGTCTAGTACGGTGTCATGTCTTAGGGGTATCAGACGACAAAAGTGTTTTGTCGTCTGATTTTTCAGACGACATAAAAAAAAAAAACTCTTGTGTTGTCTGATGAGTTTTACATTTTGGGAACATTGTGATCTGTATCTTTAAAAACATTCAAACAACAGTTTTGTATTATCTGATAAACAAAACAACCATAGATTTTTGTATATACTATTGTGTGAAGCGTATTTGCAAGACAGATTTCTGGTTAATTGTGTGGTTTGAATGCCCTTAAGTAAGACAATGAAGACTCATATGCAGTGTCTTCTGGAAAACAACAATAATTAAATGTTGTGCAAATAGACTTTAAACAACAATTATCTGTGGTCGTAAAGCGCATCAGAGGACAATTAAATGTCGTTCTAATGTAGGTTTATATGACATTTAAGTGTTGTGTGAAAGGTTTTGAAATTATACGTATATGATGTTGGGAAATGGTTTAGACAATAGATATCATATTCTTTCTGTTATGTCAGTCTCATTACAACGACAATTTACTGTCGTTTGAAATTATTAGTATGACAAATATTTGTGGTCTGAATATAAAACGGACCACTAATAGTATGTACTATTTGTTGTCGTTATATGCTTTAGCCAATACTTTCATCTAACTTATGTTGTTGTTTTACCTTTTACACTACAATTTTATGTTGTCCCAATTCCCAAAAGACAATAGACTTCTAATTGGTTTTTGTGTTGTTTTTGTGCAGTTGCAACCACACGTTTTGGTATGCATGCATTCTGGAAATTAAAATTGGCTATTCCTGAAACCATAAAATCCACATCCAAAATCATTCATTGAAATTTTCATTAATCCACCGTTGTCTCATGTACACAAACCTAATCATCAGCATCAATTCTAAATGACCCATATCTACTAATCTAGGCAGCCAACAAAATATATGCATGCAGTACTGCTTGCTAATAAACCAGAAGCACTACACAATCTAGGTAACCAACTGCAATCTAGGTAACCAACTGAACAACATAGCAAAATAGCTAGCAGTACTGCAATCAAAATTTGTCCAATATGTATATATATCAACTGTGCATGTCCAAAAGTTGATGCTACATATCTCCAACTACTAGTTAACCTACACATTGGTGATATGAGTATTTTGATGCGATGTTTTAAATGTTATTTCCTCATATTTACTTAAATGAATCCTTCTTGTTTAGGAAAGTTACTATTTTTAGGAAGTTTCTAATTTTAGTAATAGTTTCTATTTCAGGTCCATGGAGCAAACAAAACTGAAATGAGCTCAAAAAGGGAAAGAAAAGCTAGAGAACGTTGAAGGGAGCATAAATGAGCTTAAATGAAGGAAATAAGTTTTCTTGTTTCAACCAGGAAACCCTGTTCAGAAAAGGAAACTTTGACAAATCAAGGCTCCTAAGCCAGCCAGGAAGTATGGTCGAATTAATGAAGAAAAATGATGTTGAAAGAAGAGTCCTGGAGTCACTAGGAGACTGTATGGGTTGAAGTGGACACATGGAGGGCCAAGAACCTTCTAGGTTAATGTGGATTTCAGGCAAAATGTTGAAAGCCCAATTAATTTTGGGTTGGTGGACGTAAGGAAGATATTTTTAGAAATTAAATCTAATTTTACTGTGGGAAATCATGAAGATAAAGTAAAAAATCAAGAGGAAAACAAGGAAACCGTTGTGTACTTACATGAGCCATTGTCTAGCATAATTAGCTACAATGAGCCACGCTCATACCATCGTCAGAAATACCAACTCCTACCATAAGAGTCACCTATGGGAACATAGCCAAGTAGGCTATTGCCTAGGCCCCAGCTTACTCCCAAATCACCGCTGACGCGCCGCCATGCGCCATGGCAACATAGCATCATAAGCTCCAGAAACCGAGAACTGAAGCATGTCAGTCCCACATCGAAAACATGGAGAAGATCAGCTCCCTCCCCACCTAAAAAAAGGTTCTCTTCTCTCTCCTCATTAATTACGCATCTATTACTTGTCTACTGTTATCCTGTTAACACAAATACATTAACTAACTTAGGCATCGGAGAAGAGAAGACCACCCGACGTGGTCTCCCTTTGATGCCCTCTTTGTATTTCACTTGACAGGTAGCGGGAATACTGATAATATCAAGTAATGGTCTGCTCACCGGACCTGCGTTGATCATAGTTTAGCTACCGCTGAATATTAAACATCAACATTGGCGGCGTCTGTGGGAATCTTTTGAACAAAAAGTCACCCCACCACCACCATGGCTAACGGTAGCGGGGAAAACGTCGAGGAGCAAGCGGACCAGTCCACCAACCCCAACCCCGCCAATCCCACTGCTAGCATTGACCCAGCAGTCAACGTTAACCCAGCACTATTCAACACTCCAACAAACCCTAGTATAGGTCCCCAGGGCTCATCCTAGGTCCAGCAGACCCAAACTGCAGCGGATGTCCAGTCGGGCAGCAGTCGCCCAACAGTCCAAGACCATGCCACTATGTACGAACTGGCACTGACGGACCTCCACAAAGCAAACAGGGAGCGCGAACAAGAGGGCCAGGAGAAGGCGGAAGCCCAAAAACAAGTGGCCACGCTAATGTCGAGGTTTGATGAATTGAAAAAGGCGCTGGAGGCAAACGCTAATACAGCACAGAACGAACAGTCATAGAGCACTAGACGCAATCGAGCCAACACCGGCAGAATTATACCTGTACGAATCGTACAGATGCAAGTACTGCTGAACCCGCCAGAATTACGGGGCCCACCTCCTCTGCCCCGCCTAATTATGGAGCAAGAAGTGGAATCACAACCAAATACCAACCGCTCGGCAGTCAGAGCTAGGACCGAAGGTAATCCACCTGCCGCCAGGCTCGGGTCAATCTGGCAAAATCTCAAAGCGGGGCCATCTCGCGATGCCACTGCCCTAATATTGGAAAGGATGCAGCAATTGGAGTATAGGCTAGTCCTGGCGGAGGCAAGTGTCCCAGCACCAACACCAAATTCGCTTTTCACATCTAGACCAGGGCCATTCAGTGCTAGAATCCTGCAGGCCATCAGACCAGCACACGCAAAGACACCAAAGATGTCACATTACAGCGGCACGTCTGACCCATTCGTCCACATGGACACCTTCAAAAAGGTCACCAATAACAAGGGATTTGATGACGTCACCCTCTACCACTTGTTCAGTGAAACATTGGATTGTAAGGCAATGAGCTGGTTCTTTGAATGCCCGCCAGGATCCATCGACTCATTTCAAGGATTGTCAAATGCTTTCCTTGCTCGGTTCATCCTGTTGGCCGCCGGACATCACAACACAACTCAGCTGTTCAACCTCAAGTAGGGGACAGCAGAATCATTGAAGGCTTTTGTCACCAGATGGCGGGCCGCAACGTCTCAGTGCCGCGATCTTGATAAGATAATGGCAAAGGACCATTCCTCTATCACCTCAATTACATTCATTCAAACGCCGCTTACGACCATGTCATGAGCGAGGCTGTCATCCATGCACAAGCGGAATTCATCACGTATGGAGAGAGCCCACCACCACCACCAACAACTGTAAAGGCAGCCCAGCCCGCCGCTACCCATCGGGAAACCGCTAGCAAGACCACCGCTACGCCACCATTTGACAAGAAGAGAGAGTGGCACAAGGCAATTACCAGAGCAAGCGGTAGAGGGACTAACATTACAATAGGGGCAACCGCTCATCTCAGGGGGATAACTGTAATAAGACGGAGCCCCCCTAGCGGCATGCAGTATTTACAGTCCTCACAGCATCGATCAGATACCGCTACCACCCCCGAGAAAGTACCCAAGGGTGGGAAAACCCAAAAACACTGGCAAATGATGTAAATACCACGAGGACAGCAGACACAATACCAACAACTGCCACGCCCTCAAAACAGCCATCGAAACTTTATACCGAGACGGTAAGATGGAGCAATTCAAAGTGGGCCAACCGCCACCTGTGATCGCCAACATTGAACCAATGGGCCGCATCATCACCATCAACGGTGGTGCCCAAATCGTCAACATGTCTCATAGGGTAAAGAAATGCTATGCGCGTGCTAACCACCCCAACTAAATTTACAACATCCGCTATGAGAGGTCCGCAAAACTGCTAAAGGTTGGTTGGGAACCCATTACCTTCTCAGAGAGCGCGGAGTACATTTGCCCCACAATGATCCGTTTTTAATCGATGCCATACTCGGTAAATGATCAGTAGGAAGAGTCCCTGTCGACAGCGGTTCCGCTGTAAATGTCATCTTCAACGGTTGTTACAGCAAACTCCTACTAAATAGGAAATTACTACAGGATCATGAGCCATTGCTTAGCTTCTCCAGTGACGTCACACAACATTTGGGTTCGGACTACATGCGAGTAGTTATTGGCATTAGCCCACGAACGGTAGAAATCCACACAGATTTCATCATTGTAGACTGTTTCAGCTCGTATAATGCCATCATTGGTCGACCGGTGCTCAACAAGCTCAAGTGCATTATAGCAGGATATATGCTTCTCATGAAATTTCCTACGCCCAATGAGACAGGCTGTGTCAAGGGAAGTCAGCAACTGGCACGGGAATGTTATTCCATAACCGTGGCACGCTCGGTGCGCCGCTATGAGATCTTAACGGTGGGAAACCATGCACCAGCACCAAACATCCTTGAGGACCCTAGGGAGGATGAGAAGAAATATGTAAAAAAAGTGTCTGTCAACCCAGAAACTTCCTTGAAGATCATCAACATCTCAGACAAACATCCTGAGCGGACAGTCCGCATCGGTGCTCAGCTTGACCAAGCGATAGCGGATGAGCTCACCCAATTTCTGCGTGACAACGCAGCCGTCTTTGCATGGTCCTACGCGGACATGCCAGGCATCTGCCTTGAGATCATAACCCACAAATTCAGCATCAAACCATCCTCCTACCCTGTCAAGCAGTGGGGTAGGGCCTTTGAGGAGGAAAGGTATCGAGCAATAGGGGAAGAGGTTGCCAAGCTCCTAAACATTGGATTCCTCCGCCAAGTCAACTACCCCAGTGGATATCCAACTTGGTCATGGTCAAAAAGCCTAGCGGAAAGTGGAGGATGTGTGTCGACTTCAAGAGCCTCAACAAGGCCTACCCCAAGGACAGCTTCCCGCTACCTCGCATAGACCAACTGGTCGATGCAACCGCTGGACAAGAGGTACTCAGCATGATGGACGCATTCTCGGTGACCAAGAGTGCCACCTCCTTCACCACCGACAAGGGCCTATACTGCTACAATGTCATGCCTTTCGGTCTGAAGAACACTGGAGTAACTTACCAGCGGTTGATGAATGCAATGTTCGCTGAACATCTGGGAAGAATCATTGAGGTCTACGTGGACGACATGTTGGTAAAAAACATAAAAGCTAGCGAACACGTAGCAAACATCAGAATCATATTCACCATTCTCTTGGCTTACGGCATGCGCCTCAACCTAGAAAAATGTTTCTTTGGTGTCACCGCTAGCAAATTTCTTGGTTACATAGTCAGTGAACAGGGCATAGAAGCCAATCCTGATAAGGTGCAGGCCATCCTTAACATGAAGGCTCCAGAGTGGAAGAAGCACGTTCAAAGCCTCTAGGGCGAACTAACAGCACTTTCTCGGTTTATCTCCAGACTTACTGACAGATGTCTCCCATTCTTCAAAGTGCTGAAGACAACCCACAAGAAGGTCATCGACTGGAACACGGACTGTGATGCAGCATTCCAAAGCTTGAAAGAGTACCTGGTAGCGGTCCTACTCCTTTCTATTCCTATACAACTGGAGACATTGTATATATACCTAGCGGTATCATAATCAGCGGTAAGCTGTGCCATTGTCTGGTGGGACGGTCACGAGGAGCTCCCCTTATTCTACGCCGGCAGAGGTATGAACGGGGCAGAAACAAGATATCCCCCACTAGAGCAGCTCGCTCTCCCACTCATCCTCGTCGCCAGATGCCTCTACCAATACTTTCAGGCCCACACAATCCATGTCCTAACAAATCAGCCGCTAAGATAGGTAATGCAGAACCCTGAACACTAGGGACGCCTCAGCAAGTGGGCCATCGAGCATAGCTAGTTTGACATCGACTACAAGCCTAGCACCGCCATGAAAGACCAAGCGGTGGCGGACTTCATTGCTGAGCTCACGGAGCGTCAGGTTGTAAATGACAGAGAAGCTGAGCTCGACACATAAATAATAACCACTGACGACCCAGCCCCCCAGTACTCAGACTGGAACTTACACGTCGACGGCTCCGCTTGTGCAAAGGCCAGAGGCGCCGGCGTCATCTTGACAGGGTCGGGGGGACTGAACATGGAATACGCATTAAAGTTCAATTTCAAAGCCTCTAACAACATGGCGGAGTACGATGCACTCATTGTTGGCCTACTCCTTGCCATCGATTCTGGGGCTCACAGCATCAACATATTTAGTGACTCCCAGCTAGTCGTTAACCAAGTCAACGATAGTTTCCAAGCTAAGGATCAACAGCTAGCGGTATACTTGGGATACGTCAAGATGCTACTCAAAAAATTCAACTTCCACACCATTACACAGATCCATAGGGAAAGAACGCCAAGGCTGATTCACTGGCAAGACTGGCAACCGCTCAACCACATCAAAGTCCGGCGGACACAAGGGTGGAAAGTCTTGACAGACCAAGCATCACAAAAATCCTAGCGGAGATTTTTAACATTGAAGTTGGGCCCAGTTGGATGGATGAAATCATCGAGTATAAATGCAATGAGACTCTTCCAGCGGATAAAGTCAAAGCACGACAACTCTAGTGGAGAGCAACCCGCTACAACATCCAGAAAGGCAAAATTTACCCCCAAAGTTTCACTCACCCCAACCTCTGGTGTCTAACCCCAGAGGAAGGAAAGGTTGTACTTACAAAAATACACGGTGGGGAATGTGGAAACCACTCGGGTGCCAGATCTCTGGCCAACCGCACAATGCGACAGGGCCACTTTTGGCCTACGCTCAGCAACGACGCCAGAAAGATATCGAAGTCCTGCCACAATTTTCAACAATATGCTGACCTCCCACACACCCCGGCGGAACCCCTTTCAATCATCATTGGCCCATGGATTCACTCAACTTGGGACCTGGACTTAATAGGAAAGTTCCCAACCGCAAAAGGACAGTTCAAGTACATCATCGTCGCCATCGACTACAATAGCAAGTGGATAGAGGCGGAACCTCTAACAGCAATCACTATCGCCAAGCTAATTCACTTCCTCTGGAAGAACATCTACTGCCGCTATGGTGTCCCTCATACAATCATCACAGACAACGACACACAGTCCAACAACAAGGAGCTCTTATCCTTCACCGCCAACTTAGGCACCAGGATGAGTTTTGCATCTGTCGCTCACCCCCAAACCAATGGCCAGGTCGAGCCAGCAAACAAGATAATAAAAAAACTGCTAAGAAAGAAACTCGACGACGCCAAAGGTTTATAGGCAGAAAAACTGCCTGAAGTCCTGTGGGCCGTCAGGACTACCCCAACTTCCGCCACTAGTGAAAAACCATTCTGCATGATGTTCTGAACAGAAGCTATCCTACCTATTGAGGTCATTCAACCCACTACTAGAGTAGAAGGCTACTGCCCTGAGACCCATGGCGAAGACGTCAGCCTAGACAAGGGCCTCCTAGAGGAAAAACGACACAAGGCCCATTTGCACAATTTACAAAACAAACAGCAGATATCGCGTTTCTACAACACCAGGGTCAAGGCCCGGAACCTCCAACTGGGGGACTGGGTAATGAAGGAGGTCATCCCACCACCAACGGCACTCCACCCAACTTGGGAAGGTCCATACAAAATTATGGAAGTTGTTAGCCCGACACCTTCTACTTAATGGACAAGGATGGCGTCACAGCGACCCACCCTTAGAATATCGAACACCTTCGATATTACTACAAATAGTCATGTCGCTACCCAAGAGCATCGTGACTTGGCTAAATTTTTGTTCAATATTTAGCTAAGGGAAGCTACCTAACGGGTACAACCCCACTTTTGTAAACGCTGATCCGTCAGTTACCAATGAAACGAGGAATTATTCAAACCATTGTTGCCAAGCCCATGCACAAGAATTAACTGGCAATGCCAACAAAATTTGGCGAACCACGTCCGCTATATCGTGCACTTGGAACAATTTTAATTCCTTTAATGTTTCGATTAGTTAACACACAGGTCAAGGCTCTAACAGTATGGCGGCATGCAACCAACACAAATCAATGACGAGTACTACAGCAAAAATCTTGAAATCAAATAACCAGTTGAATTTATTAGGGATCGGGATTCCCCACCCAAAGATGTTTCCAAAAATTACAACAGTCTTAGCGGCGACAAAAAAAAAAGAAAAAAAGAAGAGAGGTCTCAGCGGCACTACAGTGGCCGATCTTCATGGGTTCTGGGAAGCTGCAGTGCCATCCTCGCCTGCCAGCAGCGGTTGTTGATCCAACCGGGCAACCGCATCCTTCAACCTCTTCACCTTCGCAGACTTGGTGGCAAAGTCTCGCTGAAGGATCTCAATCTTCTCGAGCCATGTCCTGCTGCAGCGTAGAGACGTCGTTATTCAGCTCGAGATCACGCTCGACAGCGACAGACAGCTTGCCACGGGCATCTAACAGATCACATTCAGCCTTAGACAGGCATCGCTCAGCCTCCGACAGTCTCTCTTTGGCTCCCGCCAACTCCCCCTGGAGACCGCCAATCTCCTCCCTCAGCTATCGCTCAGTGCGGGGCTGACTCGATGCCGCCAGAAACCACTGATGCAACCCAACAGACAAGTGCCCAAAGGCAGAGCTGAAGGGCAACTGATTAAGGGCTGTGGAGCGAACAACCTCCTCCAGGCCATCGAACCCCAGCCTCTCACACTGGTGATACAAATGCTCCGACTCAATGTCCATCAGAAACTCGGTATAGGTGGCAAACGAGTCTAGGTCACTCGTCCAAGCCCTCCCCCCCCCCCCAGCGGAGACGGTCGCCTCTGGAACAACTTGCTTTAACTTCTTCTGTTGGCGAGCCCCTATGGTCTCCTCCCCTTCCGCCTCGTCATTCTGACGTTGCTTCTTTTGCAACACTTGCGTAGCACCAGCGGCGACAGACCTTGAGGCCGCCTGTGGCTCCAACTCCGTAATCGTAACCAGTGCCTTCGTGGCCACCGTTTTCTCCTTTTAGGACCCACGCCGGGTGGTGGCCACTCTCTCCCTCGTCTACATAGTGGATGCAGGAGTCGACCTCCGGCCAGCAACACCGCGACCAACCGCAACCCCCGCCTGAATGACTAGCAAACCGTCGGCACCAAGATGGGAGTGGTGAGGCATCGGCAACACCACAAGCACCTCAGACTGGCTCAGCGCTAGTGTCTCCAGGTCGACCACAGTCTTTTGGGCCACCAGCTCTTGAGCGTACATGCTCTCCAAAAATTCGTTCATCTCTGCATGGTCCATTGCCTTGGCAAAAGCGTCTTGGCTCCTTCTATTTCCCGACGGGGATTCTACAAAAACAAATAACAAGTTAGCCCGCTGCAAACTGGACTAGAGAACAAATCACCGAAAGTTACCTACCAAGGGCGCGAGTCAACTCTTGGGCGACCAACAATTCCCAACCAGTGAGAAGCCTAAGGTCAAGCAGGTTACGGTTCTGGCAACACCCTCTAATCTTCACCATGCGGCATTCCTCTTCGCGAGTCAGGTTGTAACGCAAGCACGCTACAAAAAAAAAGTGAGGCGATTAGAATTATAGGAGTGAACCAAGCAAAGCCAAAATCTAGAGTGGCGGAGGTCGACGACAACCTCTGATGGGCTGAAACTCCTACTTAATCCAAAAGGTCGGCGGCCCCTCATTCAGCCCCTCTTGGTATTCCCACCCTTCGGTGGCAACGTAGAAGGTCCCCCGCCAGTGTGACATAGAATACCTTCATGTTCTCGATTAACTTGGGTGCCCCTTGTCGCCGACTCAAATTCACTTAACCGCTACAACCTCGGCGCCTCGCATACACCAACTCAAAGAAATGAAGTACCTCTGTCATGGTTGGACCCTCACAACCGGATAGGTGCCATAACGAGTTCAGCGCCATTAGCAACCGCCATATGTTGGGACAAATCTGCCCAAAGGCGAGGCCAAACTTGCAAACCAAAATCTGGACATTGGGGAGCAACAGAAGAGTCACACCTTGGCGGAAGATGGCCTTATGAACAGCAGCGTACCCAGCAGGCAAGATTGATGCTCTCTCATTAGCAGCTGGCGGACGCAACTTCACCACTCTAGGTAGGTGATACGCCCGCTTCAGGCGGCTGACCGAGGCGGATTCCACTTCCTCTCCGCCGACGTCCCCCCCCCCACCCCCATCAGTGGAACCACTAGCTATGCTATTGCTCGCTAGCCTCTCCTCACGCCGCTCGAGTCCGCCATTATCCTCCATGGTCTTAGAACTCTCCGGCGCCCACCTCGAGCCATGGTCACGTCCCCAGGTATGGTTTGTAAGGGTTCGATGTCTAGCGGTTCCAACAGTGAGGTTCCTGCAGTGGCAGACGGACACAACGAATCAATAAATATCCAATCCACCTCGCTAAACAACACGTCAGACTCGGAATCCTCACTGCTCGAATCTCTACGACGCTAGCCATCACAAACCCTAAAACCCAAACCAGTTAGTTCACACAAGATCTAAGATACCCCTACGGTAATTTTCATCCAGGAATGTCAAGAACAGTTACCCAGATTTGACCAAAACACTAACACCAACCCACACTAACCTAGATTCGACCATCTAGCAAAAATCCCTAAACTTCATCTCTGTCAAAAACACCAGAAGAGACCCCGAAAATGCATGTTGCACCCTCAGAACACACCAACGAGACACAAAAACCACTCAAATCGAAAATCCAGAAAGTACCAGAGTAAAACAGAAGCAAAAAAAAAAACTGAAAAGGCTCAGAATGACTAACCTACCGGTGTGGGAAATCAGGAGCATTCGAAATCTACACCTTCACTTCCGGGGATCCCTTGCGCACCAAAACACCGATCTCTCTCTTGAGTGGCAAAAGTCACATCTCGATTGCCAAAGAACAGAGCTTAAGGACGACGAGAAAGTTTGAAGAAGAGATAATGGCGACAACCTCCAGTTTTCCCCCCTTTTAATGTCAACATCAGTCAAATCCAGGCTGTCCGCCAAAAAGCGACTTCACTCTCCAGCCACACATGTGTCCCACGATCGCATTCAGTTTCTGGAATAACCGAGGCGTCGCCTCGGAGATTGAGTCTATAATTACTCGCATTAATGATGAAGAGACGGGCGTGCTCAGAACTCATAATCCCAAACGTTAGACTGACGCATGACGGCCACGTGGCAGAAGCCATCAAAGGGGGCGAGTATACCAATTGTCCAAGTTCAGTGCCCCTACGCTAGAGGGAACCCCTCCCTCCTTATCTTTACAAGCTACGCACAACACCGCTAGCGGAACTTCTCTCTCCTTATCTTGCAAGCGAGTCTCCGCTACGCGCAACACCGCTAGCGGAACTTCTTGCTCCTTATCTTGCAAGCGAAACACCGCTACGAGCAACTAGAGAAACTTCTTCCTCTTGTCTTGCAAGCGAGTCTCCGCTACATGTAACACTACTAGCGAAACTTCTCCCACTTAGCCTAGAAGCGAGACTCTGCTAACATTAATCCCCGTGGCGCTACCGCCCCCTTATTCTCGGTGGAGGTATTCCCGCCTCTTCCATTTCCTCAGGCTACGCCTCACTTACAATGACCGCCACGCGACGTTGCAGTAAAACCATGGTCCTCTGGGACAAATACGGGGACATGTCAACAATCTTTGATGGCCCTGATCAGGCACGTTGACCCCTGCCACTTGGGTATCAAAGCTTGGGCTCACTACCCAACACCCTCTGTTCAACATAAATCCCCTCAACAAACAACACACAGACCAAACGGAGGTCTATCTTAGCCGGGGAGTGGGGGACTCCCTGGGGGGCCTAGCAGGGGGCCCACCCGAAAAGGGTATAAAGCGTTTGCTCAATCAGTCCATAGTTAACAACGCACTGACACTAATTATGCTTTGCAAGTCTAGCAGGAGTAACGCTTCAAACCGCTAGGCAACTCCCCAACCAAGATGGCCCTCCTTGACTGGGGACTTGGGGGACTTGTACTTACATGAGCATTTGCCTAGCATAATTAGCTACAAGGAGCCACGCTCATACCATCGCCAGAAATACCAGCTCCCTCTATAGGAGTCACCTATGAGACCATAGCCAAGTAGGCTACTGCCTAGGCCCCGGCTTACTCCCAGATCACCACTGAGGCGCCGCCACGCGTCACGCCAACACAGCATCAGAAGCTCCAAAAACTGAGAACTGAAGCATGTCAGTCCCACATCGAAAACATGGAGAAGATCAGCTCCCTCCCCACCTATAAAAGGTTATCTCCTCTCTCCTCATTAATTACGCATCTACTACTTGTCTACTGTTATCCTATCAATACAAATACATTAACTAACTTAGGCATCGGAGAAGAGAAGACCGCCCGTCTGACGCCCTCTTTGTATTTCACTTGACAGGTAGCGGGAATACTGATAATCTCAAGTAACGGTCCGCTCACCGGACCTGCGTTGATCATAATTTAGCTACCGCTGAATATTAAACATCAACACGTTGGAAATAATCTTGGGAGAGTTTCAAGAGATTATGCAACAAGAAAAGGCTCAAAACAAGTCCAGATTCGTTCCTTAAATTCCTCGAGATATGTTGGTCGAAATTAAAGAATAAAATCTGCATTTTTCCATGAAAATCAAGAGAAAATCAATGGGAGGACGTTGAGATAATCAAGGGAGAGATTTATGGGAGAAAAGGTCCAAAATGCTTCCAGATACATTGTCTAGGTTCATGCCTAGATATTTGGCCGAAAATTGTGAAAAAAATCAGATTAAATCATTGAAAATTTGGCAACAATATAATCGGGATTGATTTTGGAGCTTTTTGATTGGTTGGATGACACAACAGAACTAATGTGGCGCTACGTGATTGGTCGAAGCTGTGTGGCATTATCAGATTAATTCTTTGGGAAATTCAAAGAAGGATCATGAAGCTTGGCCGTCCCCCTATATAAACCCCCCCCCCCCCTATGCTAGACATTTGAAACACACATTCTCATTCAGAAATTCTCGATAAAGTCATAAGCTCTCCCTCTCTCTCCATTCTCTAGTTCAAGTTCTGCGTTTTCAAGCAAGAAGAGAAAGAAGAAGAAGAAGGAGCCGTGAAGACCAAGCCTCCATCATCTACCCTTGAAGCTGTGAAGACTTGAAGACTTGAAGACTTGTTTTCAAGATTCAAATTTAACGTTCAAGCTCTCCATCTCCATCTCCACTCACAGTGTAATTCATTCATTTTCCTTGTAATCACTTTTGATTATTCCTTGTTTGAATTCGTATGAATTTGTTCTAGTTAACAATAACTTTTGGGAAAAAGTTTAAGCCCAATTTCGATGATTGAATAAAGTTTTCAAATTCCATAATTGTGTGACAGAAAACTTTTATATGTTTATCGTTTTTGGGTTGACACTTATAGGGTTTACATATAATTGGTGCTAGATTTAAGTTAATGATTCATCTAATAGTTTTGTGAACTTAAATCAAAATTAGTAAAGGCTTCGGACAAAGATCGAATTCAATTGAAGAGGATTGCAAATAGATGAACTTATTCATACTAGGTTGTGCACTTAAGTTGATAACCTTTCTCTATGCTTCTTGTGTTAAACATGTGTTGATTAGCTAGCTTTCTAGACTTTGATTGCATGTTTAATATGATCTAGGTGCTTTCATTTAGATTAATTAGTAAAGGAAAGTAAAATATGGGAAATCGTTTGCTTTCTAACGTTTCACATGATCAACTTCTTTCTCATGACTTAGATGTACAATTATAGGATTTGATTCGAATTTGATGATGGAATCGGTTTTGATCTTTGTTTCTTACGTTTCATTCTTGTACATGTGTTTTACATTTTCTTTCTTTTATTTATTTTAATTTTTGAAATTCTATCTAAACCCCCCCCCCTCCCCGGTTTCGTTGTATATTCTCTGTATATTTTTGTAAATATTTTACTTTGTAAATAATTCTTTACTTGTTTTACAATGACAGGTGTACCCTCAATCCCCGGCTTAGAACGATACCCTACTTATTCTATACTACTATCTAATGCAGGATTTAAATTGCCCATTTGTTTTTAGCGTATCAACTAGTTATCTTTGAACTTAAGAACATATTTTGCCTACTCTGTCCAAACAACATCAACATTCTCCATTGTGTAACATTGACTAGAAAGCGTGCCCGCGCTTTCCTGCAGATAGGGTATCTGATAGTAGAAGTTGAAATGGATCACAATATGCTCTAAAACTGCTGACATTCACAGATTCGTCAAACCTGGATAATCAACCAGAGAATCAGACTTGTAGAAAATCTGAATCAAATATATTATCAGAAGAGGTATGATGAACTGTAAATGTATATTTATTTTGCCAATTGAAATGTAAGTTGTTGCCAAGAAATAAAATAAAGTGAGATGTGTTTGCTGCTTAAGGCGATAATTTAACCGCTAAAATTTGCACGTTAGTGTGTGTGTGTGTGTACACACTTACATATATGAATGGATCTTCTCTGAAAAGTCCACATACAGGGAAAGAGAGACTCATCAAGAAGGTTGCAAGAGAAAGATAGAATGGCATGAACTCGATGCTCCTTCTCTTGATCACTAATTTCTGAAATAATGGATATATGTTAAATCACATGTGTGGTAAATGTGAAATTAAAGCAACTCAGAAATTGCAGTGTCTGAAAGCAAGTTAAAAGTGATCTGTTAGCGGTGAAGTAAACATTGAGATAACTGAAAAAACACTCGAATATCTGATAAATGTTTGCCTTCCATCATAGTGTAAAACTCTTAAGCTCACAAAGACTATTTATTTTGTTTTAAAAATTCTGGTATTAGTTTTGCCTAACAGTAATTAAAGCAAGGTAAAGAAATGCCTATCAAGGGAAAGAACTAACATGAGGAATGAAGTAGATGCCTTTGATCAATCATACCTGCTTTCTAACATGCTTATGGATTGGATTGCGAAAAACTGATCAGCTATTGCTCGAAACTGCAGCATGTTGACCAAGTATATAAAAATCATAGGTGCAGTATGTTTGATTTAATCCAAGCAAACAAATAAATTGAGGTGACATATATGTCTGGTATTGAACCTGGCAATTTCCATCACCCTCAATTTGCAGCTCAGATAGATCATAGGTAGCCAACCTGAATAAATAAACAAACATTACTATCTAGTATATTCCAAATTTAAGTTTATTTTTCTGCTATACTATCAGCCGTTATGAACCCAAGTATTAGGCCAGTTGCAACAACCAGAGATCCCTCATATGCTTCTTTCCAGTACACCAAAAAATAGTGATTGCATTTTATTACAATAAGGCATGACATTCTAGCTTAAAACTATTAGCTGACTTAGATAGATATGGTGTAAACTCTTCTAAAGAAAGGATTCAAATTAAGTACTATCACTGATACAAATCAAATCACGTTTCATATCACTACTATTCTTCAATTAGGAACTGAAAGTTTACCAATTAAAAGTGAAAAAATATATTAGTATCATCATATACAATACCTTTGCAGACTAATCTCAGTAAAAACAAATAGCAAAGACCCTTTTAGCAATTATATGAGAAGTCAACCCATCCAATAACAAAGAAAAAAAATGAATGAATAGCAAAATCAATTGTCACAGGGAACAAAGTTTTCGACATCAATTGATTAATCTACGTAGAAAGACGAAGGTAGATAATTTCATAATAGAAATCAATTGATTGTATGAAAGGGAAATTTTACCCAGTCTTCGGCGATGTTGATTGTGACGGATAAGCCTGATATTGCATAACAGTAGATGGTGACTTTGATGGAGGCTTCTCGAATTGGAAAGCAGCTGGAGATGTCGGTTTTATACAGAGGGTTTCAGAGCAAAATTGTAATCCGGAGTGAATCCCTTTTCAACATTGTATGTCTCTACTCCAAATTTTTGAAAGGGAATACTCATTATCATCCTGCGAACTAAAATATTTTTTTACGATCTTAAGGTTGAAAATAAAAAACGAAAGCCAGCAAAAAGAGTTCCAATAAAATTCAAGTCTAAACTTTTCTACTATGTTACAGAGAATGTCCAAACTTAAAGTCTCAAACTTTCAATCACAAAGCTTGATACTTGATTCTAGTCTGTGATTTTATATAGCCAATAAAATCAGTAAACCAAATATGTTTGATTAAGGACCTCGAAGATTGTAGAACCTACTATTATGCTAGACCTATTCAACAAAAACAGAACAGGAACACGCGCCAAAAGCTTATTGCTATCATTCAAAAACAAAACAATGAGCCACTAAGGACTAAGGAGTGACACAACCAATGCAACCAAAAGCACAGTATATATTCAAGCAATTGCAGCAAAACTCTCAATTTCAAGCTACAGATCTCATTTTGATCAAACCTTTTAATCTAAAGGGCCCCTAATCTTGTGACTATCAGATATGCAATGCAATACCACATTAGAAAAGGCAATGTAATTGTAAATAAGAAGGCTCACCTATTTTAAAACCATTATATTCAATGATTGAAACATCTGGTCTTGCAATTTCTTTGCTCTCGGAATCCATCGATATGCCAAGGCATCCACCCTGTTTAAAACCAATTGTCAGGCATAAATCTCAAAACCAATATATGATCAAGGTTACATTGTTGGAAACTAAAGAGCAAAAATTATTATATTTGTAGGATTACATCTCAGACGAAGACACACGAACATAGACCACTTGCAGAATGTATACAATTGTCACTATTCAGTCAAAAGTGGAAATGAGTAATTCTCCCAACTGAAGAAATCAAAAAGCAGAAAGCTGAAAACACCCGAGACTACCAAACTCTATATACCAACATTAGTAAAAGAGAAAAAAAAAATTATGCGTATAGGGATGCAAAATGGAAATGAAACTGCTCAATTCTATAAATACTCCATGATGCTTCAAAGAATATGAAAGTTCCTATCTTTACACACCAAACCCAATCATAATACTCCTACCATTTAGTTTTATTTGCTGAAATTAACAAAACCTAGAAACAGTTTTTATGGAAACAAATAAACAGGTTTTGTTTTTAAATATATTTCAGTTTCAAATTGGATAATAGAAAGCGAAAGTTTACTTAGTCTAAAAGAAACTAGTCAAATGCGGAGCTACAAGCACAGAAAAAAAAAACCAAATTCACAGTCAAAGCCAAATACATTCATATCAATTAGTGTTGTGCAGTGAAGAACAATAAACTGACCCTAATGCATTCAAAGACCTTAATGAAAGAATCTGAGAGTGAGCACTGAGCAACATTACCAGCCAAATTCCACAAACCCTAACCCTGTGGAAGGAGACCACCAAATTCAGTCTTAGATGAACAATTTTCAAGTATAAAACTGACATAGCGAAGAAAGTTGATGACAAATCTACATTAATATTGCTGACAATTTTTCAATATCAGTAGCCAAGAAGACACATGATTTTTATTGATCCCATTAATTATACATAACAAAAGCTACATCCGAGTCATCTGACTATTGAAACAAAGTTGGAAACATGCATAGATCATCCAATTTTCATGTGTCATCATTCAGATTCCAAACTTTCAAACAATTGATGATGCCCACAAGAAAAGGCTCACTACCAATTGAAAGACCCAAATTCTACCACGCATGAACATATTTAGGTATTTAGTTGGGAAAACGTAATGATATTTATCATTCATATTTGATAAAACCAGTCAACCCAACATCTAGTAGTCTCTTGACAAATTAACCAAATTGGTACTAAAAATACAAATACAACTCAACCTTAAAACTAAATGTACTAGTCATATACCAAATTTCTGTCAATATTACTCACCAGTTTAATCAAATGTACCGCAAAACCAAAACCTCTACAACTAGCAATTATTTGCTGAACTACAACCCATTGAATTTACTAGGCCAAAATAGCTAACAGACAACGGACCAAATTCGTTGTGTGATTTGGATGATCTCCGTTGTGTATCGGAGTGTTGTGTGATGAAAATAGCACAACGGTGAAAACCCGTTGTATGAAACATAAACAGTCAACACTTATTTGGTTAAAAGTGTTGTGCCTTGCTGTGTGGTCATGCTGCACATGTCATTAGCATCATTCACACAACGAAAGTTGTTTCTGAGGCATTGTATGAAAAGTGAATTAGACAACAGCATTTTATTTTCTCTGTTGTATGAGTTATTCTCACACTTCACTTTGGAAATTTTATTGTTGTGTGTTAGTTTTTAGATAACGTATTCTAGTTATTACAGTTGTATGATTGTAAATAAGACAACATATGTTTGTTAAAACCGTTGTGAACATACAAATTGTTACTTCAGATAACATTATTAACATTAGAAATTTTGTTGTGTGATAATAATCTTTATTGGATTTTGTGCATTGATAATAATGCTCCATTTTACCTAATGAACAGTGACTAATTGTAAGGAAAAGACACTAGAATCTATCAAACGAGTAATCCAACTCATACTATTTGAAGAAAAGCATTCAAATGTTGAAAGTGAGGATTTCCCAATCATCCAAACCAACATTGAAAGAAGAAAAGCATTCAAATGCATGCTCATTTATTTGGGACATCAAAAGCTGATACAAATACAAACTATTTGTTACAAAAAATGCCACACAGTGCATGAATATTGTGCCAGCAGAGAAGCACAAAAATGATGCTTTCCTTCATCAACAACCGACTTCCTCTTATACTTTCCTTTAGCTCCTACACATACGCCTTCACGACATACTTTGCCCATTCATTTTGCATCATATCTATGTCTACTTGGATATATTGATTGTTGCCTCTCCTCTCCCACTGCATGGACTTAAAAGAGTCAATATAAACCAAGTTAAAGTGACTACATTTATAAACTACACTTATACCTTTCTTGGAAACAATGTCAAGTCTTTATCCTCAATGATGTCTCTCATGTAATTAGAATTTAACATAGGAAAATTTACCTGTATGTGCATATCCATCAGGACCACCACCATCTTCATTCAATCCACAAAAGAAAACCAAATACCAAAACCCACCAGTAATTAATTTTGGGAAGAAGCGAGGTGCTTGGGACTATTTTTATAGCTTTGGGAGAGAGAGAGAGAGAGAGAGAGAGAGATATATATATATATATATATGTGTGTGTGTGTGTGTGTGTGTGTGTCCCAGACCTGCCATACTTGTTTCCCACTACATGAAAAATGAAAATGTCAATTGTAAACAATGAAGTTTTCTTTTCCGATTTGATATGCATTGTTGTGGATAAATTGATACGTTAGGGAAAGCATAAAGGTAAATGCAGAAATATAACCAAATTGATAACTCAAGTAATTAAAAAAGAAAACAGTATAAAGATGGTTTACATATTTTCATGAATAAATTGTAGACTCAAAATTAATTAATCTACACCTTGTTAAAGGAAAAACATATTGTGTGCCTTCGTCAAAGCAACTGACGGAGAGGGAATCAAGGAATCAGTGATTACCATCAATCATCACAGTTACGGATCAATCAGCATAATTACGGATCAATCAACATTTAGTATCATTAATGTAATCGATGTTTCCGTTCTAATTCTATCCCTATATAAAGGGACTATGAAATGAAATGAGCAGACCAATTCTAATTCTCATTTTACTTTTACAATTTTCACTTATCAAAAAAAAAGAAAAAAGACAGATTTTTGTGGTGGCCACTTCATGGCGAAGGTGTCAAACCGCGTGGCAGCTTCCCTATTTCACCGCCGGCGGACGTTAGCCTTCCTCCGTCTTGTCTCGAATACCGTGTGGCTCTATAAATATACCTCTGCCCTTACACTCACTCCGTTCCTCTCTCTCTCCTCTTCCTCTCCTTCTCCTTCTCCTTCCCTCTCTAACTTATCAGTTTCTCTCTCTTATCCTCTATCCATAATTGTTCCACCTCCTCATCTCCTCTTCCACTAAACGTAAAATGAGAACGTAATGATGCAGTTTTGGTGGGATCCACCTCGGCGGCGACGGCTTCCTGTCTGTTTCTCAACCAAAACGGCATCATTACGTTCTCATTTTACTTTTACATGTTATCAGCACGATCAGAGCAATAGCCAAGCGAAAAATTTTCTAGTTTCAAAGAGAATATAAACCCCAAAAACCCTAGAGAATTTACTTTTACATGTTATCAGCACGATCAGAGTAATAGGCAAGCGAAAAATTTTCTAGTTTCAAAGAGAATATAAACCCCAAAAACCCTAGAGAAATTTTTTTTCCCCTTCAGCCACCGTGAAAAAAAAAATTCAGTCCTTTCCAGACCGGCCTTGTCCCCGCGCCTCCTCGCATCCCAGCCCACTGCCTAGCCCAGGCTACCACCCGCCGGAGCACACAGACCGGCCTCCATCGAATTGCTAAGGGCACCCAGACGAATTTTCTTTCTTCCCCAAAACTGCCCCGACTCCATCGCTTCTGCACCTTGCTGCCGATCCCTACAGATCCAGTCGCTACCCTTCACTGCCCCCCACCCCCTCCCGGTACCTACACTGTCCAAACAACCGGCCCAACCTCGCCTGCAACAATCCTCCACGCGTCCACAGCAGCCATCCTCTCCTAGCTGCTGCCTTTACCCACCACGCGCATCACTGATCCTTGCAGCGCATCCGCGCCTTACAGCCTGCCCACGCTCGACATGCAATAGCCCAGCCTGCAGCCTCCAGCCGCTGCCTCAATATCAAATCGAGTTGTCTGCAAACCAGAAGGAGGGAAAACGAGAGAAAAGAAAAACAAAGAGAAGAATAAAGGGGACCCGACCCAAAAAAAAAAAAACTGCCCAACACAAAGAAAAAAGGGCGGCCCAAAGAAAAGAGAGGCCTAGAAAATAAGGGAAACAGCCCTGTGGCCAAGAAAAAGAAAAAAGGCCCTGCAACCCAACAAATCAGAAGAACCCGAAAAAAAATAAACATCGCTATGCACGCCTGCATCAACACGCGCGTGCATTAGGATTGTTTTTCTCGACACCAAGTATGTTCTCTTTTATTTTCATACTATGGTATATTTAATTATTTATAATTAGAATTTATTTTATTTTATTTTTGAGCATGCTATTTTATTGTTTGTTATATATATTCGTGGAATCTAAAGCATGTGATTTTCATTTATGTCTACTATTTTTTAGCATGCTTTATACTTTATTATTTATGCAATTTTGAGCATGTTTTTATTTTATTTTACGCATGATATATTATTACTATTATTATATGCAGCATATATTTCGTTGTATGTTTGTGCAATTTGAGCATGTTATGTAATTTATTTTTATATGCTATGTTTTATTTATTATTAAATGTGTTATAGTTATTTTTGTAATGCAACATATAAATTCCATTTTGCCATGATAATGAAAATTCATGTGCATTATACACGCATTTACTGTGATAAAGTATCTTCACATAGCATCGAAAAAATGTGTCCATTACGAATCTTGGTCTTGAAATCTAATTCATACGTTTGGAAAATAATTAACGTGGATGTCTTTATGACTGCGTAATTTATATCTTCTCTCTTGTTTTATGTAGATGGCTGATCCAACTCAACCTGAGTTTGACATTTTGGACTCAGAAGGACTTGAGTACCACCGTTGGGTTTCCGATGTAGAAACTGCTTTTGTGGCAAAAGAATACATTGCCACCATCAAAACTCCCACTGACCCCAAAGACGATGGACCGTCTGATAAGGTGAAAGCAAATGCCTTAATGTTTTTGAGGAAACATATTGATCCTAGCCTACGCTGGGAGTACCTTCAGTTGAAGACACCCAAAGAACTGTGGGATACCCTTAAGGGACGTTTTGGGAACATTCATGACACTTTGCTCCCAGAACTGGCTGTTCAGTGTAACGGAATCCGCTTGCTTGACTATAAAAGGGTCAATGACTTCAACAAGGACATGTTGCGCTTAAAGGCACATCTCAATTCCTGTGGAAGGGAAATCACAGAAGATGATATGATCTACAAGACTCTTTCCACTTTTCCTACTTCAGCGCTTATACTAGCGAACCAGTATAGGCTGGAGTATGACAACAAAAGAATCACAACCTTCAATAAGTTGATCAGCCTACTGCAAGTGGCTGAGAGGCATAATGAGATTCTCTTGAACAACAATGTCAGGCCCACTGGGACAAAGAAAATTCCCGAGGCTAATTATGGAAAAATGAAAGGTGGAAAGAACTCCAATGCAAAGGGGTTTAGACGTGCTAATCCCTACCCGCGTGGCAAAAATGCACCAAGTGGAAAGGGACATGGGAATCGTGGACACAAGATGCAAAAGGAAAGAGTTGACAATAAACCATGCTATAGGTGTGGAGACATTGGGCATTGGTACAAGAACTGCCAAGCAAGCAACAGAGCAGTAGCCAATTACAAGAGGTATAAAGAGTCTAAAGAACAAGAGGCTCACTATATGGAAGAAGGAGGTCATGACCTAGACGTCAACCTTACAGTTGCAGACTTCAATGGCAAAGAGGAACTTGCTAAGTCAATGGATGCTCTCAATCTTGACTGATCTGTTTTATTCATTTTATTTTCCAAAGACAGTTGTGAAGACATAATGCCTCATTTTTAATTAGATTACTACTTGGTCTTAAAGTTGATTTCAATAATGGTTTGATGAATTAGATTTATGAACATGACCTTGATTTGATTATCGTTGGCTTATCAATAAATATGAATTTTATTCTGAAGCACTGAATTTATTCAAATTTATTTACTACACATACTTACATGGTTCGAAATCGCACTATAAAGATGTAAAGCAATACATCTAGAAAAAGAAAAAAATTATTTGAATGAAAAGATTATCATTCTACCTAACATAGAAATACTCTAAAGAATATGAGATATATTTAATGTCACAGACGCTCTGTATGCACCAAGAGCTAATCGAACCTTGTTAAAGATTCAAAGATATTCGTGCCAACGGTTATCATGTAGAAACACATTGTGAGAATGGAACTGAATACCTTTATATTACCTCTAATGAATGTGGAAGGAAACGCATTTTAGAGAAACTTATGAGTCAATTTAGTGGACTGTACCTTACTACGATTCGGATCATTGAATCATATGATGTCACCAACAATGAAATGTGGGACACTGACTCATACAGGCTTTGGCATGACAGCCTAGGGCACCCCGGTTGTGACATGATGATCCGTATTTTAAAGAACTCACACGGACATCCCTTCTTTCGAGTGAAAAATAAAATGGGAGGAAAATCCGCCACACTGCAAGGTGTCGGTCCTAGTATTGCTCAAATGCAGTCATTGCCTTCTGAAGTACCAGAAGCACTACATCCCCCCCCCCCCCCCCCATTATGCCTCATTGACTATTTCAAAGGCACATCACTCATTTTGCAAAGCCTGCTCTTTAGCAAAAATAGGATCGAGACCTTCCTATGCTAAAGATACAAAACAAAACATTCCATTCTTACAAATGATACAAGGAGATATCTGTGGACCTATCCATCCAGAATGCGGACCATTCAAGTACTTTATGGTTCTGGTGGATGCCTCGACACGCTGGTCACATGTCGTCTTATTGTCCACAAGAAATGCTGCATTTGCAAAACTCCTAGCATAGATTATACGCTTAAGGGCTCACCACCCTGATCACCCCATCAAGTCTATAAGGCTTGATAACGCTGGAGAGTTTACATCAAAAGCATTTGATGATTATTGTATGTCTATTGGGATCGATGTAGAGCATCCTGTACCCCATGTGCATACACAAAATGGTCTCGCATAAGCCACCATCAAAAGGCTACAGATGGTGGCTAGGGCATTAGTTATGCGCACCAACCTGCCTATATCTGCATGGGGTTATGCAATATTGCATGCAGCTTTACTTATTCATTTCAAACCCACTACTAGCCAACCATTTTCTACGTACCAGTTGGTAACTGGATATGAGCCTGACATTTCACACTTACGCATATTTGGTTGCGCATTTATATGTGCCTATTGCACCTCCACAGCGCACCAAAATGGGTCCTCAGAGACGATTAAGTATTTATGTTGGATATGAATCCCCAACAATTATCCGCTATTTGGAACCCTTGACAGGCGATCTCTTTACCGCTAGATTTGCGGATTGTCACTTTGATGAGACAGTCTTCCCGTCATTAGGGGGAGATAGGAAAAAGGATTTTCCAAGGAAACGACAGGAATTGTCGTGGTTTTTCCCCACTCTGTCTGATTTTGATCCCCGCACTTCACAATGTGAAAGTGAAGTGAAAAGAATAATCGATCTTCAGAACGTAGCAAATTCGATGCCTGCTGCATTTACTGATATCGCAAAAGTGACGAGATCACATATACCAGCTGCAAATATGCCTGCAAGGTTAGAAGTCCCCAACAAGGGGCACGGTGCCGCAGATAGAGGCACTGCAACCACACTTAGTGGAGGTGTGGTTGAGGCCGTGGCTCCCCAAAGGAAGAGGGGGAGGCCACTTGGTTCGATTGACACTCACCCATGGAAGAAGAGGGCGAGTAAGGCACAAACCGATCCATTAATAATCAATGTAGAGAATCCCTCTCAAGAGATCGTCTCTGATTATAGTTATGTCCATGAATCAATACTAGAGGACTCTCCGATGTTTGAAATGATTCCAGAGAACAAAGAAATCTCAATGGATTATGAGAGTGCGTATAAGTTGATAGAAAGATCTTCCATACATATTGATGATATATTTGCATACACTGTTGCTCAAGAAATCATAGAGCACGATGATATGGAACCATGCTCTGTTGCAGAATGTCAACAAAGAGCAGATTGGCCTAAATGAAAAGAAGCAATCCAGGCAGAATTAGATTCTCTGACAAAGAGACAGGTATTTGGTCCGGTAGTGCTAACCCCACCAAGTGTAAAGCCTGTAGGACATAAATGGGTCTTTGTCAGAAAACGTAATGAGAAGAATGAAGTCCTGAGGTACAAGGCTCGCCTTGTGGAGCAAGGTTTCTCACAACGCCCTGGAATTGACTATGAGGAGACATACTCTCCTGTAATGGATGTTATAACGTTCCGCTACTTAGTTAGCTTAGTAGTTCCCGAAGGACTGGAAATGCAGCTCATGGATGTGGTTACTGCATATCTCTATAGGGATCTAGATTCAGAGATATATATGAAAGTACCTGATGGCCTTACATTACCCAAGTCAACTGACTCTAAACCACGGAGTATGTTTGCAATTAGGTTGAAACGCTCACTTTACGGATTGAAACAATCCGGGCGGATATGGTATACCCGTCTAAGTGACTACTTGATTGGGAAGGGATATAAGAACGATGAAGTATGCCCCTGCGTAGTCATAAAGAAAACAAGTTCCGGATTTGCAATTGTAGCAGTATATGTCAATGATATGAACATAATAGGTACTCTTGATGAAATAAGAGAAACCGCGAGCTACTTGAAATCCGAATTTGAGATGAAGGATCTTGGGAAAACTCGATTTTGTTTAGGCCTTGAACTAGAACACCTAGTTTGTGGAATACTAATCCACCAGTCTGCGTATGTCCAAAAGATGCTCAAGCGATTTAACATGGACAAAGCACATCCTGCTAGCACTCCCATGATCGGTCGAAGTTTGGATGCAAGGAAAGATCCATTTCGTCCAAAGGAAGATGACGAAGAAGTGTTGGGAGCTGAAATTCCCTATCTAAGTGCAATAGGCTCATTATTGTACTTAGCCCAATGTACTCGACCAGACATTGCATTCTCAGTGAACTTGTTAGCTAGATTTAGCTCAGCGCCAATGCAACGTCACTGGAATGGTATCAAGAACATTTTCCGCTACCTAAAAGGAACCATTGACTTGGGCTGTTCTTTCCCTACAGAAAGACAAAAGGGACCGCAAATGGAACTGCAATCCCTAAAGGAAATGTTGATGGCGAAAGCGCCACTCACTACATCGAAACGCCAAATAAAATTTTGGTTGGTTTTGTTGATGCTGGGTACCTCTCTGACCCACATAAAGGTCATTCCCAAACTGGTTATGTATTCACCATTGGGAACACGACGATATCTTAGAGATCAACCGAGCAAACCCTTGTGGCTACCTCCTCGAACCACTCAGAGATCATTGCTCTACATGAGGCGGTTCGTGAATGTGTATGGTTAAGAGCTATCATCACACATATTCGAGGGACTAGTGGTTTGAGTTCTACCACTGAAGAGCCTACTTGCATTTATGAAGATAATGCAGCATGCATCGAACAAATGAAGCTAGGATATATCAAGGGTGATAATACAAAACACATATCGCCAAAGTTTTTTTACAATCAGCAACAACAAGCCCTCCTCAAGATTCAAGTGAATCAAGTAAGATCTGAGGAGAATGTGGCAGATTTGTTCACCAAATCATTGCCAAAGGCCATATTTGAGAAACATGTGAAAAGCATAGGAATGCGAAGACTTTCCACTCTCCCCTGATTAATGTAAGTATCAGGGGGAGGTGTAGACGTCAGGGGGAGTCTAACACACACGTCATCCTTAAATGTAAAAGGTGCTTTGTGCTTTTTTCCTTCGACCAAGGCGTATTTTTGTCCCACAGGGTTTTTGTTGTTACTTGGTAAGGTTTTTAGTGAGGCAACAACTCATGCACCATTTCGCTTTGACTTGGCACAAGGGGGAGTGTTAAAGGAAAAACATATTGTCTGCCTTCGTCAAAGCAACTGACGGAGAGGGAATCAAGGAATCAGTGATTACCATCAATCAGCACAGTTACGGATCAATCAGCATAATTACGGATCAATCAACATTTAGTATCATTAATGTAATCGATGTTTCCGGTGTAATTCTATCCCTATATAAAGGGACTATGAAATGAAATGAGCAGACCAATTCTAATTCTCATTTTACTTTTACAATTTTCACTTATCAAAAAAAGAGAAAAAAGACAGATTTTTGTGGTGGCCACTTCATGGCGAAGGTGTCAAACCGCTTGGCACCTTCCCTATTTCACCGCCGGCGGATGTTAGCCTTCCTCCGTCTTGTCTCGAATACCGTGTGGCTCTATAAATATACCTCTGCCCTTACACTCACTCCGTTCCTCTCTCTCTCCTCTTCCTCTCCTTCTCCTTCTCCTTCTCTCTCTAACTTATCAGTTTCTCTCTCTTATCCTCTATCCATAACTGTTACCACAGTGGCAAGTTCCACCTCCTCATCTCCTCTTCCACTAAACGCATCGTTTCGTCTTGTCTCTTGTGCTCCGTCCCCGTTTACGACACTGTTGTCTCTCCGATTGATGACTACAACCCCAATTTGGAAGCTCAAACGCAGAAGACGACGCAGCAAAGAAGGCTAAATCCGTAATTCCATCACGCATCTCTTAACTACTTCGTACTCGCCGATCGTACCCAACCAGAGACTCGAACTTGGCCTTGTTATGGACGTTTTGGTGGGATCCACCTCGGCGGCGACGGCTTCCTGTCTGTTTCTCAACCAAAACGGCATCATTACGTTCTCATTTTACTTTTACACACCTTTCATTGTGGATAGTTTTAGCATAATTAGCTGTCAATTGTTTGACATCATTTAACATTTTTATTAACTCCTTTAGATTAGATAGAATCATAGAATTAACTTGTACATTTTCATTTGGTAAATAATAGCTTAGTAGTTCTACCTATATATCTATCCGAGAAATTCTATAAGACGGGATTACTAATACGTAGCCTACATACCACAAAGCCTTTATTATCAATAATTTTAATCTCTCATTGATTGTTGGACATGGACATCAAATGCCTGTGGACTATTAAAAGTAAAAGTAATAGAATAACATGGAATTGAGAATAACTTTAACTCTTTGTCATTTTAATTAAGGGCTTTTGTGTTATTTATGTCTCTGAACAACATTCGAAGAATCAATTATATGCACCCACTTGTAAAAATTACTTCCTTCCACATTTAGCCAAGATCATAATAGAAATCAAAAAAGTAACACAACTTTGATATAGAAAGGACTCAAAAGATTTGACAAAAATTCATCTCAACACTTACATATATGAAGAAAATATTTAATGCAATATCAAGTTAACCATCTTGGATATTATGGAAACTCTCAAAATAAAAGGAACAGTAATAGGAATAATTCAAGTGGCAGCCCTGAATATTTCAGTCATTGAAAATTTAAAAAGAGTTGTATATTGAATACTATACTAAAATACAGAAACAACCTTTCAGTGCGTGCAACCAAAGCAAAGAACTTAGAGCCGAATGACAAATTTGTCTAGCCAATCAAGAAAACACCACTTTTAGCTCTCCACTCTCCAAGCAACTCTAATCTCCTTTGACTGAAATACAAAGCAAGGATTCGAAGTAGTTAGAGAGTAGTTTGTGTTGACAAATAATTCAACTTCTACAAACAACTCCTCAGTATCTATAAAACTATGAATACAGAGATACAAAATGTCGAAGGCAGCTGTAAATTTCCAGTCAGATAAGAAATCAAGAGGGCCATCAAAAAATTTACCTGCAGCAAAGAGCAAAACAAACATTACAATGAGTCAACCTGTCAAGTCATTAATGGAATGAACGTTTCAAACCAACAAAACATATCCAGATAGAGAATCCCACCTATTAGAAACTCTTGATAGTCTTCATAACCTCTTGCCTAATTTAGGTAACTTCCTGGAACCCAAAATTAGAGCAGCCACACCAGCAATAATACCAAGATTCGCGTACTAACTTCAATATATACAAACTCCAGACTACACAGAAACTGCACAAAAAGAAAGAAAGAAAAATCAAAATGACAACCAATTAAATTCTAATGAAAGAAAATAAAAAATACAAAAACACAAATCTTAAATAACTTACCTTTTACTGTCAGTGAATCAATTTCAGAAATCATCCCTTCAGCATCAGCAGTGTAAGTAGAAGAACCACTTCTCTCAAACATTATTGCACCAACACGTCTGCAGATAACAAAAAGCCGTAATAGGGGGATTAATTAGACAGCCCAAAACGTCAAAGACATTCATTAGACATTTAGAACCATTAACCATATTCATTCAACTCCAAAGAAAGGTTTAAGCAAAAACTATATAGCAACTCTCAAAATTGTTCACTGACCCAGCAATCAAACAGAATCCATATTGAAACCAAAACCAGAATTTCAATATTTCAATCAAAATCAAAATGACCTGAACTTACCCCAAAAACTAAGTAGCGATCACAACCCTATACCCAAATCCCTCATCTTCTCCTGGCTCAAAACGCAGGTCCTCTTTTCCTCCTCACAGTAAAACAGAACAATACCCCTACAAAATGGAAACCCAATTGAATTCAAAACCAACCACAGCAAAAAACCTCAATCAAAACTATAAAACAAAGACACAAATCAAAAACCAACCCAAAAGACGGACGGCAGAGCTATCCAAGATGCAAATCTTCTTCCTCTTCACAGCAAATCTATTTCACATTTAGAGCAGACAATACCTTTTGAAGAGATTTGTTCTGAGCAATGAAAAATTCACCATAACCATCATTAATGACTCCTTCATAGACCCACCTATAAGAAGTTTCATTTCCAGACATTGAGATCAAACCCACCACAGATCAAATGTACCACATACAGAGCACAGAGAAGTTAAGGTTGATAGAAGAAATTCTTGGTTTGTTTAATTTAAACAATAACAAGCATATGATAGCAATTAATTGTCTACCCTGCAAATCCTCGGAAAGAGCCTCTGAAACTGCAAGTGTAGCAACCGGGAACAAACCTCGTTGTAGAAACCAATAAAACCAATAGATGTAAATCAAATGCCAAGTTAATTCAGTGAGCAAACGGTTCAACCAAACAGAAATTGGAGA
The DNA here is from genome assembly GCA_025331145.1 of Rosa persica. Lineage (NCBI taxonomy): Eukaryota > Viridiplantae > Streptophyta > Magnoliopsida > Rosales > Rosaceae > Rosa > Rosa persica. Next base: position 20,852,381 of record WFKR01000006.1, on the reverse strand, counting down.
ACAGAACTGTATAAGTGTTAATAGAATCATAAGAAACTAAAGATTGAGATATTTGACAAGACAAACAAAGCATAAAGTAAATATATAAATAAAAAATAGTTAAATACTGTTTAGTTCTTGAGCTTTTCACCATAAAACACTTCAGTTCCTGACTTTCTAATTTCACACGTTTAGTTCATGTACTTCAAAATTTCAGACCAATGGTCATTGCCGTCTAAAAGTTACAGTGAAATGTCTATTATGACCTCAGTTCTTTTTTTATAATAAATTTATTCCTTTATCTTTTTTTAACTCTTTTTTCTTTATTTTATTTATTTTTTTTTTTCAAACAGAAAGAAAGAAAGAAAAAAAAACAGAAAAAAAGAAAGGGAAAAAAAATCATTTTCCAAAAAAAAATAATAATTAACTAATTAAAAAAAATAGAACTGAGGACATAATAGATATTTCACCGTGACTTTTAGACGGCAAAGACCTATTGGTCTGAAATTTTGAAATAGAGGGACTAAACGTGTGAAATTAGAAGGTCAGAGACTGAAGTGTTTTCCGAGCAAAAGTATAAGGAGTAAACAGTATTTAACCCAATAAAAAAGAAGACAGAGGCATAGACATACAAACTCGGAGCTACTTAGCAGCCCCGCTCTTGTCAGGTCAGGATCCATGACTAAAATGATGCCATTGGTATTGAGAGTAGTGCCTTCGTTGACCAGGTCGCTATCTTCATCCATCTTGAAGAAGGGGCAATTCTCGCATCCGTTTTCTCTGAACTGCATTTCAATTATTATTTAGAACTATGATTTTATTGGAAAACCCTAAAACCAATGATTTTATTGTATGCCTTGACAAGCCGGCAACGGAGGCAGGCCCTAAGCTAGTTGCCGAAGCTCATCGGAATCTGGGTCGTTAGTGCTGCTTTGCGTCTCAGGCCTCTTTGTTAATGTTCTCATTAAGCATCTCAAGCTTCTGTTTGAGAGGATTTAATGGTGGTAGCCTTGGCGGCAACAAACTATTCAACTTGGCTGTCGACGAAGGCTTTGAATCCGAGGCCGTATAGATGAGATGTGAGGTGGAGACTTTATGCTTTCGCGGAGGCTTGCCGGACTGGGTTTTGATGACTGGGGAGGCTCCATCATCTCCCGTAAGAGAATTTTAGAGGGAGAGTGTTTGATTCGGCGACAGACAGATAGGGTAGGGTTTGGCAAGATAAGGGAACGAGAGAGGAGGAGGAGAGGGAAGGTTTGAGACTTTGACACAAAGTGAAAAAGGTACAAGTGTTGAGGGGAATGAAATAATTGATCCCCGCGTTTCTCAAAAGTTTCAAACTTAGTCCCCTCCGCACTTTTGAAATTTTTTTAATACATCACACAACAAACACATCTCAATATGTTGTCTGATTGTCTACAACTTAAATTTCAGCTTAGGTTCCAAGGAGGGAAAATTCCCGCGCAGTCGCGCTATGTACAATGGTTTTGGTGCTACGATAAACAAGTTTCATTCAGACAACAGAAATAAGGTTTTTACGTTGTAGGATCCCTCAAAATTGTGCGTTTTGGGGTAGAAGGAGTAGCCTTTGGGGGCACATCCAGATCGAATTGCCATTAATCTCTAATTTAATCATACAACACAAGTCCAAAACTATTGTATGATAAATTACAACCTAGTCACACAACAGGTATAACCATGATGTTGTACAATGTGGTACATATTTAGACCCAAATTTGTGTCAAGCCAAGTGGGGAATCTGCCACTTTTTTTTAATCATTCACACAACAAAATATTCTTGCCAGTGTTGTGGAATCACCTTCTCCATGAAAACATCAAAATTTTTATGGCTTTATACAACGTATGGTTCTTAGTCATGTTGTGTGATTGGCTTTCGATCATCACACAACAATTTTTTTTTTCGTTATGTAAACAGTGTTGTATATTGAGGTTATTGGCCTAGTGATTCCTCAACAGAATCACTATAAAATATCGAAAGTTAACCAAAATTACCCTATGATTAAATGAAAATCCAAATTGCAGAAAACAACAAAATATAAATAAGAATTCGGATCCTAAGCAAACTAGTTATATTATAATACCTTTCAAAACAAGGCAAAGCAAGGTTGCGAGGATGAACTGAACATAAGATTCATGCTCAGCTTGCTGATTTGGAAACCAAAATTTCTGCCCGGGCAATTGGAAATCAATCATGGATAGAAAAATCAACTCAAACCTCATAAAATTTGAGACAGTCGTCAATTCACACATACACAGAACATAAAAGTACAAAATCGAGAGGAGAGCATAAGAGATGTAGGGTATTGGAGCTGAGGGGTTAGGATTTGTGTTTTGGGTATTAGGGTTTTTGGGCCTGGATTGGATTTCAGAGGCAATGGATCAAGATATGAGAGATTGAGAAAAAAGAATGACGAAGAAGACGAAGGGGAAGGATGTGTGATTCAGATTTGGGTTTGGTGCGTTTCTGATTTTCTGGGTTTTAGTCTTAGGAAAAAATAAAGACAACGGACTGATGAAGAAAGAAAGTACTAGATAGATAGAGAGTTTGTGTAAGAAAAATGAAGAAAAATGATAAATTAGACCAAACCCTTGGAGTGCCAAAAATCCCGCTCAATCAAAAAGCCCAAGTCAAAATAACTTAGAAAAATTTAAAACAACCTTCACACTTAGACAACACTTAAATGTTGTCTGAATGTCACAACATTTTCCAATCAACTAGGGCCTTGGCTATTTGAGAGGGAAAAGAATTAATCAACTTTTGGATATCCCTCCAAATTTGAGATAGGAAATCACCATATTCTACAACTATAAAAATGTGTTGTCTGAATGTTGCCCATTTTTCCAAATTAAACCAGTATGGTTTTAGTCTATATTCAAACAACGGGAAAAAAAATTATGTCGTTTGAAAAACTCAGACGACAGAAAACAATTCTTATGTAGTCTGAAGTGTGTCGTCTGAAGGCCTTTTTGGCATAGTGATATTATGTGATTGTTGAATTATATTGTGTTGAGAGAGTACTTTGAGTTGTAGTGTAACATTTTGGGTCGTGTGAGACCTTTTAAAATGTTTTCTAGTCTGTGAGGACCTGGTGTCATAGTAGTGACTGAGGCAAGTAAATCTAGAATCACGCCTTTGGCCGATTCAGTGATTACAATCAGTTAGAGCTCTAGTCTATTTTCTGACGTACTAGCATGGAGGTAACTTGTATTATTAGGACTCATGAGAACGTGTTTTTAAAAGAGAATTCTGAATGACTTATTTCTTTTGTTATTCAGGAGGGACATGGGTTTCATATTTGAAATGTGTGATTGTTCAATTGAGTTGAAAGGGTAGTTTGGTAGACTTAATTATTGGTTGCTTAAATTTATTCTTAAGTTGAGACAATTATAAGCATGTGTTGGTTGGGACTTTTCAGTTGAGTTTACTAATACGAGTTGAAAAAACTTACCGAGTTTGTTGTTGCAATCTTGTGCATTATTCTATGGTATAGGGGTTATTCCTGTAGGTCAGAACGACTAGGATTGAGAGCGCAGATTGTTGTTACAACGATGTTAGATTCATAACCTATTTTTTTATTTTACTGCTGTCTTGTAGTATGTTTCTAGTGAGCGTTTACATTTTACTTTGATGAATCTGAGTTTATGTAAACACGTTGTAATGTAATATGCGACTCTAGAAAACGAGTCGGTATTGACATTTGTGGGCTCAGTTTATTTTTGTTGCTTAGTTTAAATGAAAAAAAAAAATCCTAAGCATTTCTTGTGTCACTTATTGAGTTATCGAGTTTCGGATTTGAATTTTTTTATTCAAAATTCAGGACATCACAATAGAGTTCTTCTGTTTCTTTTTTACCCAAAAAAAAAAAACATTGCCGTAAATATTTCCTCCTGATAATTTGAGCAAATGAGTTTTTGGTTGTGATGATATTGATGAATGGAGTTTTGCATAATTTTGATTCTTTTTTTCTGGTTATTCTTTTCGTAGTAATTGCATCATTCAAGCTCTCAAGGAAGATGTAAAGAGCTATGTTCATAATGGATTCACTGGAGACATTGGGGACGAAGCAGCATTACACACACACACACAGAGTTATGTCCCTGCATTCAGACGATAAATAATTGTGAATTTTACTTTTTTCCTTCATTTAAGATTTTTTAGGGGGTTCAAAAGTTGATTTTTTGTTTGGTTCTGTTTTTGAGGAAATTTCCTTCTAAAAAGTTACAGATGGCCTTCAATCGAGTTCGTGGACACGTGGAATGCAAGAATTGGAGTTGTAATGAAGAAGTTATTAAGAATTTAATTAGCATGTTCGTATATAATGAGAGCTATGCTACTATACATACTCGTTTCCTGTTTTGGAAACAACCATATATAGAAGTTTTTCAAATAAAAACCCCAAGCGCTCTCTCCAGACCCGACGTCCAACCCGACATGATTTTGCAACCCGACCCTGGTGGGTTCTGCCACCATTCGGCTACCGTAGAGCCCCAGACTGGTCCGGTTTGGCCCTTTTCTCCATGGTGAGCTAGTCTTTGGCCACCACCAAGTTAGGTTTGCACCAGAGGAGTAGTTTGGAAGTGTAAACCTTGATTTGGCCACTGTAGCCTTGACCCGGTTCGATCACAGTTTTTCGGTCATCCCTGGCAACACCACCACTCTAGTTTTGAAGTCCTTGATGCACTGATCATCCCAATGTACATCTTTTGGTTGAAGATAGAATCGAAGAGTAGAACAATTTTCAAAAATTCGGGTTTTGATTCAAGAAGATCCGACCATTGGATCGATCCCATTCTTTGATATGTTGTAATAGTTATCAAATCGACTTGACTTATGAATTTTGAGTTTTCGGTGAATTATCATTTTTAGGGTTTTGATTTTAATTATCGTCAATTTAGTATTGATTCTTGAAAGCAATTATTCATAATATTAATTTATTCAGGACGACGTGTAGATCCAGTTTGAGGAGGAAATTGTCGAACGGACATCATAGCTTAATTCAGTGAGTGGACATTTTTTTTTAAAATTGATTATACATGCAGTATTACTTTTGAGCATTTATTTATTATGAGATTTATTTATAATTTTATGGTTTATTGACATATTGAAATTTATGAGCTCTGATTCATCAAGATTTTTTTATTTATGCTTTCGATGATTTATTCATGATTTATGAAATTAATATTGAGTTTTCCTTCCAAAAGAATTCGTTTAATTTTCGAGTTATGTGAATATTGAGAATTATTGAGCAATCTAGATTTTTCTTTCCGAAAATAGAGATTTAGATATTATGATTTATTGAGTTTAATTTATTCGAGGAGGTAAATATGATATCGTTAGCGCATGCATACATTACTTGGTCGGCAGTACTCTCTGGATAATATTCTGGTCAGTAGTACCCTCCAAAATATAATTTCAATCAGCAGTATCCTCTGATGCGTCATCTGATCGGCAGTACCTTCCAGATGACATGAGGTAGTTAGTCGGTAGTGCCTCTAATTATCTATGGTTAGTCGACAGTACAGCAGTGCCTCTAATTATCTATGGTTGGTCAGCAGTACCCTCTAACCATTGGCTCCTTATATTCCGGTCAGAAGTACCCTCTGATGCGTCACATAGTCGATAGTATACTCCAGGTGGCATGGGATGACTAATCATCAGTTCCCTTTAGTCATCGCCTATTTTATTATATGAGTATTTTATGAGATTTTCAAGAGTTTTGAGATGATTTAACTGATTGATGAGATTAATATTGACGATGTTTTTATGGCATTTTTCTTTACATTTTACTTAGTTATTCTCTCAACATTATTATTTCTAACTTGGTTTTTGTTTTTAGGTACTTTTGATTCTAAAATGAAGGCAAGGAGGAAATGAGGCGCATAAATGACAAAGAAATGGAGAAATGAAGTTTTTCTAATCCTACTAAGAAATGGAATCGCAGTTGAAGAAGGAATTCTGAGTCAACCAGGAATGAGCTCGCAAAAATGATGAGAAATGGCGCGCGTAAATGTAAGAGTCCTAATTGGACTAGGAAACCTGTTGGTGCTAGGAGACCTGATGATACTAGGATACTTGAGTGGACTGGGAGAGCATAAAGAACATTGATGAAGCTTCTAGATAATGTCATGGATGACATGTGCAAGGCATGTGGCGGCAAAGCAATCAAGATTAGACAAAGAATCCTAATTGGACACAAGATACAATGCATCAAAGTCAAATTCGTTTCAAATTTGGAATCTGCCTGTACAGATTAGTCAACTTCTACAGAATTCTGAAATCAGCTCAGAATGAACTAGATGATGATATGGTTGGAAAGCTACGGATGTCTAGTTTCCAGAATTTTTTACGGTTCGTCAATATCAATTTTTCAGAAGAAGTTATGGCCGATTTAGTACAGGGAGGTCAAGCTGAGTGCAAATTGTACTTTTGACAGGAATTTCGGTTTTGAGGCCCAAATCACATCGGGAAGCCCATGGCCAAATTTATTCTTCATATTTCAGATATTATTGCACATGTGACGTCCTAAAGACTTCCGAAGGGTTTGGCATCATCCTTGAAGAGTTTTAAGGGATTGCAACATGCAGAAAGGATGGAAACAAGTCTAGATATGTTGCTTGTTGCTCACACCCCTATTTGGCCAAATTTAAGGAGTTTAAATCAGAAAAATCTGTATAAATTTAGCAACATTATCTCCTTTAAAGACTCATGGTACAAATCTACTTAATTTTGGAGGCTTCTCGTTGGTTGGACGACGCAAAAAAGCTGACATGGATTTATTTGATTGGTTGGAGCTGTGTAGACCAATCAAATAATTCCTAAGAATTAAAAGAAGGATCCAGAAGGCTTGGAGACTAAGTTTGCCATCCCCTATATATAGATGCATCCTTGGGATGTTTTATTCAACATCAAAACCCAGAATCAATTTGTAACAGCTCCCCTTTACTCTCTAAATTTCAGTCCCTCTCCATTGTTCGAGCATTGAAGTCATGAAGCATCTCCATCATCTCCTTGCCATAGTCAGCATCAACGTCCTCCATTCTTTTGAAGTCGTTCTTCCATTTTTGAATCTCCTCAAAATTGTAACCATGCCATTCTATCTTTTGGTTTTGGTTTCTTATGTTTGTAATGTTAAAACCAATTACACTAGCTTTCTAGGTTTTAGTTTTAAATGGATGTTTCAATTATTTGTGAGAATAAAGAGTATTTTTTTATGTTTATTTTTCTATAGCCATGAAGCATGATAAACATTTTAGGATTTTCAGATTGTTAATTGCGGTTTCATGATATGTTGATGAATGTTTGTTAATTTTGTGCTTCAATCCCACCTTTTATGTGTTTTGTGTTCCTTAGTTGCAAACTTAGAATATTGACCATGTAATTGGATCCAACACTACAAGAGAAAATGTTATCGGCGACAATCCAAAGTTGTCGTAAAAAGTCTAAATTTCTCGTTGAATTGAAAATGTGACGACTTTGGGTTGTTGCAACCAGTTGTTGCCTTATGTGTTTTACTGATTGTCAAAAGCAATGAAATTACACGGTTGTCGCTTTTTCAATGTGTGACGCAATTGGTTTCTCGCATTTAACAAATTGTGACATTCACAAGTATGTTACCAAAAACCATATGCGAGACTTTATATTTGTTACTATTTTAAATATACGAGGCTTCGTTTACGTCGCATATTCCATATGCGGGGCTTGGATGTTTCTTGAATTTTCAATAAGCGACGCAATTTTTTCCTCGCGTACGACATCTTGCAAGATAAGTGAGTGCGTTACAGAATGCTATAAGCGATTCTTTGTGTTTGTTATAATTTATAATATACGAGACCTCGTTTATGTTGCATATTCCATCTGCGACGCTTATATGTTTGATCAAAAATTTATATGCGAGACTTTTTTGTTGCAAAAAATAACTGCGAGGTTTCATTTTTTATGCATATATTAATATGTGACACATATGTATTTGTTATAAAAAAACTATATGCGAGGCTTTTTGTTTGTCTTCTATAATTGTCGTGGAACTAATTACATTGCATATTGAAAAAATGACAACCGTGTAATTTTGTCGCTTTTGACAATCAGTAAAACACATTAGGCGACAACTAGTTGCGACAATCCAAAGTCATCACATATTTAATTAAGTGAGAAATGTAATCTTTTTACTACAACTTTATGAAGAGTTTTTACTTTTGTCGTTCTTGATTCTCTAATCTATAGCAAGAAAATCATTTTCATAGCATTTAATAGATAGTAAAGATGACCTGACAAAATAAGAATATATTAACCCAAAGTATTCTTTACAATCAATAACAATTCAAAATAGTTAGATCAATAATAATTCAAAACAATCTAGAGATCCTTGGGTACTAAATCCAACATACTGGTAACCAAATTATTGGTCGTTGGTTTGCTGGAAAGTGATGCAATGAACTCCTCATCTTTTTGCTCCTGATCACTTCCCCAAATCTTGGAATGTTGTCTACTCGCTCTTGCACTTTGAACTCATTGCTGGAGACACATCTGCCACACTGAAAGTTTATTTTTAGAGATTTTATAGAGGTTGTGACATCTGCAGGGCAAAACAATCCCGGTCAGTTCTAAGAAATGAGAAGTGCTAGACAATGAATGGATAGCTTGACTTAAAAAGAACAATAGTGTAGACTAACCTCCACTATGATGCCAAGTTCTCTTGATGGAGAAGTAATTTGAATAATAGCTTCATTGCATCTACCAATCTAGATTCATCATATTCTATTGCAGCCCAAATAGCTTCTCCATCATGCCTGCATAGTATCAGAACAGCAAGTATGTGAGTTGCTCAATCTAATCCCAAATCCCAATTAATTAACTCAGTTCTCTAGCTAAAATTGAAAAAAATTATTGATTAAGTAAATAGAAAACAGACCAAATTACATGGTGAATTGCCCAAGAAACAATCACCTCAGTTGCGGTGCCAGCCAAAGAACTGAAAGTGGACTGTTCTGCATCAAAAAGCTTAATTTTATTCCATAATCCCTGTCCAATTGTATCACTAAAGTCACAAGTTCCAGAATGAACAATTTCATATTCACTCTTACCTGAAAAGTAGAAATTTTGTTACCTATCCCAAAGAGACATTCATAATCACAGTTTAAATAAGAATTCAATTAACCATTCACGGAGAAAAATCCAGTCGTCACATAGAACTCAATTAACCATTCACGGATAAAACTCTAATAGATGAAAAGAAATCTTATAGTAGTAACTTTGAGTTGGAGAACATTGACACGAGGGAAAGTATTGGGCAATGTTAAACATGCTACTTCAATAAGAATTCCTCCAGCCATATCAGCTCTTCATTTCTCTAAAATGCAATCAGCACCAAAACAAAATCAAAGCTCAATCATTAAAGCGAAGAAAGCAAAATTCTGTAGGATTTGATTGCCAAAAGATAACTAAAAATACAAATAAAAACTTAGTGATCATGATTACTTGCTACTGGTTTTGCTTTGCCTAGAAGGCAATAGAAGTAACAGCTAGCAAGATTACTACTACTAGGGCTATTAAAAATCAGGCCAAGATCGAACAGATGAAACAGATGTGAGATGTCAAGGAAGAGTGTAATTAAACAATAGAAAGCTAAATTAAACCTGAAGCAGGAGATTCACCATTGTTTTTCTTCGTGATGTGATGGGAGGAGCTCGCTCGGTTTGAGTGAAAACGGCTCCGTGTAGATGGCGATGAACGCCAAGACAGGGAGTGAATCGCACTAAACCCGGTCTAGTAGTTGCCTTGGCGGACAGCAGCGAAGAAGGAGGAGACTTTCAGCCCGCCATTTTCGAGAACGAGGAGCGTGACGGCGGCAACTTAACTAGGTCATGACGAGAGATTGAAGGCGGAGTTTAGGTTGGGGTTGACTAGAGAGAAGATGTCTTAGGAGGTAGAGAAGAATACGGCCGCCAGCCTCTCTCTCTAGATTTAACTAGGTTTTTATTCTATGATTTCTATGTATTTATTATTCTTATTTTCGGATCAAATTCCATTCTTTTGATGAATTGCGCCTCTCTTTTTTAAATCAGATGGCGCTTTTTTTTTTAATAATTTCATTCAAAATCTCTATATTTTGTATTATATAGAGTTTAAAATTAAGATTTTAGACTCCAAAAGATACCACCGCTGTCGGGTATTTTTTGAAAATTTGCAAGTCTGTGACAATAGATTGTAGTATGGTAGTTTAAGCAAGGGTGTCTTCCTAGTTCTTATGTTTATAAATCTTATTCTGTTAAAAAAAAGGGACAACTATTAAGACACTGGTTTACCCCACATAAGGCTCCAATTTCTAAGTTAATTCAAAAGTAGAAACATAGCATATACAAATCTAAAAGCTTAAAATAAAGTTACAGGGAAATTTTATTCTTAAAAGAAATGATGTAATAGACCTATTTTCTTTTGTCTCTTAGTGAGGTTATTCTTTAATTTCCACAAGCTTGTTAATTACACTATCCAGTTGATTCTCTGCTAATCTGCTATGTTGTGCTCAACCACCATTGTAAGAAAAATTCATAAAAGCAAGACTTTACCTCTCTCTGTTTGATCAACCACGGACTACTCTCTTTGTTTGACTTGGTATTACATATTTTTTCTTTTTTGGTTACAAGGATGTCTTAAACATTAACATTAACCGACAACTTGTAAAAGTATGGTATTACATATTCTTTCTTTTTATGGATTTCTCCTTAGTCAGATTTCCCTCAAGAGGATTACTCCTTATTCATATTTACCTTGAGAAGATTTCTCCTTACTTGGATTCCTCTCAAGGGGATTTCTCTTCATCTAGATTCCCCTTGAGGGGATTACTCCTTCCCTATGTTCGTCTTGAGGAGATTTCCCCTCACACGGATTTACCTTGAGGGAATTCGTCTCACCGAAATCTACACTGAGAGGTTTTACCTCATCTAGATTCACCTTGAGGGAATTTCACCTCGAGTTTTTTTTTCACAATATATTGAGCTGCCTCTCTATTAGGCCATTTCCTGCCTCTCTATGAGTGGATTCACCTCGGAGATATATCTAATATTTTTTTCTCTGCGCATAGATATTTAACGATATTAGAGAAATTTCGTAGAAACGGTGAAAGATAAGATATTTTCCTCTATGATATATAGGTAGGTTGCGAGAAAGTTCAAGTTGTCACATCATTAAGCAACAATCAATAAAGTAGTCGCTTAATTGGTCTTTTATGAGAAAATTAAAACTGTTACACAAACGTTTAGTGACAACATGTAAAGTCGTCACCTAATTCGTCTATTGCAAAAAAATTGCAGTTGTCACAAACTTTAATCCACAACTAATAGAAGTCGTAGCCTAATTGGTTTTTAGCGAGGAATTTCAAGTTGTCACATAAACATTAAGTGACAACCTGCATGTTGAGGTCGTTGACTAATTGACTTTTTGCCAGAAAATTAAAGTTGTCACATAAACATTAACCGACAACTCGTAGAAATTGTTGCCTAACTGGGTCTTAGTGAGAAATTTCAAGTTGTCACATAATCATCAAGCGACTACCTGTAAAAGTCATCGTCTAATTGGTCTTCTACGAGAACATTAAAGTTGTCACATAAACATTAACCGACAACTAGTAGAAATCGTCGCCTAATTAGTTTTTAGTAAGGAAGTTCAAGTTGTCACATAAGCATTAAGTGACAACCAGTTAAAGTTGTCGCCCAATTGATTTTCAGCAAGGAAGTTAAGATTACCATATAAACATTAACCGACAACTCACAAAAGTTGTCGTTAAATCATTCTTTAGTGACAAATAGAGACATAATATTAAGCGACAATTCGCATAAATCGTCGCCTAATTAATCTTTTGTAAGGAAGTTAAAGTTGTCACATAAACATTAACTGACAGTTAGTACAAATTGTCGCCTAATTGACATTCTGTGAGGAATTGGGTGTCGCATAATGTTAAATGGGCAACAACTGTCAATTTGTTGGAAATACTTACTCATGCGACAAATTGGTTGTCGCCGATGGGATCATCTACGACAACTGAAATTTCCTCGGATTTGCCAAGTTTTCGTGACGAATTTTGGGTTGTCACAATGAAATTCCTTGCTTTTGCTATTTTCTCTTGTAGTGCAAATTAAGATATGCTAGCTTTCTAGGTGATTACACGTATTTTTATACGTGTAATTATATCTAAAATACTAGAATTAAGTTAATTCTCAAGTCAATTATATAATTAATAAACTTTTATTTATTTTGTAGAAAATAAGCAGAGTTTCGAAAACGAGAAAAAAAAATGGCGCTAAAATGGTGAAGATTTGAGTTTTCCAAGAAAGTACAGAGTTGTGGAATGTTAATTGCTTAATCAAGCTGATCGGGGTAATATTTTCTATGTTTTTAGTGCATTTCTCTCTACATTTTGCTTAGTTATTCCTTTAACATTATCATTTCTAACTTAGTTTTGTGTTTTTAGGTAGAAATGTGCTTCAAATATAAGATATGAGCTAAGGCGAGCTAGAAATGAAGGAAATGAAGGCAAGGAGGAAATAAGGCGCAGAAATGACCAAGAAATGAAAAATTAAGCTTTCCCAGTTTTACCAGGAAAAGAAATCCATGTTGAAGCAGGAATCTAATGCAATTAGGAGTGAGCTCGAAAAAATGATGTTAGAAAATAAAGAAATGACAGAGTCCCAGTTGGACTAGGAAACCATATGGCACTAGGAGTCTTGATGCTGCTAGGTGACCTGGTGAGACTAGGAGATGTTGTGTCTTGAACATGACTGAAGATGGTTCAAGATTATTCTAAAATATAGAAGGAATTTCGGCAACATTGACAATGGATTTCGAATTGGCCCAATTTGGGAAAGTCTGGCCCGAAGTTTGAAGCATGTGACTTGCACATGAGGTTCTAGAATATTCCTTGGCATCTTAGAGGAATCCTAACCCTAAAAGGTTTGCTTTTACCGTGTGAATAACAAGGAACAAATAAAAGTTTTCGGCAATACCTTTTTGGATTATTTTGGATTTTCTTAGGATTTTATGAGAAGAAATATAGGAATAAGAATTGAATTATGATTCTACATACAAGGGAGTCCGAAAATAAGTCTACATTCATGGAAGATTTCAGCCAAAGAAAGGTTACTTGCTCTCCACTCCTAATGCAATTTTCTTATTGGCCAAGTGATGCAATTAAAGAGAAATTCAAGGGAGCCCTAACCCTTGCCGTTCACTATATAAAGGAGGTTTGTGATGCTCTTCTACACACCATAAAATTCAGAATCAAAAGCCACAAACACTCCCCTTTTTCTTCCAAGTTTCGGCAATTCCAAGAAGTTCAAAGTTCAAGGTTGTGAGCAATCTTCCTCTCCATTCAAGCATCCTTGCCGTAGCTGTTATCCATTCCACCACTTTTTGAAGCTTCTTGCATCCTTGAAGATCAAAAAGTGTAACCATGAACACCTTGAATTGTTTTCGGTTTCGTATAAGGATTTTATTTTGGGTTCTTATGGAATTGCAATTTTATTTTCTTATTTGGTTTCTTGTTATGCGATTCTATGGTTGAAGAAAGATTGAATCTAGTTATGTGATTTTCAAAAACTATGAAGCATGTTTTAGGTTTTAGGTTTTTCAAATTGTAAGTTACGATTTCGATATGTTCTTGCATGATTGTTAATTTCGAGTTTTTATGTGTTAATTGATCTTTGGATGCATACTTAGGTTGATGAACATGTAATTGAATTCATATTAAGGTGCTAGCGTTCTAGGCTTTGATAAATTCGGTGGAAAACCTATAATTATTTAGGTAAATTAACAATGAGTCTTGCATGCTTGATTAGCGTTCTAACTTGTGTTCTTGGCTTGAATTGATCAAACTTCCATGATTTTTAATGCATTGAAAATGTTTTTATTAGAGATCAGCTACCACTAGTGATTGCATGATTAATGGGGTTAACTATGGTGCGTTCATCTATAAATTTAACTAAGGGAAGTAAAAGGAACTTTGTATACGTACATCTTTCTTCTTGATTGATTTTATGCTTAACCATATTTTGATTCGAGATTTGATATTTGAAACCTTGCCTACGTGTTAATAGTAGTTAATCATATCTATTTTCGTTCCATCCATATAAATTCTATTGGATTCTGGTTTTGATGTGTCACATGTGTATATAATTGCTTAGTTGTTAAATTAGAAAACAAATCTAAATCCCCTTTTACTTGTATTTTTGTAAATATTTTTTTTAATATAAAGGTTAGTTTAGTTTAGTTTAATGTTTATTTTTCAGGAATTAATAGTCCTTAATCCACGGTTGAGAACGATCCCTACTTATTCTTACTACATTGATAGGGTTTTAAATTGAGCACTAATATTGTGCAGATCAATTTTTGGCTCCGTTGTGGGGGATTAATTCTCATTATTTCTTGATTAATGGCGTTGGAAATTATAAATTGTAATTAAAATTGTTTTCGAGATTTGTGCTTTGAAGGTGATTTGTATGAGTTTAATTTTGATTATGAGTTGATTTTGATTGGAATAGGTGGTCTCTTTTGTTAATATTAGCCTAAACCCTTTAAGGGCACCTAGTTCAGGTCCATTAAGGTTGAGGGCGGCTTTTGTTAACACTTGTTGAATTATCTTCACACTTATAAAATTTCCTATCTTAGTAAGTATAGCCTATGTGAGATGGTGTCTAGAAAGGGGACAACGTCCATGATGGGTTTTGAATTCAGAAGTGCATACAATTGGGCCTAAACCACTATATGGGAGTAGCCCAAGCCAAAATGATTTCTACCTCTCATGTTCGTCCTCCCCCACCTGGCCATTTCAGTACGGTTGCCGAAATGATTTGAAAGGAAGCTTGTGTCTAGATAACTATAATTGGGCCACACGTTCGATCAATTGAAAGCTTGTAGTTGAATTTGAATTCTTATAAGTTGTTTGATTTCACAAATCCACCCCTAAAAATGTAAAAAACCCATTTTGTACCTACACTATACTTGTAAATTTTCATGTAAATTGTATAAAGTATACTTATGCGTTTTGTTTGTTGTGTGTGATGTTAACTTTGTGAAAATATTAACTTGTCTTTCTTTTATTGTATAGGTTACTAACTTATTTAATTTTTACTGTTGTTCAAGATTTCTATGAATGTTTGAGCCTTGTAAGATCCCTGGTGCACGAGAGATTGAGGAAAGACTTGCACGTTTGAAGAATCCTCCATAACATGAACCAAGAAGACAAGAAGACCTTCTTCTCCTTTGAGATTCAAACCGTACACATTCAATGCTCAAGGGAAAAGGATCTTTAATTCTTCAGAGGAATCCAGATCACCTACACCTACTCCATCTCCTCCATCACTTACGCCATCTCCACTTATTTCATACAACTCTCCATCACCTCAACTCACACCATCTCTCTCACCTACACCACCTCATACGCCACCCTCTGAAGAAGAACAAGCAATGGCCGGATTAGGAAACAACAATGAGGCCAATCAGAGTATCAGGGACCTCTCTAGTCCACTATTGAAGGAAGACTTCCTCTTTCCATTGTTTTCCCAACCCCTGCTGAGGGTAAGTCTACTACCTTTGAGATCAAGGGTGGACTTCTTCATAGATTACCTACATTTCATGAACTCTCCATGGAGGACCTTAACAAGCATTTAAAGGAGTTCCAATTTGTTGCAGGAAGCATGACACCCAATGAGGCTGATGAGAACATTTTCAAGTTGAAGACATGTAATACCCGCAATTATCATTTTAAATTCGAGTAATTGTGTTGAACGATTATTATGCGATTTCACGATTAATGTTCGATAATAATTCATTTTTACAATTATCGAAGTTTCGAAATGATTATTTTTAACGAAAAGCTCGAAATGCTCGATTTGAGTAATCGACTTTTTCTACATACAAAATTTGGAGAAACTTCCTTCATGAAAGTTGTAGAGCTCGTCGATACGAGTCCGTACACGTGCGGAACACGAAGATCGGATTTTTTTTGAATTAGAAAAAACCCTAATTTTTTCACCGGCCTCTCTTTCTTTCTTTTTTTGGAAAGCACTGTGCTTTCTCTCTCTCAACTCTCGCGTCGCTCTCTCTCTCGGCCGAAAACAGACCCAAAAATAGAGCAAAAGTTCACCGAGCTGCCATCTCCTCCTCCGGCCACCACTTGAGCTGCAACCACTTCCAGGAGCTTCGTCTCGACCT
The DNA here is from genome assembly GCA_025331145.1 of Rosa persica. Lineage (NCBI taxonomy): Eukaryota > Viridiplantae > Streptophyta > Magnoliopsida > Rosales > Rosaceae > Rosa > Rosa persica. Next base: position 20,836,180 of record WFKR01000006.1, on the reverse strand, counting down.
TGCGCAGCTGCCAGAGGCGGCCTTGCGCCGCGACACGGCCTGTAGCGGCGGCGGCACGGCCCGAACCGAAAAGGGTCGATTTCGGTTCGATCTCGATATCTCGAGCTACACACCACCATTTCACTTGATTCTTGGCTCATTGAGCTCGCCTCAACTTCCTCTACAAGCACCAAGAAGGACCGGAACTGAGTAGAACGTTTTCACGTTCGTCGGAGCTCGACCCGAACCGATCGAAACAACCAAGCTTTCGATCAAGATATCTCCAGCTATACACGATAGTTTCTTATGATTCTTGGCTTGTTGAGTTCGCAAGGAAGTTCTGAACAAGTTTCCAGAAGGGATCAGGGCCTGAGGTTGCAGTTTTTACGTCGGTTTTCAAGCTCGCCGGTTTCTGGAATTTTTCCGGCCGCCGACTGTAATTGGTACTTTTCGATCCCTTACCTTCATTTTTTGGTCTTGTGCTAGTTATGAAAGTTACTCAGAATGATGAAACAAAGGGGACAAGCTCGGCCCCGACACCATTCGCGGTGGTCGGTGGCGGCTCTGTTCCTAACTCCGGTGGCCCTTTCCGGCCACCTCCGGAGGTCAAAAATTTGGTTTATGTCCATTTTATGATTCTATGTTTCGATACGATCATTTCGGCGTATTATACGCATTTTTCGGATATCGTATGAATTAGTTATGAATTTTGTGATTTCGATCGATTTCGATCGTTAGATTTTTGATCTGTGAAATTAAGACCGTCGGATGAACTTATCAATTTTTTATGATGATCATATGACTGTCCCAGAGGCTTTGTGTGGTCATGGGCGAAGATTCGACCGTTGGATCTTCGTATATGTGCAAAACGGTAATTAGGGGAGCGATTCGTGAGAAACCGCTCGTCGGATTTTAATGTAAATTGGAATCCGGCTGTTAAATGGTAGTTAATTTATGTGTTGAAATTGTTGGCTAAATTCGAATCATATTTGATTAGGTGATTGACGGATTTTATTTGAGTGGGCTATTTCGGCGTTAATTATAATTATAATTATATTGAAGACGCAGCAGGAATTTCGAGGTGAGTAAAACTCACATGATTCATATTACAAACCGAGCGTTTAAATTTATTTATTTTTAGTAATTGTATGAAAAATATTTGCGGATTAAATAAATGTTTTAAAATTTCATGGACTTGAATCACCACGGTCCATAGGTAAGTAAAATGAATTTTAATTATACAAATGAATTTCATGATTTTCTTGTGTGAACTATAGATGGTATTAGTGGTCATTCCTGAGTGGATGATTACGTATATATATATTTACGTGGAAAATATATAATGTTGAGTGAAGATATGATTGACTGAATTGATGAATTGATTATATTTTAATTGTGTAATTCCATAATAATATGGTGTATCTTGGTTGGGTTGATTTCAGTTTGTGATTTTATATGTTGTACTCATTTATGGGTTTAGGGTCGACGTAGTGACTGGTGTGGGGTAATCGGACGCTCTAATCTTGGGTGGATGATGGGATACGATTGGTTGAGTATGTGGAATTATTGGACGTTCTAAATATGTATATAGGTATACATATTGATGAAATACGATAACGATAAATATGTCGGATGCCATAACCTAGGCCAGGTGACGGGCTACGATTTGTTATTTCATTTAGTTGTGAGGTGTGCATGCCTATTTAGAGCTTTACAGTTCATTTTGGATTGGAATTGTAATAATTAACCGAGACTAAATTCGGTTTGATTTTATTTCGTGTAGTGAGGATGTTAAGAAAAGAAATTTTCAGGATGATTATTTTGAGTTTGTAGTAATTTTCATGTTTCGGATTTTGAATTGTTATTCTAAAATTCTGGGCGTGACAGTTTGGTATCAGAGCGTAAGGTACATATTTTGTGATATGTCAATACTTACCGAGTGATGGCCCGTCTGCAGCGGATCCCCATCGTGTGCTCTTCGGTATTGACAATGTCATTGGGTATGTGAGTGCGTTAGGTTGGCTAGGAACGTTAGTACTTTTAAGAAATTTAGGCATCGTTATGTATGATCAGTACTTGGTTAATATGGACTTGCATTTGACTTATGCTTTGTTTAAGTGTTATGCGTGTATTAATCAAGTATATCATGCTTATTAGGTAATGGAGATGGAGAGAAATGAAGCCAGAGGTCGGGGTAGAGGTAGACCTTGTGGCAGGGGTAGAGGCAGAGGAAGGGGTAGGGCCCCTCCAGTCGAAGAAGTATTCGAGTCGGAGGAAGATGCACCTTATGAGGATCAGCCTATTCCTCCTGTGGCTGTTGTTGATAATCCTGCTCGCTTGCTTATGCTAGCAAGGGAAATTACTCGCTTGGGAGCAACCAAGTTTGGAGGAGGCACTGATTATATGGTGGCGAATAGTTGGATAGAGGATTTGCAGACCTATTTCGATCTGCTTGATTGCACTGAGACCGACAAGAGGAAGCTAGCCGCTTTCATGCTGAAGGATGAGGCTAGGGTGTGGTGGAACGTCACTCAGAGGAGCATTGAGGTGTCTACCTTGACATGGGACGGCTTTGAGAGGCTGTTCAGGGAGAAGTACTTTCCACCAATAGTGAAGGAGAGGTTGCAGCGAGAGTTCCTTGCACTTGTACAGGGGAAGATGACCGTAATTGAGTATGATGCGGAGTTCTCTAGACTGTACAAGTATGTGAGGCAGATGGAGGATGAGGACTTGGCCAAGAAGTTTCAGAGAGGGTTGAGTCCTTCGATTGAGCGTGATGTAGCCATCTTGGAGCTGAAGACCAAGAGAGAGATCTTGGCTAAGGCACAGATCATTGAGCAGCAGAACCTGATTTGTAGAAAGAAGGAGTCTGCTGAGAGAGACTTCCAGGGCAAGGGAAAGGCCATAGCAGGACGCAGTAGAGCAAGAGACTTCAGGGGAGGGTTCTGGAAGAGACAGAGAACTCAGTTTCAGCATCAGGTTCCAGCCAGGGCAGCAGTAGCTCCTCCTGTTCAGGCTATACCTATCAGGCAGATAGCACCAGCAGCTCCGGTGAAGTGCTTTAGCTGTGGCGAACCGGGCCACATCTCTCGTGCGTGCACGAAACCACGGGGTAGGATATGCTACAACTGTGGACAGGCAGGGCATCAGGCTAGGGAGTGTCCTCGGAATCAGGGTAGAGTGCAGGGTAATCAGCAGAGGCAGCTACCACCTGCTCATGCTAGAGTCTTTGCCATCGGTCAGGCAGGCACGGGAGTGGAAGATACCTTATCTGTTTATCACTTTCTTGCTAGAGTACTGTTTGATACGAGAGCCTCACACTCTTTCATATCTAGTTCGGTTGTGGATGTTTTGGGTTTAGTTGCTATGCCTCTGACTAGATCATTGTGTGTTACATCACCTCTCGGTGTGTCTCTTGAGCTTAGCATGCTTTGTGATGATTGCCCTATTAGGATTGGTGGCAGAGAGTTCTCTGCGTCTTTGATTGTGATTCCGGATCACACGTATGATGTGATTTTGGGTATGGATTGGTTATGCCCGAACCATGCTGTTATTGATTGCTTTAGGATGATTGTGTCCTTCCATGTTCCGGGATAACCGGTGTTTCATTACCGTTGTCTGAAGTCTGACATCACCATGAGGATAGGGATTTTGGCCCACATTGAATCAGGGAGTAGTACTTCAAAGATTACAGGGATTCCTGTAGTTTCAGAGTATGAAGACGTGTTTCAGGAGATCCCTGGGTTACCTCCGAAAAGGGTAATGGACTTCTCCATTGATGTGATACCAGGTACTTCACCTGTGTCAAAAGCACCCTATCGAATGGCTCCAGCTGAACTTCAAGAGTTGAAGGTTCAGATTGAGGGCTTACTTGCACAAGGGTTCATTCAGGCAAGTGTGTCTCCTTGGGGCGCACCAGTGTTGTTCGTGAAGAAGAAAGATAGTTCACTTCGTTTATGTGTGGATTATCGACAGTTTAACAAGGTGACCATCAAGAATAGGTACCCTTTACCTAGGATTCATGACTTGTTCGATCAGCTTAGAGAAGCTACTGTGTTCTCGAAGATTGACTTGAGGTCTGGATATCACCAGTTGAGGGTGAAGGAGGAAGATATCCCAAAGACAGCGTTCAGGACCAGGTATGGACATTTTGAGTTTCTTGTCATGCCTTTTGGTCTCACGAATGCCCCCGCAGCATTTATGGACTTGATGAACCGTACGTTCAGTCCTTACTTGGATCAGTTTATGGTAGTGTTCGTGGACGATATCTTGATTTATTCAAGGTCGTCAGCGGAGCATGAGAAACATCTGCGGATAGTGCTGCAGACGTTGAGAGAGCAGAAACTATTTGCCAACTTCGAGAAGTGCGACTTCTGGCAGAGTGAAGTCAAGTTCCTTGGTCATGTGGTCTCGAAGGATGGAGTTTCTGTGGATCCTTCGAAGGTTGAAGCAGTGATGAGTTGGAGTCGCCCTACTACGGTTACAGAAATCCGTACCTTCCTTGGACTGGCCGGGTATTACAGGCGCTTCATTGAAGGGTTTTCTGGTATTGCTTCGGCTTTGACCAAATTGACCAGGAAAGACACTCAGTTCGTATGGTCGGATGAGTGTGAGAAGGCTTTCATTGAGCTGAAGACTAGATTGACTACAGCTCCGGTGTTGACTATTCCTACTAGTGGTGGTGGATTAGTCATTTACAACGATGCATCTCATCAGGGTTTGGGGTGTGTGTTGATGCAGAATGGTAGAGTCGTTGCTTATGGTTCTAAATAGTTGAAGGTAAATGAGCGGAATTACCCTACTCATGATCTAGAGCTAGCAGCTGTGGTGTTTGCCTTGAAGATTTGGAGGCACTATCTTTATGGTGAGAAATTTGAACTCTTTTCCGATCACAAGAGTTTGAAGTATCTATTCTCCCAGAAGGAATTGAACATGAGGCAGAGAAGATGGATGGAACTCATTAAGGACTATGATTTCACCTTGGAGTATCATCCCGAAAAGGCGAATGTAATGGCGGATGCTTTGAGTAGGAAACCGCGGGTAATCATGGCATCAATTATGGTGCGAGAGTGGCGCATGTTAGAAGCTGCATCTGAGTTTGACCTTATGCCCGTAGGGGCAGGACAGGGAATCTTTCTCGGTAGTATCACCTTACAGCCCACCTTGATCTCCAGGATCATTCAGGGTTAGACACTTGATGAGTTTGCTCAGGCGAGGATTGCTGAGATGACTGTTGACCCGGATGTGGAGGGTCCTTCTGAGTGGATGATTGGAGCTGATGGAGGGTTGAGATTTCGAGGGAGATTGTATGTACCGAGTGTTGATAACCTCAGAGAGGAGATCATGCGAGAAGCACATAGGTCTCGATACACTATACATCCAGGAGGTACTAAAATGTATACACTATACATCCAGGATGATTACGTATATATATATTTACGTGGAAAATATATAATGTTGATTGAAGATATGATTGACTGAATTGATGAATTGATTATATTTCAATTGTGTAATTCCATAATAATATGGTGTATCTTGGTTGGGTTGATTTCAGTTTGTGATTTTATATGTTGTACTCATTTATGGGTTTAGGGTCGACGTAGTGACCGGTGTGGGGTAATCGGACGCTCTAATCCTGGGTGGATGATGGGATACGATTGGTTGAGTATGTGGAATTATTAGACGTTCTATATATGTATATAGGTATACATATTGATGAAATACGATAACGATAAATATGTCGGATGCCATAACCTAGGCCAGGTGACGGGCTACGATTCAGTTAGAGCTCTAGTCTGTCAAGTACCGTATTTTTATAAATACGATGTTGAGAGTTGTGTAGAAAGATGTGTGTTGGGGTTTATCTTGATGTATTGAATTGGTGTTGATTGAGATTGTTAGTACTTGTGGATGTGAAAATTGTTTAGTGTTGTTGTGTGTGGGAATAATTATGAATTGAATTAAGCAATAGTTCTTTCCTTTTACTCATACGAGCTTTCATAAGCTTACCGGGTTTTGTGTTGTTGCAATCCCGGTACACTATTCAAATGGTGTAGCGGATATTCCTGCAAGTCAGGATAACCAGGGAGGTGACCGAGCTTCTTAGGTGTTACAGCAGTTTTTGTTATTTCATTTAGTTGTGAGGTGTGCATGCTCATTTAGAGCTTTACAGTTCATTTTGGATTGGAGTTGTAATAATTAACCGAGACTAAATTCGGTTTGATTTTATTTCGTGTAGTGAGGATGTTAAGAAAAGAAATTTTCAGGATGATTATTTTGAGTTTGTAGTAATTTTCATGTTTCGGATTTTGAATTGTTATTCTAAAATTCGGGGCGTGACAGTTTGGTATCAGAGCGTAAGGTACATATTTTGTGATATGTCAATACTTACCGAGTGATGGCCCGTCTGCAGCGGATCCCCATCATGTGCTCTTCAGTATTGATAATGTCATTGGGTATGTGAGTGCGTTAGGTTGGCTAGGAACGTTAGTACTTTTAAGAAATTTAGGCATCGTTATGTATGATCAGTACTTGGTTAATATGGACTTGCATTTGACTTATGCTTTGTTTAAGTGTTATGCGTGTATTAATCAAGTATATCATGCTTATTAGGTAATGGAGATTGAGAGAAACGAAGCCAGAGGTCGGGGTAGAGGTAGACCTCGTGGCAGGGGTAGAGGCCGAGGAAGGGGTAAGGCCCCTCCAGTCGAAGAAGTATTCGAGTCGGAGGAAGATGCACCTTATGAGGATCCGCCTATTCCTCCTGTGGCTGTGGTTGATAATCCTGCTCGCTTGCTGATGCTAGCAAGGGAAATTACTCGCTTGGGAGCAACCAAGTTTGGAGGAGGCACTGATTATATGGTGGCGGATCGTTGGATAGAGGATTTGCAGACCTATTTCGATCTGCTTGATTGCACTGAGACCGACAAGAGGAAGCTAGCCGCTTTCATGCTGAAGGATGAGGCTAGGGTGTGGTGCAACGTCACTCAGAAGAGCATTGAGGTGTCTACCTTGACATGGGACGGCTTTGAGAGGCTGTTCAGGGAGAAGTACTTTCCACCAGCAGTGAAGGAGAGGTTGGAGCGAGAGTTCCTTGCACTTGTACAGGGGAAGATGACCGTAATTGAGTATGATGCGGAGTTCTCCAGACTGTACAAGTATGTGAGGCAGATGGAGGATGAGGACTTGGCCAAGAAGTTTCAGAGAGGGTTGAGTCCTTCGATTGAGCGTGATGTAGCCATCTTGGAGCTGAAGACCAAGAGAGATATCTTGGCTAAGGCACAGATCATTGAGCAGCATAACCTGATTTGTAGAGAGAAGGAGTCTGCTGAGAGAGACTTCCAGGGCAAGGGAAAGGCCATAGCAGGAAGCAGTAGAGCAAGAGACTTCAGGGGAGGGTTCTGGAAGAGACAGAGAACTCAGTTTCAGCATCAGGTTCCAGCCAGGGCAGCAGTAGCTCCTCCTGTTCAGGCTATGCCTATCAGGCAGATAGCACCAGGAGCTCCGGTGAAGTGCTTTAGCTGTGGCGAGCCGGGCCACATCTCTCGTGCGTGCACGAAACCACGAGGTAGGATATGCTACAACTGTGGACAAGCAGGGCATCAGGCTAGGGAGTGTCCTCGGAATCAGGGTAGAGTGCAGGGTACGTGGAAAATATATAATGTTGAGTGAAGATATGATTGACTGAATTGATGAATTGATTATATTTCAATTGTGTAATTCCATAATAATAAGGTGTATCTTGGTTGGGTTGATTTCAGTTTGTGATTTTATATGTTGTACTCATTTATGGGTTTAGGGTCGACTTAGTGACCGGTGTGGGGTAATCGGACGCTCTAATCCTTGGTGGATGATGGGATACGATTGGTTGAGTATGTGGAATTATTAGACGTTCTAAATATGTATATAGGTATACATATTGATGAAATACGATAACGATAAATATGTCGGATGCCATAACCTAGGCCAGGTGACGGGCTACGATTCAGTTAGAGCTCTAGTCTGTCAAGTACCGTATTTTTATAAATACGATGTTGAGAGTTGTGTAGAAAGATGTGTGTTGGGGTTTATCTTGATGTATTGAATTGGTGTTGATTGAGATTGTTAGTACTTGTGGATGTGGAAATTGTTTAGTGTTGTTGTGTGTGGGAATAATTATGAATTGAATTAAGCAATAGTTCTTTCCTTTTACTCATACGAGCTTTCATAAGCTTACCGGGTTTTGTGTTGTTGTAATCCCGGTACACTATTCAAATGGTGTAGCGGATATTCCTGCAAGTCAGGATAACCAGGGAGGTGACCGAGCTTCTTAGGTGTTACAGCAGTTTTTGTTATTTCATTTAGTTGTGAGGTGTGCATGCCTATTTAGAGCTTTACAGTTCATTTTGGATTGGAATTGTAATAATTAACCGAGACTAAATTCGGTTTGATTTTATTTCGTGTAGTGAGGATGTTAAGAAAAGAAATTTTCAGGATGATTATTTTGAGTTTGTAGTAATTTTCATGTTTCGGATTTTGAATTGTTATTCTAAAATTCGGGACGTGACAAGGCATTCCCTTTTCTCTAGCTGACCGAGCCAAGGATTGGCTTTGTGAACTTTCTGATGGACATATCACTTCTTGGGACGCAATGATGAAAGCATTCCTTGAGAAAATTTTCCCCGCTTCAAGAGTTATCACTATGAGGAAGAAGATCACTGGAATTCAACAAGCTGCAGATGAGTCTTATGCCAACTACTATGAAAGGTTCAAATCTCTTTTGGCACAATGTCCCCAACACAAGTTCAAGGATGAAAGCCTCTTGCAATACTTTTATGAGGGTTTACTCCCTCTTGAGCGCCAAATGTTAGATGCTGCTAGTGGAGGTACTTTTGTGGACAAGACTCCAGCTGCTGGGAAGAATTTGATAGCTGATAGGGCTGCCAATGCTCAACAATATGAGGGCGTTGGGAGTACATCTCGCTAAGTGAAGGAAGTTTCTCTCAATTCAGACATCAATGCTAGATTGGACAAACTCACCTCTCTGATGTCACAAGTACTAACGCCAAAAGTTCAAGGAGTGGCGCAAGTTTTTCGGGTGTGCTCTACTCAAGGGCACATGACTGATCAATGTCCACAATTGATAAAGAATGGTGGATGGGAAAATGTGAACTACGTGGGGTGTCAGAATCAGAATAAAGGGTAAGCTCTTCCAAGGAATGACCCATTCTCCAACACTTACAACCCTGGTTGGAGGGATCACCCTAACTTTAGGTGGAGGGATAATGATAATGTCCAAAATGCCAATCATAACACCTACAACATAGGACCTCAGGGAGCATTTTATCAAAGACCTCAAGCACCTCCTCAAGCTCAAGGAACGTCCCCAAACTATGACAAGATCATTGAAACACTTAATTCCTCAAAGGGCAACAAAACCATGGAAAAGACATAGCTGATCTCAAGAAGCAAATGGGACAAGTGGTGGACTTCATGACCAAGTTCCATGATCAAGGGAAGCTTCCAAGCAACACCATTCCAAACCCTAAGGGAGGCTTTGAAGACGCCAATAATTGAAGAGCAAGGAAGGCCACGTGTAGGTTACGAAGACGTTAAAACCAAGCGCTACAATGGGAGGCACCCCATAAGAAACCAGATTTGATCTCTCTATCTTTCCTTTTAATTTTAGTTAGTTTTCAATTTTGGAACAATTTTTGGTTAGTTATTTTGTAGTTCTTTTTGGTTATTCAATAAAGTTTTGTGATTTATCCCTTATATGCTTATCTTGTGCTTTGCATGCTTTGAGTTGTTTTACAATGAGGACAATGTATGATTTAAGTGTGGGAGGAAGGTTAACGTTAACTTTATTGGTTTTTAGGTTTTTATTTTGTTTTTAGGTTGTTAGTAAAAATATAAAATCCAAAAAATTGAAAAATCGGAAAAAGAAAAAAAATATAAAGTGTCGAAAAAAAAAGAAAAAAGAATCGTTTTAGGTTTATGTGTTAGAGTCAAAATTGTTTTAAGTTTTTGTTTGAGTCTTTTGTTTTGTTTTTGAGTCTTAGGACCGCTCTTTCAACTGTCTAGGATGATTTTATATCTCTGAAAGCATGGCTAAAAGATGATCACAATATTGAGATGAAGTTTGTTGTTTTTCTTTGGTTAAATGAGATTTATATGTGATATATAACTGTGTAGTGGATATGGATTTGATAACATGGTACAGATTATGAGCATGCTAAAGAGTTTTGATTCAAAATAACCCTTGTGAGCTTTTGTGCCTATGGGCTTTTTCTTTGTTGAGTGATTATGAAAAAAAATATATTCTCATTTTTCTTGACAATGCTTAGTAGATCTCATTATCTTTCATTTGATTGGTTAAATGCCATTGATTAATTTAATGGACTAGAGAATGCTAGAATTCATTTTTGTGCTTGTCGAGACTTTTATTAATATATACCCCTGATTTTGGAAAAGATAAAGGCACTTACGATTTTTACCACCATTGCCAAATAAGCCTGTGACCCATTTGTGCCCGTCGTGGGACTCCCCTAGTTTAACCCCTTTGAGCCTGCATTAAGCCTTTTCTTTCATCACCCTAAAAATCATTAACCCTTAACCTTAGTATACTTACATCCTTACCCTTTGTTCTAAAGACTTAGTGGAGCTATTTTTGAGACTTTGCAAAGGAAGAAGGCATGAAGATTGAAGATTGAGAAGAGGTGAAAGTTCAAATGTGGGGTTATAATTGTCCATGGGATTTATTTGTAATTTATGCCGTGAAAAAAAAAACAAAAAAAGAATATGTATACAGGTGTGGGTTTAAAAAGTATGAGTTTTTGTGGACTTTTGTACGTTTACATTGTGGATTTGAAGTCTAAAATGAAGCAAGGGCCCAACAAGATGAAATTAGGTCCTTTATATGACCTCTATGGAGCAAGACGTTGAAGATGCCTTGGTGACTACAATGAAGACGTTTTCAAGGGCTCTACTTTGTTTTTAGGACACCTTTGTGATTTCCATACCTTTCGTTTCTTTAACCCTAAAACTTGGCCCCATTACAACCCTTTTAGAAGACCTTTTTGATCCTTAAGATGGGGTAGCTTTTAATCTATGGAGATGAGTTATGACTGTTGAACTTATGGCTTGGGTTCATTTGTGCATGTGATTGATATCCTTCATGAGATCTTTTGAAAAATAAATGATATATGTGCTTTTCGTTTCTTATATGTGAGCTTTCTGTTGAAAAAAATATATATACCATCTCTCACATATACTTGAGTGAATAAGAAGCTTTTAAGCACGACCCTTGAATTCTGAGAGAAGAAAGAGTGTATATCCTTTGTGAGGTGAATCATTACTTATCTATGCATGTTAAGCTCCAACCACTCACCATTGTTGCTCTCAAGTCCTACATGTTTATATGTTGTGTATATCTTTTATTTAACTCTAAAAAAAATACATGATCAATTCTTGATTGAGTGTTATTCTTGGTGACATGTAAGTATGAGATTTATGAGACAATATATTGAAGGGCATTAGAGTGTTTAGAGTCTTTGTTTTGTCTTTGATTTTCGTTGCCTTTTGTTTTTGTTATTTTAGTTTTTTCCATACTTAGTGTTTGTTTTGAGTCTTAGTTAGTTTGTGTTTTGTGTGATTTTTTCTAAGGGACTAGCAAAAAGCTAAGTGTGGGGGTGTGATCGAAGTAATATTTTCTATGTTTTTAGTGCATTTCTCTCTACATTTTGCTTAGTTATTCCTTTAACATTATAATTTCTAACTTAGTTTTGTGTTTTTAGGTAAAAATAGCTAAGAAGTTCCAGAAATGAAGGAAATGAAGGCAAGGAGGAAATGAGGCGAAGAAATGGAGAAATGAAGCTTTCCTAGTTCTACCAGGAAAAAGAATCCCAGTTGAAGTAGGAATCCTAATGCAACTAGGAGTGAGCTCGGAAAAATGATGTTCGGAAATAAAGAAATGACAAAGTCCCAGTTGGACTAGGAAACATGATGACACTAGGAGTCATGAAGCTACTAGGAGACCTAGTGAGACTAGGAGATGCTGTGTTTTGAAGATGACTCAAGATGGTTCAAGATTATTCTAGAATATTGAAGAATTTCGGTAACATTGACAATGGATTTCGAATTGGCCCAATTGGGAGAGTCTGGCCTGAAGTTTGAAGTATGTGACTTGCACATGAGGCTCTAGAATATTCCTTAGCATCTTGGAGGAACCCTAACCCTAAAACGTTTTCTTTTACCGTGAGAATAACAAGGAACAAATAAAAGATTTCGCCAATATCTTTTTGGATTATTTTGGATTTTTCTTGGGATTTTATGAGAAGAAATAGAGGAATAAGAATTGAATTATGATTCTACATACAAGGGAGGCCGAAAATAAGTTTACATTCATGGAAGATTTCGGCTAAAGAAATGTTACTTGCTCTCCACTCCTAATGCAATTTTCTTATTAGCCAACTGATGCAATTAAAGAGAAATTCAAGGGAACCCTAACCCTTGTCGTTCACTATATAAAGGAGGTTTGTGAAGCTCTTCTACACACCATAAAATTCAGAATCAAAAGCCACAAACACTCCCCTTTCTCTTCCAAGTTTCGGCAATTCCAAGAAGTTCAAAGTTCAAGGCCGTGAACAATCTTCCCCTCCATTTAAGCATTTGCCATAGCTCTCATCCATTCCACCACATTTTGAAGCTTCTTGCGTCCTTGAAGATCAAAAAGTGTAACCATGAACACCTTGACTTGTTTTCGGTTTTGTATAAGGATTTTATTTCTGGTTCTTATGGAATTGCTATTTTATTTTCTTATTTGGTTTCTGGTTATGCGATTTCTATGGTTGAAGAAAGATTGAATCTAGTTATATGATTTTTGAATACTATCAAGCATGTTTTAGGTTTTTCAAATTGTAAGTTGCGATTTTTATTTGTTCTTGCATGGTTGTTAATTTCGAACTTCAATCCCATCTTTTATGTGTAATTATCATTAGATGCATACTTAGGTTGATAAACATGTAATTGAATCCATATTAAGGTGCTAGCATTCTAGGCTTTGATAATTTAAGTGGAAAACCTATAATTACTTAGGTGAATTAACAATGAGTCTTGCATGCTTGATTAGCATTCTAACTTATGTTCTTTGCTTGAATTGATCAAACTTCCATGATTCTTAAGGCGCTAAAAGTGTTCTTGTTAGTAATTAGCTACCACTAGTAATTGCATGATTAATTGGGCTAACTATGGTGCGTTGTGGGAGTTGTGGGAGTTGTAATTCAAGGATAGTCATGTTAGCTTTCTAGCTAATTGTGATTATCCTTGTTTTCTCTTACACTTCTATACTCTTTTCTCTTTGAATTTTGTATCTTTAATGTTCATAATTATGGGTTGTGAGTAATTTCCTTGTTAAGGGTTAGAGTTGTGTGCCCTAGCCCAAATTTTGTGTAACAGATGCTTATTATAATGTAATGATGCAATTTTCATAAGATGGATGCTTATATCTATTTTTGTTGGGTTAAAATGCATGTCTAGGATCCTAGTCAACTCTAAGATGTGTATTTTGAGCATGTCTAGGATGAGTTAGAGGCTTGACCCCCTCTAATTCCTAAGCTAGAAGCCTTCAATTTCGTATTCGAGGGGTTGTAAGCATGGTGATTTACACCCGTTGCGTGATTACGCGTGCGGGTCACTTAGTAGTCTAATTCTTCGATCTCTAGGCCTCTTGATATGACTTAGTGACCTTGAACTGGCTCTAATTCATATCAAGTGAGTTTCTACGACCCTTGAACTGGAGTAGGAATACCATGAAAGGGAATTTCGGTCCTTGAGCCTTGAACCGCCTTGGATATGACTACCGCCAAAGTAGGATAATCTCTAATTACAAATCCAGCTGCAGCCTTGTCAGCATTTAAGACCAAGCCATCAAAGTTCAATTTCACATGACTGTCATCAGGAGGCTTCCACTTAATGTTGGGTCCTTGAATTGCTACAGAAGGCCCAAGATGATTGGCATTTGCATTCCAAAACTCAACCCCAACCTGAGTAGCAACTCTCAACACTCTAACAGGGATGAAATTCATAGGATATATATGAGCAATTCAAAGGAAAAAATAGAAATATTTGGATTGTGTAGGTAAGGTAGATGCTGCCCGGTAGGGCCGATAGTTGTACACTGGCCGAGCGAGCAAGTAGGGGAGGCAACTAACAAAGTAGCGAGACTGATGAAAGGTCGCAGCGACCGAAACTTGTTATGAAATGAAGGAGCAGCTTTCTTTCTCTTTTTGTATGAAAAAGCCCGATTCCGGGTCACTCTGGTCGCATCTACATTAGATTAGCTTCCGACACATAAGATTTGGGTGAAGGAACCTTCCTCGCACCCGACTTCCCATCTGTTTTGTTTACACTTTTATTAATTTCTTTGCATTTTTATTAATTACTTTACATTTCATTATATTTTGTTAATCTAAAATCATCTCTCAAAATATTGAACTCCGACTCATTGTAGATAATCATAACTAGGCTCTTAGTTTTTATTTGGCTTTGGTGAAAACCAAAGCTGAGATTGCTAAGGCTTGGTGCCGTAGAGTAGAATTTTTGTTTAGTGACTTTAGTTCCGATTACCCAAGAATTGTGGGTTAGCCACTAATCCCCGTGGTATGATAATTTTGGGCTTAATACTTCCCTATCTTGACACGATTCGTATGCTTGTGAGAGTTTATGCATCAAGTCACTAGATCTTAATTGTTTATGTAGAAAACCTATAATTCCTTAGATAAATCAACAATGAGTCTTGCATGCTTGATTAGCGTCCTAACTTGTGTGTTTGGCTTAATTCAATCAAACTTTCATTGATCTTTTTGCGTTAAATATGTTTTGTTAGTGAGTAGCATCCTATGATGACAGGACCCGCCCCATATTTTACCCTAAAATTTGAAGTGACCCTGCGGGTACCATCTATGGAGTAATTCTACCAAAAATTTGGCGGAACTTCCTCTAAAAATACACTATTCAAAAACCTGTGGAAAGACAATACACTTCTAAAATAATCCACCCTCATTCCTCTGGAGCCACCCTGCTCCTTAAATCACAACATCTCCCATTTTACAAACAATTTTCAACTTAAGAATATTAATCACTCATGTTATCAGAGCAATCTAATGCAAAAGGTTTACCAGAAGATGGAATAGAGAGATAAAGGATCAATACATTCTACAATGTGAAAGCTATGCCTCAACGTCTGTACGTCCGACCTCAAGATGATCTAGTCCACAAACTGGGCACTTAAAACTGAAGGGCCCGTGGGAAAAGCATTTAAAAACCATTAGATTGAGTGGACGAAAATAAGTAATTTCAATTAAACAAGAAAACTTAATGCTTTACCTATTTATTCTCTAAAAAACTTTGCATGTAGTAAAATCTTGAAAATACTCTTAATCTTTCTTTTTACTGAAATCTCAAACTATAGTCAAATCCTCTGTAAATCATTCCAAAATCTTTTCAAAACCTCACACAAAGAAACATCTCAAAGTCTCTTTAAAATCTCATAAATGTCATTAAAATACTCACATCTCAAAAATAGGCGATGACTAGAGTGAACTGCCGACTAGTCATCTCATGTCGGCTGGAGGGGACTACCAACCAAGGACACATCGGAGGGGACTGCGGACCTGACAAGGAGGTGATGGTTAAAGGGGACCGCCGACTAACCATAGATAGTTAGAGAGATATGTCGACTAACTATCTCATGCCACCCAGAAGGGATTGCCAACCAGATGACGTATCAGAGGGGACTGTTGACCGGAATATTCTAGAGGAGACTACCGACTAGATTACTGTCTGAAGGGGACTGCCGACTAGACTATTACCTAGAGGGGACTGCCGACCAGGTAATACATGCATGCGCTGACTAATTTACCTCCTCAATAAACTGGAATCAATCTCAAAGCTCATAAAACTCAATATCTCAATAATCCTCAAAAGCATAAATCAAATACTCAATAAAACAATAAATGCTTTCAGAAAGAAATCTCTTTATAACTTCAAAGCTGATAAATTCGGAGTTCATAACTCAAGAAATCTAGATAATACAATCATGCTTAAATACTTGATAAACCATTCATACTCATATATCAACATGTAAATTGATGCTCGGAATCAATAATTCTCATAATATTTTCTTAATCAATCACTTCCCGAAAATCACTTCTCAACTCAATAACTCATTAATAAATAGCTCGAAAATCTACTGAAAGCCCTTGGGAAGGAAATCCACTAATAATCTCGTAATTCATAGTGCATAAGTAAATCTCAAGAAATCCTGATAAATTATAAGCAAGTCGTAAATCAACGGGATAATTAAATATTTAAAATATAATACTGCATGCATCATTAATGTAAAAACAAATGTCCACTTACAGTACTATTTAGGCGACCACGCATACGGCCTTCTTCGTTGAGTAGTAGCTCGGTACGTCGCCATATACACAATTATATTTCGTAAACAACAATTCACAAAATAAATAAAATTTTAAAATTAATCCTCGTAAATCAACATTTCCATTTCTTCTCCAATTTGACCCAAACTTCACCATTAACCCGCTTCATTAATTTAAAGGTTCTAGGGCAAAACCGAGAGAAATCTGAAGGTCGGATTCTCGTAAATTGTTAACCAAAATTCCAAATTCCGAAAAATTCACAATTGATACAAAACTCCTTCGATTTCCACCAAAAGTACATTTATAAATACTACAATAGATAATTGAATTATTTAGTCAAAAATAGGAATTAAAAACGGCCCTACGCTCCTCCACGTGCCACCTGCAGTGGCCCATGTGCCGCCGACCAACTCCACCTCCAGCCACCAAATTTTACTAGCAAGTGTAACTCAACAAGCCCAACAACTTTCTCAACTGCATCAAAGTCTGAAAATACCTAGATTTGGCCAGAAATTGAGTTTGACCGAAAGTACCTGATTTGAAAAGTGAAAAAAAATTCAAATTGTCGATTCGTCCTCCACACTTC
Organism: Rosa persica; assembly: GCA_025331145.1. Lineage (NCBI taxonomy): Eukaryota > Viridiplantae > Streptophyta > Magnoliopsida > Rosales > Rosaceae > Rosa > Rosa persica. The sequence goes on along the minus strand of WFKR01000006.1, from coordinate 20,819,197 downwards.
AATTAGCTGCAAGAGACTTGGAGGGCTTCAAGAGTGTCTCAAGGCGCTTCCATCAAGCCTAGTTTTGTTGCTGTAGATGGCCGAATTTGAAAGAAATCCGTGAAAATTCCTGATTGCTACAGTAACCTTCTCAGGCCAAATCACGATAACCCATGGGTATGGGCGTGTGGACGAGGAAGAAACGGTTCAAAAAGTTCGGTGGCACGTTAATTGGTGGCCGGACAGCAACGAATCGAATAAAATGCTTAAGGTGGCTGACGGGGGGAATGTATGAGAGAGAGAGAGAGTGAAAATTATCGGCCTACCACAGTAACCTTTCAAATATATACTAAATTACCATGAATAGTAACATTCGTTTTCGCCTATAACTTTCGTATACTAACCCTAATTTAAGTGTACCACATATTGACACGATCGGTTTAATGTCCTCTATGACTTTCATGAAGAAAACTTTCTCAAAAGCTGACTAGAATAAAAAGTCATCTTTTAGAGCCCCCTAAAAGGTCGAAACAGAGTCAAAAGTAAAAATAAATATCGGTTACCATCCGAAATACTAGTAAATCGGTAAATTTAGGTTCGGGATGTAACATATGACTAGCATTGCATGTTTAATATGGTTAACTATGGTGCGGTCATCTAGGTAATTTAACTAAGCAAACTAATAAGTACTTTGTATGTGTTCATCCCTGTTCTTGATTGATTGCTTTCATCTACATATTTTGATTCATGATTTATAATTTGATATTCTGTTTTCGTGTTAATGGTTGATAACTACATCTTACATCTATTCGTCCATCTCATCATTGTTTGATTCATGGTTTGATCGATCACTTGTATTGTATAATTAGATTAGAATACAAACTCTTATAAATCCCCCTCCTTATTTTGTATTTCTGTAAATATATACTTTGTTTTATTTTTATTTCATACTTTGTGAATAATACTAATTTATTCAAAGTTTTTGACAGGATGTGTACCCCCATCCCCAGCTTAGAGTGATACCCTACTTATTCATTACTATTATCTGATGCAGGGTTTTAAATTGACACTCATTTTGAGCGTATCACATATGATTTGAAGTTATTTCACTAGATGATATTACAATACATTTATGATTTCTAATTGATTTTGAGATGAGATTTCAGTACAAATGAGGATTAAGAGTATTTTCACGAGTGTTGCACTATTTTTGACATGATTTTAAGACATCATCTGTGTTATGAGTAACAATGGTAAAATGAATTTGTATTGTTGAACCTATACTTCATTAAGCATTAAATGCAAAAATATGAAAGTTTGACAATAGCATACAAATCTGTTATCATTTTACATCGATATATGTGGCCATCATTGTATCGATATTGTTTCAACTTAACCACTTTTTACATTTTACGTTTTAATAGAAAAGGACGTCGGTATAATTGGATGTGGGCCACCCACTAATAAGTTATATTTTTATTTGTCACTTTTCAAATGTGAGATTTTTCCTCTCTAATACGCCCCCTCAGGTGTAGGCTAGGTCTAGGTCTGCTGTCAGCACATGCAATCAATTAACAACTCAAATTCTCACATTAGAAATTGGGACACAAATCCCATATTGGAACTTGGTCAAATCAAGTAACAATCCAAGTCCATGTCAGAGACTTGGTAATAATCTAATTAGAATTTTGTTAGAACTGTACATGAATACATAAATACAAATATATTTCATAATGAATACATTAACACTGATGTTTCTGTGTAAATAGAACTAGGATAGATACATCACTTGCAAGCCCAAAATTCTAGAAAAGAAAACTTGAAAGAATAGCATACTTACTTGAAAAACTTGATTCATTCATTTTGATACTTCTCCTGATTACACCTTTAGATTTCTCCTACAAGTAGATATGATTGTTTGCATGAATAAGAGCAAAGAACTTGTATCAACAGGGACCAGAACCTGATTATATATTAAGTTTAGCCATGCATGATAGTTTCTTCCATAAAAAAACTGTCATGCCATTCTAACTGTATTTTCAAACTTGTCTGGATTAGATTTATCTTAATAACTATACTCATTTGAACTTAAAATCAAAACATATTAATGAGGGGACTGACAAGATTTAATTAAATTTGCAACCTCAATTTGATGCTTGAACTCAATACTAGTCATATATATATATATATATATGTTTAGTCTAACACAATGTCTTGTTCTTGAAATTTCCAATGGCAACATAAGAAACGCGAACCCGAGTCCATGATGACAACATGATTAGAGAGGGACCCACTATGATACCATGTTAAATAGCTACAAGTGTGGCTTGTGATCCATCATCGTACTGATATTGTCCTAACTTAACCACTCGTTAAGTGCTGGGTTTTAATCACAAAAAACCTCAGTACATTAGGTGTGAGTCACCTCATCACTTTTCTGTGAAGATACCATTTCAGATACCCTAAACCCTAAAGGCCATAAGCACTCTGAATGCATCTTTTGTGGAAACTGGTATAAAGGTTTCATTGTAGTCAACTCCCTCTTTCTGATTATAACCTTTAGTAATAGATCTGGCCTTATACCTTTCAACTTTCTGGCCTGAATCTCTTTTGATCTTGAAAACCCATTCACAGCCTATAGGTTTGCATGCATCAGTTTTATGCATCAAGGACCATACTTCATTCTTTGACATGCTTTGAAATTCATCATCTATGGCTTCCCTCCATTTGGCATTGTTTAGAGACTGCATTGCCTGCTTAACTTATGTGGGATTATCTTATGCTCCTATGTCAGGTTCTGCATCTATTTGATAAACATGGTAATCATCAAGGATTGCTGGTCTTATTTCTCTCCCTGATCTTTTACAAAAGTTGATTATGCAATTTCAACTTCTTCATTTCTAAGTTCTGTATTTACTTGAGCAGCTTCTGCATCTTCACCTTGAACTTCACCTACATTGTTGACTTGATCATTCTGTACTTCTTGATCATTCTGATCTTGTAATGGAAATAATTCCATTTGAGCAACGTTATTGATTTCAACATCATTATAGTGAGTGGGATATATAAACCAATCTTCAAATTTGTTATGCATTGAACTTGTATCCATGTCATCATCCACATTTTCTTGTTAATCAATCGTCTCATCAAGGAAAATGGCTCTGTGACAGTCAACAATCCTAGTCCCTCTTCCTGGTCAATACAATTTGTAACCTTTTAACTTGTCACAGTAAGCAACAAAATAAGAACTCAATGTTTGAGAACCAAGATTCCCAGCTTCATCACTATGCACTCTTGCTTCTGACTTGCATCCCCACACATGGAAATGATTCAAGCTTGGTTTGTAACCACACCACAACTCAAATGGCATTTTGGAAACTGCTTTACTTGGAGTTTTGTTACAAATGTAGTTTGCAATCTTCAATGTTTCTCCCCACATAAATTTTGGTAAACCTGATCTCAAAATCATACTTCTAACCATGTTGATCAAGGCCCTGTTTCTTCTTTTTGAGACTCCATTCGGTTGTGGAGTGTATGGAGTAGTGTACTGAGCTACAGTGCCACATTCTTGCATGTAAAATGCAAATGGACCTTTGTGTAAGCCCTTTTCTAAATATTTTCCAAAGTACTCACCTTTTCTATCAGATCTAACAAACTATTGTAAGTCTTCCAATTTGTCTCTCAACCTCAGTTTTAAAGATTTTGAAGGTATCCAAGGCTTGTGATTTTTCAGAAATCAAATAAATATAGCAATATCTTGAAAAATCATCAATAAAGGTGATAAAATAACAATTGCCACAAATATTGTTTACTGGAAAGGTCCACGAACATAGTATGTACCAAGTTAAGTAAATTTTCACTTCTTTTTGAATATGTCTTCTTAGAGTAAGTCATTTTTCCCTTCAAACAGTCGATGCAGGTTTCAAAATCTTCAAAACTAAAAAGTGGTAAATTCTCTTGTTTAACCAAATTCTTCATTTATTGTTTAGAAATATGGCCAAGTCTTTTATGCCATAAATAAGATGAAGAATCATGATTAAATTTTCTTTTGACAGCAAAACTTTTGTTCAACATGAAAACTTCCTGATTTTGATTTGAAACAGATGGTGCATTAACACAATCCACACACCAGTAGCCATCTATTATTTTGGCTTGACCAAAACACATTGAATCATGATAGGATAGCATAAACTTTATTATCACTAGAGAATTTGAATCCATTGTTTAACACAAACTGAGAACCAGAAATTGAATTCCCACTTATACTGGGAATATGATAAACATTGTCTCAAAGTTGTTCTTAAACACAAGCTTGACAATTCCTATAGCTTTGACAGTTACTCTTTGACCACTTGCAGTGCACACCTTTGTCTTATTCCTATTTGGAATTGTTATTCTTGATAATCTCTACAATGAAGTGATAATATGTATAGGTAAGCCAGTGTCAAAGCACCATGAATTGTCAGATGAAAAATCATTTGTTTCAAAATTGAAAATTTTTTTTGATGGAAAGTTAACTTTCTTAGTTAGCCAAGCCTTGAAACCCTCACAATCTTTCTTGAAATGCCCTGGTTTCTTGCAAAAGAAACATTTCATCACAACAGTAGGCTTAGAAGACTTACCCTTATTATTGTCAGTCTTAACTATAAGCCTTGAGGTACTGCCTTTGTTAATTGTTTCCAAACTTCTTCTTATGCTGCATTTTAGTGACAAGGTTCACTGAGATTTCTTTTCCTTTCTTCTTGACTTCATCTTCAACTTCAATACAGAGTGAGATCAATTCATTCACAGTGCACTACTCTTTCTGAGTCTTCTAGAGTGACTTCAAATTATCATACTCATCTGGTTGTTTATTCAACAGCATGTCAACTAGAAATGAGTCTTCTGCATATATATTTAGTCCCTTGAGCTTTCCAGCAATATCAGAACCTTTCATGATGAACTCTCTATCACTGCCTCTTCCACTGAACTCCATTCTCATTAGAGATTATTTGTTTAAGCTTTATCTGAGATTTTGAATTTCTCAGCAATGGAGTTGAAGAATACCTTTGCATACTCAGAATCTGGAATGCCTCCTCTCACATTCTTAGGTATGTTTTTCTTAATAATAATTAAAGCCATTTTATTGTGCTTGTACCACTTTTCAAACTTCTCTTTGGTCTCCCTACTTGCAGTTAGTTGGCACGCTAAAAGTAAGCGCGTAATTTAAACCTATAAAATGTCATCGTTAGTATACGATAAATAGGGATCATTCAAATCCGGGAATTGAGAGTACACCTGTCATTGTAAAACAAATAAAGAATTAAAATAAATATAAAGTATAATATTTTCAAAAATAAAACCAAGGACATAAACAAGGGGGGTTTAAACATGGTTTCCAAAATTAAAATAAACAAAATAAAGAAAATGTAAAAACATAATACAAAGGGGAAACGTAAGTAACAAAGATCAAAATCAATTCCATGTAATCAAATTCAATTCAAACCCTATAATTGATCATCTAAGTCATGAGAGAGAAGTTGATCATGTGAAACATTCGAAGCAAATGATTTCCCATTTTTACTTTCCTTTACTAATTAATCTAAGTGAAAGCACTTAAATTAACCCTATTAAACATGCAATCAAAGTCTAGAAAACTAGCTAATTAACATATGTTCAACGCAAGAAGCATAGAGAAAGGATATCAACTTGAATGCACAACATAGTATGAATGAGTTCATCTATTTGCAATCCTCTTCAATTGAATTCGACTTTTGTTAAAAGCCTTTACTACTAATGATTTAGGGTTACAAAACTATTAGGTGAATTGTTAACCTAAATCTAGCACCAATTACATGCAAATCCTATAAGTGTCGACCTATATAAGATAAACATATAAAAGATATCAATCAAGCAATTTCAATCAAACAAACTCACATAAGCAACTTAGAATCACAACTATGAAATTTGAAAAATCTTTATTTAAACATAGAAGTGGCCTTAAACTTTGCCCTAAATGTTTATGTTAACTAGAAACAAATTCATACGAATTCAAACAAGGAAAACCAAAAGAGGTTACAAGGAAAAAGATTGAATTACACCGTGAATGGAGATGGTGATGGAGAGCTTGAGATGTTGGACTCTTGAATCTTGGAAGCAAGGCTTCACGGCTTGAAGGTGGATGATGGAGGGATGCTCACGGCTTCTTCTTCCTCTTTCTCTCCTTACTTGAAAATGCAGAACTTGAAACTAAAGAATGGGAGAGAGAGAGAGCTTTGACGTTGGAGATTTTCTAAATGGGAGAATGTGTGTCCAACGTCTAGCATAAGGGGGTTTATATAGGGGACGGCCAAGCATACTCCAACCTTCATGAATCTTCTTTTTAATTTCTCAAAGATTTATCCAATAATGCCACACAGCTTCGACCAATTACACAGCGCCATGTCAACTTTGTTGTGTCAACCAACAAATCAAAAATCTTCAAAATAAACCCATAATCCTCTTATATATTTTTGCCAAAATATCTAGAGATTTAATCTGATTTTATTCTTTATTTTCAGCCAAAATATCTTGAGGGAATTTAGGAACGAATCTGGACTTGTTTTGAACCTTTTTCTCATCCCTTGAAATTCTCCCAAGATTTTCTCAATGTCATCTCCTAGATTCTCTCTTGATTTTCATGTTATCTTCCATTATCTCCATCATTTTCCAAGGCAAAATCAAGATTAACCCCCAAAAATATCTCCAACATCATCTTCTATGATCCTTCCTTGATTTCCACGGTAATAAGGGATTTTATTCTCCAATAATCCCTCTCTTTACGTCCAACAACCCAAATTCCAATGGGCTTCTTCCATTTGCCAAAATCCATAATTAATCTAGAAGATTATTGGGGCTCCATGTGTCATCTTCAAGCCATGTGGTCTCCTAGTGCCTCCAAGACTCTTCTCTCAACGCCATTTTCCTTCATTTTTTCGATCATGCTTCCTGGTTGGCTCGGGAGTCTTGCTTTAACAAAGTTTTCTCTTTTGAATAGGATTTCCTGGTTGGACCAAGAAAACTTCATTTCTTCGTTTCAGCTCATTCTGGCGGCCTTTGTAGCCTGTCTTAGCTTTCTCTAACGTTCTCTAGCTTTTCTTTCTCTTTTGAGCTCATTTCAGCTTCGTATGCTCCTGAAAATAGAAACTTTCCTAAAGAAGAAGGATTTATTTAAGGAAATAACAAAGTAAATATGAGGAAATAACAATTAAAACGTCACATTAAAATGCTCCTATCATTAGTGTCAGTTCCTCAGGTGGATCTTCTTTAAGCACATGATCATAGTCTAGTGTTCCCAAGTTGAGCTCAATGTCTACTTTCCACTTTCTAAAGTTTGAGCCATTCAGAAGCTCAATTTCGCTGATGGTCATAGTGAAACGAATGGCTGCATATAAATAAAATTTAGTAAAAGATTATAGTCTGGCAAATACTAGAACATTTTCAAGGTCCAAATTTGAAATGAAAATTCATAATCTGAATATTCGTTCATGCCTAATTATATAAACAGGAAAATTCAAGATTCTGACAACCTTTGTGGTGTACTCAATGATGTCTAAATGTTCACAGTTTTGTATATGCACAATCAGAAACCAAATGCTTGACATACATTTCTTAGAAATTAACATCAATTTGATTTAAGTTTCATGATATGATCTTGCATAAAGTAGACAGAATAGATAGATAGTTTATGGTATACTAAGCTACTTTGATAGCATGAAGTAAATGAAACTTGATCTGTCTAATTTATGTTGTTTTTATGATCTATCTAATTCTGGAGAATTTTCTTGTTTATATCCACTTTGGCAGCATATAAATATCAAGACAACATATAGGAGATCAAACAATTTGATAAATTGCAGTGTACATATATACTGATATATGAAATAATCAATTGAAGTAGATGTTTCAATCCAAACTATGAATTCATATCAGTAATTTGTATCACAATAATTGTACATATGTAGACTTTAGCAAAATGATTTTTGTTGAAACTATATGCGGATTATCTTGTATGATCCCAAAATTCTACTTGAAACACACAGAACATGTAATTCACATGAATATAAATATGCTTTGATACCAATTGTTACAATTGTACATGAATATATAAACATAAATATATTTCATAATGAATATATTAACACTGATGTTTCTGTGTAAATAGAACTAGCATTAGGTCAAAAACGCTAACAGACAATGGGCCAATTTCGTTGTGTGATTTGGACGGTCTCAGTTGTGCATGTATCGGAGTGTTGTGTGATGAAAAATAACATAACGGTAGAAAGTCGTTGTATGAAACTGTCACGCCCCGAATTTTAGAATAAATAAACATTCAAAATCCGAAACATGAAAATTACCACAACTAAAATAATCATCCTGAAAATTTCTTTTCTTAACAACCTCACCACACGAAACAAAATCAAGCCGAATTTAGTCTCGGTTAATTATTACAACTCAAATCCAAAACGAACTGTAAAGCTCTAAATGAGCATACACACCTCACAACTAAATGAAATAACAATAACTGCTTTAACACCTAAGCAGCTCGGTCACCTCCCTGGTTATCCTGACCTGCAGGAATATCCGCTACACCATTTGAATAGTGTACCGGGATTGCAACAACACAAAACCCGGTAAGCTTATTAAAGCTCGTATGAGTAAAAGGAAAGAACTATTGTTTAATTTAATCATAATTATTCCCACACAAATCATCACTCAACAATTCCCACATCCACAAAGTACTAACAATCTCAATCAAACACCATTTCAACATATCAAGACAAACCCCAACTCACATCTTTCTTCACAACACCTCAACATCGTATTTATAAAAATACGGTATTTGACAGACTAGAGCTCTAACTGAATCGTAGCCCGTCACCTGGTCTAGGTTATGGCATCCGACATATTTATCATTATCGTATTTCATCAATATGTATACTTATATACATATTTAGAACGTCCGATAATTTCACATACTCAACCAATCGTATCCCATCATCCACCCAGGATTAGAGCGCCCCATTACCCCACACCGGTCACTACATCGACCTTAAACCCATAAATGAGCACAACATGTAATATCACATACTGAAATCAACCCAACCAAGATACACAATATTATTATGAAATTACACAATTGAAATATAATCAATTCATCAATTCAACTCAATCATATCATCGCTCAACATCCACTCATCAATATATATTTTTCACGTAAATATATATATACGTAATCATCCACTCAGGAATGACCATTAATACCATCTATAGTTCACACAAGAAAATCGTGAAATTCATTTGTATAATTAAAAATTCATTTTACTTACCTATGGACCATGGTGATTCAAGTCCATGAAATTTTTAAAACAAATATTTAATCCGCAAATATTTTTTTCACACAATTACCAAAAATAAATAAATTTAAAACGCTCGGTTCGTAATATGAACCACGTGAGTTTTACTCACCTCGATACTCCCACTGCGTCTTTAATACAATTATAAATAACGCCGAAATAGCCCACTCAAATACAATCCGTCAATCACCTAATCAAATGTGATTCGAATTTAGCCAATAATTCCAAAACATAATTGAACTACCATTTAACGGCCGGATTCAAATTTACAATGAAATCCGACGAGCGGATTCTCACAAATCGCTCCCCTAATTACTGTTTTACACATATACGAAGATCCAACGGTCGGATCTTCGCCCATGAACACACAAAGCCTCTGGGACAGTCATATGATCATCATATCAAAATCATAAGTTCATCTGACGGTCCTAATTTCACATATCATAAATCTAACGATCGAAATCGATCGAAATCACAAAATTCATAAGTAATTCATACGATATCAGAAAAAATGCGTATAATACGCCGAAATGATCGCATTGAAACATAGAATCATAAAATGGATAGAAACCAAATTTTAGACCTCCGGAGGTGGCCGGAAAGGGCCACAGGAGTTAGGGACAGAGCCGCAGCCGACCACCACCAATGGTGTCGGGACCGAGCTTGTCCCCTTCGTTGCATCATTTTGAGCAACTTTCATAACTAGCACAAGACCAGAAAATGACGGGAAGGGATCAAAAAGTATCAATTATAGTCGGCGGTCGGAAATTTTCCAGAAACCGGCGAGGTTGAAAACCGACGTGAAAACTGCAACCTTAGGCCTCGATCCCTTCTGGAAACTTGTTCAGAACTTCCTTGCGAACTCAACAAGCCAAGAATCACAAGAAACGATCGTGTATAGCTCGAGATATTTGGATCGAAAATTGGTTTTTCGATCCGCATGGGGTCGAGCTCCGACGAACGTGAAAACGTTCGACCCAGTTTCGGTCCTTCTTGGTGCTTGTAGAGGAAGTTGAGGCGAGCTCAATGAGCCAAGAATCAAGTGAAATGGTGGTCTGTAGCTCGAGATATCGAGATCGAACCGAAAACGAACCTTTTCGGTTCGAGCCGTGCCACCGCCCCTACCGGCTGTGTCGCGGCGCAAGGCTGCCTTTGACAGCTGCTCAAGGTCGAGACGAAGCTCCTGGAAGTGGTTGCAGCGCGAGAGATCACCGAAGGAGAGGATGGGAGCACGGTGAAGCCGTGCTCTGTTTTTGGCTTTCGGCCGAGAGAGAAAAACGCGAGAGTGAGAGAGAGAATGAACAGTTCCTTTCCAAAAAAGGAAGGGAGGCCGGTGGAAAAAAAATAGGGTTTCTAAAAATTTCTAGGGTTTTTCCTATATATACAAGTTTCAGAAAATCTTCTAAATTCGATAACTAATTCAGAAAAAATCCGATCTTTGTGTTCCGCACGTGTACGGACTCGTATCGATGAGCTCTACAACTTTCATGAAGGAAGTTTCTCCAAATTTTGTACGTAGAAAAAGTCGATTTCTCAAACCGAGCATTTCGAGCTTTTCGTTAAAAAAATAATCGTTTCGAAACTTCGATGATTCAAAAAGTGAGTTATTATCGAACAATATTCGTGAAATCGCATAATAATTGTTCAACACAATTACTCGAATTTAAAATGAAAATAGCGGGTATTACAGAAACACAAACAGTTGAATAGTTTCTTTGTTATCAAGGTTGTACCTTCCCTCGGCAGATGTCAAGCACAGCTGTCGCGCTGTGTGCATGGCAGGTGCATGATTCAAACAACAGAACTTGTTTCAAGCTGTTGTTGGAAAGCCTTGTCAGACAACCTACTTTTTAATCACTGTAATCTGATTTCTCGTCACACTTCAGTTGTAGAGTATGATTATCGTGTGATTTGACTTTGGACAACAGAATTCAGTTTTTACAGTTGTGTGATCGAAAATGAGAAGACATAATTTTTGTTAAACCATTGTGTGATATGTAAAGTTACATTGAGTATATGACCTTATTTTGTGTATTCTGACAACGTTGACTGCCATTATATAAAACTGTTGAACGATGCATAATAATGCTCCATTTTACCTAATGAACATTGATCAATTGGAAAAGAAAATATATTGTAAACCAATCAAATGAGCAATCCAACCCATTCTACATACGTCAAATGTTAAAAGGGAGATTTCCCAATCATCCAAGCCAACATTCATAGAAAGAAAGTATTCTCATACATGCCCATCTAATTGGAACATCAAAAGCTGATGCAAATGCATATTGTTTCAAAACATGCCTCTTATAAAGTCTGCAATGATGATTGGCAAATTCCTTGAACAAATTCTTTTGCATCTTAGCTTTCCTGTATTCTCAACTACCAAAAATGACAAGCTTTAACTCATTGCTACTTGAAATTCTGCCCTCTAATGCTATCTACAAAACATATAGGAAGAGTTATGGAGCAATTGAACTATGCCACTATACAAGGAAGTGCACACCATTATAAACATCCTAGAAACTATGCAAGTAGTTAGGCCCAGTCGTACCCATTAGAGTAATGGAATCATAATGACAACAGAAAAGAAAGACAAAAAATATATTCTACTTATCAACATACAAAGTCGTTAGGCCCAGTCGTACCTATTAGAGTAATGAAAATTTGGTTTCTAAACTTGCTTAATTGAAAGTCAATCCACTAAATCCACTAAGTCATAGTTTTCTAAGGGAAAATGGTCAAATCACCAAGGATACCAGTGACCATTTTAGTTTGTTTGTGCTAGTTTAGTTTATGTTTTTGCTGAGGACAAGCGAAGTGTAAGTGTGAGGTATTTTGTTAGGTTCATAATTACCTAGTAATTATTCCCTTAATCTTGCACTTTTACTTAACGTTTGTTTTTATATATAAATATATATTTATTATGTTTTCCTTATCATGCTAGGAAATGATGGAGAAGCTTGGAAATGCACAAAAAGGTCAATCTTAGCACATGAGTTGAACTCCAAATGAGTTGAACATTTCCAGATCCGTTCTTAACATCCAAAGGATCATTTCGTATGAAGAGAGTAAGAGCTAGTTTGGAGTGGAAGGCCTTCAAAAGATCGTCCCATTTATTATCTTGTTCCCTTACACAATAACCCTTTTACCCTTACTTTTTCTCCTCCACCAAAATATTATGGGCTTTCTAGGTCACTTCTATGTGGAGTCAAAAACTAGATCCACATTTTGTGCTTACACATTTGTCAATCACATCTAGCCCTTCATTTCTTTTAATCTCCACCCTTGATTTGAATTTTCTTAGCCTTTAAATAGCCCATTCTCTCTCCCCAAAACCGTTTATCCCCTTGGCTCCCTCACATTGGAGCATCAAAATCTCTCTTTTCTCTAGTTTTATATTAGTTTTTCATACCTTGTACATAGTTCTTTAAGTTTTTGTGAGAAATAGGTGTGTAGGCACTTGGGTTTCACCAAAACCGAAGTTACTTCACACTCTAAATCAATCACAACACTTACTTTCACACATCCAAGCCTTTGTTCTTCTTTTCTTGAGTTTTGTGGATGTGTATAGTGTTCTGGGCTGTAAAACAAAAAATCTTGTACCTTGAAGCAATTCTCTCATCATTTGACATCTTTCTTCTCTCTTTAATATGATGTTCATGCCTTGTATTTATAATAACATGTGTTGTGAGTAGATGGATTTGAGGCTAGGGCTAGCTCTAGCTAAACTTATGTGCAACTAATGTCAATTTCCATGTGTTTTGATGTTTATACATGTTTTGAATATTTTATCTACTATAATTTCATGTATCCTAAGTGTGTTTACAGATTTATCACCTAGAAGCATGCTTTAGGAAATTAATGAATTGGAAATATGAACTTGATAAACTCTTGATTCAATGATCATGTATATTACACAGAACAAAAACAAACTCATCCAGATAAAGAAGCATAGAGGTTACCAATTCTTAACAACTTTTTGTGTTCCAAAATTGCATATGACAGATATGTCTACGATTTGGTAAGTTGAAAACTCAGCTCTAATTTCAAGCCTCTCTAAGTTGAAAAACTGAAGCGAAGCAAATCTTTTTCACAACTTTTTCTTGTGAACATAATGACAGTTTGATGGACATGGAGCCTTTGGTCTATTGCAATACAATATTGAACATAATGCTACTTCACAAAATAGAGTGTTTCTTCACATCAGAGGCTCCCAACATCAATTTTTCCACATTGATAAAAGACAACCAATAATTCCATAAGTTAGGAAGCCTTGGTAATAGTGCAATAATCAAAACCCAATACTGGTTCATAGATTAACTCCCACAGACTACTAAGTAAGATTGTAAATGGCAACTAAATTAGGTAAATAAATTTAACCACACAGAGCTCCAAAGATTGTAGTGAATGAGCTACATAAATATTCAAGCTCAACGAAAAATCATCCGGAAATACCATAGTTCGAGTTGAATAAGGATATTCCTTAGCTTGGTCCTGGATTCTCTTCAGAATCATAGGCCTAAGCTTCGTTTAAATCCACCTTGTTTGAGCTGTAGTACCTCGAAACCTTGACATCATTTTGCAATTGAGATTTGAACTCTCACTCAATTTTCTCCTCAGCGCCATAGCTTATTGTTATGCCTAAAGTGAATCAAATCCAAAGACCCATCAACAACCTTAAAGAAGTAGTACATAAAGCAACCATATTTCTTGAAAAAGTAACAAGCTTTAATCAATTCATAACACTACTTCCACTCATTGTCTAATACAATTCACCATGGCCCAACTCCATAAAGAATAAATATTTTATAAAATGTACAGAACCCTTTAAATTATGAAGCGGCAAAAGAAAAGGGAAAATCTTAATGCTCAACTTTGTGTAAAAATAGAGATTATAGGCTAATAACTCATATAAATAAAATCAAATCAGAAAGTATACAGATATAGATGTGCAATCAATCAATGATAACCAAAATAATCAAATCCCAACAGAAAGAAATAATAAGGATAAAGAAAGCACCTAAATAGCGAAAGCACTCTGTGGATAACAGTCGGAAGAACAAAAACTAAGGGGAAGAGATGGGGCTCAAAGTAGACCTAGTCAACAGCTCGTCGGCCTCGTCTGAGTCGTCGTTGGCTTCGCGAAGTACCTTCTGCTCCCTGCATGCTATGTACTTGTTTAGAATCTCGGACAAGCTCAGCAAGCTCTTCGACATCTAAAAAAAATTAAAACCCTAAATTAGAAAAATATTAGAAGATTTTAGTCCAAATTGATGGGGAAAAGGAAGTGGGTACCTCTTGAATCACAGACTTGGAGAAGAGTGAGGAGGCTTCAGTTTGGAAAACAAAGCAGGCGTCAGTGTAGCTATTATCAATGAGGAAGGCAATCCGGATGGGGGTGACGGTGCCCTTTGATATGCTAAAAGTAAGCATATAATTTAACCCTATAAGATATCATCGTTAGTATATGGTAAATAGGGATCGTTCTAATATGGGGATTGAGGGTACACCTGTCAATGTAGGACAATTAAACAATTAATAAAAACACAAAGTATAAAATTTACAAAAATAAAATAAAATATGAACATATTTACGAAATAAAGGGGGGGGATTAGGTTTTTGGTTTTCGAAAATTAAAAGAAATAAAACAAAGAAAATGTATAAACACAAGTACAAGAATGAAACATAAGAAACAAAGATCAGAACTAATTCCATAATCAAATTCGATTCAACTCTACAATTGTTCTTCCTAGTCATGAGAAAGAATTGATCATGTGAAACATTTGAAGCAAACGATTTCCCATTTTTTTACTTTCCATCACTAATTAACCTAAGTGAAAGCACAAAGGTTAATCCTATCAAACATGCAATCAAATTCTAGAAAGCTAGATCATCAACACATGTTTAACGCATGAAGAACATAAGAAAGGTTATCAATTCAAGTGTACAACTTAGTATGAAAAAGTTCATCTAATTGCAATCCTTTTCAATTAAAATCGGTTTTTGTCCAAAACCTTTACTACTTTTGATTCAAGTTCACAAAACAATTAGGTGAATTATGTTCTTAAATCTAGCAACAATTATGCATAAACCCTATATGTTTCGAACCACACAAGATAAACACATAAAAGATATCAATCACACAATTTGAATTGAACAATCTCACAAAAGCAACCAAGAATCACAATTATAAGAATCTGAAATTTATTCAATCATAGAATTTGAAATTAAAATCTTGTTTCAAATGTTATGTTAACTAGAACAGAATCATACAAATTCAAACAAGGAAAACCGAAAGAGATTACAAGGTTGAAGGTTGAATTACACCGTGAATGGAGATGAAGGACTCGAATTGATGAACTCTGAATCTTGAAAGCAATCTTCAAAGCTCACGGCTTCAAGGTGGATTATGGAGGGGATGCTCACAGCTTCTTCTTCCTTCTTCCTCCCTTGCTTAAAATTGCAGAAACTGAACTAGAGAATGGAGGAGGTGAGGATGTTATGGAGAGAGTATTTCTGAAAATTCTAAAGTGTAGAAGGTATGGAGAACGTCAAGAACGAGGAGTATATATAGGAGACGGCAAGGTGTTGCCCTATTGTGTTGTCCAACCAATCAAAACTCTCCAAAACAATTCCCTAGTGAATAGTGCCGAATTTCCATGAATAAATTCTGATTTTTCTCTTTAATTTCAGCCAAAATTCCTTTAGGGAATTTAGGAATGAATCTAGATGCATTTTGAGCCTTTTCTTGGTGTCCACACTTCTTCTTTCCTTAAAACTCTCCCTATGAAATCTCCATGGCATATCCTTCCTTGTGTGGCATCAATCTCCTTTAATTTTCTTGATTTTCACGTTGTTCTCTCTCCCTTTTCACGGCAATCAACACAATTAACTCCTCCAAGAATATTTCCTTCCTTAAAACTCTCCCTAGAAAATCTCTTGGTGTAATCTTTTATTCTCCTCTTTATTTCACGCCATCTCCTTGTTTCTCTCTTGGTAGTTCACGGAAAACAACTCAACATATACTCCTTTGCATCACAAAACCCTAATTTCATGGGCTTTTGTCCATTTTGCAGAAAATCCACAGTATACTTTCTCGTTCTTGGGCCTTTATGCATCACCTCCTTGCCATATCATCTTCCAAGGTCTTCAAGAAGCTTCTCTCACGCCATGATACTTCATCATTTCGATCACACTTCTTGGACGACTTAGGAGTCATTTCCTTTCTTGGACAGGATTTCCTGGTTGAAATAGGAAAACTTCATTTCTTCATTTCTGCAGCCCTTTGTATCTCATCTTGTCTCCCTCCAATGTTGGCTAGCTCCTCTTTCCATTTATGAGCTCATTCTAGCTCATTTATTCCCAAGTCCTGAAAATAGAAACTGTTACAAAAAATAGAAACTGTTACAAAAAATAGAAACTTTCCTAAGACAAGAAATGGCAACTTTCCTAAACTAAAATGGCAAAACTTTCTAAAAATGAAGAATAGAAACTTTCTACAAATAAAACAGGAAACTTCCTAAAAATAGAAAATAGAAACTTTCCTAAAGGAATAACTAAGTAAATATGAGGAAATAACACATAAAACGTCGCAATAAAATGGTCCTATCACCCTTGCCCAAATTCTCTGATTTCTTGGCTTTAGATTGCTTCACTTTATTCTTATATGGAAGAGAAAATAGCAGCGGGGGAAAAATTTGGGGATGGAGTTTAGATATGAGAGAAATGAAAAAGAGGGCCGAGTCTAAAATGGAGAGGCTAAGGCCACAAAGTGGGAATGTGTTGGAGTGTGGCGGAGTACTAAGGGGTCGTGAATGAGTTGTTCACGAATGAGTTGGAGAGAGCGAATTAGGGTTTCGATAATTGAAGAAATTGCAAGGAGGGAGTTTAAGGGTTGATGATTAGGGATATGAGGGATGCAATTTTCAATGGAGAGAGGATGAAATCCACTAGGCACTCGAGTGAGAAGCTGGGCGCTTCGATTGGATGAGGGATTTGGTTTTGAGGCAGACACGAAGGTTGGTTGTGGATGAAGAGGAAGGTACTTGTGTTTCGGGGAGAGAAGAAGACTAATAGAGAAATTATGTTTTCATGGTGCTGTGTCTTAAGTGTTGGAAATAAAGTGGGAGACAAAAGTTGCAAGGCCTAGCTTCATTAAGTTGTCAGAATAAAAAAAAAACGTGGGGCAGTTGCCTTTTTTAATTTTGTATTCATGAATTAGACAACACATAAATGAAGGTATGTTGTCTGATTCTGCACACATTAAATTTGAGCTGATGTAGCAAGGAGGGGAAGTTCTCGCTATGTACAATCAAAGTTTTAGTTTTAGGGGCGGAATGAGCGGCATTTGGAGGCACATCCAAACCTCCCAATATATCTTACTTGATCATACAACACAAAGACAAAAACTGTTGTACAACATTTTGCAAGCTACACTCATACAACAGATATAACTATTATGTTGTATAATATAATACAAATTTAGAGCCAAGTTTGAGTTAAGGTAGGAGCGAAATCTACCGCTTATTTTTTTCTCATTCATACAATGAATTCTTGTAAATGTTATACAGTGACCTTTTTGCTAAAAACTTTTGAATTTTAACAGCCTTATACTACGCAAGTTTTTCAAATGTGTTGTATGATTCACTTTCCCTCATTTCACAACAAATTTTTTTTTTCATTGTGCAAAAAGCGTTATATGTTGAGGTTATTGGCCTAGTGTAGGATAGATACAACACTTGCAAACCTAGGATCCCGGAAAACAAAACTTGAAAGAATAGCATACTTACTTGAAGAACTGGATTCATTCATTTTGATATTTCTCCTGATTACACCTTTAGATTTCTCCTACAAGTAGATGACACTATTTGCATGAATGAGAAAAAGAACGTATATTAGTAGGGACCAAAACCTGATTATATATTAAGTTCAGCCATGCATGATAGTTTCCTCCATCAAAAAACTATCATGTCATTCTAATTGTATTTTCAAACTTGTCTAGATCAGATTTATCTTAATAACTATACTCATTTGAATTTAAAATCAAAATTGATTAGTGAGGTGGACTAACATGATTTAAGTATGCAACCTCAGTTTGATGCTTGAACTCAATACCAGTCAAATATATATCTATGTTCAGTCCAACACAATGTCTTGTTTTTGAAATTTTCAATGGCAACATAAGAAACTCAAATCTAAGTCCATGATGACGACGTGATTAAAGAGGGACACACTCTAATATCATGTTAAACAGCTATAAGCGTGGCATGTGACCCATTATTCTACCGATATTGTTCTAACTTAATTACTAGATATGTGCTCGGTTTTAATCGCAAAAAATCACAATACAATTAGGTGTGAGTCACCCACTTATAAATTATATTTTTAAATTTCACTTTTCTAAAATCTCTACTCTAACAATTTCGAATTTTGACATTTGGTCTTCGGTGATCGAAACCCATCCTCAATCCAAACCGTTCCAAACTGTTAGTTAATGAGCGTTTCATTAATATTCTATAGGGAAATTACTGGTCACTCCTTGTACTTTTAGGGAGTCAGCAGTTCAGTCCTTACTATCCTATTTTAACAAATTACTCCTCAAACATTCAAATTTCACACAATGTGGTCCAAATTGACTATTTTACCCCTCACTGCATCTTTTATATATATATATATATATATATATTTATATATGTATATGTATATCTCACTAGATACTTGGCGGAAAACAGAGAATGAGGAGATGTTTCGTGAGAGCGAGAGAGAGAGAGTGAGGAGTAAATATATATACATTTATACACACACACATGCATACATACATATATATATATATATATATATATAAGATTTTTCTCAGGTAAGGACGTCCTTACCTAAGGTTTAGGTACGAATACCCCATAGCATATTGCCGCCAGAAGCGGAACCCCGTATTTCTTCTAGAGAATCTCCTAATTGTTCCACAGCAACTAGATTGGTATTTTCTCCCACTTTCCGATCACATTTTCACATCTTAACTGTTCAGTTTTTAGGTCCTAATGTGTAGATCACCACTGCAAAATTTCAGCCAATTTGGTGATCGTTAAAACGTCCAAAACTGCAATTTACACGAATGAATCAAATCTGTCGAACTGGAACCGTTCATTTACATTGTTGTAATTTGCAGTTTGGAATGTCTTAACGATCACCAAATTGGCCGAAATTTTACAGAGGTGATCTATACATTAGGACCTAAAAACTGAACGGTTAAGATGTAAAAATGTGATCGAAAAGTGGGTAAAAACCAGAAATCCGTACCTAAAGCTAGGTAAGGACGACCTAAGTGTAGCTGGACTACATATATATATATATATATATATATATAAAAGATGGAAAGAGAGAGAGAGAGGAATTAAAAAAAAAAAAAGAGAGATAGAGAAAAAAAAGGAAGTAAGGGTAAAATAGTTATTTTAAACTTATTATATGAAAATTAGAGGAAATAAGGACTAAACTGTTTCATTTAAAAGGCGAGAGACCGAACTGTTTTTTTAAAAAAAATATAAGGAGTGATCAGTAATTTTCCCCTATTGTATCGGGGACTTCCGGTACATAATGCTGCTGTAGGCGCGCTTGGTGACCCGAGTCAAACACTAAACCGAAAATTAGGTGAGCGGCGATGGCGTCTCGATCACTTTTCGTCACTCTCAGACGGTAAGCAACACGAACTCCCATTTCTCCGTTTGGTTACCAGAAAAAGGAAATTGATGATCTGAATTTCAAAATGCTCGATTTTAATCAAAACCTCTGACCATGGTGAATCTCATTTCATAGCTCAAACGAATTAATTCTTCCTTTCTTACACTGAATCTAATTTTCTTTCAATATCCTGCAACTCTCTCAGCAACCAAAGAGGCCAAATTGGCCATATAATGTCCTCTGAGAACTGATTGCAGTCTATTATGTAACCCTAGAAAATGCAGTGCGAGCCGCATGGCGAGCAACACTTGTATTTCAAGATCGTTTTCTTCAGGTGCTCTGAATGAAACACTCCAAGATTCTCAGGAAATTGACGACCTGAAGACCAGAATCTTCAGGCTGAGGCTGCCCAAGAGAAGTGTCACCAACGTTCTTGAGAAATGGGTCTATGAAGGTAACCAAATCACCATCTCAGAGCTTCGCCAGATCTCAAAGGACCTTAGGATGTCTCAGCGTCACAAGCACGCTCTCGAGGTTCGTAGTCTGTTTTCTTTTTAGCAAATTGATTCTCTTCATGTTCTGGTGGCCAGAAAAATCATGGAAAGTGGAATCTAAGCACTTTTATTCTTGTGTATGCATAACAGAAGCATTTAAAAAGTTTTCGTACTACTGTAATGATTTCTGTATGGGGCATTTGCATGTATAATGCTAATTGGAGTTTAATTTTTCTCTCGTATGAAAACCCAGTCTTTATACCATTAGGAGGTTTTTGCTAGAACATAACCACTAGTATTTAAATGGATACGAAACTGATGAAAGATTGAAATTCTATGTACGTATTGCTTTGTTTTTTTTTCCTTTGGTCTGAATATACCTATTGCTTAGAAAAAGGGTTAGTGTAGCAATTGTTTTTAGCATTCTTGAAAATTTATGATATGTCTTTCAGGTATCATGGTAAGCCACAGGCTAAGCATTGAAAAATGGATGTCTAAATACCAACCGTCCTGAATTGCTTACCATTTGATTACTGTTATAAGGGAAAATATGTCATCAGTTGCTGAACTGCCTCAATTTACAAGAGTTTATGTTCGTCTGTATATAACATATAAAAAAAAAAGATAATAAAATAAAATAAAGAAATTTATGACTGGTTTGTGCTATAATACTTTGTTAGTGAGTTCCTTGATGATTGTGGGAACGATACTATGGGAAGAATTTTTGTCCCCTTTCATGTCCTATATTATGGGTAAGTAATGATTTTTGGCCAAAATAAAAAGAGCTAGGCTGGTCTTGGTTACATTGTTGGGTATTGTACAAACTCATTTCGTCTCTTTCTAAAGGTTAAGTTTGAGATCATCCATACGATAGTATATCAGCATAGCTATATTTAGTTATCCTCCACTCTCGTGTTCTGTTTTTCTTTTCTTTTCTTGCTTTGTTTTAAAAGTTTGCAAAAGGTTGGAAAAAAAATCTGGAACCAGAGGTTTGTTGTTTTCATATATCTCAGAAAACAATGGCAGTACCAAAACATTGGGAACTGCATGAAGGACATCTCCATTATTGACCCCGGGGCATTAAGCAAATGAGTTTTAATTTGTGGTTTAATAGTCTGCAGGAGTTTTAATAGTTCCAACTACTTTTTGTTTTTCAAAACAAAAAATGTAATTCCTTTTGCTTTTTGTGTTTTGTTTTGTTTTGTTTCTTTTTTTTACTAGGATCTTGAATTGGAACGGTAAATGTAATCTTTGTATATCTCTTTCAATTTAATGCTGCAATCAAAATTTTGCTAAAAGTTCATTGAATTCTTTTTTGTAATTGATACAAGCTTGCAGGTATCGGAGTGGATGGTCGCCCATAATGAGTTTGAGTTATTAGATTCAGACTATGCAGTCCGCATTGTCTTGATGACAAAAGTCTTTGGTATTGATGCTGCAGAACGGTACTTTGAAGGCCTACCTCCTACTGCAAAAACTAGTGAGACATATACTGCTCTCCTCCACTGCTATGCTGCAGCAAAATTGACTGAAAAGGCTGAGGACCTCTATGAGGGAATAAAGAATTCGAAGCTGTCCCTTAGTGCCCTAACTTACAATGAGATGATGACTATGTACATGTCAGTGGGACAAGTGGAGAAGATCCCTTTAGTTGTTGAAGAACTAAAACGGCAGAAGGTTGCCCCAGATATCTTCACTTACAATCTTTGGATAAGTTCATGTGCTGCAATGCTAAAGATAGATCAAGTTAAATGGATATTAGATGAAATGAGATCTGATCCTGGTTTTGCTGAAGGCTGGGAAACATACATTAACCTGGCCAATCTATATATCAATATTGGTCATCTGGTGAATGCAGAATTCAACTCTCGGGTTGAGACTGAGAAAGGAATCAGACAAAGCGAATGGATTACGTACGACTTCCTCATTATTCTGCATGTTGGTTTAGGAAACAAAGGTAGAATCGATCAGATATGGAAATCCTTGTTAATGACAAAACAAAAGATGACAAGTAGAAATTATATTTGCATAATTTCCTCATATATAATGCTTGGGCAGCTGAAAGAAGTGGGAGAAGTTGTTGATCAGTGGAAGCTTTCAACCACTGCAGATTTTGTTGTTTCTGCCTGTAGGAGGGTTTGGAATGCATTCAGTGACATTGGATTGACTGAAAAAGCCCACGACTTCCACACACTTCTGATTCAGAAGAACTGCGATTCTTCAAATTCGTTAGAGTAGACCTGAAAATGAGTTTGTTTTAGATAATTGAACTACAGACAAGCCAGTTTTATGGCGTCTGGACCAGTCCGGAATAGTAATAAACAGTTGCATGAAATTCGCATGATTTTTTTATTTTTTTTCTTTTCCTGGAAATTGGTATTCATCCTGGAGTGCTTCTATCCAGACTTTCAGATATGCTATTGGACCTCTTCTTCCAATTTTAACCCCTCATGGCCTCTGTTCTCATCTTCTACCTCTACACTACACACCAACACTATCACACAGCATCTCCCGCAGAATTGGGTCTAGCCACCTCAGGTGGTGTCACCTACTACCATCGAGTCATCGTCCCCAGCGTGACCTCCCAATATATCATGTCCTTCCATCATGCATGCCATGGCACCATCACTATCAATCTTAGAATGTGGAGCCATCTCTCATGCGCCGGGGGAGAGAGGGAGCGAGTGAGAGAGAAGCAAAAGCCGCTAAACTGTAATTGTAATTTTTCTAGTTTTTAGAAGTCATACAAGGTCTGTATATCAAGTTTAGAAGGTATGAATAAAATTACCCTTCATCTCGTTTCATTCCATCTTAACGTCTCTTTATGAGGTTTTATTCACAAATTGCTAAATGCTTAATACACAACCCAGCTATCTTTTTTGTTTATTTTTCCCATGAAATTTCCAATTTTGCACATTCAGCTATGCAACCACCATCCCTTTCATCGCCACTCAACTTCCATAGCCACCTAACTGAAGAAGAAGAAGAAGAAGAACAAGAAGAAGAAGGGAATCCTGGCCATAAAATCAAAATAGACGGCTATGATTTGCTTATAAGGCACTATGAGGGGCCTCTCTATGAGAAGAGGATTTCGAGTATTTCATACAAATATTACGATCGAAAATTTACATATTTTTAGCTTAGCTCAATTGGTTATGTGGTTCTTTCCTCTCTTTTATAGTCACTAGTTCCATTCTTCATGTAATATTAATTTGAATATCAGTCCTTGCATTTCTTATGCTGATAATCACAAGTTACTTGCACCAGTTTCTGAAGCAGAAATATTTCAAGTCATATAAGCAAATTGGAAGCCTCAAGGCTTTTGGTCCAGATGGCCTTAACGCTCTTTTCTACCAAACTTATTGGGATCAAATTAAAGGTCAGGTCTTAATGCTCTTTTCTACCAAACTTACCAAATTAAAGGTCAGGTCTTAATGCTCTTTTGTAATACCCGCAATTTTCATTTTAAATTCGAGTAATTGTGTTGAACGATTATTGTACGATTTCACGAATGTTTGTTCGATAATATTTCACGTTTTGAATTATCGAAGGTTCAAAACGATTATTTTAAAGAAAAGGCTCGAAATGCCATATTTGAGAAATCGACTTTTTATACGTTCAAAATTTGGGAAAACTTCCTTCGTGAAAGTTGTAGAGCTCATCGATATGAGTCCGCGCGTATGCGGAACACGTTGTCTGGATTTTTTTTGAATTAGTTATAGAATTTAGAAATTATTTCTATTTTGGTATAAATAGGAAAAAACCCTAGTTATTTTCAGAAGCTTTCCATTTTGGTCCGGCCTCCTTCCATTTTCGGAAGGCATTGTTCATCGTCCCCTTCCTTCATTCCTCGACCGAAAACGACCGAGAGAGAGAGCAAAGTTCTCCATAATTGTTCTCCCTCCACAGACCACCTCTCGACCTCAAACCAAGTCTCAGGCGTTCGTCTCGAGCTGCTCTACCTCCTGGACGACGTCGCTTCCAACAGCAAGGCCTCCAACTCCGGCGAAACCGTCCGAAACAGTCGGACCCGAAAACAAACCAAACCAAGCTCCTTGCGTTTTCGACCTCCAAACCAAGTGAAACTCCTCCCTCTACATCGACTCAACCTCCTGAAGCCCCCAGAAGTAGCTTTACAAAGCGGCGCGGCTGGAAGCCAGCCCCGATCGGATCGAACGGAACTTTCGATCCAAATATCTCAAGTTATACATGATCGTTTCTTGTGATTCTTGGCTTGTTGAGTTCGCAAGGAAGTTCTAAACAAGTTTCCAGAAGGGATCGGGGCGTGAGGTTGCCGTTTTTACGTTGGTTTCAAGCTCGCCGGTTTTTGAAAAATTTCCGGGCGCTGACTGTAATTGGTACTTTTCGATCCCTTCCCGTCATTTTTTGGTCTTGTGCTAGTTATGAAAGTTACTCAGAATGATGAAACGAAGGGGAGAAGCTCAGCCCCGACAACATTGGTGGTGGTCGGCGGCGGCTCTGTCCCTAATTCCGGCGGCCCTTTCTGGCCACCTCCGGAGGTCTAAAATTTAGTTTCTGTCGATTTTATGATTCTACGTTCCAATACGATCATTTCGGCATATTATATACATTTTTCGGATATTGTATGAATTAGTTATGAATTTTGTGATTTCGATCGATTTCGATCGTTAGATTTATGATATATGAAATTAGGACCGTCCGATGAGCTTCTAATTTTGATATGATGATCATATGACTGTGCCAGTGGCTTTGTGTGGTCATGGGCGAAGATCCGACAGTTGGATCTTTGTATATGTGCAAAACGGTAATTAGGGGAGCGATTGGTGAGAATCCGTTTCTCGGATTTTATTATAAATTAGAATCCGGCCGTTAAATGGTAGTTCAATTATGTTTTGGAATTATTGGCTAAATTCGAATCACATTTGATTAGGTGATTGACGGATTGTATTTGAGTGGACTATTTCAGCGTTATTTATATTTGTATTGAAGACGCAGCGGGAGTATCGAGGTGAGTAAAACTCACGTGGTTCATATTACGAACCGAGCGTTTTAAATTTATTTATTTTTGGTAATTGTGTGAAAAATATTTGCGGATTAAATATTTGTTTTAAAATTTCATGGACTTGAATCACTACGGTCCATAGGTAAGTAAAATGAATTTTAATTATACAAATGAATTTCACGATTTTCTTGTGTGAACTATAGATGGTATCAGTGGTTATTCCTGAGTGGATGATTACGTGTATATATATTTACGTGGAAAATATATATTGATGAGTGGATTGTTGAGTGATGATATGATTGAGTTGAATTGATGAATTGATTTTATTTCAATTGTGTAATTTCATAATAATATTGTGTATCTTGGTTGGGTTGATTTCAGTATGATGTGATATTACCTGTTGTGTTCATTATTGGGTTTAGGGTCAACGTAGCGACCGGTGTGGGGTAATCGGACGCTCTAATCCTGGGTGGATGATGGGATACGATTGGTTGAGTATGTGAAATTATCGGACGTACTAAATATGTATATAAGTATACATATTGATGAAATACGATAATGATAAATATGTCAAATGCCATAACCTAGGCCAGTTGACGGGCTACGATTCAGTTAGAGGTTTTGTGGATAAAGATGTGAGTTGGGGTTTGTCTTGATTTATTGAATTGGTATTTGATTTAGATTGTTGGTACTTCGTGGTTGCGGAAATGGTTAAGTGTTGATTTAAGTGGAAATAATTATGTTTAAGATAAACAATAGTTTCCTTCTTTTTACTCATATGAGCTTTCATAAGCTTACCAGGTTTTGTGTTGTTGCAATCCCGGTACACTATTCAAATGGTGTAGCGGATATTCCTGCAGGTCGGGATAACCATGGAGGTGACCGAGCTGCTTAGATGTTACAGCAGTTATTGTTATTTCATTTAGTTGTGAGGTGTGTATGCTCATTTAGAGCTTTACAGTTCATTTTGTTTTTTAGTTGTAATAATTAACCGAGACTAAATTCGGTTTATATTTTACTTCGTGTGGTGAGGTTGTTAAGAAAAGAAATTTTTCAGGATGATTAATTTCTGTTGTGGTAATTTTCATGTTTCGGATTTTGAATTTTTATTCTAAAATTCCGGGTGTAATAGCTTAGTATCAGAGCGTAAGGTACATATTTGATGATATGTCAATACTTTCCAAGTGATGGCTTGTCTGCAGCGGATCCCCATCGTGTGCTCTTCGGTATTGACACTATCATTGGGTATGTGAGAGCATTAGGTTGGCTAGGAACGTTAGCATGTCTTAAGAAATTTAGGCGTTGTCATGTATGCTTAGTACTTGGTTAATATGGACTTGCATTTGACTTATGCTTTGTTTAAGTGTTATGCGTGTATTAATCAAGTATATCATGCTTATTAGGTAATGGGGATCGAGGGGAACGAAACCAGGGGTCGAGGTAGAGGCAGACCTCGTGGTAGGGGTAGGGCCCCTCCGGTCGATGATGCGTATGAGGCGGAGGTAGAGGCGCCTTATGAGGATCAGCCTATTCCTCCCGTGGCCATGGTTGATGATCCTGCTCGCTTGCTGATGCTAGCAAGGGAAATTACCCGCTTGGGAGCAACCAAGTTCGGAGGAGGCATTGACTATATGGTGGCGGATCGATGGATAGAGGATTTGCAGACCTATTTTGATCTGCTTGATTACAGTGAGACCGACAAGAGGAAGCTAGCCGCGTTCATGCTGAAGGATGAGGCTAGGGTGTGGTGGAACGTCACACAGAGGACCATTGAGGTGTCTACTTTGACATGGGACGGCTTCGAGAGACTGTTCACGGAGAAGTACTTTCCACCAGCAGTGAAGGAGAGGTTGGAACGAGAATTCCTTGCATTTGTACAGGGGAAGATGACTATAATCGAGTATGATGCGGAGTTCTCCAAACTGTACAAGTATGTGAGGCAGATGGAGGATGAAGACTTGGTCAAGAAGTTCCAGAGAGGGTTGAGTCCTTCGATTGAGCGTGATGTGGCCATCTTGGAGCAGAAGACCAAGAGAGAGATCTTGGCCAAAGCACAGATCATTGAGCAGCAGAATCTGATTCATAGAGAGAAGGAGTCTGCTGAGAAAGACTTCGAGGGCAAGGGAAAGGCCATAGCAGGAAGCAGTAGAGCTAGAGACTTCAGGGGTGGGTTCTGGAAGAGACAGAGAACTCAGTTTCAGCATCAGGCTCCAGCTAGGGCAGCAGTAGCTCCTCCTGTTCAGGCTATGCCATTAGGTAGATAGCACCAGCAGCTCCGGTGAAGTGCTTTAACTGTGGCGAGCCGGGCCACATCTCTCGTGCGTGCACGAAACCACGAGGTAGGATATGCTACAGCTGTGGACAGGCAGGGCATCAGGCTAAGGAATGTCCACAAAATCAGGGTTGAGGGCAGGGTAACCAGCAGAGGCAGCTACCACCTGCACCTGCTAGAGTCTTTGCCATCGGTCAGGCAGGCACGAGAGTGGAAGGTACCTTATCTGTTTATCACTATCTTGCTAGAGTACTGTTTGATACGGGAGCCTCACACTCTTTCATATCTAGTTCGATTGTGGATGTATTGGGTTTGATTGCTATGCCTCTAACTAGATCATTATGTGTTACATCATCTCTCGGTGTGTCTTTTGAGCTTAGCATGTTTTGTGATGAGTGCCCTATTGGGATTGGTGGTAGAGAGTTCTCTGCATCTTTGATTGTGATTCCGGATCACACGTATGATGTGATTTTGGGTATGGATTGGTTGAGCCCAAACCATGCTGTTATTGATTGCTTTAGGATGATCGTGTCCTTCCATGTTCCCGGACAACCGGTGTTTCATTACCATTGTTTGAAGTCTGGCATCGCTATGAGGGCAGGGATTTTGGCCTATATTGAATCAGGGAGTAGTACTTCGAAGATTACAGGGATTCCTGTAGTTTTGGAGTATGCTGACATGTTTCAGGAGATCCCTGGGTTACCTCCGAAAAGGGTAATGGACTTCTCCATTGATGTGATACCAGGTACTTCACCTGTGTCGAAAGCACCCTATCGAATGGCTCAAGCTGAACTTCAGGAGTTGAAGGTTCAGATTGAGGGCTTACTTGCACAAGGGTTCATTCAGGCTAGTGTGTCTCCTTGGGGCGCACCAGTGTTGTTTGCGAAGAAGAAGGATAATTCACTGCAGTTGTGTGTGGATTATCGACAGCTGAACAAGGTGACCATCAAGAATAGGTACCCTTTACCTAGGATTGATGATTTGTTCGATCAGCTTAGAGAAGCTATTGTGTTCTCGAAGATTGACTTGAGGTTTGGATATCACCAGTTAAGGGTGAAGGAGGAAGATATTCCAAAGACGGCATTCAAGACCAGGTATGGACATTTTGAGTTTCTTGTCATGCCTTTTGGTCTCACGAATGCACCTGCAACATTTATGGACTTGATGAACCGTACGTTCAGTCCTTACTTGGATCAGTTTGTGGTAGTGTTCGTTGACGACATCCTGATTTATTCAAGGTCGTTAGGTGAGCATGAGAAGCATCTGCGGATCGTACTACAGACATTGAGAGAGCAGAAACTATTTGCCAAGTTCGAGAAGTGCGATTTCTGGCAGAGTGAAGTCAAGTTCCTTGGTCATGTGGTCTCAAAGGATGGAGTTTCTGTGGATCCTTCGAAGGTTGAAGCAGTGATGAGTTGGAGTCGCCCTACTACGGTTACAGAAATCCGTAGCTTCCTTAGACTGGCAGGGTATTACAGGCGTTTCATTGAACGGTTTTCTGGTATTGCTTCGGCTTTGACCAAATTGACTAGGAAAGGCACTCAGTTCATATGGTCAGATGAGTGTGAGAAGGCCTTCAATGAGCTAAAGACTGGATTGACTACAGCTCCGGTGTTGACTATTCCTACTAGTGGCGGTGGATTAGTCATTTACAGCGATGCATCTCATCAAGGTTTGGGGTGTGTTGATGCAGAATAGTAGTGTCGTTACTTATGGTTCTAGACTGTTGAAGGTACATGAGCGGAATTACCCCACTCATGATCTAGAGCTAGCAGCAGTAGTGTTTGCCTTGAAGATTTGGAGGCACTATCTTTATGATGAGAAATTTGAACTCTTTTTTGATCATAAGAGTTTGAAGTATCTATTCTCCCAGAAAGAATTGAACATGAAGCAGAGAAGATGGATGGAGCTCATTAAGGACTATGATTTCACCTTGGAGTATCATCTCGGAAAGGCGAATGTGATGGCGGATGCTTTAAGTAGGAAACCGCGGGTAATCATGGCATCAATTATGGTGCGGGAGTGGCGCATGTTAGAAGCTGCATCTGAGTTCGACCTTATGCCCGCAGGAGCAGGACAGGGAATCTTTCTCGGTAGTATCACCATACAGCCCACCTTGATCTCTAGGATCATTCAGGGTCAGACACTTGATGAGTTGGCTCAGGCGAGGATTACTGAGATGACCGCTGTCCCGGATGTGGAGGGTCCTTCCGAGTGGATGAAATAACAAAAATTGCTGTAACACCTAAGCAGCTCGGTCAGCTCCCTGATTATCCTGACCTGCAGGAATATCCGCTACACCATTTGAATAGTGTACCGGGATTGCAACAACACAAAACCCGGTAAGCTTATGAAAGCTCGTATGAGTAAAAAGGAAAGAACTATTGCTTAATCCAATTCATAATTATTCCCACGCACAACAACACTAAACAATTTCCACATCCACAAGTACTAACAATCTCAATCAACACCAATTCAATACATCAAGATAAACCCCAACACACATCTTTCTACACAACTCTCAACATCGTATTTATAAAAATACGGTACTTGACAGACTAGAGCTCTAACTGAATCGTAGCCCGTCACCTGACCTAGGTTATGGCATCCGACATATTTATCATTGTCGTATTTCATCAACATGTATACCTATATACATATTTAGAACGTCCAATAATTCCACATACTCAACCAATCGTATCCCATCATCCACCCTGGATTAGAGCGTCCGAGACCCTAAACCCATAAATGAGCACAACATATAATATCACATACTGAAATCAACCCAACCAAGATACACCATATTATTATGAAATTACACAATTGAAATATAATCAATTCATCAATTCAGTCAATCATATCTTCACTCAACAATATATATTTTCCACGTAAATATATATATACGTAATCATCCACTCAGGAATGACCACTAATACCATCTATAGTTCACACAAGAAAATCATGAAATTCATTTGTATAATAAAAATTCATTTTACTTACCTATGGACCGCCGGGATTCAAGTCCATGAAATTTTAAAACAAATATTTAATCCGCAAATATTTTTCACACAATTACTAAAAATAAATAAATTTAAACGCTCGGTTTGTAATATGAACCATGTGAGTTTTACTCACCTCGAAATTCCCGCTACGTCTTCAATATAATTATAATTATAATTAACGCCGAAATAGCCCACTCAAATAAAATCCGTCAATCACCTAATCAAATATGATTCAAATTTAGCCAACAATTTCAACAGATAAATTAACTACCATTTAACGGCCGGATTCCAATTTACATTAAAATCCGACGAGCGGTTTCTCACGAATCGCTCCCCTAATTACCGTTTTGCACATATACGAAGATCCAACGGTCAGATCTTCACCCATGACCACACAAAGCCTCTGGGACAGTCATATGATCATCATCACAAATTTACAAGTTCATCCGACGGTCCTAATTTCACAGATCAAAAATCTAACGATCGAAATCGATCGAAATCACAAAATTCATAACTAATTCATACGATATCTGAAAAATACGTATAATACGCCGAAATGATCGTATCGAAACATAGAATCATAAAATAGACAGAAACCAAATTTTAGACCTCCGGAGGTGACCGGAAAGGGCCGCCGGAGTTAGGGACAGAGCCGCCACCGACCACCTCCAATGGTGTCGGGGCCGAGCTTGTCCCCTTCGTTTCATCATTCTGAGCAACTTTCATAACTAGCACAAGACCAAAAAATGACAGGAAGGGATCGAAAAGTACCAATTACAGTCGGCGGCCGAAAAAATTCCAGAAACCGGCGAGCTTGAAAATTGACGTGAAAACTGCAACCTCAGGCCCCGATCCCCTCTGGAAACTTGTTCAGAACTTCCTTGCGAACTCAACAAGCCAAGAATCACAAGAAACGATCGTGTATAGCTCGAGATATCTTGATCGAAAGCTTGGTAGTTTCGATCAGTTCGGGTCGAGCTCCGACGAACATGAAAACGTTCGACCCAGTTCCGGTTCTTCTTGGTGCTTGTAGAGGAAGTTGAGGCGAGCTCAATGAGCCAAGAATCAAGTGAAATGGTGGTGTGTAGCTCGAGATATCGAGCTCGAACCGAAATCGACCCTTTTTGGTTCGAGCCGTGCCGCCGCAGCTACGGGCCGTGTCGCGGCGCAAGGCCGCCTCTGGCAGCTGCGCAAGGTCGAGACGAAGCTCCTGGAAGTGGTTGCAGCTCAAGTGGTGGCCGGAGGAGGAGATGGCAGCTCGGTGAACTTTCGCCCTGTTTTTGGCGTCTGTTTTCGGCCGAGAGAGAGAGCGACGCGAGAGTTGAGAGAGAGAAAGCACAGTACTTTCCAAAAAAAGAAAGAAAGAGAGAAAGAGAGGCCGGTGGAAAAATTAGGGTTTTTTCTATATATACGAGTTTCGGAAATCTTCGTACTTCGATAACTAATTCAGAAAAAATCCGATCTTCGTGTTCCGCACGTGTACTGACTCGTATCGACGAGCTCTACAACTTTCATGAAGGAAGTTTCTCCAAATTTTGTACGTAGAAAAAGTCGATTTCTCAAACCGAGCATTTCGAGCTTTTCGTTAAAAATAATCGTTTCGGAACTTCGATTAATGTAAAAGTGAATTATTAACAAGCAATAATCGTTAAATTGTATAATAATCACTCAACACAATTGCTCGAATTTAAAACGAAAATTGCGGGTATTACAATCTACCCCCTTTAAAGGAATTTCGTCCCGAAATTCAAGTACCCAATTCCCCAAAAAGCTGTGGATACCTCGTCCTCATGTCAGATTCTAACTCCCATGATGCATCACCTTCGTCATGATGACTCCACAACACCTTCACGAGATCTACCTCTTTCCTACGAAGTTTCTTTGTAGACCTATCCAAGATACGAACAGGTTCAACTACAAACGTCACATCCGTGTTCACTTCGATCGCACCGTGATCAATCACGTGAGACTCGTCTCGAACATACTTCCTGAGCATAGACACATGGAAGACATTGTGCACACCCGACATACTAACAGGTAAAGCAAGACGATATGCCAAGTTACCAACCCTTTCCAGAATCTCAAAGGGTCCAACATACCTCGGTGCGAGTTTCCCCTTCTTGCCAAATCTCACCACACCTTTCATAGGTGAGACTTTCAAGAACACATGATCGCCTGTCTCAAACTCCAAAGGTCTCCTCTTCAAATCAGCATAACCCTTCTGTCTACTCTGAGCGGTTCGGATTCTGTCCCGAATAGTAGTGACCTTCTCTGTAGTCTCCTGTACGATCTCAGGACCGATGAGCCCTTTATCCCCTGCTTCCGCCCAACATATAGGAGTCCTACATGGCCTACCATAAAGAGCCTCATATGGAGCCATACCGATACTAGAGTGATAGCTGTTGTTGTAGGAAAACTCTACCAATGGCAGATGATCCGCCCAACTACCCTTAAAATCCAGAACACAAGCTCTGAGCATGTCCTCCATCACCTGATTCACTCTCTCGGTCTGTCCATCCGTTTGTGGGTGAAACGCAGTGCTTATAGCAAGAGACGTACCAAATGCCATATGGAACCTACGCTAGAATTCTGAAGTGAAACGAGCATCACGATCAGAGACAATCGTTACACGTACTCTATGAAGCCTCACTATCTCGTTCATGTACAACTTACACAATGCACCCCCTGAGTACGTTTTTGCCACCGGAAGGAAGTGTGCTGATTTAGTCAACCGGTCAACAATCACCCAAATCGAGTCATAACTTTGCCTGGACCTGGGCAATCCAGTCACAAAGTCCATAGAGATGTCTTCCTATTTCCAAACAGGAATCGATAAGGGGTTCAGCATTCCTGCTGGTCTCTGATGCTCTGCCTTCACCTGTTGACAGGTAAGACACTTCGACACGTGTTCCGCCACATCCCTTTTCATACCATACCACCAAAACTGCCTTCGTAGATCCATATACATTTTAGTACCTCCTGGATGTATAGTATATCGAGACCTATGTGCTTCCCGCATGATCTCTTCTCTGAGGTTATCAACACTCGGTACATACAATCTCCCTCGAAATCTCAACCCTCCATCAGCCCCAATCATCCACTCGGAAGGACCCTCCACATCCGGGTCAACAGTCATCTCAGCAATCCTCGCCTGAGCAAACTCATTAAGTGTCTGACCCTGAATGATCCTGGAGGTCAAGGTGGGCTGTAAGGTGATCCTACCGAGAAAGATTCCCTGTCCTGCTCCTGAGGGCATAAGGTTGAACTCAGATGCAGCTTCTAACATGCGCCACTCCCGCACCATAATTGATGCCATGATTACCCGCGGTTTCCTACTTAAAGCATCCGCCATCACATTCGCCTTTCCGAGATGATACTCCAAGGTGAAATCATAGTCCTTAATGAGCTCCATCCATCTTCTCTGCTTCATGTTCAATTCCTTCTGGGAGAATAGATACTTCAAACTCTTGTGATCGGAAAAGAGTTCAAATTTCTCACCATAAAGATAGTGCCTCCAAATCTTCAAGGCAAACACCACAGCTGCTAGCTCTAGATCATGAGTAGGGTAATTCCGCTCATGTACCTTCAACTGTCTAGAACCATAAGCAATGACACTACCATTCTGCATCAACACACACCCCAAACCCTGATGAGATGCATCGCTGTAAATGACTAATCCACCACCACTAGTAGGAATAGTCAACACCGGAGCTGTAGTCAATCTAGTCTTCAGCTCAATGAAAGCCTTCTCACACTCATCCGACCATACGAACTGAGTGTCTTTCCTGGTCAATTTGGTCAAAGCCGAAGCAATACCAGAAAACCCTTCAATGAAGCGCCTGTAATACCCGGCCAGTCCAAGGAAGCTACGGATTTCTGTAACCGTAGTAGGAAGACTCCAACTCATCACTGCTTCAACCTTCGAAGGATCCACAGAAACTCCATGGTGATGTCAGACTTCAGATAACGGTAATGAAACACCGGTTGTCCCGGAACATGGAAGGACACAATCATCCTAAAGCAATCAATAACAGCATGGTTCGGGCTCAACCAATCCATACCCAAAATCACATCATACGTGTGATTCGGAATCACAACCAAAGACGCAGAGAACTCTCTGCCACCAATCCCAATAGGGCAATCATCACAAAGCATGCTAAGCTCAAGAGACACACCGAGAGGTGATGTAACACACAATGATCTAGTCAGAGGCATAGCAACCAAACCCAAAACATCCACAACCGAACTAGATATGAAAGAGTGAGAGGCTCCCGTATCAAACAGTACTCTAGCAAGAAAGTGATAAACAGATAAGGTACCTTCCACTCTCGTGCCTGCCTGACCGATGGCAAAGACTCTAGCATGAGCAGGTGGTAGCTGCCTCTGCTGGTTACCCTACACTCTACCCTGATTTCGAGGACACTCCCTAGCCTGATGCCCTGCCTGTCCACAACTGTAGCATATCCTACCCCGTGGTTTCGTGCACGCACGAGAGATGTGGCCCGGCTCGCCATAGTTAAAGCACTTCACCGGAGCTGCTGGTACTATCTGCCTGATAGGCATAGGCTGAACAGGAGGAGCTACTGCTACCCTGACTGGAACCTGATGCTGAAACTGAGTTCTCTGTCTCTTCCAGAACCCTCCCCTGAAGTCTTTAGCTCTACTGCTTCCTGCTATGGCCTTTCCCTTACCCTGGAAGTCTCTCTCAGCAGACTCCTTCTCTCTACGAATCAGGTTCTGCTGCTCAATGATCTGTGCCTTAGCTAAGATCTCTCTCTTGGTCTTCAACTCCAAGATGGCTACATCACGCTCAATCGAAGGACTCAACCCTCTCTGAAACTTCTTGGCCAACTCCTCATCCTCCATCTGCCTCACATACTTGTACAGTCTGGAGAACTCCGCATCATACTCAATTACGGTCATCTTCCCCTGTACAAGTGCAAGGAACTCTCGCTCCAACCTCTCCTTCACTGCTGGTGGAAAGTACTTCTCCCTGAATGTCAAGGTAGACACCTCAATGCTCCTCTGAGTGACGTTCCACCACACCCTAGCCTCATCCTTCAGCATGAAAGCGGCTAGCTTCCTCTTGTCCGTCTCAGTGCAATCAAGCAGATCGAAATACGTCTGCAAATCCTCTATCCAGCGATCCGCCACCATATAATCAGTGCCTCCTCCAAACTTGGTTGCTCCCAAGCGAGTAATTTCCCTTGCTAGCATCAGCAAGCGAGCAGGATTATCAACCACAACCACAGGAGGAATAGGCTGATCCTCATAAGGTGCATCTTCCTCCGACTCGAATACTTCTTCGACTGGAGGGGCCCTACCCCTTCCTCGGCCTCTACCCCTGCCACGAGGTATACCTCTACCCCGACCACTGGCTTCGTTTCCCTCAATCTCTATTACCTAATAAGCTTGATATACTTCATGGTTGCTTTAGAATGGACCTCAACAATTTAAATGCAATGTATAAGTCATACAACTTCTCACGCCCCGAATTTTAAAATAAACATTCAAAATCCGAAACATGAAAAATACCACAACTGTAAAAAAATCATCCTGAAAATTTCTTTTCTTAACATCCTCACCACACGAAATAAAATCAAACTGAATTTAGTCTCGGTTAATTATTACAACTCTAATACAAAATGAACTGTAAAGCTATAAATGAGCATACACACCTCACAACTAAATGAAATAACAAAAATTGCTGTAACACCTAAGCAGCACGGTCACCTCCCTGGTTATCCTGACATGCAGGAATATCCGCTACACCATTTGAGTAGTGTACCGGGATTGCAACAACACAACCCGGTAAGCTTATGAAAGCTCGTATGAGTAAAAAGAAAGAAACTATTGTTTATCTTAAACATAATTATTTCCTTTTAAATAAACACTCAACCATTCCACAACCACGAAGTACCAACAATCTAAATCAAATACCAATTCAATAAATCTGGACAACCCCAACTCACATATTTCTTCACAAAACCTCAACATCGTATTTATAAAAATACGGTATTTGACAGACTAGAGCTCTAACTGAATCGTAGCCCGTCACCTGGCCTAGGTTATGGCATCCGACATATTTATCATTTTCGTATTTCATCAATATGTATACTTATATACATATTTAGAACGTCCGATAATTTCACATACTCAACCAATCGTATCCCATCATCCACCCAGAATTAGAGCGTCCGATTACCCCACACCGGTCACTACGTTGGCCTAAACCCATAAATGAGCATAACATGTAATATCACATACTGCGTCTTCAATACAAATATAAATAACGCCGAAATAGCCCACTCAAATACAATCCGTCAATCACCTAATCAAATGTGATTCGAATTTAGCCAATAATTCTAAAACATAATTGAACTACCATTGAACGGCCGGATTCTAATTTATAATAAAATCCGACGAGCGGATTTTCACGAATCGCTCCCCTAATTACCGTTTTGCACATATACGAAGATCCAACGGTCGGATCTTCGCCCATGACCACACAAAGCCTCTGGGACAGTCATATGATTATCATAGCAAAATTACAAGTTCATCGGATAGTCCTAATTTCACAGATTATAAATCTAACGATCAAAATCGATCGAAATCACAAAATTCATAACTAATTCATACGATATACGAAAAATGTGTATAATATCCCGAAATAATTGTATTGAAATGTATAATCATAAAATGTACAGAAACTAAATTTTAGACCTCCGGAGGTAGTTGGAAAGGGCCGCCGGTGTTAGGGACAGAGCCGCCGCCGACCACCACCACTGGTGTCGGAGCCGAGCTTTTTCCCTTCATTTCATAATTCTGAGCAACTTTCATAACTAGCACAAGACCAAAAAACAACGGGAAGGGATCGAAAATTACCAAATACTGTCGGCGGCCGAAATTTTTCCAGAATCCGACGAGCTTGAAAACCGACATGAAAACTGCAACAACTCGCTTCGATCTCTTCTGGAAACTTGTTCAGAACTTCATTGCGAACTCACCAAGCCAAGAATCACAAGAAACGATCGTGTATAACTCGAGATATTTGGATCGATGGGTGGTTTTTCAATCCAAACGGGATCGAGCTCTGACGAACATGAAAACGATCGACCCTGCTCCGGTCCTTCTTGATGCTTGTAAAGGAAGTTGAGACGAGTCCAATGAGCCAAGAATCAAGTGAAATGGTGACCTATAGCTCGAGATATTGAGATCGAACAGTAAAAGAGACTTTTCAGTTCGGGCCTTGCCGCCGCCGTTGCCGGCCGTGTCGCCGCACAAGGCTGGTTCTGGTAGCTGCGCAAGGTTGAGACGAAGCTCCTGAAGGTGGTTGCAGCTTGAGAGGTGGCCGGAGGAAAGAGTGGGAGGACGGTTTCTCCGTGCTCTGTTTTCTTGCTTTCGGCCGAGAGAGAAAATGCAAGAGAGAGAGAGAATGAACAGTGTTTTCCAAAAAAGGAAAGGGAGGCCGGTGAAAAAAAATAGGGTTTCCAAAAAGAATCTAGGGTTTTTTCCTATATATACATGTTTAGGAATTTCTTCTAAATTCAATAACTAATTCAGAAAAAATCTAATCGTTGTGTTTCGCACTTGTACGAACTCGTATCGACGAGCTCTACAACTTTCATGAAGGAAGTTTCTCCAAATTTTGTACGTAGAAAAAGTCGAATTCTCAAACCTAGCATTTCGAGCTTTTCGTTAAAATAATCGTTTCAAACCTTCGATAATTCAAAAGGAGAAATATAATCGAACAACATTCGTGAAATTGCACGATAATCGTTCAATACAATTACTCGAGTTCAAAATGAAAATTGCGGGTATTACAATCTACCCCCCCTTAAAGGAATTTCGTCCCGAAATTCAAGTACCCAATTCCCCAAAGAGCTGTGGATACTTCACTCTCATGTCAGATTCAAACTCCCATGATGCATCACCCTCGTCATGATGACTCCACAACACCTTCACTAGATCAACCTCTTTCCTACGAAACTTCTTTGTAGACCTATCCAAGATATGAACAGGTTCAACTACAAATGTCGCATATGTGTTCACTTCGATCGCACCGTGATCATTCACGTGCGACTCGTCTCGAACATACTTCCTGAGCATAGACACATGGAAGACATTGTGCACACCCGACATGCTAACAGGTAAAGCAAGACGATATGCCAAGTTACCAACCATTTCCAGAATCTCAAAGGGTCCAACATACCTCGGTGCGAGTTTCCCCTTCTTGCCAAATCTCACCACACCTTTCATAGGTGAGACCTTCAAGAACACATGATCGCCTGTCTCAAACTCCAAAGGTCTCCTCTTCAAGTCAGCATAACTCTTCTGTCTACTCTGAGCGATTTGGATTCTGTCCTGAATAGTAGTGACCTTCTCTATAGTCTCCTGTACAATCTCAGGACCGATGAGCCCTTTATCCCCTACTTCCGCCCAACAGATAGGAGTCCTACATGGCCTACCATAAAGAGCCTCATATAGAGCCATACCTATACTAGAGTGATAGCTGTTGTTGTAGGCAAACTCTACCAATGGCAGATGATCTGCCCAACTACCCTTTAAATCCAAAACACAAGCTCTAAGCATATCCTCCATCAACTGATTCACTCTCTCGGTCTGCCAATCTGTCTGTGGGTGAAATGCAGTGCTCATAGTAAGAGATGTACCAAATGCCTTATGGAACCGACGCCAGAATTCTGAAGTGAAACGAGCATCACGATCCGAGACAATCGTCACAGGCACTCCATGAAGCCTCACTATCTCGTTCACGTACAAGTTACACAATGCATCCCCTAAGTACGTTTTTGCCACCTGAAGAAAGTGTGCTGATTTAGTCAACCGGTCAACAATCACCCAAAAATCGAGTCATAACTTTGCATGGACCTAGGCAATCCAGTCGTAAAGTCCATAGTGATATCTTCCCATTTCCAAACAGGAATCGATAAGGGGTTCAACATTCCTGTTGGGCTCTGATGCTTTGCCTACACTTCGACACATGTTCTGCCACATCCCTCTTCATACCATACCACCAATACTGCCTTCGTAGATCCATATACATTTTAGTACCTCCTAGATGTATATTATATCGAGACCTATGTGCTTCCTGCATGATCTCCTTTCTGAGGTTATCAACACTCGGTACATACAATCTCCCTCGAAATCTCAACCCTCCATCAGCCCCAATCATCCACTCGGAAGGACCCTCCACATCCGGGTCAATAGTCATCTCAGCAATCCTCGCCTGAGCAAACTCATCAAGTGTCTGACCATGAATGATCCTGGAGATCAAGGTGGGCTGTAAGGTGATACTACCGAGAAAGATTCCCTGTCCTGCTCCTGCTGGTGTAAGGTCAAACTCTGATGCAGCTTCTAACATCCGCCACTCTCGCACCATAATCGATTCCATGATTACCCGAGGTTTCCTACTCAAAGCATCCGCCACTACATTCGTCTTTCTAGGATGATACTCCAAGGTGTAATCATAGTCCTTAATGAGATCCATCCATCTTCTTTGCCTCATGTTCAATTCCCTCTGGGAGAATAGATACTTTAAACTCTTATGATCAGAAAAGAGTTCAAATTTCTCACCATAAAGATAGTGCCTCCAAATCTTCAAGGCAAACACCACTGCTGCTAGCTCTAGATCATGAGTGGGGTAATTCCGCTCATGTACCTTCAACTGTCCAGAACCATAAGCAACGACACTACCATTCTGCATCAACACACACCCCAAACCCTGATGAGATGCATCGCTGTAAATGACTAATCCACTGCCACTAGTAGGAATAGTCAACACCGGAGCTGTAGTCAATCAAGTCTTTAGCTCATCGAAGGCCTTCTCTTACTCATCTGACCATACGAACTGAGTGTCTTTCCTGGTCAATTTGGTCAAAGCCGAAGCAATACCAGAAAACCCTTCAATGAAACGCCTGTAATACCCTGCCAGTCCAAGGAAGCTACGGATTTCTACAACCGCAGTTGGGTGACTCCAACTCATCACTGCTTCAACCTTCGGAGGATCCACAGAAACTCCATCCTTCGAGACCACATGACCAAGGAACTTGACTTCACTCTGCCAGAAATCGCACTTCTCGAACTTGGCAAATAGTTTCTGCTCTCTCAATGTCTGTAGTACGATCCGCAGATGCTTCTCGTGCTCACATGACGACCTTGAATAAATCGAGATGCCGTCAACGAACACTACCACAAACTGATCCAAGTAAGGACTTAACGTACGGTTCATCAAGTCCATAAATGCTGTAGGTGCATTCGTGGGACCAAAAGGCATGACAAGAAACTCAAAATGTCCATACTTGGTCCTGAACGCCGTCTTTGGAATATCTTCCTCCTTCACCCTTAACTGGTGATATCCAGACCTCAAGTCAATCTTCGAGAACACAGTAGCTTCTCTAAGCTGATTGAACAAGTCATCAATCCTAGGGAAAGGGTACCTATTCTTGATCGTCACCTTGTTCAACTGTCGATAATCCACATATAACCGAAGTGAATTATCCTTCTTCTTCATGAACAACACTGGTGCGCCCCAAGGAGACACACATGCCTGAATGAACCCTTGTGCAAGTAAGCCCTCAATCTGAACCTTCAACTCCTGAAGTTCAGCTAGACCGATTCAATAGGGTGCTTTCGACACAGGTGAAGTACCTAGTATCACATCAATGGAGAAGTCCATTACCCTTTTCAGAGGTAACCCAGGGATCTCCTAAAACACGTCTACATACTCTGAAACTACAGGAATCCCTGTAATCTTGAAGTACTACTCCCTGATTCAATATGGGCCAAAATCCCTGTCCTCATGGCGATGTCAGACTTCAGACAACGGTAATGAAACACCGGTTGTCCCGGAACATGGAAGGACACAATCATCCTAAAGCAATCAATAACAGCATGGTTCGGGCTCAACCAATCCATACCCAAAATCACATCATACGTGTGATCTGGAATCACAATCAAAGATGCAGAGAACTCTCTGCCACCAATCCCAATAGGGCACTCATCACAAAACATGCTAAGCTCAAGAGACGCACTGAGAGGTGATGTAACATATAATGATCTTGTCAGAAGCGTAGCAATCAAACCCAATACATCCACAACCGAACAAGATATGAAAGAGTGTGAGGCTCCCGTATCAAACAGTACTCTAGCAAGATAGTGATAAACAGATAAGGTACCTTCCACTCCCGTGCCTGCCTGACCGATGGCAAAGACTCTAGCAAGTGCAAGTGGTAGCTGCCTCTGCTGGTTACCCTGCACTCTACCCTGATTTCGGGAACACTCTCTAGCCTGATGCCCTGCCTGTCCACAGCTGTAGCATATCCTACCCCGCGGTTCCGTGCACGCATGAGAGATGTGGCCCGGCTCGCCACAGTTAAAGCACTTCACTGGAGCTGCTGGTGCTATCTGCCTAATAGGCATAGCCTGAACATGAGGAGCTACTGCTGCCCTAGCTGGAGCCTGATGCTGGAACTGAGTTCTCTGTCTCTTCTAGAACCCACCCCTGAAGTCTCTAGCTCTACTGCTTCTTGCTATGGCCTTCCCCTTGCCCTAGAAGTCTCTCTCAGCAGACTCCTTCTCTCTACGAATCAGAAGGAGAACGCGGCTAGCTTCCTCTTGTCGGTGTCACTGCAATCAAGCAGATCAAAATAGGTCTGCAAATCCTCTATCCATCGATCCGCCACCATATAGTCAATGCCTCCTCCGAACTTGGTTGCTCCCAAGTGGGTAATTTCTCTTGCTAGCATCAGCAAGCGAGCAGGATCATCAACCATGGCCACGGGAGGAATAGGCTGATCCTCATAAGGCGCCTCTACCTCCGCCTCATACGCATCATCGACTAGAGGGGCCCTACCCCTACCAAGGTGTCTGCTCTACCTCGACCTCTGGTTTCGTTCACCTCAATCTCCATTACCTAATAAGCATGATATACTTGATTAATACACGCATAACACTTAAACAAAGCATAAGTCAAATGCAAGTCCATATTAACCAAGTACTAAGCATACATGACAATGCCTAAATTTCTTAAGACATGCCAACGTTCCTAGCCAACCTAACGCTCTCATATACCCAATGACATTGTCAATACCGAAGAGCACACGATGGGGATCCGCTGCAGACGGGCCATCACTCGGTAAGTATTGACATATCACCAAATATGTACCTTACGCTCTGATACCAAACTGTCACGCCACGAATTTTAAAATAAACATTCAAAATCCGAAACATGAAAAATACCACAACTGTAAAAAAAATCATCCTGAAAATTTCTTTTCATAACATCCTCACCACACGAAATAAAATCAAACCGAATTTAGTCTCGGTTAATTATTACAACTCTAATACAAAATGAACTGTAAAGCTCTAAATGAGCATACACACCTCACAACTAAATGAAATAACAAAAACTGCTGTAACACCTAAGCAGCACGGTCACCTCCCTGGTTATCCTGACATGCAGGAATATCCGCTACACCATTTGAGTAGTGTATCGGGATTGCAACAACACAACCCGGTAAGCTTATGAAAGCTCGTATGAGTAAAAAGAAAGAAACTATTGTTTATCTTAAACATAATTATTTCCACTTAAATAAACACTCAACCATTTCCACAACCACGAAGTACCAACAATCTAAATCAAATACCAATTCAATAAATCTGGACAACCCCAACTCACATATTTCTTCACAAAACCTCAACATCGTATTTATAAAAATACGGTATTTGACAGACTAGAGCTCTAACTGAATCGTAGCCCGTCACCTGGCCTAGGTTATGGCATCCGACATATTTATCATTTTCGTATTTCATCAATATGTATACTTATATACATATTTAGAACGTCCGATAATTTCACATACTCAACCAATCGTATCCCATCATCCACCCAGAATTAGAGCGTCCGATTACCCCACATCGGTCACTACGTTGACCTAAACCCATAAATGAGCACAACATGTAATATCACATACTGAAATCAACCCAACCAAGATACACAATATTATTATGAAATTACACAATTGAAATATAATCAATTCAACAATTCAACTCAATCATATCATCACTTAACAATCCACTCGTCAATATATATTTTCCAAGTAAATATATATATATATATATATATATATATGTAATCATCCACTCAGGAATGACCACTAATACCATCTATAGTTCACACAAGAAAATCGCGAAATTCATTTGTATATTTAAAATTCATTTCACTTACATATGGACCGTGGTGATTTTAAAACAAATATTTAATCCGCAAATATTTTTCACACAATTGCCAAAAATAAATAATTTTAAAACGCTCAGTTCGTAATATGATCCACGTGAGTTTTACTTACCTCGATACTCCCGCTGCGTCTTCAATACAAATATAAATAACGCCGAAATAGCCCACTCAAATACAATCCATCAATCACATAATCAAATGTGATTCGAATTTAGCCAATAATTCTAAAACATAATTGAACT
Source organism: Rosa persica (assembly GCA_025331145.1). Taxonomy (NCBI): domain Eukaryota; kingdom Viridiplantae; phylum Streptophyta; class Magnoliopsida; order Rosales; family Rosaceae; genus Rosa; species Rosa persica. The sequence goes on along the minus strand of WFKR01000006.1, from coordinate 20,774,921 downwards.
ACCATTTAACGGCCTAATTACCGTTCTGCACATATACGAAGATCCAACGGTCGGATCTTCGCCCATGACCACACAAAGCCTCTGGGACAGTCATATGAACATCGTATCAAAATTACAAGTTCATCGGATGGCCCTAATTTCACAGATCATAAATCTAACGATCGAAATCGATCGAAATCACAAAATTCATAACTAATTCATACGATATCCGAAAAATGCGTATAATACGCCGAAATGATCGTATTGAAACCTAGAATCATAAAATGAACAGAAACAAAATTTTAGACCTCCGGAGGTGGCTGGAAAGGGCCGCCAGAGTTATTGACAGAGCTGCCACCGACCACCCCCAATGGTGTCGGAGCCGAGCTGCTCCCCTTCGTTTCATCATTATGAGTAACTTTCATTACTAGCACAAGATCAAAAAACTACGGGAAGGGATCGAAAATTACTAAATACAGTCGGCGGCCAGAATTTTTCCAGAATCCGGCGTGCTTGAAAACCGACGTGAAAACTGCAACAACTCGTTTCGATCTCTTCTGGAAACTTGTTCAGAACTTCATTGCGAACTCACAAGCCAAGAATCACAAGAAACGATCGTGTATAACTCGAGATATTTGGATCGATAGGTGGTTTTTCAATCCAAATGGGGTCGAGCTCCGACGAACGTGAAAACGATCGTCCCAGCTCCGGTCGTTCTTGGTGCTTGTAAAGGAAGTTGAGGTGAGTCCAATGAGCTAAGAATCAAGTGAAATGGTGACCTATAGCTCGAGATATTGAGATCGAACCGAAAACGAGCCTTTTCGGTTCTGGCCTTGCTGCTGCCTCTGCTGGCCGTGTCGCGGCGCAAGGCTGCCTCTGGCAGCTACGCAAGGTTGAGACGAAGCTCCTGGAGGTAGTTGCAGCTTGAGAGGTGGCCGAAGGAGAGAGTGGGAGCACAGTTTCTCCGTGCTCTGTTTTCTTGCTTTCGGCCGAGAGCGAAAACGCGAGAGAGAGATAGAGAATGAACAGTGTTTTCCAAAAAAGGCAAGGGAGGCTGGTGAAAAAAAATAGGGTTTCCAAAAAAAATCTAGGGTTTTTTCCTATATATACATGTTTCGGAATATCTTCTAAATTCAATAACTAATTCAGAAAAAATTCGATCTTTGTGTTCCGCACGTGTACCGACTCGTTTGGACGAGCTCTACAACTTTCATGAAGGAAGTTTCTCCAAATTTTGTACGTAGAAAAAGTCGAATTCTCAAACCGAGCTTTTCGAGCTTTTCGTTAAAATAATCGTTTCGAACCTTCGATAATTCAAAAGGTGAAATATTATCGAACAACATTCGTGAAATTGCACAATAATCGTTCAATACAATTACTCGAGTTTAAAATGAAAATTGCGGGTATTACACAACTTTAGGAGGCAAATTGGTATAGGCCAACGTATTTGTAATTAAAATTGAAATTTTTATCTTATGTCCATGCACATCCATTAACTGAATATTTACGTACATGATGCGAAAAAATAAGCACGTTTCGTGGTCATTATGTCATCGGTCAACCAAGAATACATATAAGTGACAACAGTTGACCAATTCGATCGGATTCGAAAATATGGTGAAATTGGCTAAATTTTTAACCACACTCATAATTTATTGTAATAATCACATCCGCCGGTCAGTTTTTTCATTTTATTTGAATTTATAGAGGTTGCTCTTTGGAGTGTATGATATATAAATATAGGTTTATAAGAGTAACTAAATTTGACCTAGTTGATTGAATTCGAAACGATAATCAAATTAGCTGAATTTTTTACAATCACTATAAAACATTGCAATCTCTCAATCAAGCAGTTGATTTCTCTAAATTCATTTTCCACTTCATGGTTGATTTAGAATGATCCTCAAAAATTTAAATGCAATATACAAATCATACAACTTTGGAAGGCAAATTGATAACAGCCAAACTTCTTTGTAATTAAAATTGAAATTTTTATCTTATGTCTACGCACATCCATCGATGGAATATTTAAAGACGTGATGTGAAAAAATAAGCATGTTTCGCGGTTGTCATGCCATCGGTCAACCAAGAAAACATACAAATGACGACGGTTGACTAATTTGATCGGATTCGAAAATATGGTGAAATTGGCTAAATTTTTTACCACGGTCATAATTTATTATAATAATCTCATCCAACGGTAGGTTTTCCCATTTTATTTAAGTTGATAGAGGTTCCTCTTTGGAGTGTATAATATATGAATATAAGTTTATAAAAAATATTACCTTTAAAGATTTATTTGTAAATAAAGCCCGTGTCACGCCCCGAATTTTAGAATAACAATTCAAAATCCGAAACATGAAAATACTACAAACTCAAAATAATCATCCTGAAAATTTTTCTTTTCTTAACATACTCACCACACAAAATAAAATCAAACCGAATTTAGTCTCGGTTAATTATTACAACTCAAATCCAAAATGTAATGTAAAGCTCTAATGAGCATACACACACCTCTCAACTGAATAAATAACAAAACTGCTGTAACACCTAAGCAGCTCGGTCACCTCCCTGGTTATCCTGACCTGCAGGAATATCCGCTACACCATTGAATAGTGTACCGGGATTGCAACAACACAAAACCCGGTAAGCTTATGAAAGCTTGTATGAGTAAAAGAAGGAACTGTTGCTCAATTTAATCTCATTTATTCCCACACACAGCAACACTCAATAATTTCCACATATGCAAATAATAACAATCTCAATCAACACCAATTCAATATATCAAGACAACCCAACTCACAACTTTCTCCACAACTCTCATCATTGTATTTATAAAAATACGGTACTTGACAGACTAGAGCTCTAACTGAATCGTAGCCCGTCACCTGGCCTAGGTTATGGCATCCGACATATTTATCAATTAATGTATTTCATCAATATGTATACCTATATACATATTTAGAACGTCCAATAATTCCACATACTCAACCAATCGTATCCCATCATCCACACTAGGATTAGAGCGTCCGATTACCCACTCCGGTCATTACGTTGACCCTAAACCTATAAATGAACACAACATATAATATCACATGCTGAAATCAACCCAACCAAAATACATCATATTATTATGGAATTACACAATTGTAATAAGATCAACTCATCAACTCAACTCAATCATATCATCACACAACAATCCACTCATCAATATATATTTTTCACGTAAATATATATATACGTAATCATCCACTCAGGAATGACCACTAATACCATCTATAGTTCACACAAGAAAATTATGAAATTCATTTGTATAGTTAAAATTCATTTTACTTACCTATGGACCGTGGTGATTCAAGTCCATGAAATTTTAAAACAAATATTTAATCCGCAAATATTTTTCACACAATTACAAAAAATAAATAAATTTAAATGCTCGGTTCGTAATATGAACCACGTGAGTTTTACTCACTTCGAAACTCCCGCTGCGTCTTCAATATAATTATAACTCACAATAATCCAAATGCTCGTCAACTCAAGCCGTCAAGTACCTAATCAAGTACGGTCTTTACTTAGCAACGAAGCATGAAATAAACCTAAATGATGATCTAACGGTCGGATTTCAAAATAACGACAATCCAACTGTCGGATTCTAAAATAAAGACAATCTGACGGGCGGATTGAATTTAAATGATAATCCAACGGTTAGATCCTTACGGATTGCCCTTGGAAACATCCTATCAAAATTATACGAAAATCCGATGAACGGATCTTCACTAATTGCCTCCCGACTCACTATTTTACAATTATATGAAGATCCGACGGTCGGATCTTCGCCGGTGATCACACAAGGTCATCGGGACAGTCATATGAACATCATATTAAAATTTGAAATAAAACCGATGGTCTGATCTTTGTAAATCTTAAACCGAAGGTAAATTGTAAAACCGTAAATAGTAACGTCAAAACAGAAATTGACTATTTATCAACTTTTTCTAACATGACCAAGTTATATCTCAAAACGCTCGTATGGATGCATAGATCATCGTCCAGATAATAAAAACTCAAGATGTGGTCCGACGCGCTGCCACACGCGGCGGATCAGACGGTGGTCAACGCCGGTCAACCACCTCCGATGCAAAAGTCGTCAACTACAAACTTCTTCAAAATGAAATTTTGAACAACTTTAATACCTGACTTTTTCGGAGATGAGGTCTGGATCGTCCTAGATCGGGTTTTGAAGTTGGATTAATCTCGGCCCTCTGATCAGTCTCCAGATCGAATCAGGGACGTCGAAATCTTCAACTCTTGATCTACCACTCTACACTCAAAATCGTGATGCAAGCCATATATGGGGATGATAAGAAGGAAGAGCACGTCACGAAAATGGGGAGGATCGGCCCGTGCACCGTCGGAAAAATGGTTTTCCGGCCGTGTCGGGTTTGGGCTTCGGATAGAGGCTTCGATCCAAGCCTAGGAGCGGCGGCTGGGTGTGGCGACGGCGGGGATCGACCGGGCTTGAGGCGGCGCATCTGACGGGGGCCGGGTCCGACAGCGGCGCGGCCGGGAAGGCCGACTTCCAGTCTGGTCGGGTCGGCGGGTCTGCAAGCACAGTGACCAGGCCGAGAGAGAGACGGGGCCTGATGTGCAAAAATAGGATTTTTTTCGTCCTTCACAACAAACTCAGATTTTTTCACTATTTATAGAAAAATTTTAATTTTCAAATATTCATAACTTATTCATACGAACTCCGAATAATACGTTCCATATATGTACGGACTCGTATCGACGAGCTACAACTTTCATGAAGGAAGTTTTCCCAAATTTTGAACGTATAAAAAGTCGATTTTCACGACCCCCTAAATAACGTTCGTTTTCGAAAATAAAATCATTCGGAACCAATTTTCTCAACCCACGACAATCCAAATAATCCCAAATATCACAATTCAATTAATATAACAATTATTGAATTACATAAATTTATTGTATGAAAATCTGGGTCTTCACAGTCTACCCTCCTTAAAAGAATTTCGTCCCGAAATTCAAGCATGTTCGTCCACAAAAAGCTGAGGATATCTCTTCCTCTTGTCAGACTCCAATTCCCATGATGCATCACCCTCATCATGATGACTCCACAACACCTTCACAAGATCAACCTCTTTCCGACGAAGTTTCTTTGTAGACCTATCCAAGATACGAACAGGTTCAACTACAAACGTCACATCCGGGTTCACTTCGATCGTACCGTGGTCAATCACGTGAGACTCGTCTCGAACATACTTCCTGAGCAGAGACACATGGAAGACGTTGTGCACACCCGACATGCTAACAGGTAAAGCAAGACGATATGCCAAGTTACCAATCCTTTCTAGAATCTCAAAGGGTCCAACATACCTCGGTGCGAGTTTCCCCTTCTTGCCAAATCTCACCACACCTTTTATTGGTGAGACTTTCAAGAACACATGATCACCTGTCTCAAACTCCAACGGTCTCCTCTTCAAGTCAGCATAACTCTTCTGTCTACTCTGAGCGGTTCGGATTCTGTCCCGAATAGTAGTGACCTTCTCTGTAGTCTCCTGTACAATCTCAGGTCCGATGAGCCCTTTATCTCCTGCTTCCGCCCAACAGATAGGAGTCCTTGGCTACCATAAAGAGCCTTATATGGAGCCATACCAATACTAGAGTGATAGCTGTTGTTGTAGGCAAACTCTACCAATGGCAGATGATCCGCCCAACTACCCTTAAAATCCAGAACACAAGCTCTAAGCATTGATAGGAGCATTTTAATGCGATGTTTTAATTGCTTTTCCCTACATTTTCTGCGCCATTTCCTTGAAAAATCCCTGTTTGGGAAAGGTTCCATTCTTCGATTGGGAAAGTTCCTATTTGTAGGAAGTTTCCATTTTGTAGTTTCTATTTTTCATTTTTGGAAAGTTTCCCATTTCAGTTTAGGAAAGTTGCCATTTTTCATTTTAGGAAAGTTTCTATTTTTCTTTAACGGTTTCTATTTTCAGGACCTCGGAGCTAAAAAGTGGAAATGAACTCACAAATGGAAAGAGGAGCTCACGAACGTTAAGGGGAGCAAATATGAGACACAAAGGGCCACACAATTGAGCAGAAATGAAGAAATAAGCTTTCCTGATCCAACCAGGAAACCCTGCGAAATGGAGGAGAGCTTACCAAGCAAGTTTCCAACGCAACCATGAAAAGGAAATGGAAAAATGAAGTGTTATGGCGTTAAAGGAAGAAAAGGCTTGAAGTTGAAGCAACAAGGCCCAAGAACTCAAAGATTGAAGTGGATTTTCGGCAAAAATGGATCAAGGCCCACATAGGCCCATGGAATTAGGGTTTGTGACGCAATGAAGAAACCCTAGAGATGTTTGCCGTCCAAAGCCAAGAGATAAACAAGGGAGATGGCGTGAAAATCAGAAATTAAAAGAAGATTTCGGTTGGAGATTTTCTAGAGAGACTTTTATGGAATGAAAATCTTCTTGGAGAGTTATCTTGTGTAATTGCCGTGCAAAGGAGAGAAATAAAGGTGTAATCAATGTGAAAATCAAGAAAACCTAGGGTGATTGATGCCAAGAAAGATTCTAGGGAGAAATAAAAGGAAAGAGAAAAAGGTGGAGACCAAGAAAAGCTCAAAACAAGTCTAGATACATTCCTAAAATCCCTAAAGGTAATTTGGCCGAAATAAAAGAGAAAATCAGAAATATTATCTAGGGAATTTCGGCAAGATTATTTAGGGAGGTATTTTAGAGAATTTTGTGATTGGTTGGACCACCTCATAGGGCTTATGTGGCAAGCTAGCATTGGAGGAAATCATGTGGAATTAACACATTAATTCCGTGGAAAATAAAGAGAAGTGCACGGCTTGGAGAGCAAGGAGGCCGTCCCCTATATATACTCTCTCATTCTCAACGTCAAAGGGATCCTTGGCGTTTACACTTTGAAAAAAAATCAGAAAATATCCTAGCATAGCCGTGAGCATCTCCTCTCCTCTCTCCATCCTCTAGAGCAAGCCACGAAGTTCAAGCAAGGCCAAGGAAGAGAAGAAGGAGCCGTGAACCTTTCCTCCACCATCCACCTTTGAAGCTTGCTTTCGAGATTCAAGGATTCTATCATTGTTCATCCATCTTCATCCTTCATCCACGGTGTAATTCAAACTCTACCTTGTAACCTTTGCTTTGTAATTCGTTGGTTTTGTTCTAGTTGACACATATGTTTGAACAAAGTTCTTATTTCTGGAAATTTTATGATTAATTGAGAAATTTCGATTCTTATATTGTGATTCTTAGTTGCTTTTGTGTGATTGTTTGATTAAAATTGCTTGATAGATAACTTTCGTATTTTAATCTTAATTGGTTCGAAACTTTTAGGGTTTTTATATGAATGGTGCTAGTATTTAAGAACATGAATCAACTTTTTGGTTTTGTGTTCTTGAATCGAAAAGTAGTGAAGGTTTTGTGCAAAAATCGGTTTTAATCAAAGAGGATTGCAATTAGGTGAACTTTTTCATACTAAGTTGCACACTTGAGTTGATAGCCTTTCTAGGTGTTTAATGCGTTAATCATGTGTGATTGTCTAGCTTTCTAGAGCTTGAATGCATGTTTGATAGGATTAGTCTTTGTGCTTTCACTTAGATTAATTAGCATTGAAAAGTAAAATATGGGAAATTGTTTGCTTTCTAACGTTTCACATGATCAACTCCTTTTGCATGACTTAGATGAACAATATTAGAACTTGAATCGATTTTAATCATAGTTTTGGTTTTGATCTTTATTCTCTCATTCCATTCGTTTGTTTTTGTTTTTATGTTTTCTTTGTTTTCTTTTTAGTTTTCGAAAATCAAAACCTAAATCCCCCCTTTATTTCGTGAATAATGTATATACTTGTGAATATCTTTGTGAATATTACTTTGTTTTGATTTTAATTGTTTAATTGTCCTACAATGACAGGTGTACCCTCAATCCCCGGAATAGAACGATCCCTATTTGCTTATACTACTAATGATTATTTCAGGGTTAAATTATGTGCTTGCTTTGAGCGTATCAAGCATGTCCTCCATCACCTGATTCACTCTCTCGGTCTGTCCATCTGTTTGTGGGTGAAATGCAGTGCTCATAGCAAGAGACGTACCAAATGCCCTATGGAACCTACGCCAGAATTCTGAAGTGAAACGAGCATCGCGATCAGATACAATCGTCACAGGCACTCCATGAAGCCTCACTATCTCGTTCACATATAACTTACACAATGCATCACCTGAGTACATTTTTGCCACCGGAAGGAAGTGTGCTGATTTAGTCAACCGGTCAACAATTACCCAAATCGAGTCATAACTTTGCCTGGATCTGGGCAATCCAGTCACAAAGTCCATAGAGATATCTTCCCATTTCCAAACAAGAATCGATAAGGGGTTCAGCATTCTTGCTGGTCTCTGATGCTCTGCCTTCACCTGTTGACAGATAAGACACTTCAACACGTGTTCTGCCACATCCCTCTTCATACCATACCACCAAAACTGCCTTCTTAGATCCATATACATTTTAGTACCTCCCGGATGTATAGTATATCGAGACCTATGTGCTTCCCGCATGATCTCCTCCCTGAGGTTATCAACACTCGGTACATACAATCTCCCTCGAAATCTCAACCCTCCATCAGCCCCAATTGTCAGAACCCATCCCGAAAATCCTTTCAAATTTTCAAGATGGACTCTGCGGGGCCCACTTTTAAGAAAAATTCGACAGAACTTCCCTTAAAAGTGGACAACCCAACCTGTGAGAAAAACGACAAAAACACATATTTCTAAATTCAAGATCTCACCACATGCAGTCATCCTATATTTCACAACCACCACAGTTATTAAGCAAAATCCAAGAGTAAGGCAGTAAAATTTATACAATACATCCTCTTAGGGTTATCAGAGCAATCTACGATAAAATCAAATATATTACATGTGGTAGGTTAATATTAACCTACGAAAGGCAAGTGGCAGAACTGGTGATAAGCCTCGATCCCACGCCGAACAGCAACACTGCGAACTGGGCAAAGGAAACTGAAAAGCCCAGGGGAAAGTAAGCGATAAAACATTAGTTGTGAGTGGACAAAAATATTTAATTAAGAAAGAAGTGTTTCTCACTTTCCCACATTTATTGTTTAGAATGTTCTTATGCATGCAATAGGGAACTAAAGGTTTTTAAATCACTTTCATGACTAAGCCAGCCCCGCTGGCTTAAGGGAAGTTCGACCGACCCTGTTAGTCTGACGAATAAATAAATAAGTAAATAATTTAAAAGGTATGAGGAAAAACGTCATCACCATACAATAAAATAAAGTGAGCCGCTAAGGCTCGGGTCGGAGTGTCCCACACTCAAGAGCATCCCATGCTCGGCTCTACTCACCCACTAACACAAAGTAAGTAGGGAGGAGTACCAATAGGCTAGCTAGCAATAAAGTATATCGACCCAGGTATGGTGGGTAAGAACCATATGAAAATCGAGAATTTGTGAGATTTCCTCGAAGTCTCCCAAGAAAGGAATTTAGTCCAACGACGTGACCCCGCACGCCAACACGATTCAAAATTATGAATCAATATATTAAAATCATGTAAGTTTATAATCTCGAAGAAATCTTCCCTTTCCGAAGATTTTTTTGAGAAATCCGAATCTATTAATAAATAATGATACTTCCATTTTCAGAAATAATCTTATCGAAGATTATTTCTAATAAAAAGTTCGAAATGGAACATAACCACTTCTAATCGGCAATTTGAACCATAACTAATTTCATAATCAAAATCGAATAATTTGCTCATTAAATAACAAATACTTTAAATAATTTCGTAACTTAGAAAATTTAATTGCATGCATGACTTTAAAATCAAACGTCCACTCACAGTATACGGCTAACGTGGTATCCAAGCGTAAGGATCCTCGTCGAATGATGAGTCGGTACCTCGTCCTGTACATAATTATTCGTAACTAACAATTACCGGACGAAAGAAAATAATATTACGATAAACAATAATTAAATCCTAAACCCATAACCTCAATTCCTCCAATTCTCTTCTACAACCAACCAAACTTCAGCAACACCGCCCAATCGTCAAATTCAGACTTTACAACAATTATGGAGAAAATCCGACAATCGGATTCACGATTAACATTAATCGAAATCCAAATCTTTAGAAATTTATAACCGATTCAAAACTCCACCAATCCTCACCAAACTTCATAAACAAGTTCTAGGATAATTATAGGATTTAACTAGTCAGAAATTGGAATTAAACAGTTACCCTAGCCACCGCTACCGCCGCCACCAAAGTCACCAGCTCCAATGGCCACCAAATTTTGGCAGCAGCACCTTCTCAACACACCCAATAATTCTCTCAACTATGACCAAATCAGGAAATGAGTAGAAGTACCTCAACAATTAAGGAGAAGTTTGAACCCGTATGAACAGTAAAATCTTCCAATTATGCTTTCTTCCTCCACGCTGCAAATCGTTGCAAGAGGTTTGAGGAGCATCATCTACGTCGCAAGGCGCTTCTACTGGACAAAGGTTTGTCGCTGGAGGTGGCCGGAATCGGGAGAAATCGGCTTTGACCACTTTTGCTACAGTGAAACTTCAAGGACCCGATGCGTTATTTTCTGGCCAAGCCGCCGTTAGCCACCACCACAGGTGCCAAGAGGAGGTCGAGACGAGTCCGTAGCCACCGGTTTCACGCTTTTTGGTGGCCGGAAAAGAGAAAGCAACTGGAGTTGCAGAGGAGAGAAAGAAAATGTGCAGAGGAGAAAGAGGGAGCGCGCGGGAGGAGAGAGAGGAAGGAAAAAGAAAGTTACCCGGCTACAGTAGAAAATTCAAATTTATACATTTTTACCATGAACAGTAACTTTAATATTTCGCTTATAACTTTCGCATACGAACTCCGATTTTTACGAACCACATATGCACGCGCTCGGTTTAACGTCCTCTACAACTTTCATGAAGAACATTTTCTCAAATTTTGACCCGAACAAAAAGTCAATTTTTAGGGCCACTAAAATCATATAACGGAGTAAAAATTAAGTGTAACTGACATTTACCGTCAAATTAATAAAAATCGAAAATTCTGGGTTCGGGACGTAACAATCTCCCCCCCTTAAAGAATTTCGTCCTCGAAATTGACATACCTGTTAGAAAAGGTGGGGATACTGTCGTCTCATTTGATCCTCTGGTTCCCAAGTAGCTTCTTCTACCATATGATTACTCCAAAGTACCTTAACTAATGGTATCGTTTTGTTCCTGAGTATCTGCTCTCTTCTATCCAGAACTTGAATTGGTTTTTCTTCATACGTTAGATCTTCCCGTAATCTTATGGGCTGCTCTTGAAGGACATCAGAAGGATCAGCAATATACTTGGGGAGCATGGAAACATGGAAGACATCATGTACTTTGGACAGTCTTGAAGGTAATACTAGCCGATAAGCGACCAAACCAATCCGTTCAGCAATTTGATATGGTCCGATGTATCTGGGGCTGAGTTTTCCACGTTTTCCAAACCTTACAATACCCTTCCAAGGTGATAGTTTTAGAAACACCCAATCACCAACTTGAAATTCTAAATCTTTCCTTCGATTATCCGCATAGCTCTTTTGTCTACTCTGGGCTGCCTTCAGCTTTTCTTTAATCACTTTTACCTTTTCAGTTGTAATCTGCACCATCTCTTGACCAATAAGCTTCCTTTCTCCTACTTCGTTCCAACACAAAGGAGTACGACACTGTTTTCCATAAAGAGCTTCATAGGGAGCCATGCCAATGCTGGAATGATAATTGTTATTATAAGCAAATTCTATCAAGGCTAGGTGGCTGTCCCAATTTCCTCTAAACTGCAACACACAAGCTCTCAACATGTCTTCTAGAGTTTGAATAGGTCTCTCTGTTTGCCCATCTGTTTGCGGATGAAATGCAGTGCTGAACTGAGATTGAGTACCCAAAGCTTCCATCAGCTTACGCCAAAACTTTGAAGTGAAACGGGGGTTCCGATCAGACGTAATAGAGACAGGTGTGCCGTGAAGTTTTACTATCTCATTTATGTACAACTCCGCATATCTATCTATCTTATAAGTCTTCTTAACAGACAGGAAATGTGCGGACTTGGTGAGTCGGTCTACAATTACCCAGATGCTGTCATGACCATTTCCGGTAAGTGGTAATCCGGATACAAAGTCCATAGTGATATGTTCCCATTTCCATTCAGGTATTGGTAACGGTTGTAGCAAACCCGAGGGCTTCTGTCTTTCGGCTTTCACTTGTTGACATATCAAACACCTACTTACATAAGCTGCAATTTCCCTCTTCATATTAGGCCACCAGTAGTATTCTTTCAAAGTCCGGTACATTTTAGTCCCGCCAGGATGCACGGCATAAGCAGAACTATGGGCCTCCTCTAATATCTCTTGTTTAAGATCATCTCGGTCTGGCACACAAATTCGATTCCCGGACATCAAAGCTCCATCCCTGCTGATAGTACTCTAGTACCATTTTCCACTGCCTCTTTCAACCGTTCTAGATAGTCGTCATGTTGTTGTGCTTCTCGTACTCTATCAATAAAAATTGGTCTCACCTGGAAGCTGGCTATTAAGGCTGCGGATTCTTCAGTCACTTCCAAGTTAACTCCAGTAGCTCGTAATTCGTAAAGAAGTGGAACCCGCACTGCTCTCAAATACGATAAGGAAGGAGAGGGTGGCATGGTAGGATATGATTTCCTACTAAGAGCATCAGCTACTACATTGGCTCTTCCTGGATGATACTCGATCGTACAATCATAATCCTTGATCAATTCCAACCATCTTCTTTGTCTCAAGTTTATGTCTCTTTGCGTAAGCAAATATTGTAAACTCTTGTGATCCGTGAAAATTTGACATCTGGCTCCGTACAGATAGTGTCTCCATAATTTAAGTGCAAGCACCACAGCGGCAAGTTCAAGGTCATGCGTCGGATAATTCAATTCATGTGGCTTTAGCTGTCTGGAAGCATATGCAATCACGTTCCCATGTTGCATTAAAACACAACCCAAGCCTTGCCTTGAAGCATCACTATACACCATAAATTCTCCACTATCGTCAGGCAACGCTAACACCGGAGCACTAGTTAGACGTCCCTTAAGTTCTTGAAAACTTTGCTCGCACTCCTCCGACCAGACAAACTTCACACCCTTCCTCGTCAGTCGAGTGAGAGGAGCTGCAATTTTTGAAAAATCCTGTACGAATCGCCGGTAATAACCTGCTAGGCCCAAGAAGCTACGAATCTCCGTTACTGTAGTAGGTCTCTCCCAATTTAACACTGCTTCTACCTTCCGAGGGTCCACACTAATGCCTTCTGCAGAAACAATATGGCCCAGAAACCCTACACTGTTGAGCCAAAATTCACATTTATTAAACTTAGCGTACAACTGTGCTTCCCTCAAAGTCTGTAGCACAACCCTCAAATGGTTGACATGCAGGGAATCATTTCTAGAGTAGACCAGAATGTCATCGATAAATACGATCACAAAACGATCCAGATAAGGACGGAATACTCGATTCATAAGATCCATAAAAGCTGCAGGAGCATTGGTTAGTCCAAATGGCATTACTCTGAATTCATAGTGACCATATCGTGATCGGAAGGCGGTCTTAGGAATATCAGACTCCCTTATCCGTAATTGATGATACCCGGATCTTAAATCAATCTTAGAAAATACTGTAGCTCCCCTCAACTGATCGAACAGATCATCAATTCGTGGCAAAGGATATTTATTCTTCACCGTAACCTTATTCAACTTTCTGTAATCAATGCACAATCTCAAAGTGCCATCCTTCTTCTTAACAAATAAAACCGAGGCACCCCACGGAGACACACTAGATTGAATGAACCCTTTATCCACTAATTCCTGTAGCTGAGTCTTCAATTCTTTTAATTCAGCAGGGGTCATCCGATAAGGTGCTTGAGATATAGGTGTTGTACCCGGAATCAAATCGACAGTAAAGTCTATCTCTCTACAGGGGGTAAGCCAGGTAATTCATCTGGAAATACATCGCGAAATTTCCTAACCACTGGTATATCCTCAATACTCAACTCCTCCCTGCTGGTATCTACCATGTGAGCTAAGTAAGCCTGACAACCCTTGTTCAAAAGCTTTTCAGCCGTTAAAGCTGAAATCAGGCAAGAAGGGAGAACATTCTGATCACCCTGAAAGAAAATTATCGGCTTCCCTGGACTTCTAAACACTACAATCTTACGAAAGCAAACAACATTAGCCCGGTGAGTTGCTAAAAACTCCATTCCCAAAATCACATCGAATTCTACAAGATCTAAAGGGATTAGATCAACTTCCAAATCAACATCATCAATCAACACGCTACAACCTTTAAAAACCCACTCTATCTTAAATGATGCTCCCGCAGGCAGAGATACGTACCACTCGCCCATAAGGGGCGACAGCGGTACATTTGCAAAGCATGCAAATCTACTTGACATAAAAGAATGCGAAGCACCAGGATCAATTAAAGTATAAGCAGGTTGACCAAACACAGATAACATACCGATGATAACATTTGGTGAATCGCGGCCCTCCTGCTGAGTCATAGCATGTAATCTTGCATGAGTCGTGGGACGTCCTCTCTGACCTCTACCCTGCTGGGAACTGCCACGAGTTACTGCACCGGCGCGCGTACCGCTGGAAGAAGCAACATTACCCCTAGTAGAAGTACCAGCGGATGACTGACCTGTCGCTTGAAAATGGGTAGATGCAACTCTCTGAGTCAACAGGGGCCAGTCCCTTTTAAAATGATCTTGCTGTCCACATTCAAAGCACCCCACTGACTGATATTGCCCATACTGGGCTGGCTGACTAGCTGGAGTTCTGTGCTGACTGCTAGAACTAGCCCTGCTCTGTCCGAACTGACGTCCACCCAACTGTCCCTGATTGAATCTCCTGGTGCGCCCCCCACGTCTAAATCGAGATCCAGCACTAGACCCACTACTCTGTCCACTGCCTACTGACGATCCTGAACCGGAGGTGGAAGCTGATCTCTTCGATGGGCCCTGGCTAAGACTGTCTAAGTCTCGGGGTCGAACTCCCGATAGATACATAGTCTCCAGCCTCAGAGCGGCGTTAACCGCCTCATGATAGGTGTAAAAGGGTATGGCTGTTAACTGAATACGATAATCACCCCCCAAACCTTCAATAAACCTATAGATCCGCTCCTCCTCAGTACTTATCAGATCTGGCACAAACTGGGCTAACTGGGTGAATCGCTGTTCAAACTCCGTCACCGACCTATCCCCTTTCTCTAGATGTAGAAACTCATACTTCATCCTGTCACGGATAGTTGTGCCATAGTACCGCCTATTAAAATGTTCCTTGAACTGTTCCCAAGTTATCGGACCGACGTCCCCCAAATCTCTGCTAGTCGTATCCCACCAATCAAAGGCCACTCTGTCAAGAAAGTCTACTACCAACCCCACTTTTCGTTCCTCTGGACAATTAATCTGAGCAAAGACCCTCTCCATCTTGTTCAGCCAATTCTGGGCATCCATAGCATTCGGAGCATGGGAGAAACTATAAGCTCCATGTCTCTTTGCTCGCTCCATGGTAAAATCAGTCCTGGAGCCAGGAAGCGCTACTGTCAGCTGTTGGACAATACGTCCCAAGGCATCTGCTAGTCCTCTGGAAGCATTCTCGTCTCCTGGAGCGAGCAGATACAATCGTCACAGGCACTCCATGAAGCCTCACTATCTCGTTCACATATAACTTACACAATGCATCACCTGAGTACATTTTTGCCACCGGAAGGAAGTGTGCTGATTTAGTCAACCGGTCAACAATTACCCAAATCGAGTCATAACTTTGCCTGGATCTGGGCAATCCAGTCACAAAGTCCGTAGAGATATCTTCCCATTTCCAAACAAGAATCGATAAGGGGTTCAGCATTCCTGCTGGTCTCTGATGCTCTGCCTTCACCTGTTGACAGATAAGACACTTCAACACGTGTTCTGCCACATCCCTCTTCATACCATACCACCAAAACTGCCTTCTTAGATCCATATACATTTTAGTACCTCCCGGATGTATAGTATATCGAGACCTATGTGCTTCCCGCATGATCTCCTCCCTGAGGTTATCAACACTCGGTACATACAATCTCCCTCGAAATCTCAACCCTCCATCAGCCCCAATTGTCAGAACCCATCCCGAAAATCCTTTCAAATTTTCAAGATGGACTCTGCGGGGCCCACTTTTAAGAAAAATTTGACAGAACTTCCCTTAAAAGTGGACAACCCAACCTGTGAGAAAAACGACAAAAACACATATTTCTAAATTCAAGATCTCACCACATGCAGTCATCCTATATTTCACAATCACCACAGTTATTAAGCAAAATCCAAGAGTAAGGCAGTAAAATTTATACAATATAGCCTCTTAGGGTTATCAGAGCAATCTACGATAAAATCAAATATATTACATGTGGTAGGTTAATATTAACCTACGAAAGGCAAGTGGCAGAACTGGTGCTAAGCCTCGATCCCACGCCGAACAGCAACACTGCGAACTGGGCAAAGGAAACTGAAAAGCCCAGGGGAAAGTAAGCGATAAAACATTAGTTGTGAGTGGACAAAAATATTTAATTAAGAAAGAAGTGTTTCTCACTTTCCCACATTTATTGTTTAGAATGTTCTTATGCATGCAATAGGGAACTAAAGGTTTTTAAATCACTTTCATGACTAAGCCAGCCCCGCTGGCTTAAGGGAAGTTCGACCGACCCTGTTAGTCGGACGAATAAATAAATAAGTAAATAATTTAAAAGGTATGAGGAAAAACGTCATCACCATACAATAAAATAAAGTGAGCCGCTAAGGCTCGGGTCGGAGTGTCCCACACTCAAGAGCATCCCATGCTCGGCTCTACTCACCCACTAACACAAAGTAAGTAGGGAGGAGTACCAATAGGCTAGCTAGCAATAAAGTATATCGACCCAGGTATGGTGGGTAAGAACCATATGAAAATCGAGAATTTGTGAGATTTCCTCGAAGTCTCACAAGAAAGGAATTTAGTCCAACGACGTGACCCCGCACGCCAACACGATTCAAAATTATGAATCAATATATTAAAATCATGTAAGTTTATAATCTCGAAGAAATCTTCCCTTTCCGAAGATTTTTTTGAGAAATCCGAATCTATTAATAAATAATGATACTTCCATTTTCAGAAATAATCTTATCGAAGATTATTTCTAATAAAAAGTTCGAAATGGAACATAACCACTTCTAATCGGCAATTTGAACCATAACTAATTTCATAATCAAAATCGAATAATTTGCTCATTAAATAACAAATACTTTAAATAATTTCGTAACTTAGAAAATTTAATTGCATGCATGACTTTAAAATCAAACGTCCACTCACAGTATACGGCTAACGTGGTATCCAAGCGTAAGGATCCTCGTCGAATGATGAGTCGGTACCTCGTCCTGTACATAATTATTCGTAACTAACAATTACCGGACGAAAGAAAATAATATTACGATAAACAATAATTAAATCCTAAACCCATAACCTCAATTCCTCCAATTCTCTTCTACAACCAACCAAACTTCACCAACACCGCCCAATCGTCAAATTCAGACTTTACAACAATTATGGAGAAAATCCGACAATCGGATTCACGATTAACATTAATCGAAATCCAAATCTTTAGAAATTTATAACAAACTTCAAAACTCCACCAATCCTCACCAAACTTCATATACAAGTTCTAGGATAATTATAGGATTTAACTAGTCAGAAATTGGAATTAAACAGTTGCCCTAGCCACCGCTACCGCCGCCCACAGTGGCGGCGCCGCCACCAAAGTCACCAGCTCCAATGGCCACCAAATTTTGGCAGCAGTACCTTCTCAACACACCCAATAATTCTCTCAACTATGACCAAATCAGGAAATGAGTAGAAGTACATCAACAATTAAGGAGAAGTTTGAACCCGTATGAACAGTAAAATCTTCCAATTATGCTTTCTTCCTCCACGCTGCAAATCGTTGCAAGAGGTTTGAGGAGCATCATCTACGTCGCAAGGCGCTTCTACTGGACTAAGGTTTGTCGCCGGAGGTGGCCGGAATCGGGAGAAATCGACTTTGACCACTTTTGCTACAGTGAAACTTCTAGGACCCGATGCGTTATTTTCTGGCCAAGCCGCCGTGAGCCACCACCGCAGGCGCCAAGAGGAGGTCGAGACGAGTCCGTAGCCACCGGTTTCACGCTTTTTGGTGGCCGGAAAAGAGTAAGCAACTGGAGTTGCAGAGGAGAGAAAGAAAATGTGCAGAGGAGAAAGAGGGAGCACGCGGGAGGAGAGAGAGGAAGGAAAAAGAAAGTTACCCGGCTACAGTAGAAAATTCAAATTTATACCTTTTTATCATGAACAGTAACTTTAATATTTCGCTTATAACTTTCGCATACGAACTCCGATTTTTACGAACCACAATGCACGCGCCCGGTTTAACGTCCTCTACAACTTTCATGAAGAACATTTTCTCAAATTTTGACCCGAACAAAAAGTCAATTTTTAGGGCTACTAAAATCATATAACGGAGTAAAAATTAAGTGTAACTGACATTTACCGTCAAATTAATAAAAATCGAAAATTCTGGGTTCGGGACATAACACCAATCATCCACTCGGAAGGACCCTCCACATCCGGGTCAACAGTCATCTCAGCAATCCTCGCCTGAGCAAACTCATCAAGTGTCTGACCCTGAATGATCTTGGAGATCAAGGTGGGCTGTAAGGTGATACTACCGAGAAAGATTCCCTGTCCTGCTCCTGCGGGCATAAGGTCGAACTCAGATGCAGCTTCTAACATGCGCCACTCCCGCACCATAATCGATGCCATGATTACCCGCGGTTTCCTACTCAAAGCATCCGCCACTACATTCGCCTTTCCGGGATGATACTCCAAGGTGAAATCATAGTCCTTAATGAGCTCCATCCATCTCCTCTGCCTCATGTTCAATTCCTTCTGGGAGAATAGATACTTCAAACTCTTGTGATCAGAAAAGAGTTCAAATTTCTCACCATAAAGATAGTGCCTCCAAATCTTCAAGGCAAACACCACAGCTGCTAGCTCTAGATCATGAGTAGGGTAATTCCGCTCATGTACCTTCAACTGTCTAGAACCATAAGCAACAACACTACCATTCTGCATCAACACACATCCCAAACCCTGATGAGATGCATCGCTGTAAATGACTAATCCACCACCACTAGTAGGAATAGTCAACACCGGAGCTGTAGTCAATCTAGTCTTCAGCTCAATGAAAGCCTTCTCACACTCATCCGACCATACGAACTGAGTGTCTTTCCTGGTCAATTTGGTCAAAGCCGAAGCAATACCAGAAAACCCTTCAATGAAGCGCCTGTAATACCCGGCCAATCCAAGAAAGCTACGGATTTCTGTAACCGTAGTAGGGCGACTCCAACTCATCACTGCTTCAACCTTCGAAGGATCCACAGAAACTCCATCCTTCGAGACCACATGACCAAGGAACTTGACTTCACTCTGCCAGAAGTCGCACTTCTCGAACTTGGCAAATAGTTTCTGCTCTCTTAATGTCTGCAGCACTATCCGCAGATGCCTCTCATGCTCAGCTGACGACCTTGAATAAATCAAGATGTCGTCAACGAACACTACCACAAACTGATCCAAGTAAGGACTGAACGTACGGTTCATCAAGTCCATAAATGCTGCGGGGGCATTCGTGAGACCAAAAGGCATGACAAGAAACTCAAAATGTCCATACCTGGTCCTGAACGCAGTCTTTGGAATATCTTCCTCCTTCACCCTCAACTGGTGATATCCAGACCTCAAGTCAATCTTCGAGAACATAGTAGCTTCTCTAAGTTGATCGAACAAGTCATCAATCCTAGGTAAAGGGTACCTATTCTTGATGGTCACCTTGTTCAACTGTCGATAATCCACACATAGACGAAGTGAACTATCCTTCTTCTTCACACACAACACTGGTGCACCCCAAGGAGACACACTTGCCTGAATGAACCCTTCTGCAAGTAAGCCCTCAATCTGAACCTTCAACTCCTAAAGTTCAGCTGGAGCCATTCGATAAGGTGCTTTCGACACAGGTGAAGTACCTGGTATCACATCAATGGAGAAGTCCATTACCCTTTTCGGAGGTAACCCAGGGATCTCCTGAAACACATCTTCATACTCTGAAACTACAGGAATCCCTGTAATCTTTGAAGTACTACTCCCTGATTCAATATGGGCCAAAATCCCTATCCTCATGGTGATGTCAGACTTCAGATAACGGTAATGAAACACCGGTTGTCCCGGAACATGGAAGGACACAATCATCCTAAAGCAATCAATAACAGCATGGTTCGGGCTCAACCAATCCATACCCAAAATCACATCATACGTGTGATCCGGAATCACAATCAAAGACGCAGAGAACTCTCTGCCACCAATCCCAATAGGGCAATCATCACAAAGCATGCTAAGCTCAAGAGACACACCGAGAGGTGATGTAACACACAATGATCTAGTCAGAGGTATAGCAATCAAACCCAAAACATCCACAACCGAACTAGATATGAAAGAGTGTGAGGCTCCCGTATCAAACAGTACTCTAGCAAGAAAGTGATAAACAGATAAGGTAGCTTCCACCCCCGTGCCTGCCTGACCGATGGCAAAGACTCTAGCATGAGCAGGTGGTAACTGCCTCTGCTGGTTACCCTGCACTCTACCCTGATTCCGAGGACACTCCCTAGCCTGATGCCCTGCCTGTCCACAACTGTAGTATAACCTACCCCGTGGCTTCGTGCACGCACGAGAGATGTGGCCCGGCTCGCCACAGTTAAAGCACTTCACTGGTGCTGCTGGTGCTATCTGCCTGATAGGCATAGCCTGAACAGGAGGAGCTACTGCTGCCCTAGCTGGAGCCTGATGCTAAAACTGAGTTCTCTGTCTCTTCCAGAACCCACCCCTGAAGTCTCTAGCTCTACTGCTCCCTGCTATGGCATTTTCCTTGCCCTGGAAGTCTCTCTCAGCAGACTCCTTCTCTCGACGAATCAGGTTCTGCTGCTCAATGATCTGTGCCTTAGCCAAGATCTCTCTCTTGGTCTTCAGCTCCAAGATAGCTACATCACGCTCAATCGAAGGACTCAACCCTCTCTGAAACTTCTTGGCCAAGTCCTCATCCTCCATCTGCCTCACATACTTGTACAATCTGGAGAACTCCGCATCATACTCAATTACGGTCATCTTCCCCTGTACAAGTGCAAGGAACTCTCGCTCCAACCTCTCCTTCACTGCTGGTGGAAAGTACTTCTCCCTGAACAGTCTCTCAAAGCCGTCCCATGTCAAGGTAGACACCTCAATGCTCCTCTGAGTGACGTTCCACCACACCCTAGCCTCATCCTTCAACATGAAGGCGGCTAGCTTCCTCTTGTCGGTCTCAGTGCAATCACGCAGATCGAAATAGGTCTGCAAATCCTCTTTCCAACGATCCGCCACCATATAATCAGTGCCTCCTCCAAACTTGGTTGCTCCCAAGCGAGTAATTTCCCTTGCTGGCATCAGCAAGCGAGCAGGATTATCAACCACAGCTACAGGAGGAATAGGCTGATCCACATAAGGTGCATCTTCCTCCGACTCGAATACTTCTTCGACTGGAGGGGCCCTACCCCTTCCTCGGCCTCTACCCCTGCCACGAGGTCTACCTCTACCCCGACCTCTGGCCTCGTTTCCCTCAATCTCCATTACCTAATAAGCATGATATACTTGATTAATACACGCATAACACTTAAATGCAAGTCCCTATTAACCAAGTACTGATCATACATAACGATGCTTAAATTTCCTAAAAGTACTAACGTTCCTAGCCAACCTAACGCACTCACATACCCAATGACATTGTCAATACCGAAGAGCACACGATGGGGATCCGCTGCAGACGGGCCATCACTCGGTAAGTATTGACATATCACCAAATATGTACCTTACACTCTGATACCAAACTGTCACGCCCCGAATTTTAGAATAACAATTCAAAATCCGAAACATGAAAATACTACAAACTCAAAATAATCATCCTGAAAATTTTTCTTTTCTTAACATACCCACCACACAAAATAAAATCAAACCGAATTTAGTCTCGGTTAATTATTACAACTCAAATCCAAAATGTAATGTAAAGCTCTAAATGAGCATACACACACCTCTCAACTGAATAAATAACAAAACTGCTGTAACACCTAAGCAGCTCGGTCACCTCCCTGGTTATCCTGACCTGCAGGAATATCCGCTACACCATTGAATAGTGTACCGGGATTGCAACAACACAAACCCCGGTAAGCTTATGAAAGCTTGTATGAGTAAAAGAAGGAACTGTTGCTTAATTTAATCTCATTTATTCCCACACACAGCAACACTCGATAATTTCCACATATGCAAATAATAACAATCTCAATCAACACTAATTCAATATATCAAGACAACCCAACTCACAACTTTCTCCACAACTCTCATCATCGTATTTATAAAAATACGGTACTTGACAGACTAGAGCTCTAACTGAATCGTAGCCCGTTACCTAGCCTAGGTTATGGCATCCGACATATTTATCAATTATTGTATTTCATCATATGTATACCTATATACATATTTAGAACGTCCAATAATTCCACATACTCAACCAATCGTATCCCATCATCCACACTAGGATTAGAGCGTCCGATTACCCACTCCGGTCATTACGTCGACCCTAAACCCATAAATGAACACAACATATAATATCACATGCTGAAATCAACCCAACCAAAATACATCATATTATTATGGAATTACACAATTGTAATAAGATCAACTCATCAACTCAACTCAATCATATCATCACACAACAATCCACTCATCAATATATATTTTCCACGTAAATATATATATACGTAATCATCCACTCAGGAATGACCACTAATACCATCTATAGTTCACACAAGAAAATTATGAAATTCATTTGTATAGTTACAATTCATTTTACTTACCTATGGACCATGGTGATTCAAGTCCATGAAATTTTAAAACAAATATTTAATCCGCAAATATTTTTCACACAATTACCAAAAATAAATAAATTTAAATGCTCGGTTCGTAATATGAACCACGTGAGTTTTACTCACCTCGAAACTCCCGCTGCGTCTTCAATATAATTATAACTCACAATAATCCAAATGCTCGTCAACTCAAGCCGTCAAGTACCTAATCAAGTACGGTCTTTACTTAGCAACAAAGCATGAAATAAACCTAAATGATGATCCAACGGTCGGATTTCAAAATAACGACAATCCAACGGTCGGATTCTAAAATAAAGACAATCTGACGGGCGGATTGAATTTAAATGATAATCCAACGGTTAGATCCTTACGGATTGCCCTTGGAAACATCCTATCAAAATTATACGAAAATCCGATGAACGGATCTTCACCAATTGCCTCCCGACTCACTATTTTACAATTATACGAAGATCCAACGGTCGGATCTTCGCCCGTGACCACACAAGGTCATCGGGACAGTCATATGAACATCATATTAAAATTTGAAGTAAAACCGATGGTCTGATCTTTGTAAATCTCAAACTGAAGGTAAATTATAAAACCGTAAATAGTAACGTCAAAACAGAAATTGACTATTTATCAACTTTTTCTAACATGACCAAGTTATATCTCAAAACGCTCGTATGGATGCATAGATCATCATCCAGATAATAAAAACTCAAGATGTGGTTCGACGCGCCGCCACACGCGGCGGATCAGACGGTGATCAACGCGGCGGTCAACGCCGGTCAACCACCTCCGATGCAAAAGTCGTCAACTACAAACTTCTTCAAAATGAAATTTTGAACAACTTTAATACCTGACTTTTTCGGAGATGAGGTCTGGATCGTCCTAGATCGGGCTTTGAAGTTGGATTAATCTCGGCCCTCTGATCAGTCTCCAGAAAAATGGGGAGGATCGGCCCGTGCACCGCCGGAAAAATGGTTTTCCGGCCGGGTCGGGTTTGGGCTTCGGATAGAGGCTTCGATCCAAGCCTAGGAGCGGCGGCTGGGTGTGGCGACGGCAGGGATCGACCGGGCGTGAGGCAGCGAAGCTGACGGGGGTCGGGTCCGGCGGTGGCGTGGCCGGGAAGGCCGACTTCCAGTAGGGTCGGGTCGGCGGGTCTGCAAGCACAGTGACCAGGCCGAGAGAGAGACGGGGGCTGATGTGCAAAAATAGGATTTTTTTCGTCCTTCACAACAAACTCAGATTTTTCCACTATTTATAGAAAAATTTCGATTTTCAAATATTCATAACTTATTCATACGAAGTCCGAATAATATGTTTCATATATGCACGGACTCGTATCGACGAGCTCTACAACTTTCATGAAGGAAGTTTTCCCAAATTTTGAACGTATAAAAAGTCGATTTTCACGACCCCCTAAATAACGTTCGTTTTCGAAAATAAAATCATTCGGAACCAATTTTCTCAACCCACGACAATCCAAATAATCCCAAATATCACAATTCAATTAATATAACAATTATTGAATTACATAAATTTATTGTATGAAAATCTGGGTCTTCATAGCCCGCAAGGCCCGCCCCAAAAATTATAATTGCAATTCTCTCTTCTCGTTGGTATTTTCATCGTTGATAAGAAGAACAAAGCTACTAGTAATTATCCACTTGTTCTGTAATTTAGGATGGGCTAGTAGGTATCGGGGTTGTGTGGTTTTATGCTTATTTATTTTTTTGATTCTTGATTTTTGTATTTTATGGAAGATTATATATTTATAATTTTACATTATTGCCACATCATTTATTGAAGCTATAAGAACCATTGGATGTTGTGAGATCTAAAGGCCAAAAAAGAATGTAAAAAAATGTGTCAAAGAATGTGGCCCTTGATCTTGACCCAAGTTCCAAGCGGGTGCGGCTATTGCTACTCTATCATTTTCTTTCTTCACTCTACAAATAGTTGAATTATTGAAAGACTATATTATCCAAATGTAAAGTAATTAATAAGTACACAAATTTCCTAAAATTTAAATCTGTAAGGAAAACTAAATACATAACTAATTAATTAAATACAAAACTACTTAATTTCTCATCCAATAACATTATCTTCATCTTCTCCATCGAAATTTCAATTTATTACTATTTTTTTGTCTTTTTATTGCATCTTCATCGTTAATTCGTTATTCAATTCACAAAACCATTAGTGTTAACTTCATCAAAACCTTTGCAATACCTTTATGAACTCCAAAAGTAAAAATTTAAAACTTGAAAAAAAAAATCAATCTCTTCTTCATTGCTCATAGTAGCACTTACTAATTTTTTGATATGGGTTGAAATAAAGAAAACATTGAAACTGAATGGAAAAAAAAAAAAAAAAATAAACCAAATTATGATTTTATTGGGAAACATTAATATATTTTAGTACTTTTTTTTAATTGATATAAATTAAATATATAATTTCTTTTTTAATTTGATATGTCATATAATGGAGGATATTCCTAGAAAGAGAAATGAGAGAGATAAATAAATCTAATAATAGAAATTAAAGTGTAGGGTGTAATGAGCATGCATGGTGAATAAAGAAAATTACAGAGTGACAATAGCCGCACCCTTTCCTTTATCATTTGACACAAAGTAGATTTATGTTTTAGACCTGAAGCCCAAAATTAGATCAAGGTATTCCCACTTACACCATTAACTGTTTTTCATTCCCAATTACACAATTAAATGTAAAATGATAGTTTTGCCCTCTGTCTAATTAAAAAACTACATTCACACCACTCTCTCCCCTCTCTTTCATCCCTCTGATCCACCAATCTCTCACTAGATTACTCTCTCTCTCTCTCTCTCTCTCTCTCTCTCTCTCACCGAGATATCAACCCCGGAGCTACAGCAAAATCACAATGATATTATTACATAATCAAATCAACGCCGGAGTTCTCTCTCTCTGCAGAATCGCTGCCTCAGCTCGCTTCAGGCAACTCTCTCTCTTCAACCTCCATCTCAGCCCTTCCTCGATCTGCTCTAATAAATCTAGATATAAATCCGATAATCCGATAGATGTAAAGGTTCCGCTTCAGCCCACTTCCTCGATCATGATTCAATCAGGCATCATGATGTTGGACGACATGGCGGCAGCGGCGTCCACACAGGCAGCATCATGATCGGGCGGTCACCACATCTTCTCACCTTTGTCTGATTCAATCCGGAATTCAATACTGTTTTGGGTTCGATGGGATTAGATATTGAAAATGAAACCCCGAATCTATATTCAGTCTTTGTTTTTTTTTTCTATGATTGACCAAAACTTGTCTCTAGGTAGTATTGAATTTTGCTCTCTCTCTTTCGAATTTCCACTCATCTGCTTTGGCTTTGGTATGTTGAATCTGCTTTGGCTGTGGAGAAAGTGGGTAGACAAAGTGGGCAAGGCCGTTATTTTTTTAAATTTATTTTCTATTTTTTTTGTCAACTGTGGGCATAAGTCCGAGAAGGAAAGAAAAAAGGAAGGAAAAAAACAAAGTTTTATTAGGGTCCCCCAATAGATGTCTATTGAGGGGCAATATAATTTTATTGGCGGCAATAAATGTTTTCAATTGATGTAATCTCCTCATTTCTTTTTCTTTAATCAAAGTTTCATTTGTCTAATTTTACGGAAATTAGTTCTAATTGTGACAACCGAAAGTTTTTTACGGGGTAATAGACGTCTATTGTGCAGCAATACAGGCTTATTGGTGATGCAATAAACCTCTCCGGCCTCATATGAGATATCTGACAACCTCTTCAGAGACTTCCGGCGAGGTTTCATAAACCTCTATTGCCCCCCAATAGACATCTATTGGGGGGCAATAGAGGTTAGTTTGGGGCAATATAGGTGTATTTAGGGGTAATAAACCTTTCCGGCGACCTATGAGATTTCCGACAACCTCTTTGGAGATCTCCGGCGAGGTTTTCAGAAAAGTCCAGTAGGCGGCGGGCGGTGACGGGAATCCTGCAGCTGGCGACCGGATTCCGGCGACCAGTGAAAAAAATCCGGCTGCGGGTGACCACGTTTCGATGAAGTCTCTTATAGTCTCTCACTCTCTATGTAGCAAAGGGGTGAGGGTAAAAAAATCTAAAAAGAAAAAGAAAAAAAACTTTATGGGTTATTAGAGAAGACCTCTTACCTTCTTACAGTGTTTTAGATAATGAAGAATTAAAAAATCTTGATAAAGTAAGTGGAAAAAAAATCCCTGAAATTGGGATAATTGGAGAAGAACCATTTGTTTTACCTTACAGCCCGTCAGTATGTGCATGCGGCGTATGCCGGATGCCTTAGGAGCCACACGTGCTTTCCAGAATAACCCGTGAAAAAAGAAAAAGAAAAAAAAAGACAATTATATTCTACATCACTTCGACCTATTTTTCATCTATCGGATACATTTCTCTCTCCCTCTCTTTCTTGTTTCTATGGCTGCAGCAACGGATCCTGCAGTTACAAAGTACTCACATACTGCTCTACCGCCAATACTGACCAGCGTCAAGAAGCTTTCAGAGTCATCACAAGTCACTTCTATTCCTTCGACTTATACATGCCCCGTTAATCCTCAAGATGAGTCAGTTTTGATAGATTACGATTCAAAAATCCCCATCGTTGACTTCTCTCTTCTCACATCTGGTACTCCCGAGCAGAGGTCCAAAGCCATCAGCGACCTTGGTAAAGCATGTGAGGACTGGGGCTTCTTCCTGGTACATATATTTTCTTAAATTTTTCTTCTAAAATTAGGTTGCTCGCTCGATCAAGATCTTTTACATATTGATAGTTCATATTTAATAACTGGACGTGCGTATATATAGGTGATCAATCATGGTGTTCCTGAGGAGCTTATGAAAGCGGTCATGGATGGAAGTTTAAGATTTTTTGATCTGAGTGAGGAGGAGAAGCACGAGTTTCAAGGGAAGCATGTATTGGACCCGATAAGGTGTGGCACCAGCTTCAATGCCTCTGTGGATAAAGTCTTGTTTTGGAGAGATTTTCTCAAGGTTTTTGTATACCCTGAGTTTCACTTCCCTGATAAACCCGCTGGCTTTAGGTACATTTTTCGCTTCCTGATTACATTTCTTCAATTTCTTACATTTCTGTTTAATTATTTGTGCAGGAATTTATATCATAAACTAGTTTTTGTTTCCTAGCCCCTAGACAGTTTTCCATTTTTATCATTTATTAAAAACAATACAATATATAAATCTATATTCGAATGATACATATGAAAGTATCGAACAGAGACATTATTTGTTTTTATTATCCAATTATTCATATATTTTTTACACACGCTAACTCTCCATGGAACCCATATTCCATTATCCCCTACACTTTCTGCTACGGAGAGAGAGAGTGTGTGTGTGTGTGTTTTTTTGCATTAAACTGGTTATTGATGATATATGCCTTACTATTGTATTTTAGTGGTACAATATGCGTGTGTGTGGTGTTCAGCCAGATACACGTATATATTGTGTTTTTGCTTGTGAATTGAGTGAAACTCATATACATTTTATTGGCGTTGGTATAGTCAACTGTCATCCGAGTATTGTAAGAGAACAAGAGAAGTTACAACGGAACTACTAAAAGGAATATCACTGAGCTTAGGATTGGAAGCTGACTACTTAGATACGGCCTTAAATGTGAAATCCGAAGGTTTACAGGTCTTCATTGCAAACTTGTATCCTCCTTGCCCACAGCCAGAGCTTGCACTGGGCATGCCCCCTCATTCTGATCATGGCCTCCTCACCCTCCTCATTCAAAACGGAATTAATGGCCTTCAAGTGCAACACAATGGTAAGTGGGTCAATGTCAACGCCATACCCAACTCCTTTCTTGTTAACACTGGCGATCATCTTGAGGTACGTATGTAGCTTGGTTAATTTCTCTGAGATACATATATTGTTGAAACTTGTAGGCTTAATTCTTTATATTAATTTTACCACACACTATATCACAACCAGATCTTTAGCAATGGGAAGTACAGGAGCAACATACATCGAGCAGCGCTAAACAACAAAGATACAAGAATATCTATAGCCGTTCCAACTGGTCCATCTCTAGATGTAGTTGTGACTCCGGCATCAAAGTTGGTAGAAAGTGGAAATCATCCACCAGCATATGTTGGGATGAAGTATAAGGATTATCTAGAACTTCAGCAAAGCAGCATGCTTGATGGGAAAGCGGTCTTAGATCGTGTGCGTATTTAAAATATTTGAAGACTCTGATGGCTTGGTGTCTGGTGTTCTTATTTGTGGCATATTACAGTAAACAAGTTGGGAAGGAGATACAGAATTAGCAAAATTAAATTGCCACTTCACCAAAAACTTGTAATATTGTTGGGAATTTATATTAGACAGTGGGTAAGCTTGTAAACTTATCTAGCTCTTTGACCGTGTGGCTTTTCTTGTCCAACTTTTTAGCCATTACTTAGAAAATGCTGTGTATGGCGAGCTATTGATCAATAAAAGAATCAAGTACTCCTTATTTGTCACTTTTTTTTTTATCAGATAAACAACTCAAATGCTACAACTAGTCTTTCGTGAGTCCAATTTACAACCTCTTACTTATATTCATCACTCTTTTTTAATGAGAATTGTAACATTTCAATTTACACCTCACCAAATCAAACACATTTATTCGTCACTTAGTGTGATGCGAATCCTTTGAGTACAAATCAAGGAAAGCTCGACCCATGTGCGTCGAAGGAAATAATTGAGAGTTTAATAAAATAAAATAGAATTATACAAATATTAAATTAAATTTCATAACAAAGTTGAAAGAAAGAATTCAGTTTAATATTTTGAACTTTACATTGAAAATTAACCCTTGATATTTTAATTTCATCAGCAACACCCTTATGCTTACTAATTTTTTATCAGTTTATTCCCAAATTGTCAATTTTAACCGTCAAATATTGACGCGGCTCGAATAGAACCCACATTTTTTATGGTGTGGATTCTGACTTGAGATTTAAATAATAACAACTGGGTCCCAAAACAAAGCCAAACCCCCACATTTGCCAACGGGATCCAAATTGGGCATTCCAAGTCATTGCCACGTCCTAATAAAAGTAGTTTAGAGCAAGTTCACCCGTAGTCAAGAAATGTCAAGGTCGAAAAGTCATCGACCAGTCAAGTAACTGTTCACTACCATTGGACATGGGTTTCCACTTGTTCTTTTTCTTGACCAGTCAAGACTGTTCGTTTTACTGTTCATTGAAAATTTTTAGAAATTTTCAGGATGCTAGAGGAAATTTCATAAAATGAAATCCTCAATCTAAGAGTTTGATAATAAAGTATACGACACGATGAGTTCGTGGGAATTTTTGAGGAATTTTTCGGACACCCGAAGTGTTTATAATGAATTTTTGAAGTTTGGAAATTATGAAAATGCATTTAAATAAAAAGAGTGAACTCAGGGTTATAAATGCCTGTCACGCCCCGAATTTCGAATAATAAATTCAAATCCGAAACATGAATACAACTAAACAAATCACGTCCTAAATGTTTTTCTCAAAACCAATATCTCATAAACTATAACACAAACCTCGTAGCAAACTATCTCTCGAGTCAATTATTACAATACTAACATAAATAAAATGTTCTGCTCACAAGAGTCTACAAAAACACACCAAAATAGACCAAGTGCTGGTCTCAACCCTGCTGTCCTACGCAGCTCGCTCACCACCCTGATTATCCTGACCTGCAGGATTATCCGCTACACCATTTGAATAGTGTACCGGGATTGCAACAACACAAAACCCGGTAACCTTTCTGAAAGCTCGTGTGAGTAAATAAGAATGAACGGTTGATTTATTAGACCACAACTCATTTATCTCAAGTAAACATCCAACAATCTCAATGACCACAAGCAACATCAATCCAACACACATGAAACAACATGGAACACATTTCCACAATCACCAAATCACAACTCTCGCCACTTTGGCACCTAATCACAACTATCGCCACTTTGGCACTCACGTTAGAGCTCTAACTGCCTCGTTACCTCTGACACCTTGGCCCAGGGTCAAGTAACGGCACCTCCAGGTTACTCAGTAACCCGCGAACTTTGGACCATTTCATGTCCTCAGAACAATATATCCCCGTTATTATTTAACGGTCGAACTTTGGACCTCCCTGTCCTCAGAACACATACACTCCGGTTATCATTAACCAAAGATCCTTGGACCATTCGATCCTCAGAATCCTACGTTTCTCTACCTTCTATTCAACTCACAAAATCAACATGCTCATCACCAACATTTATCAAATATTAATAACATAATTAAAATCATATTATCAACATTATCAACAACATATTATCACAATTCCACACCTCAATGTCACACCATTCAATATATAATCACGTAAATATATATATACGTAACCATCGACACAGGAATGATCACTAATACCAACTATAGTTCACATGATACAAAATCAAGAAATTCATTTTTAATATTCTTTAAAACACATTTCTTAAAAACCATTTTCTCACACATAACGATAAATTGAGCAATTAAGGAAATTCGGTTCGTAAATGAACCAAGTGAGATTTACTCACCTCTAAACTCCCGCTGCGTCTTCTTACAGCCCAAAATACGATTCACAATCGTCCGCTAACAAATCGGTCAAATACCAAATCAAAACGATAATTAACTTAGCGTATAATTTCAAAAACACACTTATATGAAGATCCAACGGTCGGATCTTCACCCATGACCACACAAGGTCACCGGGACAGTCCTACGATCATTATATCAAAACTATAATTCTATCGGACGGTCCAAACTTCATAAATCACAAATTGAGCGATCGAAATCAATCGAAATCGTAAAATTCATAACTAATTCATACGATATCCAAAATTCGCATGCTATATATCAAAATGATCGTATCGACATGTAGAATTTGAAATTGAGCAGAAACTGCTCATGATACCCCCGGAGGTGGCCGGAAAGGGCCGCCGGATTTAGGGCAGAGCCGCTACCGACCACCACCAATGGTGTCAGGGCCGAGCTTGTCCCCTTCGTATCATCATTTTGAGCAACTTTGATAACTAACACGAAGTGAGAAAATGAGTGGAAGTGGCCGAAACTTACCAAAAACAGTCCGGTTTGGCCGGAAAAACTGCAGAAACCGATAGGAGCTCCGACGAGAGTGAAAACCTCCACTTCAGGTGCTGTCCTTTTTACTGCGTGTTCTACTCCTCAATACGAGTTCAACAAGCCAAATAATATGAAATTTGGTGGTCTAGAACTTGAGATATTCGCTTCGTACTCAAAACGGCCGAAAATGGAAACCAGCTTCCCGCCGCCGCTACAAGCCGTGCCACGGCGCAAGGCTACCTCTGGCAGCTGTGCAAGGTCGAGGCGAAGCCGTGGAAGGTGGTTTGGCATCAAACGGTGGCCGGAGGAGCAAGAACTCGGCTGGAGAAGATTGGCTCTGTTTTTGCTTCCGGTTCGGTGCCGCGCGAGACAGAGAGAGAGAGAGAAAAAAATCTAGGGTTTTTCTGATTTTTCAGATTTTTTTCCAAAAATGGTAACCTATATATATACAAAATCGAAAACTTCTAAATGCCATAACTTCTTCCTACAAACTCCGACTCTTGTGTTCCGCACACGCACAAATTTGTATCAACGAGCTCTACGACTTTCATGAATGAAGTTTCTTCAAATTCCTTACGTAAAAAAAGTCGATTTTTAGTAACCCCTAAATAACGTTGAATTTCGAAACTATAATCATTCGAAACCAAATTTCTCAATTAACGACATTCGAATCACACTCACAACTCATAATTCATATAACTTGAGAAATATTGAATTACGAAATATTTAACTGAAATTTCAGGTCTTCACAATGCCCTTGATCAGATCATGAATCAAGGTCACGTACAGAGGCTTCGAGGTCTCCCAACTCGAAACCAAGAGTGAGCGACCAGATTCCCTAACCCGACCGGCGCTCCACCGTCAGGCCTCCTACGGTCGGTGCATGAGCACCATCATCTTCGCCTCGTCGTCACTGTTACGCCCGTGGTCTCTGATCGTCCATGCACGGGACAAGTGAAAAGAATCGATGGTGAGAAACTTGGAACTTTTCAGGCGAGTTTCTGCAAACTCCGGCCACCGATTTGCTTATATGTGGTATGAAACTTCATCTTCTCATCATGTTGTACATGCCTATGTGATTTGTTTTCGAATTCGATTGGGCTATGATGATTTTTATTTTTGGGTGACTTTGGCTCTGTCGCAATTCGTCGACACTGGCGACTTTTCCTGCATTTCTGGTCTGGGTTTCAGCCTCGCTTGCAGCTCTATGTGAGATATTGTGCCGAGCTGGCAGCGGGCCAAACTTGGGCAAGAAAAAAGTCACGACCTTGCCTTTTTTCTTGTCCTCGGTCATGCAAAGGCAAACGTTGGCTGGTCAAGTTTGGGCTGGTGGAAGCAAAATTTTCCTTCTGCCCGGTCACCACATCATCAATCCTTGCTGATGCCCAATCAAAACGAAACCGGTGGACTTGCTCTTATAGTTGAGCCATGTCAGTACTTAATGGTCAAAATTGACGGATTAGACCAGACTGATCCAATTGGTAAGTATTGGGTGTGTGATTACATGTATTTCTATGCATGTAATTATATCTATAACACTAGAAATTAGTTAATCCTCAAGTCAATTATTATGTAATTGATCCATAATTAGAATTTTCGACAAGAAGACGAAATAGTTAATTTCGGTCAACCATAATCAACATGATTGAGAGAGTCGAATCAGAATATTTCAACATGATACATTTCGTGCTTTAAGATCAGAGGAAGAAAAGGAACGATGAAAAGAATCAATTAATTGATCAATCCGTGGCTTAATTAATTAATCATGAACTTGATTAATTAATCAATGATTTGATTAATTTACCAAGTGTATCAGCCAAGACGTGCAGCAAGCCAGCAATAAAACATTGATGGTTTGCCTAATTGCTTGGAGCCAATTACACGTGCTACACTCACTCCAATACATGGGAGAAGTAGCATCATGTTCAAAATTCACAATGGCGCCGGCTACAAAGTTTGTTTCTCTATAGATATGCTTAAAAAAAATTTGAGAAAAGGAAGTTTCAATAGTTCTAATGTCTTCAATCAATTTGATCAGCCTCCAAGGTGGGATCACTACTTGATTAACTGCATCAATAACCAGCTTCGAGTTTGATACGTGCAAAAGCAATCGTCAATTTAACCCTGAAAAGATGTCAATCGTTAGTATAGAATAAGCAGGGATCGTTCAAGCCGGGGATTGAGGGTACAAACATGTGAAACGAAAATCAAAGAAGAAGAATATACATCATGTGAAAATATTATACACAACATACAAGTTCACATAAAAATTAGAAAACAACAAAAAGTTAGAGAGAGAACACATACATGTTATACAAAATTAGAGAGCAAGAGTTATGAAAGAAACGAAATCTACAAGTATATATATACACATAATACGAAAATTAGAGAGAAAGACAAGTTAGAATAGGTTTTGGAAATACTAATCCTACTTAAATACATTTTACAAGTTATAGTCATGTTAGGAAAACCATATACAACAAGAATTAGTAATTCTACATTAATTAGGAGTCCAAATACAACAAGGAAACAAAATCCCTAAAAACCATCAAGAGAATCCCTATTTTTTAGCAATCCCTAAAAAACACAAAACCAGCTCCTAAAAAAACACCAAAATAATTCCTAGAAAATACCAACACATATTTACTATTCACGGAGTCACTATTCACGAATTCTAAAACATATTTTCAGATTATTTACTTATTATTTACGTTAGCATGCTACCTAAGAAACCTAAAATCAATTTTAATTATTTACAAATATACAAGAACACGAAAATATTAAAGAAAGGGGGCTTTTGAAGATCAAAAAATAAATTTTCAGAAAACAATTAAAGAAAGAAAGCAAAGAAATCATTTTATTTACAAAGGTGGGAAAAGAAGAATTTTCGAAGAACAACTTATCAAGAACCATTCAAGATCAACATATTCATGCATCCCTTAATCTTTATTGGTTACCATGGAAAGCTATCAACCAAGACACAAAGATCAAAGCAACCATTGTCCCTTTTAATTTTCTTTGTTAAGTTAAATCAAAATAGCAAAGCACCAAATCAATTTTATTTTGAAAAGTTCGATGTCACACACTCAAAGCAACTGTGTTGAAAAATCCTGTTTTCAAATCATTAAGTTCAAGAAAGAATCAATAAACATGCAAATCTAAGCACTCAAAGTAAGTCAACTTATCATCACATGCATAACCTGATTTCAACTCAAAGCAAGCCTTTACTACTTATTCGAATTAGGTTTCACAAAGCATCAAACCTAATTACTAGCAAGTTACATGCAAGTCTTCCTATGTTTCGAACCACAAGAACGTTCCATGTAATGAAGCACAAAATCAGATCAACAATCCATATATTCGGCAACTAAGCAAGATCAAGAACACATAAACACATCAATCATTGAATAGAACATCAAAATTATACTTGAAAATAGTTTTGCATACTCAAAAGATTCGGTTTACACATAGACAATCCAAAGCAGAAAATCCATTCAACAGTTACACATAAACCGTGCATGAATGAATGTATGTTAAAACATATGAACAACCCTTGATTACATCCCAAGGTCCAAGGCAGCTCCTTAGCGCAGCAACAAGTGATGAACACGACAATGGAGGAAGGTGGCACGGCTTAGCTCCTTGAAGAATTGTGAAAACCTGAAAACTTGAGAGCAAACAAGTGAGAATCGAATTTGTGGAGAAAGATTGTTACCTTGAGACATCAAATACACTAGGTCTATATAGGAGAACGTCTCAAGGCACTCCCAATTCATTTCTACTTGACTTCTCCAAGTTGTTGTTGATCTATGACTTGTTTGACACAAAACAGATTTCCAGCAGACTTGGCCTCAGTGTACTAAAACAGACCTAGCTTCTTCTAGAAAATAGATATCGATATCGATGAGCTATAAAAAGTTTTAGAAACTAGACATCTGTAGCTTTCCAACCATATAAAGATCATAATTTTCTAAACTCTGAGCGATTTATGGCACTCCATTGAATTTGACTGATCTGCACAGGCAGATTTCCGAATCTGTAATGGATTTGACTTTTAAAGCACAACTTAAGTCCAACTTGGTTTTCCTTCACATCACATGCCTCTCACATGTCTTCCACGCCTTGTTGAAGAATGAAACGTCAAGAACTCCCTAGAACCTTCAAGAATCTCACGGCAATTCCTATCCATACTCAACTAGAAATCCAAACTCCACATTGCTTTGAAATCCGAATTCCTTGTTGCTTTCTCTTCCATGTGCACGGCATGTGATCTTCTTGAGACTTCTAGATACTTCATGAATGTTCCAAGGTTCTTCTAGTATGAGTAGAACTCCATATGCAAGTAGGTTTCCTAGTTGAATACAAACTTCTTTTCCGAGATGTTTCTACACTCTTCCGGAACCTTCTTGAGTACTCCTTATCCAACAGGGTCTCCTTATCACACTAGTATTCCTTATCTGAGTGGAATTGGGTCTCCTTATCCAAGTAGAACTCCTAGTCCAAGTCAGCTTCAGACTCCTACTTCAACTGGGATTCATTTTCCTAGTCAAACTCAGAAAACTTCCGTTTCTTCATTTCTTTCTATTTCTGCGCCACTTGTGCCTTCCATAGACATTTTTGGACTTTGAGACTCCACTGTACCTGTAAAACACTAACTAAGTTAAATTGATCAAGATAAAGGGAATAACTTAGCAAAATATAGGGTTTAAACATTATAAATGTCGCATTTTATGCTCCTATCAAATTCCCCCGCACTTAGCTTTTGCTAGTCCCTTAACAAAATCAATATAACAAACCAAAAAGACTAAAACAAAGAAACCAACGAAAATAACCAAGTATAGAAACAAAAAACACTAAAGAGACAAAGAAACCAAAAACGTAAAACACAAAGAAGACTCAAAACGAAAAACGAAACCAAAATCAAAGACACAACGTTGACATCACAAAAGACTCCTATCCCCTTTAACATATTGTCTCAAAAATCTCATATTTTCAAGTCACCAAGATTAGCACTTAACCAAGCATCACACCTTCAAGATATTCAAGAGCTAATTACAAAATATAATCCACATATAAGCATGTAAGACTTGGGGTTAAACAATAGTGATGGGTGGAGCTCAACATATTTCAAACAAGTCATGATTCAAACCTCACATGGATATATCACTCTTTCTTCTCTCAGATTCAAGGTTCATGCTTAAAAGCTTATTCACTCAAGTATATGTGAAAGACTAGCAAGTGTATCACATATGTATAAGAAACGAAAGCACATATATATTTTTTTCTTTTAAAAGATCTCATGAAAGATATCAACCACATGCACGAATGAACCCAAGCCATAAGTTCAACAGTTATAACTCATCTCCACAGAGCAAAGGTTGTCCTATCTTAAGGATCAAAGAGGTCTTACAATTAAGGGTTGTAATAGGGCCAAGGCTTAGGGTTTATAGAAACGAAGGGATAGGAAAATCACAAAGTATCCTAAAAACCTAGTAGAGCATTTGTTGATGTAGAGAGACTAAATTTTCGAAATCCACCAAGTAGCAAACGTCATGTCCTCCAAAAGCTTTATAAAAGGGCCAAGTGTCATCATGTTAGGCCCAGGCTTCATTCTAACCTTCTTTTGAACAAGGGTGAATCGGACAAAGACCAAATTTCTTCAACAATTGGTCTTCACTTCAAATCAAACTCCAAATCCACTAGGTATAGGGGACTAAAATCCATAGAACAAAACAATAACTTTTTTTTTTATATTGCAATAATATTTCTTTCTACCTTTCATTTTTTTCGATTTCATTTTTTTATATTTCTCACGGTAAATACATATACAATTTACATATGGACAAGTCTACCCCCACACTTGAATGTCTTCATGTCTTCAAAATTCATCCTTGACGCCAAAACTCCAAGTAAAATCTCTAAAATATGCTCTACTAAGTCTTTAGAACAAAGGGTATGGATATAACTATACTAAGGTTAAGAGTTAAGGAATTTTGAGGGTGATGAAAGAAAAGGCTTAATGTAGGCTCAAAATGGTTAAACTAGGGGGGTCCCATGACGGGCACAAATAGGGACACAGGTTATATTTGGCTATGGTGGTAAAAATCCTAAGTTGCCTTTATCCTTTCCAGAATCAAGGACATGTATTGATAAAAGTTTCAACAAGCACAAAAGTGATCTAGCATTCTCTTGTAATACCCGTAATTTTCATTTTAAACTCGAGTAATTGTATTGAACGATTATTGT
This sequence comes from Rosa persica, assembly GCA_025331145.1. Classification (NCBI taxonomy): domain Eukaryota; kingdom Viridiplantae; phylum Streptophyta; class Magnoliopsida; order Rosales; family Rosaceae; genus Rosa; species Rosa persica. The sequence goes on along the minus strand of WFKR01000006.1, from coordinate 20,736,478 downwards.
GCAATTTCACGAATGTTGTTCGATAATATTTCAGCTTTTGAATTATCGAAGGTTCGAAACGATTATTTTAACGAAAAGCTCGAAATGCTCGGTTTGAGAAATCGACTTTTTCCACGTACAAAATTTGGAGAAACTTCCTTCATGAAAGTTGTAGAGCTCGTCAATACGAGTCCGTACACGTACGGAACACAGAAATCAGATTTTTTCTGAATTAGTTATTGAATTTAGAAGAAATTCTGAAACATGTATATAGAGGAAAAACCCTAGATTTTTTTTGGAAACCCTATTTTTTTCACCGGCCTCCCTTCCTTTTTTGGAAAGGAACTGTTCATTCTCTCTCTCTCTCTTTCTCTCTCTCGCGTTTTCTCTCTCGGCCGAAAGCAAAAAAAAACAGAGCACGGAGAAACCGTGCTCCCACGCTCTCCTCCAGCCACCTATCAAGCTGCAACCACCTCCAGAAGCTTCGTCTCAACCTTACGCAGCTGCCAGAGGCAGCCTTGCGCCGCCACACGGCCGGTAGCGGCGGTGTGGAAGCCCGAACCGAATAGGCTAGTTTTCGGTTCGATCTCGATATCTCAAGTTATAAGTCACCATTTCACTTGATTCTTGGCTCATTGGACTCGCCTCAACTTCTTTACAAGCACCAAGAAGGACCGGAGCTGGGTCTATCGTTTTCACGTTCGTCGGAGCTCGAGCCCGTTTGGATCTAAAAACCACCTATCGATCCAAATATCTCGAGTTATACACGATCGTTTCTTGTTATTCTTGGCTTGATGAGTTCGCAATGAAGTTCTGAACAAGTTTCCAGAAGAGATCGAAGCGAGTTGTTGCAGTTTTCACGTCAGTTTTCAAGCTCGTCGGATTTTGGAAAAATTCCGGCCGCCGACTATATTTGGTAATTTTCGATCCCTTCCCGTCGTTTTTTGGTCTTGTGCTAGTTATGAAAGTTGCTCAGAATGCTGAAACGAAGGAGGGATGATTACGTATATATATTTACGTGGAAAATATATATTGATGAGTGGATTGTTGAGTGATGATATGATTGAGTTTAGGGTCAACGTAGTGACCGGTGTGGGGTAATCGGACGTTCTAATCTTGGGTGGATGATGGGATACGATTAGTTGAGTATGTGAAATTATCGGACGTTCTAAATATGTATATAAGTATACATATTGATGAAATACGATAATGATAAATATGTCGGATGCCATAATCTAGGTCAGGTGACGGACTACGATTCAGTTAGAGCTCTAGTCTGTCAAGTACCGTATTTTTATAAATACGATGTTGAGGTTTTCTCCTGATTTATTGAATTGGTATTTGATTTAGATTGTTGGTACTTCATGGTTGTGGAAATGGTTGAGTGTTTATTTAAGTGGAAATAATTATGTTTAAGATAAACAACAGTTTCTTTCTTTTTACTCATACAAGCTTTCATAAACTACCGGGTTTTGTGTTGTTGCAATCCGGTACACTATTCAAATGGTGTAGCGGATATTCCTGCAGGTCAGGATTACTAGGGAGGTGACCATGCTGCTTAGGTGTTACAGCAGTTATTGTTATTTCATTTAGTTATAAGGTGTGTATGCTCATTTAGAGCTTTACAATTCATTTTGTATTAGAGTTGTAATAATTAACCGAGACTAAATTCGGTTTGATTTTATTTCGTGTGGTGAGGATGTTAAGAAAATAAATTTTCAGGATGATTATTTGAGTTTGTGGTATTTTTCATGTTTCGGATTTTGAATATTATTTTAAAATTCGGGGGGTGACTGTTTGGTATCAAAGCGTAAGGTACATATTTAACATGTGACGGCTTCGAGAGGCTGTTCAGGGAGAAGTACTTTCCACCAGCAGTGAAGGAGAGGTTGGAACAAGAGTTCCTTGCACTTGGAGGATGAGGAGAAGTACAGGGAAGATGACTGTAATTGAGTATAACGCGGAGTTCTCCAGATTGTACAAGTATGTGAGGCAGATGGAGGATGAGGACTTGGCCAAGAAGTTTCAGAGACGGTTGAGTCATTCGATTGAGCGTGATGTGGCCATCTTAGAGCTGAAGACCAAGAGAGAGATCTTGGCTAAGGCACAGATCATTGAGCAGCAGAATGTGATTCGTAGAGAGAAGGAGTCTGCTGAGAGAGACTTCCAGGGCAAGGGTAAGGCCATAGCAGGAAGCAGTAGAGCTAGAGACTTCAGGGGTGGGTTCTAGAAGAGACAGAGAACTCAGTTCCAGTATCAAGCTCCAGCTAAGGCAGTAGTAGCTACTCCTGTTCAGGCTATACCAATTAAGCAAATAACACCAGCAGCTCCGGCGAAGTGCTTTAACTGTGGCGAGCCGGGCCACATCTCTCGTGCGTGCACCAAACCACGGGGTATGATATGCTACATCTGTGGACAGGTAGGGCATCAGGCTAGGGAGTGTCCCCGAAATCAGGGTAGAGTGCAGGGTAACCAGCAGAGGCAGCTACCACCTGCACTTGCTAGAGTCTTTGCCATCGGTCAGGCAGGCACGGGAGTGGAAAGTACCTTATCTGTTTATCATTATCTTGCTAGAGTACTGTTTCATACGGGAGCCTCATACTCTTTCATATCTAGTTCGGTTGTGGATATATTAGGTTTGATTGCTATGCCTCTGACTAGATCATTATGTGTTACATCACCTCTCGGTGTGTCTCTTGAGCTTAGCATGTTTTGTGAAGAGTGCCCTATTGGGATTGGTGGCAGAGAGTTCTCTGCATCTTTGATTGTGATTCCGGATCATACGTATGATGTGATTTTGGGTATGGATTAGTTGAGCCCGAACCATACTGTTATTGATTGCTTTAGGATGATTGTGTCCTTCCATGTTCCGGGACAACCAGTGTTTCATTATCGTTGTCTGAAGTCTGACATCACCATGAGGACAGGGATTTTGGCCCATATTGAATCAGGGAGTAATACTTCGAAGATTACAGGGATTTCTGTAGTTTCAGTGTATGCAGATGTGTTTCAGGAGATCCTTGGCTTACCTCCGAAAAGGGTAATTGACTTCTCCATGGATGTGATACCAGGTACTTCACTTGTGTCGAAAGCACCCTATCGAATGGCTCCAGCTGAACTTCAGGAGTTGAAGGTTCAGATTGAGGGCTTACTTGCACAAGGGTTCATTCAGGCAAGTGTGTCTCCTTGAGGCTCACCAGTGTTGTTTGTGAAGAAGAAGGATAATTCACTTCAGTTATGTGTGGATTATTGACAGTTGAACAAGGTGACCATCAAGAATAGGTACCCTTTACCTAGGATTGATGACTTGTTCGATCAGCTTAGAGAAGCTACTGTGTTCTCGAAGATTGACTTGAGGTCTGAATATCACCAGTTAAGGGTGAATGAGGAAGATATTCCAAAGACGGCATTCAGGACCAGGTATGGACATTTTGAGTTTCTTGTCATGCCTTTTGGTCTCACGAATGCCCCCGCAGCATTTATGGACTTGATGAACCGTACGTTCAGTCCTTACTTGGATCAGTTTGTGGTAGTGTTCGTTGACGACATCTTGATTTATTCAAGGTCGTCAGCTGAGCATGAGAGGCATCTGCGGAAAGTGCTGCAGACATTAAGAGAGCAGAAACTATTTGCCAAGTTCGAGAAGTGCGACTTCTGGCAGAGTGAAGTCAAGTTCCTTGGTCATGTGGTCTCGAAGGATGGAGTTTCTGTGGATCCTTCGAAGGTTGAAGCAGTGATGAGTTGAAGTCGCCCTACTACGGTTACAGAAATCCGTAGCTTCCTTGGACTGGCAGGGTATTACAGGCGTTTCATTGAAGGGTTTTCTGCTATTGCTTCGGCTTTGACCAAATTGACCAGGAAAGACACTCAGTTCGTATGGTCGGATGAGTGTGAGAAGACCTTCAATAAGCTAAAGACTAGATTGATTACAGCTCCGGCTTTGACTATTCCTACTAGTGGCAGTGGATTAGTCATTTACAGCGATGCATCTCATCAGGGTTTGGGGTGTGTGTTGATGTAGAATGGTAGTGTCGTTGCTTATGGTTCTAGACAGTTGAAGGTACATGAGCGAAATTACCCCACTCATGATCTAGAGCTAGCAGCAGTGGTGTTTGCCTTGAAGATTTGGAGGCACTATCTTTATGGTGAGAAATTTGAATTCTTTTCTGATCATAAGAGTTTGAAGTATCTATTCTCCTAGAAGGAATTGAACATAAGGCAGAGAAGATGGATGGAACTCATAAAGGACTATGATTTCACCTTGAAGTATCATCCCGGAAAGGAGAATGTAGTGGCGGATGCTTTGAGTAGGAAACCTCGGGTAATTATGGCATCGATTGTGGTGCGAGAGTGGCGCATGTTAGAAGCTGCATCAGAGTTTGACCTTATGCCCACAGGAGCAGGACAAGGAATCTTTCTTGGTAGTATCACCTTACAGCCCACCTTGATCTCCAGGATCATTCAGGGTCAGACACTTGATGAGTTTGCTCAGGCGAGGATTGCTGAGATGACTGTTGATGTGGATGTGGAGGGTCATTCCGAGTGGATGATTGGGGCTGATGGAGGGTTGAAATTTTGAGGGAGATTGTATGTACCGAGTGTTGATAACCTTAGAAAGGAGATCATGCGGGAAGCACATAGGTCTCGATATACAATACATCCAAGAGGCACTAAAATGTACATGGATCTACGAAGGCAGTTTTGGTGGTATGGTATGAAGAGGGATGTGGTAGAACATATGTCGAAGTGTCTTACCTGTCAACAGGTGAAGGCAGAGCATCAGAGACCAGCAGGAATGTTGAACCCCTTATCGATTCTTGTTTGGAAATGGGAAGATATCTCTATGGACTTTATGACTGGATTGCCTAGGTCTAGGCAAAGTTATGACTCGATTTGGGTGATTGTTGATCAGTTGACTAAATCAGCACACTTTCTTCCGGTGGCAAAAATGTACTCAGGGGATGTGTTGTGTAAGTTGTACGTGAACGAGATAGTGAGGCTACATGGAGTGCTTGTGACGTTGGATCGTGATGCTCGTTTTACTTCAGAATTCTGGCGTAGGTTCCATAAGGCATTTGGTACATCTCTTGCTATGAGCATTTTCACCCACAGACAGATGGGCTGACCGAGAGAGTGAATCAGGTGATGGATGATATGCTTAGAGCTTGTGTTCTGGATTTTAAGGGTAGTTGGGCGGATCATCTGCCATTGGTAGAGTTTGCCTACAACAACAGCTATCACTCCAGTATAGGTATGGCTCCATATGAGGCTCTTTATGATAGGCCATGTAGGACTCCTATCTATTGGGCGGAAGTAGGGGATAAAGGGCTCATCGGTCCTGAGATTGTACAGGAGAGTACAGAGAAGGTCACTACTATTCGGGACAGAATCCGAACCGCTCAGAGTAGACATAAGAGTTATACTGACTTGAAGATGAGACCTTTGGAGTTTGAGACAGGCGATCATATGTTCTTGAAGGTCTCACCTATGAAAGGTGTGGTGAGATTTGGCAAGAAGGGGAAACTCGCACCGAGGTATGTTGGACCCTTTGAGATTCTGGAAAGGGTTGGTAACTTGGCATATCGTCTTGCTTTACCTATTAGCATGTCGGGTGTGCACAATGTCTTCCATGTGTCGATGCTAAGGAAGTATGTTCGAGACGAGTCGCACGTGATTGATCACGGTGCGATTGAAGTGAACACAGATGTGACATTTGTAGTTGAACCTGTTCGTATCTTGGATAGGTCTACAAAGAAGCTTCGTAGGAAAGAGGTTGATCTCGTGAAGGTGTTGTGGAGTCATCATGACGAGGGTGATGCATAATGGGAGTTAGAATCCGACATGAGAGTGAAGTATCCACAGCTCTTTGAGGAATTGGGTACTTGAATTTCGGGACGAAATTCCTTTAAGGGGGGTAGATTGTAATACCTGCAATTTTTATTTTAAATTCGAGTAATTGTATTGAACGATTATTGTGCAATTTCACGAATGTTGTTCGATAATATTTCAGCTTTTGAATTATCGAAGGTTTTAAACGATTATTTTAACGAAAAGCTGGAAATGCTCGGTTTGAGAATTCGACTTTTTCTACGTACAAAATTTGGAAAACTTCCTTCATGAAAGTTGTAGAGCTCGTCGATACGAGTCCGTACACGTGCAGAACACAAAAATCGGATTTTTTTCTGAATTAGTTATTGAATTTAGAAGAAATTCCGAAACATGTATATATAGGAAACATCCTAGATATTTTTTGGAAACCCTATTTTTTTTCACCGGCCTCCCTTCCTTTTTTTGGAAAGGAACTGTTCATTATCTCTCTCTCTCTCGCGTTTTCTCTCTCGGCCGAAAGCAAAAAGAAAACAGAGCACGGAGAAACCGTGCTCCCACTCTCTCCTTCGGCCCCCTCTCAAGCTGCAATCACCTCCAGGAGCTTCGTCTCAACCTTACGTAGCTACCAGAGGCAGCCTTGTGACGCCACACGGCCGGTAGCGGCGGCGGTGAAGCCCGAACCGAATAGGCTCGTTTTCTGTTCGATCTCGATATCTCGAGCTATAGGTCACCATTTCTCTTGATTCTTGGCTCATTGGACTCGCCTCAACTTCCTTTACAAGCACTAAGAAGGACCGGAGCTGGGTCGATCGTTTTCACATTCGTCGGAGCTCGACCCCGTTTGGATCGAAAAACAACTTATCGATCCAAATATCTTGAGTTATACACGATCGTTTCTTGTGATCTTGGCTTGGTGAGTTCGCAATGAAGTTCTGAACAAGTTTCTAGAAGAGATCGAAGCGAGTTGTAGCAGTTTCACGTCGGTTTTCAAGCTCGCCGGATTCTGGAAAAATTCAGGCCGCCGACTGTATTTATGTAATTTTCGATCCCTTCCCGTCATTTTTTGGTCTTGTGCTAGTTATGAAAGTTGCTCAGAATGATGATACGAAGGGGAGAAGCTTGGCCCCGACATCATTGGTGGTGGTCGGCGGCGGCTCTGTCCCTAACACCGGCGGCTCTGTCAATAACCCAATATGAATTAGTTATGAATTTTGTGATTTCGATCGTTAGATTTATGATCTGTGAAATTAGGACCGTTCGATGAACTTGTAATTTTGATATGATGATCATATGACTGTCCCAGAGGCTTTGTGTGGTCATGGGCGAAGATCCGACCGTTGGATCTTCGTATATGTGCAAAACGGTAATTAGGGGAGCGATTCGTGAGAATCGGCTCGTCGGATTTTATTATAAATTAGAATCCGGCCGTTAAATGGTAGTTCAATTATGTTTTGGAATTATTGGCTAAATTCGAATCACATTTGATTAGGTGATTGACGGATTGTATTTGAGTGGGCTATTTCGGCGTTATTTATATTTGTATTGAAGACGCAGCGGGAGTATCGAGGTGAGTAAAACTCACGTGGTTCGTATTACGAACCGAACGTTTTAAATTTATTTATTTTTGATAATTGTGTGAAAAATATTTGCGGATTAAATATTTGTTTTAAAATTTCATAGACTTGAATCACCACGGTCCATAGGTAAGTAAAATGAATTTTAATTATACAAATGAATTTCACGATTTTCTTGTGTGAACTATAGATGGTATTAGTGGTCATTCTTGAGTGGATGATTACGTATATATATATTTACGTGGAAAATATATATTGATGAGTGGATTGTTGAGTCATGATATGATTGAGTTGAATTGTTGAATTGATTATATTTCAATTGTGTAATTTCATAATAATATTGTGTATCTTGGTTAGGTTGATTTCAGTATGTGATATTACATGTTGTGCTCATTTATGGGTTTAGATCAACATAGTGACCAGTGTGGGGTAATCGGACGCTCTAATCCTGGGTGGATGATGCGATACGATTGGTTGAGTATGTGAAATTATCGGACGTTCTAAATATGTATATAAGTATACATATTGATAAAATACGATAATGATAAATATGTCGGATGCCATAACCTAGGCCAGGTGACGGGCTACGATTCAGTTAGAGCTCTAGTCTATCAAGTACCGTATTTTTATAAATACGATGTTGAGATTTTGTGAAGAAAGTTGTGAGTTGGGGTTTGTCCTGATTTATTGAATTGGTATTTGATTTAGATTGTTGGTACTTCGTGGTTGTGGAAATGGTTGAGTGTTGATTTAAGTGGAAATAATTATGTTTAAGATAAACAACAGTTTCTTTCTTTTTACTCATACGAGCTTTCATATGCTTACCGGGTTTTATGTTGTTGCAATCCCGGTATACTATTCAAATGGTGTAGCGGATATTCCTGCAGGTCAGGATAACCAGGGAGGTGACCGTGCTTCTTAGGTGTTACAGCAGTTATTGTTATTTCATTTAGTTGTAAGGTGTGTATGCTCATTTAGAGCTTTACAATTCATTTTGTATTAGAGTTGTAATAATTAACCGAGACTAAATTCGGTTTGATTTTATTTCGTGTGGTGAGGATGTTAAGAAAAGAAATTTTCAGAATGATTATTTGAGTTTGTGGTATTTTTCATGTTTCGGATTTTTCATGTTTATTTTAAAATTCGGCGCGTGACATCTCTAGTCCATTAAACTTAATCTATGGCATGTAATCAATCTAGATGAAAGAATAATGAGATCAACAAATTCATCGCCAAGAAAATAAGAGTATAGTTTATTTTTTCATTAATCACTCAACAAAGAAAGGGCATATGGCTCAAATTCTCACAAGGGTTATTATGAATCATAACTTATCTTCCACAAGTTCATATTCTGTACCAAGGTTACGCTTGCACCATATCTACTACACATTCGTATGCTTTTCATAAATCATAATTAACCAGAGAATATCATCAAGCATTATCCCAATCTTGTGATCCTCTTTTAGCCTTAATTTCAGAGATATAACCTCATCCTAGATAGTTAAAAGTGCATCCTAAGACTCAATCGCAAAATAAGAACAAAGATAACACATAAAGAATTACTTTTTTTGGTGAACAATGCCGAATTTTTTTTATTTTTTAAAAGATGACGAAAATATTTCTTTATTAACTATTTTTCTGACATTTTCCAATTTTGTTTTTGTATTTTTTTTGTTAGACAACAAAAACTAGCTATCTAAAAATAAAGTGAAACATTAAACCCTTCCCCCACACTTAAATCATGCATTGTCCTCAATGTATAAACAATTATATAGCATGCAATGAACAATTGAAGGCAAGAGAAATATTTAACGCAAGAAAACCTAAACACAAAGTAAAAATCGAATATAAAAAATAGGGAAGAGTTCAAGAAAGCAAATCTGCGTTTATGGCTCCTCACTGCTACGGTTGAGATGTGTTGCCTCCCATGCAGCACTTAATGTTTAAATTCTTTCAGCCTAGACTTGGCTCATTCACCCCTTAGTTGGTGGCGCTACCAAAGCCTCCCTTAGGATTTGGAATTGTGTTGCTAGGGAGCTTCCCCTGCTCATGAAACTTACCCATGAATTCCACAACCTGGCTCAATTGCTTCTTCAATTCATTTATATCTGTGGAGAGAGTGTTGATCTGATTCCCATGGTTGGCATGACCTGCAAGCAAAGCTTCAGTAGACTTAGTTAGTGCTTTAATCAAATCATCATTGTTAGAAGAAGCATTTGAATTAAAATTGGAAGAATTAAAAGGAATAGAATTAAGAGGAGCTTGAGGCTTTTGGTAAAAGCCTTGGGGACGTTGCTGGAAGCCTTGAGGAGAACTTTCCACGTTTTCATTATTCCTCCAACTAAAGTTAGGGTGATCCCTCCATCCAGGGTTGTAAGTGTTTGAGAATGGATCGTTCCTTGGAGGTTGACCACCTTGTTGGAATCCTATGGTGTTAACTCTTTCAAGTCCTCCACTTTCCATGAGTTGAAGGCATTGGTCAGACACATGCTCTTGCATAGAGCTCCACACACCATGACTTGTCCATGCGTTCCCTGAGACACACGAGAAGTAAGCTTGTTAATTTTCTCTTCTAATTGAGCTAAAGTACTTACCTCATGGACCCTTTCACGTGTGGTGGTGGCTTTGGGCCTAGAGCTTCCATATTGTTGTTGATTCAAGGCCCTATTCTCTATGAGAACCATTCCAGCAGCAGGTTCCTTGTCAACAAATGATCCACCAAAAGCTGCGTCTAACATGTCTCTTTCTAAGGGTATGAGACCATCATAAAACCAAGTGAGCAAGGTCTCATCCTTCATGCCATGTTGACGACATTGAGTGATAAGAGACTTGAATCTCTCATAGTGCTCTGCGTAGGACTCATACTGCCCTTGTTGGATCCCACTTATCTTCTTCCTAAGCGTGATGATCCGAGATGTAGGAAAATACTTCTCAAGAAACGCCTTCATCATGTCTCCCCAAGATGTAATTCGTCCACTAGGCAACTCATAAAGCCATTGTTTTTCCTTGCCAGCCAACGAAAATGGAAAGGCTTTCAACTTCAAAATATGCTCATCAGCTCCATGAGGTTCATGCTAGTGCAGATGAAATGAAATTCCATCAAGTGGTTGTTGGGATCTTCCATAGAGAGTCCATTGAATGTAGGAAGACGATGAAGTAGCCCAGACTTCAACTCAAAATCAGCCGTTGATCCCTCAGCTGCAGCAGGGTAGGTTATGCATAATGGAACGCCACCAGGTGGGATGACGGATGTAGAGAGTTGTCTGATGGTGAGAGCCATTGGGGGTGGTGGTGGTGGTAGGACAATTTGTGCACGAGGTGATGGAGGTGGCGTTTGGTGTGGTGATTGATGTGGTGATGGTGGTGGTGATTGATCAATGGAAGTGTCGGATGCATCTACTTCCCCCTCCACTCTGTTGTCTTCGTTATCTATTTGAAGCTCATGAAATTGAAGAGGTGTAGAGATGGGAGCGTCAAACAGATCAGAGTTCTTCTTGAGCCTTTCAATTTGTTCCTCGATGAGGTGGAGAGGTGTCTTAGGGTACTTGGGTGGTTCAGATGGTCCAGACATTCATTGATCTGTAGCAAACCAAAAGAATAATGTCACGCCCCGAATTTCGAATAATAAATTCAAATCCGAAACATGAATACAACTAAACAAATCACGTCCTAAATTTTTTTCTCAAAACCAATATCTCATAAACTATAACACAAACCTCGTAGCAAACTATCTCTCGAGTCAATTATTACAATACTAACATAAATAAAATGTTCTGCTCACAAGAGTCTACAAAAACACACCAAAATAGACCAAGTGCTGGTCTCAACCCTGCTGTCCTACGCAGCTCGCTCACCACCCTGATTATCCTGACCTGCAGGATTATCCGCTACACCATTTGAATAGTGTACCGGGATTGCAACAACACAAAACCCGGTAACCTTTCTGAAAGCTCGTGTGAGTAAATAAGAATGAACGGTTGATTTATTAGACCACAACTCATTTATCTCAAGTAAACATCCAACAATCTCAATGACCACAAGCAACATCAATCCAACACACATGAAACAACATGGAACACATTTCCACAATCACCAAATCACAACTCTCGCCACTTTGGCACCTAATCACAACTATCACCACTTTGGCACTCACGTTAGAGCTCTAACTGCCTCGTTACCTCTGACACCTTGGCCCAGGGTCAAGTAACGGCACCTCCAGGTTACTCAGTAACCCGCGAACTTTGGACCATTTCATGTCCTCAGAACAATATATCCCCGTTATTATTTAACGGTCGAACTTTGGACCTCCCTGTCCTCAGAACACATACACTCCGGTTATCATTAACCAAAGATCCTTGGACCATTCGATCCTCAGAATCATACGTTTCTCTACCTTCTATTCAACTCAAAAAATCAACATGCTTATCACCAACATTTATCAAATATTAATAACATAATAAAATCATACTATCAACAATTATCAACAACATATTATCACAATTCCACACCTCAATATCACACCATTCAATATATAATCACGTAAATATATATATACGTAACCATCCACACAGGAATGATCACTAATACCAACTATAGTTCACACGATGCAAAATCAAGAAATTCATTTTTAATATACTTTAAAACACATTTCTTAAAAACCATTTTCTCACACTTAACAATAAATTGAGCAATTAAGGAAATTCGGTTCGTAAATGAACCAAGTGAGATTTACTCACCTCTAAACTCCCGCTGCATCTTCTTACAGCCCAAAATACGATTCACAATCGTCCGCTAACAAATCCGTCAAATTAGCGTATAATTTCAAAAACACACTTATATGAAGATCCCACGGTCGGATCTTCACCCGTGACCACACAAGGTCACCGGGACAGTCCTACGATCATTATATCAAAACTAGAATTCTATCGGACGGTCCAAACTTCATAAATCACAAATTGAGTGATCGAAATCAATCGAAATCGTAAAATTCATAACTAATTCATACGATATCCAAAATTCGTATGCTATATATCAAAATGATCGTATCGACATGTAGAATCTAAAAATGAGCAGAAACTGCTCATGACACCCCCGGAGGTGTCCGGAAAGGGCCGCCGGAGTTTAGGGCAGAGCCACCGCCGACCACCACCAATTGTGTCGAGGCCAAGCTCATCCCCTTCGTTTCATCATTTTGAGCAACTTTCATCACTAACACGAAGTGAGAAAATGAGTGAAAGTGGCCGAAACTTACCAAAAACAGTCCGGTTTGGCCGGAAAAACTGCAGAAACCGATATGCGCTCCGACGAGCGTGAAAACCTCCACTTCTGGTGCTGTCCTTTTTACTGCGTGTTCTACTCCTCCATACGAGTTCAACGAGATAAAGAACTCGTAATTTGGTGGTCTAGAACTCGAGATATTCGCTTCGCACTCAAAACAGCCGAAAATGGAAAACCAGCTTCCCGCCGCCGCTACAAGTCGTGCCACGGCGCAAGGCTGCCTCTGGCAGCTGCGCAAGGTCAAGGCGAAGCCGTGGGAGGTGGTTTGGCGTCAAACGGTTGCCGGAGGAGCAAGAACTCGGCTGGAGAAGTTTGGCTCTGTTTTTGGTTTCGGTTCGGTGCCGTGCGGGAGAGAGAGAGAGAAAAAAAATCTAGGGTTTTCTGATTTTTTTCAGATTTTTTCCAGAAATGTTAACCTATATATATATAAAATCGAAAACTTCTAAATGTCATAACTTCTTCCTACAAACTCCGATTCTTGTGTTCCGCATATGCACGAACTCGTATCGACGAGCTCTACGACTTTCATGAAAGAAGTTTCCTCAAATTCCTTACGTAAAAAATATGTCAATTTTAATAACCGTAAATAACGTTAAATTTCGATACTAAAATCATTCGAAACCAAATTTCTCAAATAGCGACATTCGAATCACACTCACAACTCATAATTCATATAATTTGAGAAATATTGAATTACGAAATATTTAACTGAAATTTCGGGTCTTCACAGTCTACCCTCCTTAAAGGAATTTCGTCCCGAAATTCAAGCAAACTCATCAACAAACAGTAGTGGGTACTTAGCCCTTATGTCAGACTCTAACTCCCATGACGCATCACCCTCATCATGATGACTCCACAACACCTTAACCAACTCAACTTCCTTCCTACGAAGCCTCTTCGTGGACCTATCCAAGATACGAACAGGTTCAACAACGAAGGTCACATCCGGACTCACCTCGATCGTACTGTGATCAATCACATGAGACTCATCTCGAATGTACCTCCTAAGCATGGACACATGGAAAACATTGTGTACACCGGCCATGTTAATAGGTAAAGCAAGCCGATATGCCAATTCACCGATCCTTTCCAAAATCTCAAAGGGTCCAACGTATCTCGGTGCCAATTTCCCCTTCCTGCCAAATCTCACCACACCTTTCATAGGTGAGACTTTCAAGAATACGTAATCACCCACCTCAAAGTCCAACGGTCTCCTTTTAAGGTCGGGATAACTCTTCTGTCTACTCTGTGCAGTACGGATCCTGTCTCGGATGGTAGTAACCTTCTCTGTAGTCTCCCGAACAAGCGCAGGACCCAAGAGCTGTTTCTCTCCAACATCCGCCCAACAGATAGGAGTCCTACATGGCCTACCATAAAGTGCCTCATATGGGGCCATGCCAATACTAGAGTGATAGCTGTTGTTGTAGGCAAACTCTACCAATGGCAGATGATCCGCCCAACTTCCCTTGAAGTCCAAAACACATGCCCTAAGCATATCCTCCATCACCTGGTTCACCCTCTCTGTCTGCCCATCAGTCTGTGGATGAAATGCAGTACTCATAGCCAAAGATGTGCCGAAAGCCTTATGGAATCTACGTCAAAATTCCGAAGTGAAACGAGCATCCCGATCAGAGACGATTGATATAGGCACGCCATGAAGCCTCACAATCTCATTAAGATACAACTTACACAAAGCATCACCTGAGTAAGTCTTTGCCACAGGAAGAAAGTGTGCTGACTTTGTCAATCGATCAACAATCACCCAAATAGAATCATAACTTTGTCTGGACCTAGGCAATCCAGTCACAAAGTCCATGGAGATCTCTTCCCATTTCCATACTGGAATCGGCAAAGGTTTCAACATTCCCGCAGGCCTCTGATGCTCTGCCTTCATTTGCTGACATGTAAGGCACCTGGATACATACTCGGCCACATCCCTCTTCATCCCTATCCACCAAAACTGTCTTCGTAAGTCCATGTACATCTTGGTACTCCCTGGGTGTACCGTATATCGAGACCGATGTGCTTCCCGCAGTACCTCCTCCTTAAGGTTATCACTGCCCGGGACATACAATTTCAATCGAAATCTCAATCCACCATCAGTTCCAACTGTCCACTCTGATGGACCTTCCTCGTTGGCATCAAGGATAATCTCCGAAATCACCATTTGAGTGAACTCATCATGTGTCTGACTCTGAATGATCCTGGAAATCAAGGTCGGCTGTAAAGTGATACTACCGAGAAAGATTCCCTGTCCTTCTCTTGTGGGTATAAGGTCAAACTCAGATACAGTCTCTAACATACGCCACTCTTGAACCATAAGTGACGCTATGATCCCTCGGGGTTTCCTGCTCAAAGCATCCGCCACTACATTGGCCTTTCCGGGATGATACTCCAAGGTGAAATCATAGTCTTTGATGAGCTCCATCCATCTTCTCTGCCTCATGTTCAACTCCTTCTGGAAGAATAGATACTTCAAACTCTTATGATCAGAAAAGAGTTCGAACTTCTCACCATAAAGATAATGCCTCCAAATCTTCAAGGCAAATACCACCGCACCAGCTCTAGATCATGAGTGGGGTAGTTCCGCTCATGCACCTTCAACTGTCTAGAACCATATGCTACTACACCCCCATTCTGCATCAACACACAACCCAAACCCTGATGAGATGCATCACTGTAGATAACTAACCCACCGCCACTAGATGGGACAGTCAACACTGGAGCTGTAGTCAATCTAGTCTTCAGCTCACTAAAGGCCTTCTCACATTCATCTGTCCACACAAACTGAGTATCCTTCCTTGTTAACTTAGTCAAAGCCGAAGCTATACTAGAAAACCCCTCAATGAATCGCCTGTAGTATCCTGCCAAACCAAGGAAACTACGGATCTCTGTAACTGTAGTGGGGCGACTCCAACCCATCACCGCTTCAACCTTCGAAGGATCCACAGAAACTCCATCCTTCGAAACTACATGACCAAGGAACTTGATCTCCTTTTGCCAAAACTCGCACTTCTCAAACTTTGCATATAACTTTTCTCTTCTCAAAATTTGCAGCACAATTCTCAAATGCTTCACGTGCTCGTCAGACGACTTTGAATATATCAAGATGTCATCGACGAACACCACCACACACTTATCTAAGTAAAGACTGAATGTGCGGTTCATCAAGTCCATGAATGCTGCAGGTGCATTAGTTAGACCAAAAGGCATGACAAGAAATTCATAATGCCCATACCTGGTCCTAAATGCCGTCTTAGAAATATCTTCATCCCTCACCCTCAACTGGTGATATGCAGATCTCAAATCAATTTTAGAGAACACCGTAGCCTCCCTAAGCTGATCGAACAAGTCATCAATCCTAGGCAAGGGGTACCTATTCTTAACGGTCACCTTGTTCAGCTGTCGATAATCCACACATAACCGAAGTGAATTATCCTTCTTCTTCACGAATAATACTGGTGCGCCCCAAGGAGATACACTAGCTTGTATGAACCCTTGTGCAAGTAATCCTTCAATTTGAACCTTCAACTCCTGAAGTTCAGCCTGAGCCATCCGATAAGGTGCTCTCGACACCGGTGCAGTACCTGGTATCACATCAATGGAGAAATCCATTACCCTTTTCGGAGGAAATCCTGGTATCTCCTGGAACACATCAGCATACTCTGCCACTACCGGAATCCCTGCAATTTCTGAAGTGCTATGCACTGATTCTATGTGTGCCAAGATCCCTTCCCTCATTGCAACGTCAGATCTCAGGCATCGATAATGAAACACTGGTTGCCCAGGGGCATGAAAAGACACAATCATTCTAAAACAATCAATCACGGCATAGTTCGGACTCAACCAATCCAAACCTAAAATCACATCATACGTGTGATCCGGAATCACAATCAAAGATGCAGTGAACTTTCTACCACTAATTGCAATAGGGCAATCATCACAAAACATGCTAAGCTCAAGAGATACGCAAAGAGGCGATGTAACACATAAAGGTCTAGTAAGTGGTATAGCAGTCAAACCCAAAACATCTACCACAGAACTAGATATGAACGAGTGGGAAGCACCCGTATCAAACAGTACTCTAGCAAGATAGTTATAAACGGATAAGGTACCTTCCACCCCGGTGCCTCTCTGGCCGATAGCAAATACTCTGGCTGGTGCTAGAGGTAAGGTTCTCTGCTGGTTACCCTATCCTACAATATGAGGTTGAGTACAGTCCCTGGCAATATGTCCAGTCTGTCCGCATCGAAAACATGCTCTAGGCCTGAGTTTAGGGCAAGTCCTAGCAAGATGACCCAACTCATTACAGCTATAACACCTCATAGGGGTTGCTGGTGCTGCTTGCCTGATAGGTGGTGCCTGAATAGGGACAGGTGCTGCTACTATCCTGGCTGGAGCCTGATGATGAAAATAAGGCCGCTGTCTCTTCCAGAGCCCACCTCTATACTCTCTGGACCCACTACTCCCTGCAACCGCCTTCCCTTTTCCCTGAGAATCTCTCTCAACTGTCTGCTTCTCCTTGTGGATTAGATTCTGCTGCTCAATGATCAGGGCTTTAGCTAAAATATGCTCCTTTGTCTTCAGCTCCATAATAGCCACATCGCGCTCAATAGAGCCATTCAACCCCCGCTGAAACTTCTTAGCCAAGTCTTCATCATCTAATGGTTTCACAAACCGATATAGCCTGGAGAACTCTGCCTCATATTCTCTCACATTCATCTTCCCTTGAGTAAGCGAGAGAAATTACCTCTCCAGCTGTTCCTTCACCGATGCTGGGAAGTATTTCTCCCTAAAGATCCTCACAAATCCATCCCAAGTCATGGTAGAAACATCAATAGTCCTCTGAGTGCAATTCCACCACACCCTAGCCTCATCTTTGAGCATGAAAGTGGCTAGCTTCCTCTTCTCGATCTCATCACAGACAATCAACTCAAAATAGGTCTGTAAATCCTCGATCCATTGATCAGCCACCATATAATCTGTGCCTCCCGTAAATTTAGTTGCTCCCAACCGATTAATGTCCCTCGCCAACACTAACAGACGAGCGGGATCATTAACCACAACCTCAGGTGGAACAGGTTGCTCCACAAACGGTGCCTCCACCTCTTCCTCATGTACTCCCACATGTGCAATCTCACCCCTACCTCGGCCTCTACCTCTACCTGTGGGTCTACCTCGACCCCTACCTCTGCCTCCCACAATATCCATTACCTAAGGAGCATAGCATACCTGGTTAATACATGTATACACTTAAATCAAAGCATAAGTAAATACAAGTCCATATTAACCAAGCTACTAACACAAAGAGGTTAATTCAACTCCTATTACGTCCTAACGTTCTAGACAACTCCCAACACCCCCACATACCCAATGACATTGTTAATACCGAAGAGCACCCGATTGGGATCCGCTGCAGAAGGGCCATCACTCGGAAGGTATTAACTTATCACTAAATATGTACCTTACGCTCTGATACCAAACTGTCACGCCCCGAATTTTGAATAATAAATTCAAATCCGAAACATGAATACAACCAAACAAATCACGTCCTAAATTTTTTTCTCAAAACCAATATCTCATAAACTATAACACAAACCTCGTAGCAAACTATCTCTCGAGTCAATTATTACAATACTAACATAAATAAAATGTTCTGCTCACAAGAGTCTACAAAAACACACCAAAATAGACCAAGTACTGGTCTCAACCCTGCTGTCCTACGCAGCTCGCTCACCACCCTGATTATCCTGACCTGCAGGATTATCCGCTACACCATTTGAATAGTGTATCGGGATTACAACAACACAAAACCCGATAAGCTTTCTGAAAGCTCGTGTGAGTAAATAAGAATGAACGGTTGATTTATTAGACCACAACTCATTTATCTCAAGTAAACATCCAACAATCTCAATGACCACAAGCAACATCAATCCAACACACATGAAACAACATGGAACACATTTCCACAATCACCAAATCACAACTCTCGCCACTTTGGCACCTAATCACAACTATCGCCACTTTGGCACTCACGTTAGAGCTCTAACTGCCTCGTTACCTCTGACACCTTGGCCCAGGCTCAAGTAACGGCACCTCCAGGTTACTCAGTAACCCGCGAACTTTGGACCATTTCATGTCCTCAGAACAATATATCCCCGTTATTATTTAACGGTCGAACTTTGGACCTCTCTGTCCTCAGAACACATACACTCCGGTTATCATTAACCAAAGATCCTTGGACCATTCGATCCTCAGAATCATATGTTTCTCTACCTTCTATTCAACTCACAAAATCAACATGCTTATCACCAACATTTATCAAATATTAACAACATAATAAAATCATACTATCAACAATTATCAACAACATATTATCACAATTCCACACCTCAATGTCACACCATTCAATATATAATCACGTAAATATATATATACGTAACCATCCACACAGGAATGATCACTAATACCAACTATAGTTCACACGATGCAAAATCAAGAAATTCATTTTTAATATACTTTAAAACACATTTCTTAAAAACCATTTTCTCACACTTAACAATAAATTGAGCAATTAAGGAAATTCGGTTCGTAAATGAACCAAGTGAGATTTACTCACCTCTAAACTCCCGCTGCGTCTTCTTACAGCCCAAAATACGATTCACAATCGTCCGCTAACAAATCCGTCAAATACCTAATCAAAACGATAATTAACTTAGCGTATAATTTCAAAAACACACTTATATGAAGATCCCACGGTCGGATCTTCACCCATGACCACACAAGGTCACCGGGACAGTCCTACGATCATTATATCAAAACTAGAATTCTATCGGACGGTCCAAACTTCATAAATCACAAATTGAGTGATCGAAATCAATCGAAATTGTAAAATTCATAACTAATTCATACGATATCCAAAATTCGCATGCTATATATCAAAATGATCGTATTGACATGTATAATCTAAAAATGAGCAGAAACTGCTCATGACACCCCCGGAGGTGACCGGAAAGGGCCGCCGGAGTTTAGGGCAGAGCCACCGCCGACCACCACCAATTGTGTCGGGGCCAAGCTCATCCCCTTCGTTTCATCATTTTGAGCAACTTTCATCACTAACACGAAGTGAGAAAATGAGTGGAAGTGGCTGAAACTTACCAAAAACAGTCCGGTTTGGCCGGAAAAACTGCAGAAACCGATATGCGCTCCGACGAGCGTGAAAACCTCCACTTCTGGTGCTGTCCTTTTTACTGCATGTTCTACTCTTCCATACGAGTTCAACGAGATAAAGAGCTCATAATTTGGTGGTCTAGAACTCGAGATATTCGCTTCGCACTCAAAACAGCCGAAAATGGAAAACCAGCTTTCCGCCGCCGCTACAAGCCGTGCCACGGCGCAAGGTCAAGGCGAAGCCGTGGCAGGTGGTTTGGCGTCAAACGGTGGCCGGAGGAGCAAGAACTCGACTGGAGAAGTTTGGCTCTGTTTTTTGCTTTCGGTTCGGTGCCGCGTGAGAGAGAGAGAGAGAGAAAATCTAGGTTTTCTGATTTTTCAGATTTTTCCAAAAATGTTAACCTATATATATACAAAATCGAAAACTTCTAAATGTCATAACTTCTTCCTACAAACTCCGATTCTTGTGTTCCGCATATGCACGAACTCGTATCGACGAGCTCTACGACTTTCATGAAAGAAGTTTCCTCAAATTCCTTACGTAAAAAATATGTCAATTTTAATAACCGAAAATAACGTTAAATTTCGATACTAAAATCATTCGAAACCAAATTTCTCAAATAACGACATTCGAATCACACTCACAACTCATAATTCATATAATTTGAGAAATATTGAATTACGAAATATTTAACTGAAATTTCGGGTCTTCACAATAAAGTTAGTAAGGTATAAACAAGACGTGGACCAAGGTACGCACATCAAAAACGTCATATATATGCAAGTATACACTAGGTCAACGAAAATTATAGTGGTTAGGTACAATATTTTACAATTTTCGATGTAATCAACTTTGATAAGATGTCATTGGGTCAAGGTGTAGACGTGCGGCCCAAAGATTCTAATGTTAATGCAAGTCTCCCTTCTTTTATCCTTTGGTAACTCTTTTGGCATAGAGCCAGGTAGTAGAGGAACGATTTTGGCGAAGCTACTCCCACATAGTGGTTTAGGCCCTCTTGTAAGCACTTCTCGTATCCAATCAACCTAGACACCCTGTGTTACTAAGGTGCGCCGCAGAGATAAAGGAAGTTGCTTGACAAGCATTAATAAAAGAACTTTCACCTATTCCGTTATGACTAACAACATTCTTACTCAAGCCAACTATTCTAAAAAATTGTCTAAGTATATGACTTCAACAAGACATCATTAACTATGCTTTGGACGTGCGGCCCAAGTCCTTGCCTCCACACAAATTTCTTTTCAAATACTGTGGGCAACCTTATTGAAATGGCCAGATTATAGGGGAGGACCCGCACAAGAGGTAGAAACCATTTTGGCATGAGCTACTCCCACATAGTGGTTTAGGCTCATTTGATTGCGCTTCTGGATTCAAAACCCGTTATGAACATTGTCCCCTTTCTAGACACCATCTCACATAGGGTATACTTACTTAGATAAGAAAAGTTCTAAGTGCAAGACATTTTTCAAGTGTTAATAAAAGCAGCCCTCAACCTTAAAAGACCTGAATCAGGTACTAATAAGGGGTTAAGGCTAATATCAACAAAAGAGACTTCACCTATTCCATTATAGTTCATAATCCCTGACCAAAATCATACCTTAGTGGCGCAACACATGAAGATTTTTCAATCCCCGGCAACGGCGCCAAAAATTGATACGTGCAAAAGCAATCGCCAATTTAACCCAGAAAAGATGTCAATCGTTAGTATAGAATAAGCAGGGAACGTTCAAGCCGGGGATTGAGGGTACAAATATGTGAAATGAAAATCAAAGAAGAAGAATATACATCATGCGAAAATATTATACACAACATACAAGTTCACATAAAAATTAGAAAACAATAAAAAGTTAGAGAGAGAACACATACATGTTATACGAAATTAGAGAGCAAGAGTTATGAAAGAAACGAAATCTACAAGTATATATATACACATAATTCGAAAATTAGAGAGAAAGACGAGTTAGAATAGGTTTTTAGAAATACTAATCCTACTTAAATACATTTTACAAGTCATAGTCATGTTAGGAAAACCATATACAACAAGAATTAGTAATTCTACATTAATTAGGAGTCCAAATACAACAAGGAAACAAAATCACTAAAAAACACCAAGAATATCCCTATTTTTTAGCAATCCCTAAAAAACACAAAACCAACTCTTAAAAAAAAAATATAATTCCTAGAAAACACCAACACATATTTACTATTCATAGAGTCACTATTCACGAATTCTAAAACATATTTTCAGATTATTTACTTATTATTTACGTTAGCATGCTACCTAAGAAACCTAAAATCAATTTTAATTATTTACAAATATACAAGAACATGAAAATATTAAAGAAAGGGGGGTTTCGAAGATCAAAAGATAAATTTTCAGAAAACAATTAAAGAAAGAAAGCAAAGAAATCGTTTTATTTACAAAGGTGGGAAAAGAAGAATTTTCGAAGAACAACTTATCAAGAACCATTCAAGATCAACATATTCATGCATCCCTTAATCTTTATTGGTTACCATGGAAAGCTATCAACCAAGACATAAAGATCAAAGCAACCATTGTCCCTTTTAACTTTCTTTCTTACGTTAAATCGAAATAGCAAAGCACCAAATCAATTTTATTTTGAAAAGTTCGATATCACACACTTAAAGCAACTGTGTTGAAAATTCCTGTTTTCAAGTCATTAAGTTCAAGAAAGAATCAATAAACATGCAAATCTAAGCACTCAAAGCAAGTCAACTTATCATCACATGCATAACCTGATTTCAACTCAAAGCAAGCCTTTACTACTTATTCGAATTAGGTTTCACAAAGCATCAAACCTAATTACTAGCAAGTTACATGCAAGTCTTCCTATGTTTTGAACCACAAGAACGTTCCATGTAATGAAACACAAAATCAGATCAACAATCCATATATTCGGCAACTAAGCAAGATCAAGAACTTATAAACACATCAATCATTGAATAGAACATCAAAATTATACTTGAAAATAGTTTTGCACACTCAAAAGATTCGGTTTACACATAGACAATCCAAAGCAGAAAATCCATTCAACAATTACACATAAACCGTGAATGAATGTATGTTAAAGCATGTGAACAACCCTTGATTACGTCCCAAGGTCCAAAGCAGCTCCTTAGCACAGCAACAAGTGATGAACACGGCAATGGAGGAAGGTGGCACGGCTTAGCTCCTTGAAGAATTGTGAAAACCTGGAAACTTGAGAGCAAACAAGTGAGAATCGAATTTGTGGAGAAAGATTGTTACCTTGAGACATCAAATACACTAGGTATATATAGGAGAACGTCTCAAGGCACTCCCAATTCGTTTCTACTTGACTTCTCCAAGTTGTTGTTGATCTAGGACTTGTTTGACACAAAACAGATTTCTGGCAGACTTGACCTCAGTGTACTAAAACAGCCCTAGCTTCTTCTAGAAAATAGATATCGATGAGTTGTACAATGTTCTGGAAACTAGACATCTGTAGCTTTCCAACCATATAAAGATCATAATTTTCTGAACTCTAAGCAATTTATGGAACTCCATTGAATTTGACTGATCTGCACAGGCAGATTTCCAAATCTGTAATGGATTTGACTTTTAAAGCACAACTTAAGTCCAACTCGGTTTTCCTTCACATCACATGCCTCTCACATGTCTTCCACACCTTGATGAAGAATGAAACATCAAGAACTCCCTAGAACCTTCAAGAATCCCACGGCAATTCCAATGCATACTCAACTAGAAATCCAAACTCCACATTGCTTTGAAATCCGAATTCCTTGTTGCTTTCTCGTCCATGTGCACGGCATATGATCTTCTTGAGACTTCTAGATACTTCATGAACGTTCCAAGGTTCTCCTAGTATGAGTAGAACTCCATATGCAAGTAGGTTTCCTCGTTGAATACAAACTTCTTTTCTGTGATGTTTCTACACTCTTCCAGAACCTTCTTGAGTACTCCTTATCCAACATGGACTCCTTATCACACTAGTATTCCTTATCTGAGTAGAATTGGGTGTCCTTATCCAAGTAGAACTCCTAGTCCAAGTCAGCTTCAGACTCCTACTCCAACTGGGATTCCTTTTCCTAGTCAAACTCAGAAAACTTCCATTTCTTTATTTCTTTCCATTTCTGCGCCACTTGTGCCTTCCATAGACATTTTTAGACTTTGAGACTCCATTTTACCTGTAAAACACGAACTAAGTTAAATTGATCAAGATAAAGGGAATAACTTAGCAAAATATAGGGTTTAAACATTATAAACGTCGCATTTTATACTCCTATCAGAGTCTCCTTAAACTTCAACTCTGGTAAAACCTTTGTCTTCAGCCGTAATTAGGCTATCCCTGAGTGTAATAGGGGGGTAGAGTTGCCAACATACTTGGTGACAGCAATAATTGCTCTTCCATTATGGTCTCTAATAACGAAACCACTAGCAGCTCAATCTCTAATAACCGAACCATCAAAATTGATTTTAACAAAAGAACTAGGAGGGGCAGACCACTTAATTGTGGTTGAAAGGTTTGAAGTTTTGCTCCACTAGTACTAATGTTAAAATCAGCAAAGCTTCTCATTATTTCTTCCACTGACATAACAGTTGACATATGATTAACATAAGCTGTACTTAAAATAACATCATTTCTAGTCTTCCAAACCTGCCAGGACAGACTAATAATCTTTGCAAACATTGAGATACCCCTCCTCCCAGTCCACTGAGGTGTTAATGTTTGCCAGCCTCCAAACTCCTCAGTGAAATCGCAATAGCCAAACAAAGGGCCAGCAATCTCATTGTCTCTATTACAGAGAAGACAAGAGTTATCATTAATAATCCCAAACCTAGAAAGTCTATTCCTGGTTTTGAGCCTTCCTCTAAGCAACAACCAGCCAAAGATTTTAATTTTTGGCTTAACATTAAGCTTTCAGAGCTTATTTATCAACTTGGATTAGTTATGCTTATGAAGATGATCATATTGTAACCATGTAGCAGATTTAATAAAGAATCTACCATTTGAGGATGGACCCCAAATATATTTATCTTCCTGTTCACTAACATGTAAAGGAATGCTAAGAATTTTCTTCACAATATTAGGATCTAGAACAGAAGCTAGCTTTGCCGTGTCCCTGTAAATGTCGTAGCTGAATCTTGTTTAATGCTGGCCTAGGCTTGGCCAACTGTTAAGGAGGTCACAGCGTTTCCCCTACCTGTCAAGTAAAATTAAAAAGGTGTCAGAGGGAGATCGCGGTTGACGGTCCTCTCTATTCTGATGGCCAAGTTAGTCGATGTATTTATGTTGACAGAATAGCATTAGGTAAGTAATAAATGCATAGTTAATGAGGAGAGATGAGTAGACCTTTTATAGGTGAGGGATAGACTGATCTCTTCTTTGTTTTCGATGTGGGACTAATGTGCTTCTGTTCCCAACTTCTGATGCTTCAGCAAGGTGATCTTGGTGCGGCGTGTGGCAGCGTGTCAGCAGTGGTCTCAGGCTAAGCCGAAGTTCAGGTGATAGCCCTTTTGGCGTTGTTTTTGTAGGTTACATCTTTAACAGTTGCTGCTGTCATTGACGGCAACATGAGCGTGACTCATTATAGCTAATTATGCTTAGGCAAATGATCATTTAAGTACAAGCCCCCCTAAGTCCCCAGTCAAGGAGGACTATCTTGGTTGGGGAGTTGGCTAGCTAGGTGAAGTTTGGGCCCAACATGAAGACATTAGGCCCTTTTATAAAGCCTCATGGGTGTGACATTTTGTTTGGTGGAATTTTAGAAGTCTCTACATCTACATGAGCTCTGCTAGGTTTTTAGGACAATTTGTTAAATTCCTTACCTTTCATTTCTTAAATCTTGAGCCTTGGCCCCATTATAACTGTCTGTAAGACCTTCTTGATCCTTAAGATGGGACTGCTTTTGATGTGGAGATGAGTTACAAGAGTTGAACCTATGGCTTGGGTCCTTTTGTGCATGTGATTGATATCTTTCATGAGATCTTTTAAAAAAAAATATATATATATATATATATGTGCTTTCATTTCTTACATATGTGATACACTTGTCTATCTTTCACATATACTTGAGTGAATAAGCTTTTAAGCATGAGCTTTGAATCTGAGAGAAGAAAGAGTAGATGTACCTTGTGAGGATATGAATCATACTTGTCTGAAAAATGTTGAGCTCCACCCCATCACCATTGTTACAACCATGTCCTACTTGTGTATGTGTGGATTATATGTTTCAATTGACTCTCGAATGCTTAAACATTGATTCTTGGTTGAGTGTTAATCTTGGTGTTGTGAAAGTAAGAGATTGCTGAGACAAAAATGTTGAAGGGCAATAGAGTCATTGTATGTGTAGAGTCTTTAAATTTTAGTTGAGTCTTAGCTGAGTCTTTGTGTGATTTTGCTAAGGGACTAGCAAAAGTTAAGTGTGGGGGAATTTGATAGGAGCATTTTAATGCGACGTTTTAAGTGTTATTTCCTCATATTTACTTAGTTATTCCTTTAGGAAAGTTTCTATTTTCTATTTTTAGGAAGTTTCCTGTTTTATTTGTAGAAAGTTTCTATTTTTCATTTTTAGAAAGTTTTCCCATTTTAGTTTAGGAAAGTTTCTATTTTTGGTAATAGCTTCTATTTTCAGGACTTGGGAATAAATGAGCTGAAATGAGCTCATAAATGGAAAGAGGAGCTAGTCAACGTTGGAGGGAGGCAAGATGAGATACAAAGGGCTGCACAAATGAGCAGAAATGAAGAAAAGAAGTTTTCCTGTTTCAACCAAGAAATCCTGTCCAGGAAAGGAAATGGCTCCTAGGCCGTCCAAGAAGTGTGATCGAAATAATAAAATGTCATGGTATGAGAGAAGCTTCTTGAAGACCTTAGAAGATGACATGGCGAGGAGGTGACGCAAGAAGGCCCAAGAATTCTCAAAAGACATTGGATTTCGGCAGAGATGGATAAAAGCCCAAATGAGCTAGGGTTTTGTGATGCCAAGAGATATTTTTGGAGACTTAAGAGTTATTGCCGTGAAATCTTAAGAGGAAGAGAGAAAGATGGCGTGAAAATAAAGATAAGAATAAAAGATTACACCAAGAGATTTTCTAGGGAGATTTTTAAGGAAGGAAATATTCTTGGGGAAGTTAATTTTGTGTGTGATTGCCATGAAAAGAGAGAGAAAAACGTGAAAATCAGAAAATATCAAGAGAAAAACGTTGGGAGAAGAAATAGGGAGAAGTTTAAGGAAAGAAGAAGTGTGTGCATGAAGAAAAACGTCCAAAACAAGTCTAGGTGCATCCCTAAGTTCCCTAAAAGAATTTTGGCCGAAATTCAAGAAGAAAATCAGAAAATCCTTATATAATTTCGGCAAGGATATATATTTAAGGAAATCAAACTTATTTTGGAGTTTTGTGATTGGTTGGAAAACACACTAAAACTTACTTGGCGAATTCTCATTGGTGGAAGCTATGTGGAATTAATAATTTAATTCTCTGGAAAATAAAAGAAGAATCAAGAAGCTAGGGCAACACCTTGCCATCTCCTATATATACTCCTCATTCTTGACGTCCTCCGTACTTTCTACATTTTAGAATTTTTAGAAATACTCTCTCCATAACATCCTCTCCTCCTCCATTCTTTAGTTCAGTTTCTGCAATTTAAAGCGAGGGAGGAAGAAGGAAGAAGAAACCGTGAGTGTCACGCCCCGAATTTCGAATAATAAATTCAAATCCGAAACATGAATACAACTAAACAAATCACGTCTTAAATTTTTTTTTCAAAACCAATATCTCATAAACCATAACACAAACCTCGTAGCAAACTATCTCTCGAGTCAATTATTACAATACTAACATAAATAAAATGTTCTGCTCACAAGAGTCTACAAAAACACATCAAAATAGACCAAGTGCTGGTCTCAACCCTGCTGTCCTACGCAGCTCGCTCACCACCCTGATTATCCTGACCTGCAGGATTATCCGCTACACCATTTGAATAGTGTACCGGGATTGCAACAACACAAAACCCGGTAAGCTTTCTGAAAGCTCGTGTGAGTAAATAAGAATGAACGGTTGATTTATTAGACCACAACTCATTTATCTCAAGTAAACATCCAACAATCTCAACAACCACAAGCAACATCAATCCAACACACATGAGACAACATGGAACACATTTCCACAATCACCAAATCACAACTCTCGCCACTTTGGCACCTAATCACAACTATCGCCACTTTGGCACCCACGTTAGAGCTCTAACTGCCTCGTTACCTCTGACATCTTGGCCCAGGGTCAAGTAACGGCACCTCCAGGTTACTCAGTAACCCGCCAACTTTGGACTATTTCATGGCCTCAGAACAATATATCCCCGTTATTATTTAACGGTCGAACTTTGGACCTCCCTGTCCTCAGAACACATACACTCCGGTTATCATTAACCAAAGATCCTTGGACCATTCGATCCTCGGAATCCTACGTTTCTCTACCTTCTATTCAACTCACAAAATCAACATGCTTATCAACAACATTTATCAAATATTAACAACATAACTAAAATCATATTATCACAATTCCACACCTCAATGTCACACCATTCAATATACAATCACGTAAATATATATATGTAACCATCCACAGGAATGATCACTAATACCAACTATAGTTCATATGATACAAAATCAAGAAATTCATTTTTTTAATATACTTTAAAACACATTTCTTAAAAACCATTTTCTCACACATAACAATAAATTGAGCAATTAAGGAAATTCGGATCGTAAATGAACCAAGTGAGATTTACTCACCTCTAAACTCCCGCTGCGTCTTCTTACAGCCTAAAATACGATTCACAATCGTCCGCTAACAAATCCGTCAAATACCTAATCAAAACGATAATTAACTTAGCGTATAATTTCCAAAAATACACTTATATGAACATCCCACGGTCGGATCTTCACCCGTGACCACACAAGGTCACCGGGACAGTCCTACGATCATTATATCAAAACTAGAATTCTATCGGACGGTCCAAACTTCATAAATCACAAATTGAGCGATCGAAATCAATCGAAATCGTAAAATTCATAACTAATTCATACGATATCCAAAATTCACATGCTATATATCAAAATGATCGTATCGACATGTAGAATCTAAAAATGAGCAGAAACTGCTCATGACACCCCCGGAGGTGGCCGGAAAGGGCCGCCGGAGTTTAGGGCAGAGCCGCCGCCGACCACCACCAATGGTGTCGGGGCTGAGCTTATCGCCTTCGTTTCATCATTTTGAGCAACTTTCATCACTAACACGAAGTGAGAAACTGAGTGAAAGTGGCCGAAACTTACCAAAAACAGTCCGGTTTGGCCGGAAAAACTGCAGAAACCGATATGTGCTCCGACGAGCGTGAAAACCTCCACTTCCGGTGCTGTCCTTTTTACTGCGTGTTCTACTCCTCCATACGAGTTCAACGAGATCAAGAACTCGTAATTTGGTGGTCTAGAACTCGAGATATTCGCTTCGCACTCAAAACAGCCGAAAATGGAAAACCAGCTTCCCGCCGCCGCTACAAGTCGTGCCACGGCGCAAGGCTGCCTCTGGCAGCTGCGCAAGGTCAAGGCGAAGCCGTGGGAGGTGGTTTGGCGTCAAACGGTGGCCGGAGGAGCAAGAACTCGGCTGGAGAAGTTTGGCTCTGTTTTTGGTTTCGGTTCGGTGCCGTGCGGGAGAGAGAGAGAGAAAAAAAATCTAGGGTTTTCTGATTTTTTTCAGATTTTTTCCAGAAATGTTAACCTTTATATATATAAAATCGAAAACTTCTAAATGTCATAACTTCTTCCTACAAACTCCGATTCTTGTGTTCCGCATATGCACGAACTCGTATCGACGAGCTCTACGACTTTCATGAAAGAAGTTTCCTCAAATTCCTTACGTAAAAATAAGTCAATTTTAATAACCCTAAATAACGTTAAATTTCGATACTAAAATCATTCGAAACCAAATTTCTCAAATAACGACATTCGAATCACACTCACAACTCATAATTCATATAATTTGAGAAATATTGAATTACGAAATATTTAACTGAAATTTCGGGTCTTTACAGTCTACCCTCATTAAAGGAATTTCGTCCCGAAATTCAAGCAAACTCATCAACAAATAGTAGTGGGTACTTAGCCCTTATGTCAGACTCTAGCTCCCTTGACGCATCACCCTCATCATGATGACTCCACAACACCTTAACCAACTCAACTTCCTTCCTACGAAGCCTCTTCGTGGACCTATCCAAGATACGAACAGGTTCAACAACGAAGGTCACATCCGGACTCACCTCGATCGTACTGTGATCAATCACATGAGCCTCATCTCGAATGTACCTCCTAAGCATGGACACATGGAAAACATTGTGTACACCGGCCATGCTAATAGGTAAAGCAAGCCGATATGCCAATTCTCCGACCCTTTCCAAAATCTCAAAGGGTCCAACGTATCTCAGTGCCAATTTCCCCTTCCTGCCAAATCTCACCACACCTTTCATAGGTGAGACTTTCAAGAATACGTAATCACCCACCTCAAAGTCCAACGGTCTCCTTCTAAGGTCGGCATAACTCTTCTGTCTACTCTGTGCAGTACGGATCCTGTCTCGGATGGTAGTAACCTTCTCTGTAGTCTCCTGAATAAGCGCAGGACCCAAGAGCTGTTTCTCTCCAACATCTGCCCAACAGATAGGAGTCCTACATGGCCTACCATAAAGTGCCTCATATGGGGCCATGCCGATACTAGAGTGATAGCTGTTGTTGTAGGCTAACTCTACCAATGGCAGATGATCCGCCCAACTTCCCTTGAAGTCCAAAACACATGCCCTAAGCATATCCTCCATCACCTGGTTCACCCTCTCTGTCTGCCCATCAGTCTGTGGATGAAATGCAGTGCTCATAGCCAAAGATGTGCCGAAAGCCTTATGGAATCTACGCCAAAATTCCAAAGTGAAACGAGCATCCAGATCAGAGACGATCGATACAGGAACTCCATGAAGCCTCACAATCTCATTAAGATACAACTTACACAAAGCATCACCTGAGTAAGTCTTTGCCACAGGAAGAAAGTGTCCTGACTTTGTCAATCGATCAACAATCACCCAAATAGAATCATAACTTTGTCTGGACCTAGGCAATTCAGTCACAAAGTCCATGGAGATCTCTTCCCATTTCCATACTGGAATCGGCAAAGGTTTCAACATTCCCGCAGGCCTCTGATGCTCTGCCTTTACTTGCTGACTTTAAGGCACCTGGATACATACTCAGCCACATCCCTCTTCATCCCTATCCACCAAAACTGTCTTCGTAGGTCCATATACATCTTGGTACTCCCTGGGTATACCGTATATCGAGATCGATGTGCTTCCCGCAGTACCTCCTCCTTGAGGTTATCACCGCCCGGGACATACAATTTCAATCGAAATCTCAATCCACCATCAGTTCCAACTGTCCACTCTGATGGAACGTCCTCGTTGGCATCAAGGATAATCTCCGAAATCACCATTTGAGCGAACTCATCATGTGTCTGACTCTGAATGATCCTGGAAATCAAAGTCGGCTGTAAAGTGATGCTACCGAGAAAGATTCCCTGTCCTTCTCTTGTGGGTATAAGGTCAAACTCAGATACAGTCTCTAACATACGCCACTCCTGAACCATAAGTGACGCTATGATCCCTCGGGGTTTCCTGCTCAAAGCATCTGCCACTACATTGGCCTTTCCGGGATGATACTCCAAGGTGAAATCATAATCTTTGATGAGCTCCATCCATCTTCTCTGCCTCATGTTCAACTCCTTCTGGGAGAATAGATACTTCAAACTCTTATGATCAGAAAAGAGTTCGAACTTCTCACCATAAAGATAATGCCTCCAAATCTTCAAGGCAAACACCACTACAGCCAGCTCTAGATCATGAGTGGGGTAGTTCCGCTCATGCACCTTCAACTGTCTAGAACCATATGCTACTACACCCCCATTCTGCATCAACACACAACCCAAACCCTGATGAGATGCATCACTGTAGATAACTAACCCACCGCCACTAGATGGGACAGTCAACACTGGAGCTGTAGTCAATCTAGTCTTCAGCTCACTAAAGGCCTTCTCACATTCATCTGTCCACACAAACTGAGTATCCTTCCTTGTTAACTTAGTCAAAGCCGAAGCTATACTAGAAAACCCCTCAATGAATCGCTTGTAGTATCCTGCCAAACCAAGGAAACTACGGATTTCTGTAACTGTAGTGGGGCGACTCCAACCCATCACCGCTTCAACCTTCGAAGGATCCACAGAAACTCCATCCTTCGAAACTACATGACCAAGTAACTTGATCTCCTTTTGCCAAAACTCGCACTTCTCAAACTTTGCATATAACTTTTCTCTTCTCAAAATTTACAGCACAATCCTCAAATGCTTCACGTGCTCGTCAGACGACTTTGAATATATCAAGATGTCATCAACGAACACCACCACACACTTATCTAAGTAAAGACTGAATGTGCGGTTCATCAAGTCCATGAAAGCTGCAGGTGCATTAGTTAGACCAAAAGGCAAAACAAGAAATTCATAATGCCCATACCTGGTCCTAAATGCCGTCTTAGAAATATCTTCATCCCTCACCCTCAACTGGTGATATCCAGATCTCAAATCAATTTTGGAGAACACCGTAGCCTCCCTAAGCTGATCGAACAAGTCACTAATCCTAGGCAAGGGGTACCTATTCTTGATGGTCACCTTGTTCAGCTGTCGATAATCCACACATAACCGAAGTGAATTATCCTTCTTCTTCACGAATAATACTGGTGCGCCCCAAGGAGATACACTAGCTTGTATGAACCCTTGTGCAAGTAATCCTTCAATTTGAACCTTCAACTCCTGAAGTTCAGCTGGAGCCATCCGATAAGGTGCTCTCGACACCGGTGCAGTACCTGGTATCACATCAATGGAGAAATCCATTACCCTTTTCGGAGGAAATCCTGGTATCTCCTGGAACACATCAGCATACTCTGCCACTACCGGAATCCCTGCAATTTCTGAAGTGCTATTCACTGATTCTATGTGTGCCAAGATCCCTGCCCTCATGGCAACGTCAGATCTCAGGCATCGATAATGAAACACTGGTTGCCCAGGGGCATGAAAAGACACAATCATTCTAAAACAATCAATCACTGCATAGTTCGGACTCAACTAATCCAAACCTAAAATCACATCATACGTGTGATCCGGAATCACAATCAAAGATGCAGTGAACTTTCTACCACTAATTGCAATAGGGCAATCATCACAAAACATGCTAAGCTCAAGAGATACTCAAAGAGGCGATGTAACACATAAAGGTCTAGTAAGTGGTATAGCAGTCAAACCCAAAACATCTACCACAGAACTAGATATGAACGAGTGGGAAGCACCCGTATCAAACAGTACTCTAGCAAGATAGTTATAAACGGATAAGGTACCTTCCACCCCGGTGCCTCTCTGGCCGATGGCAAATACTCTGGCTGGTGCTGGTGGTAAGGTTCTCTTCTGGTTACCCTGTCCTACAATCTGAGGTTGAGTACAGTCCCTGGCAATATGTCCAGTCTGTCCGCATCGAAAACATGCTCTAGGCCTGAGTTTAGGGCAAGTCCTAGCAAGATGACCCAACTCATTACAGCTATAACACCTCATAGGGGCTGCTGGTGCTGCTTGCCTGATAGGTGGTGCCTGAATAGGGACAGGTGCTGCTGTTATCCTGGCTGGAGCCTGAACGGTGCGTCCATCTCTTCTTCATGTACTCCCACATGTGGAATCTCACCCCTACCTCGGCCTCTACCTCTACCTCTGGGTCTACCTCGACCCCTACCTCTGCCTCCCACAATATCCATTACCTAAGGAGCATAGCATACCTGGTTAATACATGTATACACTTAAATCAAAGCATAAGTAAATACGAGTCCATATTAACCAAGCTACTAACACAAAGAGGTTAATTCAACTCCTATTACGTCCTAACGTTCTAGACAACTCCCAACACCCCCACATACCCAATGACATTGTTAATACCGAAGAGCACCCGATGGGGATCCACTGCAGACGGGCCATCACTCGGAAGGTATTAACTTATCACTAAATATGTACCTTACGCTCTGATAGTGAGCATCCCCTCCATAATCCACCTTGAAGCCGTGAGCTTTGAAGATTGCTTTCAAGATTTAGAGTTCATCAATTCGAGTCCTTCATCACCATCTCCATTCACGGTGTAATTCGACCTTCAACCTTGTAACCTCTTTCGGTTTTCCTTGTTTGAATTTGTATGATTCTATTCTAGTTAACATAACATTTGAAACAAGATTTTAATTTCGAATTCTATGATTGAATAAATTTCAGATTCTCATAATTGTGATTCTTGGCTACTTTTGTGAGATTGTTCAATTAAAATTGTATGATTGATATCTTTTATGTGTTTATCTTGTGTGGTTCGAAACATATAGGGTTTATGCATAATTGTTGCTAGATTTAAGAACATGATTCACCTAATTGTTTTGTGAACTTGAATCAAAAGTAGTAAAGATTTTGGACAAAAACCGATTTTAATTGAAAAGGATTGCAATTAGATAGACTTTTTCATACTAAGTTGTACATTTGAATTGATAACCTTTCTTATGTTCTTTATGTGTTAAACATGTGTTGATGATCTAGCTTTCTAGAATTTGATTGCATGTTTGATAGGATTAATCTTTGTGCTTTCACTTAGGTTAACTAGTGATGGGAAGTAAAAAATGGGAAATCGTTTGCTTCAAATGTTTCACATGATCAATTCTTTCTCATGACTAGGAAGAACAATTGTAGAGTTGAATCGAATTTGATTATGGAATTAGTTATGATCTTTGTTTCTTTTGTTTCATTCTTGTACTTGTGTTTATACATTTTCTTTGTTTTATTGCTTCGAAAACCAAAAACCTAATCCCCCCTTTATTTCGTAAATGTGTTTATATTTTATTTTATTTTTGTAAATATTAAACTTTGTGTTTTTATTAATTTTTTAATTGTCCTATATTGACAGGTGTACCCTCAATCCCCGGATTAAAACGATCCCTATTTACCGTATACTAATGATGATATTTTCAGGGTTAAATTATATACTTACTTTTAGCGTATCATCCACAAGTTGTTTTGAGAGTCTTGTAGAGTGTTTGGCGTGAAATTGGCAGAATATGCAAAATTCATGAGGAATCCTAGCTGGATCAGGATTCCTCACCGTCAAAGTTTTTGTGGTCTTTACAGAGTTTGATAAGTTTCAGAATCCTAGTTGTACTATGAGTACTCCCAGTTTAACTAAAACTCTTTTCCGAGACTTTCTCGGTTTTGCATTCCGGGATATTCTTGTTTTGAGAAATTGAAACTTTCCTGTTTTAATGGAAGTTCTGAGATGGATTTGGGCCTAGACCATAGGCCTGGCTGTGAGCTTTGTTTGATGAATGAGGAAGCCCCATTTCATGCTCAATCCATGGGCCGTACGAGAGAATTTATGAGAGTATTTTTCTCAAATTAAATTGTTTTAATTCCCTTTATTTTCTCTAAAAGAATTTTGATATTCTCCTCCTTGTTTGTAGGGAACCTTGCCTGGTGGGACTCTTGGAAACAACAATGATGGAATAAGAAAATAAAGCATTTAAGGTCGTGGCTTGTTTGAGGAAAATTTGTAGTTTTGTTTCATCTCAACTTCTTTGCTACTTGGCCGTACAGTTAGAGAAGAACGAGGAGTCCATGCAAATTATGACTCTTAGACCAAGCAATGAAGAAAGGAAATAAAGGAGAGATAATTAATGCCATAAGTGACACGTTTCAGTTGGGAAATTAAACGAATTGCCCCATTATGAGAAATTAAAGCCATAAGTGATACCATTATGAGAGACAGAGGGCAAGAAATAAGAAATGGCAAATAAATGAGAAGATGAGATTTGTTGCGTCAGGTGAAAAGAGAAAAAGTCGTGGGTTTCTTAAAGCTATGCAATTCAATCTGTCCAAATGTTGAAGGGTATGATCGACAAAAGCCAACCAAACCTTCGCTATATAAAGGCAACATCCAGAACACAATTGACATCATTTCCTGGCCAAAAACTATTCCGAGACTTTGCCCAATTCACTCCTCAAACCTCCATCACCTACAAGACCGTGACCACCATCCATTCATCAATCTACAAAGCTCTTAGGCACTACATTAAGGATGCTCCACCACCATAGCAGAGGTGAGTTCATCACCTTGTCATCAATCTGCTGCGGAAAATGCTTCAAAGTGTAACTATGATTCTACTTACAATTTTTGTTTAGTTTTGTGTGTAAAGACTTGTGAATTATTTTGGAATTTACTTGTTTGGATTTGCGAGTTGTGTAATTGGAGACATGAAATTTTCAAAATATTTTTATTAATATTTTTGAGATTTCAGTTTATTATTGAGTTAGTTTCGAGAATTCTTTGATGATTCATGTTACAATCTTGTGCCCTTTTACATGTTAAGGTAATTTTCAGAGTTAGGTTAATAAGTTTGCATGCTAGAATAACTCTAAATGTTCTTGTGTGTTTGCTTAATTTGTCAAGAATAATTGTTATTTGTTAGACGCTAAGTTAAACAAGTAGTAATTAGTTCTAAAGAGTCGTAAAAATCATGTTTCAATGGTTAAACGATTTTAGAAATTACGTGTTGATTGATATGTGTAATAGTTAATTTGGATGTTTGAGTTGATACTAGAATTAGATAATACAACTAATTAAGAGAATTACTCTAAATGTTTTGAAAAATTAGTAGTATTGAGTTTGGTAAGGACTTTTCCGATCTAAACCCACATTAGAACGAATTAGATAAATGGATTGGGCCTCTAAGGCTTTTCATTTGGGCTCTTATCTAGGCATCTAAGATGGGCATGTTTTTGTAGCATGTTAAAATGGATTTTCTGTTTCTACACTTAGTAATTTCCAGAACTCCCATTTTATTCTTTTATTTGTTAATTGACTGGGAAGTCGATCATTGTAGATAGTTTTATTTGTTTCGTTTTTATTTTAAGTAGATTATGAACCAAATTCCAAAACTCCCATTTTATTCTTTTATCTGTTAATTGAATTTTTGTGTAGGTGTACCGTACAATCCCTGGACTGAATGATCCTTGCTTGTGCTATACTAACCTCAATATTTTTATTGGGTTAATTGTGAGGCTATTTTAGCCATATCAATTTTTTTGGCGCCGTTGCTGGGGATTGTTAAAATCCCTAGCACTTAAATTGTCATCGATTTTGTTGTTTATATAGAATGCATGCAAAATTTTTGAACATGAAGGCGTTCCCCTTTAATTTGGAGGACAAGGCCAAGACTTGGCTATTTGAGCTGCCTGCTGGGACTATCAACACTTGGGGTAGGATGAAGGGCGAGTTCCTTATGAAGTACTTTCCTGCCTCAAATGTCACTGTTTTAAGGAACCAGATTAGTGGAATCACGCAAGGACATAAGAAGAATTTCTGCAATTATTGGGACAGGTTTAAGAGCCTTGTAGCATCATGCCCTAACCATGGGATGAATGAGGGGTCCCTCCTTACCTATTTTTATGAGGTACTCACTGCTAATGAGCGTGATTTGTTAGATGCTGTTGCTGGAGGGTTCGTTGTGGATAGGACACCTGCTACTACCAAGAGCTACTTGCTAATCGTGCACTAAACTATCAGCAATATGAGGGGGTGCTTTCCTTTCAACGGAGGGTAAATGAGGTGTCCACTAACTCTGCTCTTGAAGACAAGGTCAACAAGATGTCTACTCTGTTATCTCAAGTCTTAAATCCAAAGGTACCGTACTCTGCCAGTGTGAGATCTCAGAATTTTGGTTTCCTCTGTTTCCAAGGAAAAATAATTTCAAGCTATTTTAGTTCAATTTCAAACTACTTGTAGCTTTTGAAAATTATTTAAATTTTTGGTTTGCTAAAATTTATCTTTTGAGCACGTATAATTAAACTAGACGTCGTTACGAGTTTGTACAAAATTTCGGAGGTTTTTTCGGACACCCGAGCTATTTTTTAGTAAACTTGTATAATGTAATGTAATATAGACTCCAAAGAACAAGTTTGTATTGACATGATGAGTTCGGAACTTAGTAGTATGCTTGTTTTAAAAAGAAAAAAATTTCCTGGCATTTAGGGTCGATGTTTGAATTATCCTGCCGGTGTATTTGTGTTTGTTTATTTGATTCATTAATTGTGCTTGAATATCAAGGCGTGACAGTTACTTGGCGCTTATGTTCATTCCTTGTTTCACATAAAGTTATTAGATACATGAGTACGTGAAGCAGATTGCTCCTACTGAACCGTGGAAAAGCTCATCCTTATTTTATTATTTTGCAAGTAAAGTTACCCCTCGTTGAGATTCTGTGTGTGATGGGCTTAAGCTAAAACAACTTGTTTTCTTTCTTTGGTTGGTTGTGATTTTCGAGGCATGCTAGACTTTACTTCTATTTTAGCTTCCTTGTAATAACAGGTTCTCCACTTCCTAAGGAGCTTTGCAAGGTCTAATTTGTTAAAATTCAAGACTTGCTTGTAAACTTTATTTTTCTAAAATTTTCATCGAGGGTTCTATTTTGCTACTAAAATGTAATACCCGCAATTTTCATTTTAAATTCGAGTATTAGTATTGAACGATTATTGTGCGATTTCACAAATATTATTTGATAATATTTCACTTTTTGAATTATCGAAGGTTCGAAACGATTATTTTTAACGAAAAACTCAAAATGCTCGGTTTGAGAAATCGACTTTTTCTACGTGCGAAGTTGTAGAGCTCATCGATACGAGTCCGTGCGTATACGGAACACGTTGTCCGGATTTTTTTTAATTAGTTATAGAATTTAGAAATTATTTCTATTTTGGTATCAATAGAAAAAACCCTAGCTATTTTCAGAAGATTTCCATTTTGGTCCGGCCTCCTTCCATTTTCGGAAGGTACTGTTCATCATCTTCCTCCTCCGTTCCTCAACCGAAAACGACCGAGAGAGAGAGAGAGCAAGTTCACCATAATCATTATCCCTTCACAGACCACCTCTCGACCTCAAACCAAGTCCCAGGCGTTCGTCTCGAGCTGCTCTACCTCTTAGACGGTGTCGCTTCCACCGACAAGGCCTCCAGCTCCGGCGAAACCGTCCGAAACAGTCGGACCCGAAAACAAACCAAACCAAGCTCCTTGCTTTTTCGACCTCCAAACTAAGTGAAACTCCTCCCTCTACATCAACTCAACCTCCTGAAGCTCCCAGAAGTAGCTTTACAAGGCGGCGCGGCCTGTGGTGATGGCTGGAAGCCAGCCCCGATCAGATCGAACGAACTTTCGATCCAAATATCTCGAGCTATACACGATCGTTTCTTGTGATTCTTAGCTTGTTGAGTTAGCAAGGAAGTTCTAAACAAGTTTCCAGAAGGGATCGAGGCGTCAGGTTGCAGTTTTTACGTCGGTTTCAAGCTTGCCGGTTTCTGGAAAATTTCCGGCCGCCAACTGTAATTGGTACTTTTCGATCCCTTCCCGTCACTTTTTTGTCTTGTGCTAGTTATGAAAGTTGCTCAGAATGATGAAACGAAAGGGACAAGCTCAATCCCGACACCATTGGTGGTGGTCGGTGACGGCTCTATCCCTAACTCCGGCGGCCCTTTTCGGCCACCTCCGGAGGTCTAAAATTTGGTTTCTATGCATTTTATGATTCTATGTTTCAATACGATCATTTCGGCGTATTATACACATTTTTCGGATATCGTATGAATTAGTTATGAATTTTGTGATTTTGATCGTTAGATTTATGATCTGTGAAATTAGGACCTTCAGATGAACTTATAATTTTGATATGATGATCATATGACTGTCCCAGAGGCTTTGTGTGCTCATGGGTGAAGATCCGACCGTTGGATCTTCGTATATGTGTAAAACGGTAATTAGGGGAGCGATTCGTGAGAATCCGCTCGTCGGATTTTATTGTAAATTAGAATCCGGCCGTTAAATTGTAGTTCAATTATGTTTTGGAATTATTGGCTAAATTCGAATCACATTTGATTAGGTTATTGGCGGATTGTATTTGAGTGGGCTATTTCAGCGTTAAATATATTAGTATTGAAGACACAGCGGGAGTATCGAGGTGAGTAAAACTCACGTGGTTCGTATTACGAACCGAGCATTTTAAATTTTTTTATTTTGGGTAACTGTGTGAAAAATATTTGCGGATTAAATATTTGTTTTAAAATTTCATGGACTTGAATCACCACGGTCCATAGGTAAGTAAAATGAATTTTAATTATACAAATGAATTTCACGATTTTCTTGTGTGAACTATAGATGTTATTAGTGGTCATTCATGAGTGGATGATTACGTATATATATATTTACGTGGAAAATATATGTTGATGAGTGGATTGTTGAGTGATGATATGATTGAGTTGAATTGATGAATTGATTATATTTCAATTGTGTAATTTCATAATAATATGGTGTATCTTGGTTGGGTTGATTTCAGTATGTGATATTATATGTTGTGCTCATTTATGGGTTTAGGGTTGACGTAGTGACCGATGTGGGGTAATCGGACGCTCTAATCCTGGATGGATGATGGGATACGATCGGTTGAGTATGTGAAATTGTCGGACGTTCTAAATATGTATATAAGTATACATATTGATGAAATACGATAATGATAAATATGTCGGATGCCATAACCTAGGCCAGGTGACGGGCTACGATTCAGTTAAAGCTCTAGTCTGTCAAGTACTGTATTTCTATAAATACGTTGTTGAGGTGTTTTGAATAAAGATGTGAGTTGGGGTTTGTCTTGATATATTAAATTGGTGTTTGATTGAGATTGTTAGTACTTTTTGGAGGTAGAAATTGTTGGGTGTTGATTGTGTGGGAATAATTATGATTAAATTAAATAATAGTTCTTTCCTTTTACTCATACGAGCTTTCATAAGCTTACCGGGTTTTGTGTTATTGCAATCCCGGTACACTATTCAAATGGTGTAGCGGATATTCCTGCAGGTCAGGATAACCAGGGAGATGACCGTGCTGCTTAGGTGTTACAACAGTTGTTGTTATTTCATTTAGTTGTGAGGTCTGTATGCTCATTTAGAGCTTTACAGTTCATGTTATATTAGAGTTGTAATAATGAACCAAGACTAAATTCGGTTTGATTTTATTTCGTGTGGTGAGGATGTTAAGAAAAGAAATTTTCAGGATGTTTATTTTGAGTTTGTAGTATTTTTCATGTTTCGGATTTTGAATGTTTATTCTAAAATTCGGGGCGTGACATAAAAAGATACTGAAAGGTTGTTTGATCCGTTTCTGAATGATGAATCTATAAAGGTTGGAAGTTTTCTAAATTATTTTAAATTTTTTTCCTTTTCTCTATCATATTTTTAAATCACATCCTCACTCGAGAATGGTCATTTCTTGAGTCAGGGTGTGACAGAGTGGTATCAGAAATGTGTTAAAGATTCAAAACTTTCTAGACTTAGCATGTTATTATCGCAGATTTGTCCAGAATTTCCCGCCTTGCAGCACTAATGACTAAATTGACAAAGAAAGGGGTTAAGTTTGAATTGACTAAGTACTGTGAAAGATCATTTCAAGAATTGAAGAGGAGAATGACTGTGGCACCAGTTTTAATCATACTAGAGCATGGAGTGGATTACATCATTTATACTGATGCTTCCTTGAGTGGATTTGGTTGTGTATTAATGCAGTCAAATTGAGTTGTCGCCTATGCTTCATGCCAATTAAAGCCTCACAAGAAAAACTATCCATCACATTACCTAGAATTGGAGGTGAACGTCCACGCTCTGAAGACATGGAGGCATTACTTGTACGGGGAAAGACTTGAATTGTTTTCGGATCACAATGATATGTT
This sequence comes from Rosa persica, assembly GCA_025331145.1. Taxonomy (NCBI): domain Eukaryota; kingdom Viridiplantae; phylum Streptophyta; class Magnoliopsida; order Rosales; family Rosaceae; genus Rosa; species Rosa persica. The sequence continues at coordinate 20,694,721 of WFKR01000006.1, read as the reverse complement.
AAAGTAGCACTCAACTTAACCTTGTAGAAAAGTGTCAATCATTAGTATAGAGAAGGCAGGAGTCATTCTAGGCTGGGGATTGAGAGACACAAGTAATTCTGTAAACAAATAAAGAATTAAGATATTTATAAAAACAATAAGAAAGGAGAGAAGAAGTTTGACATAAAATAAACAAGGTGGAACTCACACAAATGATAAAATAGAACAAAATCAATAATTTGGGATTTATAATGATATGGATGGATGGAATGTCAGAAATAAAGGAATCCACCATAAATATATGAATGAAATAAGTTATATTCTCTACGTTCAATTGCATATGTCATGATAAAGAAGTTGACTAAGTGAAACATTAAAAGCAAACAATTTCCCTTATATTACTTTCCTTGAGTATTTCATCTACGTGAAGCACCTAAATTAAATTGATCGAACATGCAATCATAGTCTAGAAAGCTAGCTAATTAATCAACACCATATTCAACGCAATAAAAACAAAGAAAGGATGTCAACTTTAGTGCACAACTTAGTAGAAGAAAGTTTGTCTATTTGCAATCCTATTTAATTGATCTTAACTTTTTGATAGGAGCATGAAATGTGACGTTATAAGTATCTAAACCCTATATTTTGCTAAGTTATTTCTTTTAACTTGATCAATTTAACTTAGTTAGTGTTTTTCAGGTAAAATGGAGTCTCAAAGTCCAAAAATGGCTAAGGAAGCACAAGTGGCGCAGAAATGGAAAGAAATGAAGAAATGGAAGTTTTTCCAGTTTGACTAGGAAAAGGAATCCTAGTTGGAGTAGGAATCTGAAGCTGACTTGGACTAGGAGTTCTACTTGGACAAGGAAACCCAATTCTACTCAGATAAGGAATACTAGTGTGATAAGGAGTCCCTGTTGGATAAGGATTACTCAAGAAGGTTGATACGCTCAAAGCAAGCGCATAATTTAACCCTGAAAAGATCGTTAGTAGTATAAGCAAATAGGGATCGTTCTATTCCGGGGATTGAGGGTACACCTGTCATTGTCAAACAATTAAACAATTAAACTTAAAACAAAGTATAATATTCACACATATACACATTATTTACGAAAAAAGGGGGGAATTTTGATTTTCATTTTCTGAAAAATTAAACTAAGTTAAGAAAACAAATAAACATAAGTAAACGAATGGAATGAGAAAACAAAGATCAAAACTGAAAACCATGATTAAATCGATTCAAACTCAAACATTGTTCATCAAAGTCATGCAAGAGGAGTTGATCATGTGAAATGTTAAAAGCAAACAACTTCCCATATTTTACTTTTCAATGCTAATTAATCTAAGTGAAAGCACAAAGACTAATCCTATCAAACATGCATTCAAGCCCTAGAAAGCTAGTCAATCATACATGGTTAACGCAATAAGCACCTAGAAAGGCTATCAACTCAAGTGTACAACTTAGTATGAAAGAGTCCACCTAATTGCAATTCTCTTTGATTAAATCCGATTTTTGCACAAAACCTTTACTACTTTTCGATTTAAGAACACAAAACCAAAAAGTTGATTCATGTTCTTAAATTCGTAGCACCAATTATATAAAAACCTTAAAAGTTTCGAACCAATTAAGATTAACATACAAGAGTTATCTATCATGCAAATTTAATCAAACACTCACACAAAAACAACAATGAATCGCAATATATGAATCTGAAAATTCTCAATTAATCATAAAATTCCAGAAATAATACTTTGTTCAAACACATATTGTCAACTAGAACAAAACCAACGAAATTAAAGCAAAGGTTACAAAGGAGAATCGGATTACACCGTGAGATGAAGATGGTGATGAACGATTGATGTGGTGGTCTCTTGAATTTCGAAAGCAATCTTCAAGGATGGTGGTGGATGATGATGTTCACGGCAATTCTTCTTCTCCCTTGACCTTGCTTGAACTCGTGGCTTGCTCTAGAGGATGGAAGAACTCACGGCTATGCTAAGGGATTTTCTGAATTTTTCTCTAAAGTCTCAAACGTAAAACTTGGAACCCTTGACGTTTAGAAGAAGGGAGCATATATAGGGAACGTATGCCTTGGTCTCCAAACCGTGTAAACCTCTAAGAATCCTCACGGCAATTGCTTGATAATCTCCACATAATTTCCTCCAATGCTTGCTTGCCACATAAGCCCTATGATGTGTCCCAACCAATCACAAAATTCCATTTAATTTCCTAAATAATCTTGCCGAAATTCCATGGATATATTCTGATTTTATACTTTAAATTCGGCCAAAACTTCTTTAGGGAATATAGGAATGAATCTAGACTTCTTTTGAGCTTTTCTTGGTCTCCACACATATTTTCTTTCCTTAAAAATCTCTAGAGAATATTTCTTGGCGTCATCTTTGCTTGGCTTTCACGTTGCTTCCTCTTTTCTCTCTTAATTCCTCACGGCAAATACACAAGATAATTCTCCAAGAAAATTTCATTCCAAGAAAATCTCCCTAGAAAATCTCCACCGAAATCTTCTTTTAATTTTCTGATTTTCCATGTCAATTCCTCCTTTATTTCTTAGTGTTTCACGCAATCTCTCTCTCCTTCTTTGTATTTCCACGGCAAACTCTCTCTAGGGTTTCTTCATTGCATCACAAACCCTAAATCCATGGGCTTTTGTGGGCCTTTGATCATTTTGCCGAAAATCCAATAAGTCTTGAGAGTTCTTGGGCCTTGTTGCGTCAACTTCAAGCCTTTATGCATTCCAACGCCATAACACTTCATTCTTCCATTTCTTTTTCATGGTAACGTTGGAAACTTCATTGGTAAGCTTTCCTCCTTTTCGCAGGGTTTCCTGGTTGAAGCAGGAAAACTTCTTTTCTTCATTTCTGCTCATTTCTGTGGTCCATTGTTCCTCATTTTTGCTCCCCTTGACGTTCGCAAGCTCCTCTTTCCATTCGTGAGTTCATTTCCACTTTTTAGCTCGGATGTCCTGAAAATAGAAACTAGTAAGAAAAATAGAAACTTTCCTAAAATGAAAAAAATGGCAACTTTCCTAAACTGAAAATGGAAACTTTCCAAAAATAGGAACTTTCCCAATCAAAGAATGGAAACTTTCCTAAACAGGGTTTTAATAAGGAAATAACGCAAGAAATGTAGGGAAAAACAAGTAAAACGTCGCATTAAAATGCTCCTATCAAAGGTTCCAGAAGAGTGTAGAAGCATCTTGGAAAAGAAGTTCGTATTTGACTAGGAAACCTACTTGCATATGGAGTTCTACTCACACTAGGAGACCTGTGGAAGCTAGGAGAAGTCCTTGGAACATTCATGAAGCATCTAGAAGTCTCAAGAAGATCATGTGCCGTGCACACTTGGAGGAAGTCTCAAAGAATTCGGATTTCAAAGCAATGAGGAGTTTGGATTTCTAGTTGAGTTTGGATTGGATCTTCCGTGAGATTCTTGAAGGTTCTAGGGAGTTCTTGACGTTTCATTCTTCAACAAGGCGTGGAAGACATGTGAGAGGCATGTGATGTGAAGGAAATCCTAAATGGACAAGAGTTTGTGCTTTGAAAGTCAAATCCATTACAGATTCGGAAATCTGCATGTGCAGATCAGTCAACTTCAACGGAGTGTCAAAAACAGCTCAGAGCTCCGAAAATTATGATTTGTATATGGTTGGAAAGCTACAGATGTCTAGTTTCCAGAAATTTTTACAGCTCAGTGATATCTATTTTCTAGAAGAAGTTATGGGCGATTTGGTACATGGAGGTTAAGTCTGCCGGGAAACTGTTTTGTGTCAAAGAAGTCCTAAATCAACAAGAACTTGGAGAAGTCAAGTAGGAACGAATTGGGAGTGCCTTGAGACGTTCTCCTATATATACCTAGTGTATTTGACGTCTCAAGGGTGACACATTCTTTCTCCACAATTTCGATTTCTCACTTGTTCTCTCTAAGTTTCAGTTTTTGCAATCTTCAAGGAGCATAGCCGTGACCATCCACCTTTCTAGCCATGTTCATCACTTGTGCATCATCTTGGATCTGCTTTGGACCTTGGGACGTGATCAAGGGTTGTTCATACCATCATCTTCTCATGTTAATTTGCGGTTATGGCTTTCTTGTAGTTAGAATTACTGCTTTGGAATTTCTGTTGTTTAAACTGAAACTATGATGTGACAAACCTATTTTTGGATTCAATTTAGATAGTTCTTTTCGTGTTTGATATGTTTATGTGTTCTTGATCTTTGTTAATTGCCGAATTGATAGAATGATGATCTGATTTTGTGCTTCAGTACATGTCAACGATTCACTTGGTCTGACAAACATAATAGGATGAATTGCATGTAACTTGCTAGTAATTAGGTTTGCTTGGTAAACTCTAATTCAATATGTAGTGAAGGCTTGCTTTGAGTCGTAAATCAGATTATGCATGTGATGAATAGTTTTGACACGCTTGGATTTGCATGTTCATCAATTCTTTCTTGAACTTAATGATTTGAAAACGAATTTTCAACGTATGTGTGTATTCGGGTTTTCAAAATAAATTGATTTGGTGCTTTGCTATTTCGATTAACTTAAGAAAGAAAGTTAAAAGGGACATTGGTTGCTTTGATCTTTGTGTCTTGATTGATGGCGTTCTTGGTAATAAACAAGATTAAGGGATGCATGAATATGTTGTTCTTGATGAATTGTTTTCCAAAAATTATTCTTTTCCCACCTATGTATATAAAACGATTTCTTTGCTTTTATTCTTTTATTTGTTTTCTGAAAATTTACATTTTAATCTTCAAAAAAAGCCCCCCATCTTTATGTTTTCTTGTCTTGTATATTTGTAAATAATTAAATTTAACTTAGATTCTTAGGTAGCATGTTCATGAAAATAATAAAACAAATAAAATAAAATAAATGTTTTTAAAAATTCATGAATAGTGTCTCCGTGAATAGTAAATATGTGTTAGTGTTTTCTAGGAATTAATTTGGTGGTTTTTAGGGATTTGTTTGGTGTTTTTTAGGAGTTGCTAAAACATAGGAATTCTTTTGGTGTTTTTTTAGGAAAAGTAGTTAGAGTTAGTTTTGACTTAGGATTTCTTGTTTGACTTGATTTAGACTTTGTATCCTTGTTGTTTATGGTTTTCTAACATGACTATGACTTGTAAAATGTATTTAAGTAGGATTAGTATTTCCAAAACCTATTCTAACTTGAATTCTCTATTCCTTTCGAATTATGTGTATATATATATACTTGTGATTTTCGTTTCTCTCTCTCATTCTTTCTCTCTTACTTTCGTGTGATACATGTATGTTCTTCTCTCTAACTCTTTGTTGTTCTAACTTTAAAGCATGCTTGTAATTGTAAACTTGTAAAGTGTTCTAATAATTTCGTAACTTGGAAATTCTTCTCTTTGATTTCTTTGTTTTCGTTTCATATGTTTGTACCCTCAATCCCCGGTTTTGGAACGATACCCTATTTGCTCTATACTAATGATGATGTTTTTCAGGGTTTAAATTGGCGTAGCTTTTGCACGTATCACTTTTGCCCAAAGTCTTTACTACTTTTGAAATTTGGTCACAAAACTATTAGATGAATTGTTTACTTAATTCTAGCTTTATTTACATGCAAATCCTATATGTTTCAAACCACACAAAACAAGCATGCAAAAGATATCTATAATTCAAAATCAAGATGCAACAATGATAGCAATGATGAAGAAAACATAACTATATTATCAATCACATAAATGGGACTTCAAACTTTGCCCCTACCATTAGGTTAGCTACTTACACATACTTTACGAATACCAAAAAAAAAAAAGAGTTTATAAAGAAAAATATGAAATACACTGTGAAGGGATGAAGAGCAACACTTTCAAAGCAAACAACTCCAAAGTGAAGACACAAAAGTGGTGGACAGCAAGGATTGGTGATGTATTGCATGGCTTCTTCTTTTCCTTGGTTGAAAACACATAACTATGGAAGCTAGAGAGGGATTTTGGATTTTGTGTGAGAGCATAAGATATTGAATGGTGATTTTGCAGTTGAACATAGCCTCTTTATATAGGGGATGGCATCCTACAATTCCTTTTCCAACCCTGTTTCATCTTGGTAACTCAATGAATTAATTATTGATCCACACAACAAGAGCCAATAAAATAATTCCACTTCATCTCTTTTGCATCATTCAACCAATAGAAACCTTCTAGGAGTAAGTAGAATACAATAATAAATCTCTTTTGCATCATTCAACCAATAGAAATCTTCTAGGAGCAAGAAGAATCCAATAAATAAATCTGGGAAGTATATTGATGAAAATAATATTTATGCAATAAGGAATCCAAATATGATAACTATTCTTCTTTCCTTATCACATACAAGTTGTAATCTTTTCTTAATTCCTCCTCATGACATCAATCTTCTAGATCCTTCATGATTATCACAGCAACAAGGCTTCCTTGTTGATTTAGGGTTCTTCCTTTGATGTTTTCTAAACCAAATAGGTTTAGGTTTATCCTTTTTTACCAAAATACAGAAGTCTTCTATAGTCTTTTTGAACATTCTTGAGTAATCCTGATGCCACATGGTCTCCTAGTGCCTTGAAGTTTCCTTGTCAAACCAGGTTTCCTATTCTCGTGAGGTTTAGGTATCTTAGTCCAGCTAGAATTCCACTTCTGTCATTTCTAACATTTTTCCAAGCTTGACTCCTAGTTGACTCAAGAATCCTACTTTAACTCGTAATCATTTTCTTAGTAGGATTGGGAATACCTCATTTCTTCATTTTTGATCGTTTATGTATCCTTATGCCTTGCACACGTCATTTCCATAGTCTCACAGACTAATTATGTGTCTTTAAGCTCATTTCTTTGTCATTTGCTCTAATGTACCTACAAAATGAAAATTAAGTTTAAAATGATTAAGTAAAGGAAATACTTAGCAAAATATGGGAATATAAACATTAAAATCATTGCATTTTATGCTCCTATCATACAAGAGTCTAAAATATCTCTTAATAAAATGGAGTTGAACTTGAGACAATTAATGTCGGTGGATGGACTACTTAGAAGACTATGATTTCGGGTTGCATTACCACCTTGGGAAAGCCAACAAAGTCGTCGATACTTTGAGTAGGATGTCGCGCGGCTGTATTGCGAGATTGTTTATTCAAAGGTGAAAAATGGTAGACTTGATTCGAGAACTTGATTTACATGTCAAAATGCAGGCAAATCGTGGGTACTTCTACAACATGATTTCTCGCCCAATCGTGGTGGAAATTTTTTTGAAAGAGTAAATAACGGACGTCGCGTATCAAGAGTTAAAGAATCATATTTTGTCTGAGGAGCCAGTAGAGGGTTGGAAAATTGTTTCGAATTGGGAATTAAAATTTGTTGGCAGATTGTTTCCACCCAATGCCCCTAGTTTAAGGGATGAAGTGTTACGAGAAGCTCATTGCACATTATACATTATCCATCTTAGAGGTAATAAGATGAAGAAAGATTTGCACCGTCACTTTTGGTGGAAGAGGATAAAATGCAAAGTAGTTGAATTTATAGGAAAATGTTATACTTATCAGTAGGTGAAGGATGAATATCAGAAACCATCGGGTTCATTCTAGCCATTACCAGTTGCTGAATAAAAACGGGATCATCTTACGGTGGACTTCATGATGGGTTTACCGAAGTCTCCAAAAGGGCACGTTACAATTTGGGTTGTTGTAGACCATTTAACAAAATCAGTTAATTTCCAAGCCATGAAAACCACAGACACAGCTGAGACTCTTCGAAAGCTTCACGTTAAGGAGATAATTCGTTTGCATGGAGTATCACTATCAATAGTGTCTGATATGGACTCCGAATTAACGTTAAAATTTTGGGGAAGTTGACAAAAAGCTATTATCATTTTTCAAATTAGTAATTACCATTCGTTGAAAAAGGTACTACCATCATTCGAAAAGCTATTGTCAACTAACTGAAAAGCTATTGTTTGAAGAAGAACAGTAGCTTTTCTGTTCATTGAAAGTAGGTTTTGGTTCATCAACAATTGCGTTTTCATTCGTCGCTATTAGCTATTCAATTAATGATAAAACATGTTTGGATACAATTGCATTTTCGTAAAGAGAAGTTTTATATACACATCCTCATTACTAGATACACACCCCTAATTTTTTTTTGTCCATGTTCTTCTTTTTTATTAGGAAAAAATTATTTACACATATCTGATTACTTGATATTATTATATGACCTTTCATATACGGCTATCACTCACTACATCTTCTTCTAGTTTCAAAGAGAGTGAGAACGCAAAGGTGCTATAGTGAGACTAACGGAGCAAATATACAATTAACCTTTACAACTATAATCAAAGCATCATACAAATGCAATTAATAGAGTGATTAATTGAGAAGGAGGTACTTGTTGTCAGCATTTATTTAATTAATAATCTATCAAACATATTAATCTAATTATTGTATTCTCTGTTTATGTGAGGGTCAAAATCAACCCAGAGATGTATATATGAAGATTGAAACCTAAAAATGTCTCACTTTATATTCAACAATGTGAACAACTGGCTACATCAAAGGTGGGCAGTATGGTTAGGTGATGGCAGAGGACGAGGTGGATGGTGATTGATTTAATGAATTGACGTAGTGATTTTAATTGTTTTAAAAGATGAAGTTTAAAAGGAAAATTGGATAAAAACTTAAGTAAATAGATATGTGTAAATAGAAGTTTCCTAGTAAATGGGGATGTGTATATAAAATTTCTTTTTTGTAAATAATGAAAAATATACATTAGCATTTTTAAAAATATTGATATATATATTGATGGCCTTGTGAACGATGATTTAATTAATAATATAAGTTTTTTCTTTTTAGAAGAATTAATAATATAAGTTTTAAGAAGATGTTTATGAGTAATTTACTAAGAAACTTATTATTCCAGGATGCATAAACATGAAAGTTGAATTAAATTGATCTTAAGCATCCTGTATGTTTTTTATACTCAAAGAGTAAATTAGATAGCGGCCTTCACAATTTTTAGAACCAAACAAAGTAGCTCTAGCAGCTGGAAATTGTCCAAAGGCTGCAAGCGTAGCCTTATACCTGACACATCCTTTTAGGGACATTCTCCTTGCTCAATAATGAAGGTACCGAGAGGTCCCAGCAGCACGTACGCACAGTTGGATTGTTAATTCACAATTTGACATCCATTATGACGATTTTTCAAGTTGTGGTTTCAGTGCCATTCATAATTTTAGTACACTGTATAATTAAGGGCGGTGGCAAATTCTTTTCCACATGATCTATAAACTCCAAATATTATGTCCTTTTTAGTATACTGTGTATTACTAATGGCGTGCAATATAAGATAACTGGGAAGACCCGAAATTTCAGTTAAATATTTCGTAATTCAATATTTCTCAAATTATATGAATTTTACGATTTTGATTGATTTCGATCGCTCGATTTGTGATCTATGAAGTTTGGACCGTCCGATAGAATTCTAGTTTTGATATAATGATCGTAGGACTGTCCCGGTGACCTTGTGTGGTCACGGGTGAAGATCCGACCGTGGGATCTTCATATAAGTGTGTTTTTGAAATTATACGCTGAGTTAATTATCGTTTTGATTAGGTATTTGACGGATTTGTTAGCGGACGATTGTGAATCGTATTTTGGGCTGTAAGAAGACGCAGCGGGAGTTTAGAGGTAAGTAAATCTCACTTGGTTCATTTACGAACCGAATTTCCTTAATTGCCCAATTTATTTGTTATGTGTGAGAAAATGGTTTTAAGAAATGTGTTTTAAAGTATATTAAAAATGAATTTCTTGATTTTGTATCATGTGAACTATAGTTGGTATTAGTGATCATTCCTGTGTGGATGGTTACGTATATATATATTTACGTGATTATATATTGAATGGTGTGACATTGAGGTGTGGAATTGTGATAATATGTTGTTGATAATGTTGATAATATGATTTTAATTATGTTGTTAATATTTGATAAATGTTGGTGATAAGCGTGTTGATTTTGTGAGTTGAACAGAAGGTAGAGAAACGTAGGATTCCGAGGATCGAATGGTCCAAGGATCTTTGGTTAATGATAACCGGAGTGTATGTGTTCTGAGGACAGGGAGGTCCAAAGTTCGACCGTTAAATAATAACGGGGATATATTGTTCTGAGGACATGAAATGGTCCAAAGTTCGCGGGTTACTGAGTAACCTGGAGGTGCCGTTACTTGACCCTGGGCCAAGGTGTCAGAGGTAACGAGGCAGTTAGAGCTCTAACGTGGGTGCCAAAGTGGCGATAGTTGTGATTAGGTGCCAAAGTGGCGAGTTGTGATTTGGTGATTGTGGAAATGTGTTCCATGTTGTTTCATGTGTGTTGGATTGATGTTGCTTGTGGTTGTTGAGATTGTTGGATGTTTACTTGAGATAAAGGTCTAATAAATCAACCGTTCATTCTTATTTACTCACACGAGCTTTCAGAAAGCTTACAGGGTTTTGTGTTGTTGCAATCCCGGTACACTATTCAAATGGTGTAGCGGATAATCCTGCAGGTCAGGATAATCAGGGTGGTGAGCGAGCTGCGTAGGACAGCAGGGTTGAGACTAGCACTTGGTCTATTTTGGTGTGTTTTTGTAGACTCTTGTGAGCAGAACATTTTATTTATGTTAGTATTGTAATAATTGAATCTAGAGATAGTTTGCTACGAGGTTTGTGTTATAGTTTATGAGATATTGGTTTTGAGAAAAAAATTTAGGACGTGATTTGTTTAGTTGTATTCATGTTTCGGATTTGAATTTATTATTCGAAATTCGGGGCGTGACAGTTTGGTATCAGAGTGTAAGGTACATATTTAGTGATAAGTTAATACCTTCCGAGTGATGGCCCGTCTGCAGCGGATCCCCATCGGGTGCTCTTCGGTATTAACAATGTCATTGGGTATGTGGGAGTGTTAGGAGTTGTCTAGAATGTTAGGACGTAATAGGAATTGAATTAACCTCTTTGTGTTGGTAGCTTGGTTAATATGGACTTGTATTTACTTATGCTTTGATTTAAGTGTTATACATGTATTAACCAGGTATGCTATGCTCCTTAGGTAATGGATATTGTGGGAGGCAGAGGTAGGGGTCGAGGTAGACCCAGAGGTAGAGGTAGAGGCCGAGGTAGGGGTGAGATTGCACATGTGGGAGTACATGAGGAAGAGGTGGAGGCACCGTTTGTGGAGCAACCTGTTCCAACTGAGGTTGTGGTTAATGATCCCGCTCGTCTGTTAGTGTTGGCGAGGGACATTAATCGGTTGGGAGCAACTAAATTTGCGGGAGGCACAGATTATATGGTGGCTGATCAAGGGATCGAGGATTTACAGACCTATTTTGAGTTGATTGTCTGTGATGAGATCGAGAAGAGGAAGCTAGCCACTTTCATGCTCAAAGATGAGGCTAGGGTGTGGTGGAATTGCACTCAGAGGACTATTGATGTTTCTACCATGACTTGGGATGGATTTGTGAGGATCTTTAGAGAGAAATACTTCCCAGCATCGGTGAAGTAACAGCTGGAGAGGCAATTTCTCTCGCTTACTCAAGGGAAGATGAATGTGAGAGAATATGAGCCAGAGTTCTCCAGGCTATATCGGTTTGTGAAACCATTAGATGCTGAAGACTTGGCTAAGAAGTTTCAGCGGGGGTTGAATGGCTCTATTGAGCGAGATGTGGCCATTATGGAGCTGAAGACAAAGAAGCATATTTTAGCTAAAGCCCTGATCATTGAGCAGCAGAATCTGATCCACAAGGAGAAGCAGACAGTTGAGAGAGATTCTCAGGGAAAAGGGAAGGCGGTTGCAGGGAGTAGTGGGTCCAGAGATTATAGAGGTGGGCTCTGGAAGAGACAGCGGCCTTATTTTCATCATCAGGCTCCAGCCAGGATAGCAGCAGCACCTGTCCCTATTCAGGCACCACCTATCAGGCAAGCAGCACTAGCAGCCCCAATGAGGTGTTATAGCTGTAATGAGTTGGGTCATCTTGCTAGGACTTGCCCTAAACTCAGGCCTAGAGCATGTTTTCGATGCGGACAGACTGAACATATTACCAGGGACTGTACTCAACCTCAGATTGTAGGACAGGGTAACCAGCAGAGAACCTTACCTCCAGCACCAGCCAGAGTATTTGCCATCGGCCAGAGAGGCACCGGGGTGGAAGGTACCTTATCCATTTATAACTATCTTGCTAGAGTACTGTTTGATACGGGTGCTTCCCACTCGTTCATATCTAGTTCTGTGGTAGATGTTTTGGGTTTGACTGCTATACCGCTTACTAGACCTTTATGTGTTACATCGCCTCTTTGCGTATCTCTTGAGCTTAGCATGTTTTGTGATGATTGCCCTATTGCAATTAGTGGTAGAAAGTTCACTGCATCTTTGATTGTGATTCCGGATCACACGTATGATGTGATTTTAGGTTTGGATTGGTTGAGTCCGAACTATGTAGTGATTGATTGTTTTAGAATGATTGTGTCTTTTCATGCCCCTGGGCAACCAGTGTTTCATTATCGATGCCTGAGATCTGACGTTGCCATGAGAGCAGGGATCTTGGCACACATAGAATCAGTGAATAGCACTTCAGAAATTGCAGGGATTCTGGTACTGGCAGAGTATGCTGATGTGTTCCAAGAGATACCAGGATTTCCTCCGAAAAGGGTAATGGATTTCTCCATTGATGTGATACCAGGTACTGCACCGGTGTCGAGAGCACCTTACCGGATGGCTCCAGCTGAACTTCAGGAGTTGAAGGTTCATATTGAAGGATTACTTGCACAAGGGTTCATACAGGCTAGTGTATCTCCTTGGGGCGCACCAGTATTATTCGTGAAGAAAAAGGATAATTCACTTCAGTTATGTGTGGATTATCGACAGCTGAACAAGGTGACCATCAAGAATAGGTACTCCTTGCCTAGGATTGATGACTTGTTTGATCAGCTTAGGGAGGCTACGGTGTTCTCCAAAATTGATTTGAGATCTGGATATCACCAGTTGAGGGTGAAAGATGAAGATATTTCTAAGACGGCATTTAGGACCAGGTATGGGCATTATGAATTTCTTGTCTTGCCTTTTGGTCTAACTAATGCACCTGCAGCTTTCATGGACTTGATGAACCGCACATTCAGTCTTTACTTAGATAAGTGTGTGGTGGTGTTCGTTGATGACATCTTGATATATTCAAAGTCGTCTGACGAGCATGTGAAGCATTTGAGGATTGTGCTGCAAATTTTGAGAAGAGAAAAGTTATATGCAAAGTTTGAGAAGTGCGAGTTTTGGCAAAAGGAGATCAAGTTCCTTGGTCATGTAGTTTCGAAGGATGGAGTTTCTGTGGATCCTTCGAAGGTTGAAGCGGTGATGGGTTGGAGTCGCCCCACTACAGTTACAGAGATCCGTAGTTTCCTTGGTTTGGCAGGATACTACAGGCGATTCATTGAGGGGTTTTCTAGTATAGCTTTGGCTTTGACTAAGTTAACAAGGAAGGATACTCAGTTTGTGTGGACAGATGAATGTGAGAAGGCCTTTAGTGAGCTAAAGACTAGATTGACTACAGCTCCAGTGTTGACTGTCCCATCTAGTGGCGGTGGGTTAGTTATCTACAGTGATGCATCTCATCAGGGTTTGGGTTGTGTGTTGATGCAGAATGGGGGTGTAGTAACATATGGTTCTAGACAGTTGAAGGTGCATGAGCGGAACTACCCCACTCATGATCTAGAGCTGGCTGCAGTGGTGTTTGCCTTGAAGATTTGGAGGCATTATCTTTATGGTGAGAAGTTCAAACTCTTTTCTGATCATAAGAGTTTGAAGTATCTATTCTCCCAGAAGGAGTTGAATATGAGGCAGAGAAGATGGATGGAGCTCATCAAAGATTATGATTTCACCTTGGAGTATCATCCCGGAAAGGCCAATGTAGTGGCGGATGCTTTGAGCAGGAAACCCCGAGGGATCATAGCGTCACTTATGGTTCAGGAGTGGCGTATGTTAGAGACTGTATCTGAGTTTGACCTTATACCCACAAGAGAAGGACAGGGAATCTTTCTCGGTAGTATCACTTTACAGCCGACCTTGATTTCCAGGATCATTCAGAGTCAGACACATGATGAGTTCACTCAAATGGTGATTTCAGAGATTATCCTTGATGCCAACGAGGAAGGTCCATCAGAGTGGAAAGTTGGAACTAATGGTGGATTGAGATTTCGATTGAAATTGTATGTCCCGGGCGGTGATAACCTTAAGGAGGAGGTACTGCGGGAAGCACATCGGTCTCGATATACGGTACACCCAGGGAGTACCAAGATGTACATGGACTTACGAAGACAGTTTTGGTGGATAGGGATGAAGAGGGATGTGGCCGAGTATGTATCCAGGTGCCTTACATGTCAGCAAATGAAGGCAGAGCATCAGAGGCCTGCAGGAATGTTGAAACCTTTGCCGATTCTAGTATGAAAATGGGAAGAGATCTCCATGGACTTTGTGACTGGATTGCCTAGGTCCAGACAAATTTATGATTCTATTTGGGTGATTGTTGATCGATTGACAAAGTCAACACACTTTCTTCCTGTGGCAAAGACTATATAGGTGATGCTTTGTGTAAGTTGTATCTTAATGAGATTGTGAAGCTTCATGGTGTGCCTGTATCGATCGTCTCTGATCGGGATGCTCGTTTCACTTCGGAATTTTGAAGTAGATTCCATAAGGCTTTCGGCACATCTTTGGCTATGAGCACTGCATTTCATCCACAGACTGATGGGCAGACACAGAGGGTGAACCAGGTGATGGAGGATATGCTTAGAGCATGTGTTTTGGACTTCAAGGGAAGTTGGGCGGATTATCTGCCGTTGGTAGAGTTTGCCTACAATAATAGCTATCACTCTAGTATCGGCATGGCCCCATATGAGGCACTTTATGGTAGGCCATGTAGGACTCCTATCTGTTGGGCGGATGTTGGAGAGAAACAACTTTTGGGTCCTACGCTTGTTCGGGAGACTACAGAGAAGGTTACTACCATCCGAGACAGGATCCGTACTGCACAGAGTAGACAGAAGAGTTATGCCGACCTTAGAAGGAGACCGTTGGACTTTGAGGTGGGTGATTACATATTCTTGAAAGTCTCACCTATGAAAGGTGTGGTGAGATTTGGCAGAAAGGGGAAATTGGCACCGAGATACGTTGGACCCTTTGAGATTTTGGAAAGGGTCGGAGAATTGGCATATCGGCTTGCTTTACCTATTAGCATGGCCGGTGTACACAATGTTTTCCATGTGTCCATGCTTAGGAGGTACATTCAAGATGAGTCTCATGTGATTGATAACGGTACGATCGAGGTGAGTCCGGATGTGACCTTTATTGTTGAACCTGTTCGTATCTTGGATAGGTCCACGAAGAGGCTTCGTAGGAAGGAAGTTGAGTTGGTTAAGGTGTTGTGGAGTCATCATGATGAGGGTGATGCGTCATGGGAGTTAGAGTCTGACATAAGGGCTAAGTAGCCACTACTGTTTGTTGATGAGTTTGCTTGAATTTCGGGACGAAATTCCTTTAAGGAGGGTAGACTGTGAAGACCCGAAATTTCAGTTAAATATTTCGTAATTCAATATTTCTCAAATTATATGAATTTTACGATTTTGATTGATTTCGATCACTCGATTTGTGATCTATGAAGTTTGGACCGTCCGATAGAATTCTAGTTTTGATATAATGATCGTAGGACTGTCCCGGTGACCTTGTGTGGTCACGGGTGAAGATCCGACCGTGGGATCTTCATATAAGTGTGTTTTTGAAATTATACGATAAGTTAATTATCGTTTTGATTATGTATTTGACGGATTTGTTAGCGGACGATTGTGAATCGTATTTTGGGCTGTAAGAAGACGCAGCGGGAGTTTAGAGGTAAGTAAATCTCACTTGGTTCATTTACGAACCGAATTTCCTTAATTGCCCAATTTATTTGTTATGTGTGAGAAAATGGTTTTAAGAAATTTGTTTTAAAGTATATTAAAAATGAATTTCTTGATTTTGTATCATGTGAACTATAGTTGGTATTAGTGATCATTCCTGTGTGGATGGTTACGTATATATATATTTACGTGATTATATATTGAATGGTGTGACATTGAGGTGTGGAATTGTGATAATATGTTGTTGATAATGTTGATAATATGATTTTAATTATGTTGTTAATATTTGATAAATGTTGGTGATAAGCGTGTTGATTTTGTGAGTTGAATAGAAGGTAGAGAAACGTAGGATTCCGAGGATCGAATGGTCCAAGGATCTTTGGTTAATGATAACCGGAGTGTATGTGTTCTGAGGACAGGGAGGTCCAAAGTTCGACCGTTAAATAATAACGGGGATATATTGTTCTGAGGACATGAAATGGTCCAAAGTTCGCGGGTTACTGAGTAACCTGGAGGTGCCGTTACTTGACCCTGGGCCAAGGTGTCAGAGGTAACGAGGCAGTTAGAGCTCTAACGTGGGTGCCAAAGTGGCGATAGTTGTGATTAGGTGCCAAAGTGACGAGAGTTGTGATTTGGTGATTGTGGAAATGTGTTCCATGTTGTTTCATGTGTGTTGGATTGATGTTGCTTGTGGTTGTTGAGATTGTTGGATGTTTACTTGAGATAAAGGTCTAATAAATCAACCGTTCATTCTTATTTACTCACACGAGCTTTCAGAAAGCTTACCGGGTTTTGTGTTGTTGCAATCCCGGTACACTATTCAAATGGTGTAGCGGATAATCCTGCAGGTCAGGATAATCAGGGTGGTGAGCGAGCTCCGTAGGACAGCAGGGTTGAGACCAGCACTTGGTCTATTTTGGTGTGTTTTTGTAGACTCTTGTGAGCAGAACATTTTATTTATGTTAGTATTGTAATAATTGACTCGAGAGATAGTTTGCTACGAGGTTTGTGTTATAGTTTATGAGATATTGGTTTTGAGAAAAAAATTTAGGACGTGATTTGTTTAGTTGTATTCATGTTTCGGATTTGAATTTATTATTCGAAATTCGGGGCGTGACAATAACGCTCATGGCTAATGGAAATATTCTTTATTTAGTTATATTAGTAATGGCTACGAGTAAATTGGGGTAATTGGTCTCCCCCTCTCAGAATCAGAGGTGTGAACCCTAACCTAATTTAATCACGGATAAAATCTTTCATTCATTTCCAAAAGCAGATGATGAAAAGCAAAATACTTGAACCTGAAAAATTTAATAAAATTAACTTTTTTTTTTTTTTATATCATTGGGGTTAAATGTCCTCAATAATCGCCTATTGTTTGATATATCTGAGTGTTATGCTCGATAAAAATTGATCATAACATATGTCGAACCATTTAACTCAAAACTATTTGATAACTATTTCATAGTCTGTAGACAGTTTAAACACTAAATTTTTATATAAAACTTAAAATGGTCAATATTAAAATGTACCGTCCATCTATGGAATGATAGCTCACCGGTGCATGATCTATAGTTAGAGCTAACAGCTACACGAGGATTTTTGTCCTAGATTGATCTTGATGTTGGGTCTCATTGCTTATTTGCTTTAAGATTTTGGAGTCCAATTAATAATTTGTCTAAGATACTCGAGTTTTACCTTCTTCTCCTTAGAAAAGAAAATTCATTTCAACACTGACACAAGAAATCACTCGCATACTAAACAATCAGATCTCAGGGACAGTAATGTCAAGACTTATAGGCTATGAAACAATTGCTGCAGAAAACAACTCTGCCCATGCTTCTTCAAATGGAAAACGAAACCCAAAATGCCAAACGATGAAACACAACCTTTGAAAATTGAAACAAATGTTCAACTTGTAGCTGTAAATCAAAAAGACACTTAGGAAATGGAATTCCTCCACCTCCTAGGTGTTTTTCTTGTGTGTTCAGCAGCAGCTGATGGATGCTCAGGCCCAATGTTCTGGTTCTCAAAAGTTGTAGGCTTAGTGAGTTTGCTGAGTTTCTTCCACCCACTGCTCCATGCTGACGTGTGTTTCTGCTTTGACATTTTTTCGAACTGTCGCTGTAAGTTTTCCATGTCATTCTGGAGCTCGAGGTACTTGGCTTTTACGCTCTCCAGTTCAAACTTTACAGTGTTGATGTCCTTCTTAGCTGCTGCCCATCCTTCTTGGAAGGATTGTGGGGTCCCTTCAAGTAGTGTTTTCCTATTTGAAACCATGGGCTGATAGTGAGAGTCTCCAGCTTCTTTAAGGTCATTGTTGGCTAATGCATTGCTTATCTTCACTTGTTCAGAGAAAAGGACTTGCACCACCACTCTTAATGGGAGCCTTTCATTTTGTGCAGCATGCATGCAAGCATCAATTGATAGCTTTTGGAAATCCATCACCCTGCAGAGCCTCTTCCTTTCATGCTCAGAGAGTGTTGGATGGGCCTGTTAATTTGATAAAAGAAATAAAAACATAGCAACTGTTAATCTGAAAAATTATCAAAGTAGCAACTATTTTCATTTATAAGGTTCAAGCATTCTAAAGAATTGATCACCACAAAAGTGGGCATTCTATGCAGAATTGTAGGTTTGATATCAGTAATGGATAGCTAAGAACATGACATCAGTAGTGCTGGATGATTCTGATATTCAAATCAGTAATCCTCTAAGGTGCAAATATTACAAGTAGACAGACACGTCAATCAGGCATATTCATAATTCTTCTAATGCAGTTTCCATGTGAGTGATACTATGTAGATGATTTTCTAAAATTGTTTCTTTTCAAGGATATTCAAAGTCTACATGCATAATAAAAGGAAATTCCAGTGTGAGGGTGGAGCATAGGAAAGAATGAACAGTTTTATGACACAATATTTTGGGAAGAAGGTACTATTTTCATGTATAAGCAGCAAGCATTTTGAAGACTTAATGGTCACAAAGGCCGGCTTTGCTATACGTAAATGTAGATTTCATAGCAGCAATGGTTCACTAAGAAGTTTACATCAGTAATAAAAAAGGCTAGCATTACAAGCAAACATTTACATCAAGGACCCACATTAACTCAATTAAACTTTGTATCTTGGTTTTTTTCAAAGGTTATTGAAAGTGTGCAATGCATGGAGGGAAATTTATGTAAGATGATGGAACATAAGACAGAATGAACAATTAAATTAAATTGGAGAGCGAGGTGGAGGAATTATACCTTGAGATATGAATAAATTAAAGTCCATCATCACATATTCTTGCAGATTCAGGCAAAGCTTCTGCCGGTACCTAAAACTTTGTTAGGGAAAGACTTCTATCTCTTGGCACCTCTGTAAGATAACTATTAACAAGCCTAGCTACACTCATCTTAGCATTTGGGCCTGTAACCCTTTGAGTTCCATCATAGTGTTTTTCAATAAAAGATTGTTGGCTTGGACTTGAAATTTCAGTCTGTTCTTGAACAAGAAAATGCTCCAGAAGCCTCTGAACAAGATCCACATCATACATAGTTTCACTCTTATTGTAAGAAGGAATGAGAAGATCTGCCAATGTAGCCTGTTCGAACTGCATTCCCACCCGTTTTTCCAACTCTGTAACCAGTGTAGGTGCTACTTTCAACATGTTTACCATTCTCAAAAGTTGAAGAAGGAAGCTGCATGAAACACCATCCTTCTAAGGAGGAATTATGCTAATAAGGCTCTCAATGATCATACATTGATCTTTAGCCTGAACAGGTGAAGGCTCATCTTTACTTCCAGCCACAATCAGGTGGAGTCCACCCTTCCATTTGCTCCCAGTATTACTATTGCTTGCATTGCTTCCTTCATCGGCTGCCCCCGAGCCATCAGTTATCATACCAGGGAGCCATTTAGCTGCATAGTGCATTATTGCGGCTCCAATCAGTTCAAATCTCATCCCCTTTACCTTAATAGCAGTCCTGACGTAATGATCAATGCGAAGAATTGAAGCATCTTCAAACCACCAATCAGGAGGAACTTGCTGGTTTCTACTTGGACTTGAGTTTTTCATGTCATTCCAAGTTGGACTTGAAATTTTTGGAGGCTTACCGGTGTATACCCATCGTATCCCTTTTGGATTGGCACAAGCTTTCCAAGCAATGAACTCGCTACATCTTCGAACAATTTGGAGGTTTTCAGCCCATGGTGAGAGCTTCTCACAACTTTTCAACACCACTATGGAGTCACTCCATGAGGACAAAACCACATAGCTGAGAAATGCTTCGGTTTTGAAGATAAGATTGCATTCTTCCAAGTCTTCTGTCATTTCAAGGAACTCTAGAGCACATCTAAGGCCTGATATATTGGCGGCTGTAAGATCAATAGCAATTCCATAGCAGAACTTTGCAGCTAGCTCAAAAGCCTCTGGTCCACCAGGAAGGTCATCCAAAACCATCTTGCTCAAGTCCGGATCTCGTAATTCATACATGATTCTGTTGATCTTTCCACTCTGATAGAAGCACAAAGTGCGATGATTTTAATGAGTATATGCCCCATTTTAGCCTTATTTCTCCCTTAGATTTGTGTCTTGAGTCATTAAAGTTGTTTTCAGAGTCTTGTAGAGTGTTTGACATGAAATCAGCGGAAAACGCAAAATTCATGAACAATCCTAGCTTGGTAAGGATTCCTTATCGTCATGCTAATCCATAGGTCTTAAGAGATAATTTATGGGAGTATTTTTTCTGAAATTAAATTGTTTTAATTTCATTTATTTTCTCTAAAAGTATTTAATCTTGTGCCCTTTATTAAATCAGGTTGACCAAGCAATGAAGAAGGGAATAAAGGAGAAAGACGTTTTAGTTGGGAAATTAAAGGAATTGCCCCATTATGAGAGGAATTATGGCCATAAGTGTCTCATTATGAGAAATTAAGAGGAGAAGAAATAAGAAACATCAAATAAAGGAGAAGATGAAGAAAGCTATGCAATCCCATCCATCCAAATGATGAAGGGTATGATTGACAAAAGTCAACCAATGCTCCCCTATAAATAGGCAACGTCCAGAACAGAATTGGTATCACTTCCTTGCCTATCACTTCTTGGCCAAAACCTCTTCCGAGACTCTGCCCAATTCACTCCTCAATCCTCCATCACCTACAAGACCGTGACCACCATCCATCCAGCAATCTACGAAGCTCTTAGGCGCTGAGTCAAAGACGCTCCACCACCATAGCAGAGACGAGTTCACCACCTTGTTGCCAAGCTACTGAGGAAAGCTTTAAAGTGTAACTATGACTCTATTTTCAATTTTTGTTTCGGTTTTGTGTGTTTGGATTTACGAGTTGTGTAATTGGAGACATGAAATGTTCATAATATTTTTATTAATATTTTTGAGATTTTCAGTTTATTATTGAGTTAATTTCGAGGATTCTTTGATGATGCATGTTACAATCTTGTGTCCTTTTACGTGTTTAGGTAATTTTCAGAGTTAGGTTAATAAGTTCCCATGCTAGAATCACGCTGAGTGTTCTTGTTTGTTTGCTTAATTTGCCAAGAATAATTGTTATTTGTTAGGACGCTGAGTTAAACAAGTAATAATTAGTTCTAAAGTGGTAAAAACCATGTTTCAATGGTTACACGATTCTGGAAATTATGTGTTAAATTCTATGTGTAATGGTTAACCATGCAAATTAACCATTACACATGCAAATTAACCATTACACATAGAATTTAACACATAATTTCCAGAATCGTTTAACCATTGAAACATAGTTTTTACCACTTTAGAACTAATTATTACTTATTTAACTCAGCATCTTAACAAATAACAATTATTCTTGGCATATTAAGCAAACAAACAAGAACACTCAGCGTGATTCTAGCATGGGAACTTATTAACCTAACTCTGAAAATTACCTAAACACGTAAAAGGGCACAAGATTGTAACATGCATCATCAAAGAATTCTCGAAATTAACTCAATAATAAACTGAAAATCTCAAAAATATTAATAAAAATATTCTGAACATTTCATGTCTCTAATTACACAACTCGTAAATCCAAACACACAAAACCGAAACAAAAATTGAAAATAGAGTCATAGTTACACTTTGAAGCTTTCCTCAGCAGCTTGGCAACAAGGTGGTGAACTCGTCTCTGCTATGGTGGTGGAGCGTCTTTGACTCAGCGCCTAAGAGCTTCGTAGATTGCTGGATGGATGGTGGTCACGGTCTTGTAGGTGATGGAGGATTGAGGAGTGAATTGGGCAGAGTCTCGGAAGAGGTTTTGGCGAGGAAGTGATAGGCAAAGAAGTGATACCAATTCTGTTCTGGACGTTGCCTATTTATAGGGGAGCATTGGTTGGCTCTTGGCAATCATACCCTTCATCATTTGGACGGATGGGATTGCATAGCTTTCTTCATCTTCTCCTTTATTTGATGTTTCTTATTTCTTCTCCTCTTAATTTCTCATAATGAGACACTTATGGCCATAATTCCTCTCATAATGGGGCAATTCCTTTAATTTCCCAACTGAAACGTCTTTCTCCTTTATTCCCTTCTTCATTGCTTGGTCAACCTGATTTAATAAAGGGCACAAGATTAAATATTTTTAGAGAAAATAAATGGACTTAAAACAATTTAATTTCAGAAAAAATACTCCCATAAATTATCTCTTAAGGCCTATGGATTAGCATGACGGTAAGGAATCCTGACCAAGCTAGGATTGTTCATGAATTTTGCATTTTCCGCTGATTTCATGCCAAACACTCTACAAGACTCTGAAAACAACTTTAATGACTCAAGACACAAATCTAAGGGAGAAATAAGGCTAAAATGGGGCGTATACTCATTAAAATCATCACACTTTGTGCTTCTATCACACTCCTTGACAGCAAGGGATACTTCAAAAACAATAAGATACATAGAGTTTCTGTCTTATTAGTATTCAAATAAACTATTAGATTAAGCTCAGTCTTGTACATTTGGCCACAAAATTAGCTACCTTATGCAAGTAAAAATTGACTTGTCCAACTTGAACCAACAGATCACTTGAGATATCAGTTGCAACATACCTATATTGTAGACAAAACCCAGTAATTTACTTAGATTATGTTTTGCATGCAAATCCCACTTTAGTTAGAGTTAACTACATTAAGAAACAATTGTACTTTTAGAGAACAAATTACTGTGTAAACAGCAGCTTTAGAACTACGTATACATGGTATCGATGTTCATACATACCCAGAATTGCCTTTTAGCTCAAACCCATCAGTCTTAATACTCTGCTTGCTTAAACCAAGAACTCCATTGCCATAATCTCTACCTCCAACAGACTCAGTCTCTGAATCTTACATGTTGGAGAAGAAATTCCGAGAAAACTGGAACTGGAATTTCTCAGGTAAGTAGTCACAAATAAGAGCAGGCACAAAAACAAATGAGCAGAGAAGGCAGTGGAATGAAACCGAGATAATATGAGAATAAAAGGGAAGAGTCAGTCTCACATGGGTTGCTTGGAATTATCTTCAATTGTCGGCTTCTTAATGAAATTTGAAGAGCTTTTACAAGCTGTGTAGTAATGGGCATAGTAGGTACTGTTTTTGGATCACTCGGCGCGCCTCCTTTCTTTGCTTTTTCAGCTTTAGTCACCCATTGCAACAAAGGAGAATGCGGATATTCAGCTTCCTGCTTTCATAAACAGTAGTCCCCTGTTTTATTATTGTTATTATTTTCTTTTTCTTTTCTGTGTCGTTAATGCTTTTTGGTTTTGGAAAGTACATTTACAGAATGTAGTACAAAATATTTCTATGAAATTATAGGTGATCTGACAACAGTCGATATATGAGAGGATTTTTAGCAGACTTTCTATCTTGGCTCCTTAGTTGTTTTAGAGAGCATGTTTAGATTTTTATCAATTTTATAGTTGTAGCAGACTTTTAAGTTGCTCTTTATTTAAGTTTTAGGTATGGGTCTGGCTATTGCTACCCTACCATTTTCTTAGTTTACCGTACAAATATTTGAATTATTAAAAGACTATATTACTCATGTGCAAAATGACTAAAGTACACTAATTTTATAAAATCCAAATCTGTAAGGAAAATTAAATGCATAACTAAATAATTCAATACGACTACTCAATTTTAAATTGATAACATTAATCTTTATCTTCTCCATCCAAATTGAATCTATTGATTTTTTTTTGGTTGCCACCTCATCACAAAACTATTAATGTTAACTTCATCTTTGTAATACCCTTTGTAAAACCCAAAAAAAAAAAGATCTTCTTCATTGCTCATTGTTGTTAACTTATTAATATTTTAACATGGATTAAATTACATGAACATTGAAACTGAAAGAAAAAAAAATTAAAAAATTAAAAAAAATCAGATTATGATTTTATTAGGAAACTTCTTTTTTAGGAAACTTTAATATATTTTAGTTTTGATTGATATAAATTAAATGAGAGATTTTTCGTTAAAATAAAATATTCTTTAATTCGATATGTCATATATATAAGGATATTTCTGGAAAGAGAAATGAGTTAGATAAGTAAATATAATAATTAAAATTAAAATGTAGGGTGCAATGAGCAAGTAGGGTGAACAAAAAAGATGGTAGGGTGGCAATAGCCGCACCCTTTAGGTATTTTGCTCTTAAATATAGACAACAAGATGAAGTTTTCTATTATTTTGTTAATTTTTTCTTGTACCAAATAATTCATTCATAATCATATGAAGAAAGTACATCAAGGAGTATATAGTGGCCTCATTAAACCCTACCACAACTTGGTAGGGAAGAGTACCACACCCAGTTTTAAGGCTCAAGTACTTAACTCCTCAACTTAAATAGATTAAGCCAATCCAGCATCATCCTCCACCAATAAGTGGGAACATGTTAAAAAAAAAAGCAGCTCTAGCCACACAATGGGTCGGTTTATTACACTCTAGGGGCATAACCCCAACTACAAGACAAAACATACTCAACTAAAAGCATCATCCTCCAATGCCCTACCGCTACTAAGATCCTCTTGGCTTGAGTTTAGTGCAGTGAAAATATTTTGAGCGTCACCTTCAATGTCCACTTGAGTAAACCTTACCTGAAGACAAAAGTGCAACCCATTAGCTAAAGCTTGAACTCACAAGTTTGTATGTTCAAGTAACCAACTCTTGGCACTGCTAAGACACCAACACAACCCCTTTTATCATCTCTGCAAATTGCACCTGTACCAAAAGCACCCTGACTAGTTATTTATTGCCCCATCAAAATTCAATTAATCACGCCCTACCTTGGACACCACCACCGACGTTGTTGACTAGAATCAGTATAAGGCTTTCCAATTCCTCTCTTCGAACAGTCCTCCTAATCAACGCAAATCTTGAATGAATCTCCCACCAACAAACAGCCTTATCAATCACACTGTCTACTCCCAGCCCTATCTTTCCATGTACCCTACTCTTTCGTTCATGCCAAACTTCCTAGGCCACAACTCCAAAACACTCCAACTCCTCCTTAACTACCGTCGCAACACGTAGAAATAAATAAATAAATAAAAGTCCTCTCTAAAAATAGTACATACCTCAGCCAATCCTTATATGTTCCAACTCAAAATTATCATTTCCTGTGATAGACTCTAACCTTAGAGCCCATCACTATTTTTTTAAACATCTTATTAAGAAACTGTGATAGCTTGCTTAGAGGGCTAGATGAGTTGGCTTGACTTTTGACCACCCACAGCTAGGAACCCCTTCATTTCCACACTCCCTTCTACATTTCTTCAACTTGTATCCCTTCGGTGCCAATTGCTAGACCTCATCTCCAACTAATTACTACACACAACTTTCCAAAAATCCAATTTCTTAGGAAACATGCATCCCCCCTGGCCGGGCCCACCTAGGCTCAAAAACCTCCTTCAACCCCTCTACTAAACCATCAGTTAGGCTACATACACCTAACACCTCCTTCCCTTTTGATTTTTTTTGAAACCTACATATGGCTCCGGATTTGAATAAGCAAGAATCCCTTAATTCTCATCTTACCTATACACCACCTTCTAACATCAATGCATTATCAATGCTATCCAAAATCCCCATGCCATCCATACTAATGCCATCACTTTTCATTCCTTTACAACCAACCGACACCATAATTTTCTCTGTCACAATCTCTGCCATCCTTCCATCGTTGCTTTCTAAGTCCACCACAGTAGCATCTAGTTTACACCTTTTAAATGGTCTCGGAGTCTCAAAAGTTGTCACCTCTCCATAGGTAAAGCAGTATCCTTCCAACCACTCATCATTGATGTTCCAATGTAGAACATAACCGCCCCTCAACAGGTGACTCCTTTCATAAACTGAAAGACTGTCCCTAAAGCTTCCCATCCTCTCTAACATTAAGATAATCCTAAATAATTTTCTTCCACCTCCCATACTCAACTTCCAAATCTTTGTTTTCCTTCTTCTCTAGGTGTCAGGAACTATTATGAGTGAAAAAAAAACACAAAATAAGCAGAAGAACAATAATCTCTCATACTCTAAGTCAAATTGTCTTACCGTCCATATCTACTCTTAGATTAACCTATTTTGGTAGAGAAGAAGCAAGCCTTAGTCTTACCCTAACTCAGACGCAATCTCCAAGAAAATCCACATTCATTCCTTCATCTATTCAGACATAGCTCCTAAGCTCGAGGCAATCTTCTTACTAAGAAAAAGAGGTGGGAGCCCCCCCCACTTGGACCTAGATTTCATGATCATCTAAACAAACTTCACACATACCATCTGTCTCTGCAAGGGCTATCAGTGCATTGTCAAATAACCAAGGACAGCCTTGCATCACTTTCCATCTATATATGATGTTTTAATTTAAAGCCCACCAAGCAGTGATCAGCGCTTTGTATTCTAGAGCTTCTTCATCTTCTTGAAAATGCCTATTTATTCAACGACTTAATCGCAAGGACCTTTCCAACAAGGAAGGACCACACACAACCCAGATCGGGATTCGACTCAATCCCCTCAATCTCGATTTCTTCTGCCACCGAGGACAGCATACGCTGCACAGAACAACCAACCATATCCTTTGACTTACATAACTACACACCAATTGACCCCTCTCTAGGCTAACTATCGAAACTAATACATGGTAAGGACTTACCGGAAACTCCATAAATCTAGTCACTCTTCCAGAAACTCTAACTCCTCTTATGACAAGAGAGAAAAGGACTTTTCCACTTAAACTAACGCTCTTTTATTTTTTAATTTTTTTAATTCAAAATATTCCTTTTAAGTTATTATATATAATTTATAAATACATTTAAACTATTTTTTTTCATTCAATAAATAATATAAATATAAAACTAGTTAAAGTAGAGAGAACTGACGTTTTAAAAATGGTTAGCCCAAATGTTTTAAAACTAGTAGCATTGTTAACAATGCGAGGAGTTATTATATCCAATTGTTTTGAAGATGATTTTGCTGTAACATTTGTCATTCTATTACTCCAAAAGGCCGATTAGAACATAAGAAGTTTGGCAAACAAATCTCAACTCATAGAAGTTTCTCTTTGAAGAGACCAATGCTTGAAGATGAAATAAGGAAGGACAGTAACTTGGAAATGAATGGAGCAGCACCCATTGATACCCTCAAAGCCGGGGATTGACAGGGAAACTTCAATTTCACATTGGTACCTACACAAAGAAATAAAAACGTTAGCAACTAAACGCAAAGCAAAAACATATAGGGAACTAAACTAACTATGATGTCTAAACTATAAAACCCAAATCAAATATAGATATGGGATGAAATGATGATGGAATAGTAAAGAAAACAAACAAGGGAAAACAAAAACAACTAAGTAAAAACTTTTGAATTATTTAAAGATGAGATGAATGAGATGAGCAAGTTAGGGCACTACCAATCCACCACCATTTATATGCAAAACTTAAGAAAAAGATATTAGAAACACTCAATTGATATGTGATTGACAACAAACAAGAACAACCATGAAATGATTTGAAATTGTCCTATTACTTTCTTTAAATTATTTAATGCCGTGAAATGCACATTTCGTTAAAAGCATTCCGAAGCAGGCTCATTAGCATTGAAACACAACTACTAATAAGTTATGCAAGAATCATTAAGCACAAAGAAAGTTTGTTCATTAAGTTATGCAAGAATCATTAAGCACTAATTCGAGTTTTTGGTGATTGGTTATACTCACTACAAAAAAAACTATCATTGCATATATTCATACATGTGTATTTGATTTGATAGCTTTCAATTGCTTCAATATAATTATATCATTTAAGTTTTCTTTTGTGATGACCTGGATTTTCGTTATTTAATTCTTGTAATTAATGATGGACCAGTTGTACGAACTATGGGTGTTATACTTTATTCATATGTTGTTATGAAGCGAAATTATTTTCGGACGAATATTTCTTCAAAAATGCACGGTTTTAGGGGGGGGTGCAAAAGGTTGACTTTTTATACGTTGGGTTTCTCCGAAAACTTCTTTCACGAAAGTTATAGAGCGCGTCGATACAAGTTCGTGAACATATGAGAGTTATGACCATTGGAAATTTTGGATATTTTTTGTAAACCACTATAAATAGAAGTTTCCATTTTTGGAAGGTTACTATTTCTCATTTTGGCAAGATTCCCTTTTTCGAAACTCAGAAACCTCTCTTCTCTCTCCTGAACTTCGACTAACCTGACCCGGATTTGTGTTTCTGACCCAGCCGACAGTCCGTTTTCTGGCAACCTCTACTGGTGAAACAAGCCCAGATCCATTCATCTCCACTGTGCACTCCTCCCTGTTGTATTCTTTAGTAGCGATGCTTCCACACGACAGCGTTATAAGGCGACGAACCCGAGTGCAGTCAGACCCAGATGGAAATCTCAGCTCCGGCGATGCCACAGCTCCGAATCTTCTGTTTCGAGTTCGTATAAGCCTCCTCAATCGATCCTTGGTGGTTGGTTTGGTCGATTTAAGTGGGAATTGGTTCAACTCGAGGTGAACAATATTTTGCTAGATTTGGACGGCAATAGGCGGCGAGCAAGGCTGAGTTGGTTCAAACCCCATGTATTAAAGTTTCTTTACTAGGTATTCTTGACATGTTGGACGGTTAGATTAATTTACTTTTGTGTTTTGGCCGGCGGTGATTGTAGTGGTTGTGCCACCGCCAGTGACAGCATTTTGGGTGGCGTTCCAGCCATGTAAGGAATAGTTTCTGGTCTTATATATCATATACTCATCGATACGAGCGTTTTGATATATAAGATGTAATTTTTTGGAGATCATATGAATATATTATGATTTTTAAGGTTTCGGACCATTCGATTATTAAATCTGTGAGGATTCGAGTGTTCGATGGACTTGTGGTTTTAACATGTTGATCGTAGAAGTATTCTGAAGATTTTGTGTGGTCTCGGATGTGGTTTGGCCTTTTTTGGACAACTTTGGGGTTGTAGTTCGATTTGGGGATTCGAACTTTAATCGCTTTGTGATTTGTGTACTGAATAGAGGTTGTACTTTCCTTCAGTGCTTGACAGTACACTATCTAGTTCTGTACACATAAAAGATATCATTTAAACAAAATCAGATTATCATTCCATATTCCGGCAACCAACAAAGATCAAAGATACATAAACAAAGCAAACGTTGAAAAGATCATCAAGATTGCACTTAAAAATCAGTTTACATACTCATGGTTTCGATTTTACACAAAAAAATCAAAATAGAAATTCTATCTAGCAAATACACTAAATCGTGAGGAAAATTCATGGAAGGTGGTATGAACAACTCTTAGTCACGTCCCAAAGGTCCAAAGCAGCTCCAAGGTGGAATTCACGGCAAGGATGGAAGATAGCACGGCTAGGAACTTGAAGATGTGAAAAACCTGAAAACTCAAGAGCACAAGTGAGAAATCGAAATTGTGGAGAAGAGTGGTGAACCTTTGAACGTCATATACACTACGTATATATAGGGAGACGTCCAAATCACTCCAAATTCATTCCTACTTGAGTTCTCCTAAGTTTTGTTGATGTAGGGCTTTATTTGACACAAAACATATTTCCGACAGACTTGATCTCCGTGTATTAAATCAGTCATAACGTCCTCTAGAAAATAGCTATCGACAAAAAGTAAAAATCTCTGAAAACTAGACATCCGTGGCTTTCCAACCATATAAATATCATAATTTTATGAGCTTTGAGATGATTTCTATGCTCCTTTGAAGTTGACTAATCTGCAGAGATAGATTTCCAAATCTGTAATGGATTTGACTTTCAAAGCACAACTCATGTCCATTTAGGATTTCTTTGCCGTCACATGCTTTGCACATGTCTTCCACACTAGCTGCTTCATGAATGTTCCATGGCTTCTCCTAGCTTCCACAGGTCTCTTAGTATGATCTGAACTCCATATGCAATCAGGTTTCCTAGTCAAATACGAACTTCTTTTCTGAGATACTTCCACATTCTTCCGGACCCTTCTTGAGTAATCCTTATCCAACAGGGACTCCTTGTCACACTAGGTTTCTTTATTTGAGTAGAATTAGGTTTCCTTGTCCAAGTAGAACTCCTAATCCAAGTTAGCTTCAGATTCCTACTCCAACTGGGATTCATTTTCCTAGTCAAACTGGGAGAAATTCCATTTCTTCATTTTTTTTCATTTCTGTGCCACTTATGCCTTCCTTAGTTATTTTCGGACCTTTGAGATTCCATTTTACATACAAAACACTAACTAAGTTAAATTAATCAAGTTAAAGGAAATAACTTAGCAAAATATAGGGTTTAAACATTATAAACATCGTATTTTATGCTCCTATCATATATATATATATATATATATGAAAGTGTCAGATGGCCTTACATTACCCAATTCAAGTGACTCTAAACCACAGAGTGCCTTTGCAATTAGGTTGAAACGCTCACTTTACATATTGAAACAATCCGGGCGGATGTGGCATACCCGTCTAAGTGACTACTTGATTGGGAAGGGATATAAGAACAATGAATTATGTCCCTGCGCATTCATAAAGAAAACAAGTTCCGGATTTGCAATTGTAGCTGTATATGTCGATGATATGAACATAATAGGTACTCTTGATGAAATAAGACAAACCGCGAGCTACTTGAAATCCGAATTTGAGATAAAAGATCTTGGGAAAACTCGATTCTGTGTAGGCCTTGAACTAGAACACCGAGTTTGTGGAATACTAATCCACCAGTCTGTGTATGTCCAAAAGATGCTCAGGCGATTTAACATGGACAAAATGCATCCTGCTAGCACTCCCATGATTAGTCAAAGTCTGGATGCAAGGAAAGACCCACTTCATCCAAAGGAAAATGACGAAAAGGTGTGGGGAGCTGAAATTCCCTATCTAAGTGCAATAGGCGCATTATTGTACTTAGCCCAGTGCACTCGACCAGACATTGCATTCTCAGTGAATTTGTTAGCTAGATTCAGCTCAGCTCCAACGCAGCGTCACTGGAATGGTATCAAAGACATTTTCTGATACCTAAAAGGAACCATTGAATTTGGACTATTCTTTCCCTACAGAGATACAAGAGGGACCGCAAATGGAACTGCAATCCCTAAAGGAAATGTTGATGGTCAAAGCGCCAGCCACTACATGGAAACCCCAAATAATGTTTGGGTTGGTTTTGCAGATGCTGGGTACTCTCTGACCTACATAAAGGTCGTTCCCAAACTGGGTATGTATTTACCATTGGCAACATAGCGATATCTTGGAGATCAACAAAGCAAACCCTTGTGGCTACCTCCTTGAACCACTCTGAGATCATTCCTCTACATGCGGGGGTTCGTGAATGTATATGGTTAAGAGCTATCATTAAACATATTCGAGAGACTAGTGGTTTGAGTTCTACCACTGAAGAGCCTACTTGCATTTCTGAAGATAATGCAGGGTTTTTGATAATACAAAACACATATCGCCAAAGTTTTTCTACAATCAGCAACAACAGGCTCTCCTCAAGATTTAAGTGAATCAAGTAAAGTCTGAGGAGAAAGTGGCAGATTTGTTTACCAAATCATTGCCTAAGGCCATATTCAAGAAACATGTGAAAAACATAGGAATGCGAAGACTTTCCAAGCTCCTTTTACTGATGTAAGGATCAAGGGGAGGTGTAGACTTCAGAGGAGGTCTAACACACACATGTCATCATCAAATGTAATAGATGCGTTGTGATTTTTTTCTTCAACCAAAGTTTATTTTTCCAACAGGGATTTTATTGTTACTTGGCAAAGTTTTTAGTGAGGCAACAAATCATGCACCATTTCATATTTGACTTGGCACAAGGGGGATTGTTAAAGGACACGTTATGTGCCTTCGTCAAAGTAACTGACGAATATGGAATTAGGAAATTAGCGGTTACAGCTCAGTCATCCATTATTGTCATTATTGTAATTACTATTACTATTGTAATCCTCACCCTATATAAAGGGATTATCTTATGAAATGAGTAGACGAATTTCCCCATTTTATTTTTACAGAATATGGTTTGTAAATATATGAGGTAAATATTTCACCCCAATTAAATTTCATTAGACACAAACCTAACACCCACTCGCCTACCATTGTACCCAACCCACTAGTGACCAAACTCCAATTGAGCTAAAAACAGCTCATCATGCCAAGAGAATATTCAATGTACCGACGTTCATTTACACAACAAGAATGGACGATTGGATAATATCAAATACATATTTTACTAATAAAAAAAAATACCTATAAATATCAACAACTAAGGTCCGGTTAATCTACTAGTTTACTTGCACCACTGGTGCATGGAAGAGGGAATTCCATGAAACAAGACAAACAAGCACATTTGCCGGACAAGCATATTTGGAACACTTACTGAGAGCACCATCAATTGTCAAGGTCGCTGTGAGCAAATGCATGGCTCCAAGATCAAAATCTTCAAATAACTTGCCATATAAAACTTTAGAACTTCGATCCAATGCACAAGGAGTATCAAAGGTCAGCTGCACTCTTTTAAGTCAATAATAATACCAAGCACATCGGATTTCGGGCAAATAGCTGGCGGCATCGATCGGGGGATAAGGGCTGAAGAAAGCCAATCAAAGGATAAAATCAATTTTCGACTAGTATATGGGGCCAAACAAAAAAGGTGGATTGGGCAAGAGATGGAGATGGTGTCAAAGATCAACGGGAAAGGAGGTCTCTTCACTGGGTGCTTCAGGTGACGGACGAAACTGACGGGAAAAAAAAAAAACAAAACAAAAAAAGAAAAAAAAGAAAAGAAAAAAAAAAAGACACAGATGCCAGACACAAGGAGAGCACACCCAAGTCTTAAGCCCATCAATCTACATCATGTAGGAGCAAATTTAGATCTGGCATTTGGAGAGACGGTGGAGGGGATACTGTCTGAGAGCGTGGGATTTAGACAGAAATGCAACTTTTCTCACTAGTGCCAAGTGACCAACTTCTCCACCAAATGGTGACCTTTTTTTGACAAATAGTGTCCCTATATAGATTCAATGACATCTATGGTCTCCCTACATAGTGCCACACCCAAGCCCAGAATGCCACTCCCACAGAACCTCCGACACCCACAAACTTTTTTTTTTCTCTCTCTCTTTTTTACTACCTCCAGTAAAGTAAATATAGTTTCTAAAAAATGAGATTGTCACAGCATGAAATGAAAGAGAAATGACATTCTATTTCAAAATCTAAGAAGAGACTGTCGACACCATTAACTAAATCTGCCAATCTGGCATATGGCTATCCAGACTACCCTATCCATTCAGTCATTTCAGCGTCATAACTGAATCCAATCTTACTGCAAGATTTAGCAAATTCGCCAACTCTATCTCTTCAGTGTACCCAAAGGACTATCAGCAACAAAATTCACATCATTAAATCCACAAACAGGCATGTAGCCACGTAGTCCACATATACATGTATAGCTACCCCTACATCAAGGAAGCCACTGAGGCTCAGATAACAGACATCCTTATGATTAGTATCACTTGGTCTTATTATCATCATATTGTATTCATTGGCCTGGTAATGTGACCAGCGTTTATTGGCCAATTGAAGTATCAACAGAAAGGGGGAGCATCTATCAGAATGACAACACTTGCCTATCGTCATACTCCAATTCCGGTGATCATAAGTACCTTATCAGAATCAATGCTTTAAATTTCAGAAATGCCACAACTTTGACAAATTATTTCATATCAGGGTAGAGTTTTGGCTGATCCATGCTGCAGAACATACTGAACAAGGGCATACTTACCAACATTTGAAAATAACATTTTTCTTTCATAAAAATTGTACATGTGCATGGAAAAGCAAGCTACTTAGGATATCATATAACATGGATTTGCAGATATTTCCACTCCCTGCCCTGACGTCACTCCAAGCTTAGGACTTCGATCTCAAAAACCAAAACTGAATTAGGTTGTATCCCCCATGCAGGAAATCCACCAGATCCATAAGCATAGTCTGGAGAGCACTGCAAAATCATAGTCAATACGTCGGGTAAGGTGCATTATAATACCTTATATACAAGATGCATCCAAATGAAATGAAAAGATCTTACATCTTAAATGCAATTACTTTTGAAATGGCATCAGAAAAAAAATAAAAATAAAAAATAAAGATGGCAGAAAAATTATAGAAATCAAATGATGAGGACATCATAGTCAAACCTTTTAAGGTCTATGAGCGAGAAATCATTCCCTTTCCATATGGCTTGATTAATTGCTCTCAGGATACTTACTGCAGCTTTTGAGGCAGAGATTAATGATCTGATTCTAGAAGCCTCTCAAGTCTGCTGTCTTTTCAAATTTTATGATTCAGTTTAGGAGTTTTAAAGTTTCCTTTATGAAGTCTTTTATGCTTCAGGTTCGGGAGTCGAGTCTTACTATGATTCTCTAATGCTAGTTAAATGTGAGCTATCTGCTCAAGTATAAATAAGTGTAACCAAATGACCAGCCATATCTTGATGAATAAATTTTTTTTAGAGTATTTCTGAGTTTTCCTGAGATGGGAGTGTTGGTGTGAAGCCTAGTTTGGGTGAGAAGCCTGGGAGTGATTCCTGACTCATAGTTTCCTATTCCTATCCTACAAAATCTGTGTCATAAGCTCTAAACTTTAGAGTTTGTTGATCCTGGTGTCCAAGCAGTGAGTATACTGCATCACCAAAAATTATAAATGAGATTATTAGAATCAAGAGAATGCTGGTATCATGTATTACAGATAAAATTGTAGAAACATGGATAGAGGAATGTCTGGGATAGAGGCAACATATTTGCGGTCCTAGATGTCGGTTAGTTGTAGATGTTGGTTGGTTGGTTGGTGCTTTGGGCTTATATAATTCCTGTTCAGGAGGTGCTTGCAGCTATATTGTTATTTTTCTTTTCACTAGGAAGTTCAAAAACTTTATATTTCAGACCATTCTTACATTTCACACATATTTTTGTATTGGGGGTGCTTTACGCAGATACAACTCTTGTTCTTTGGGGTGAAAATATACTATGAAGAATATATAGAGTTCTATTGCAAAACTGGGGAATCAAATTCATGATATTGTCCCTTTTCCTATACCAAAAAAAAATATATAATAAAAATAAAAAGTTGATGTCAATTTCCAATGAGAAGAGTATTCTTATCCTAGAAAAGTAGGTCATCAACAACATACCAGACAATTTCATCTACATTCACCGTACTTCAAAATCTAATAAATCATTGGATGTAAATCTTAATAAACTCAAATAAGCACAGAAGTTGAATAATACCCTCAGACGAGCAACTTCTCCAACTTGCATTCCAAGGACGCCTTCATCCCACCCTGCAAATGGGTTCCAAAAAATAGTGAAAAAATACATCTGTGTGTGTTTGTATAATTACCTATACACCCAACACCCGTTTGTACACATCTACGCACACGCACACCCACACACACACACACATATATATATATATATATATATATGTATATATCAAGGAAACAATGTAGTTACCTTTTATAACAGAGCCTTGGCCAATTTTGAAGCTGAAAGGCTGCTGCCCAGGGTCCTTGGTGCTACAGAAAAGAAGAAAAACGAAACACAATTTACTTTTACCAAAATGGACAAGCCTGAGAAATTGTAAAATTAACTCTTTCCTTGAAACAAAATGCTCTCACCTCCAAAACTTCAGATTGAGATCACCATTTTTTCCTACAAAGAAGCACAGTAAAAATTAACCCAGAAAAACAAATCAAACATCGAGCAATTCAGAATTATAGACATACTCCATTCTTATTTCAATCCAAAAGGAGGAAGTTTTAACGAAGAAATTGAACAACTCACCATAACCAGTGCAGTGAACAGTGACCTTTTGACCTGGTACCGGTTTGGGACCAGTTCCAGCGCTCAGAACTTCCTTCTCCACTCCCATCTTCTTTTCTCGGTGCTGCTTGTTCACTCTTCGATATAGGGTTTCGGCAGGCCACCTCAGCTCTTTTAGATGGTTTTCAATGAAACATAATTGGGCTTTCGAACTAAAATCGGCCTCGGCCAGGCCTCCACCATCGGCCCAGTATGTATACTAAAGTCATCTCTAAAAGCCTAATAAACAATTGAGAGCCAAAATCCTCACTGTTTGTGTTACCGCATGCAACAAAACTCTAAAAAAGCGTCGTAAACAGTCTCTGACTCTCTGTATGCCCAAGCAGTGAGGAATTTTGCTCTCTATTGCTAAACTAGAGACATGGTAAAAGTTGGGAATTCCAGTTTTTTTTCTTGATTAATCATTGCTGGAAAACTTTCTAGGGTTTAGTGATGGTGAAATCTTGATTTTGGTGTGCATAAAGTCTCAAGGAGATACAAGAAAGTGGTTTATGAAGTCGCATTTTCCTCCAAAGCCGAAAGACGAAAAGGAAACAGTTCAAGTTCCAGCTAAACGAAAGACTCAATCGGATCCTGTTGAATCCATCAAGCCCTCAGCTGCAAAAAAAGTTCAGAAAGTTGCTGATGACGAAGATGATTTTGTTTTGCCTCGATCGAAAAAGAAAGAAGCCACGCCTAGCAAAAAATTGAAGAGTGCGTCTGGCATGGGAATCCCACAGAACGTGATGGAGCTCAGAACGCTGAACCTCCTAAAAAATCTGGTGGTAGGGGTCGTGGTGGAAGAGATGCATTGGCTGCACCAGCTGGTGGAAGAGGCAGAGGTGCTGGACGTGGTGGATTTATGAATTTTGGTGAAAGGAAAGATCCTCCACACAAAGGAGAAAAGGTTTATGTCTTAAAATCTTGAATTGATTAATGAATTGTATTGTTGTTGGTGTAACAATGAGGCTCTTACTGCATGTTCCAGGAAAGGTGCTCCAAATTGTTTAGCTGGTTTAACTTTTGTAATCAGTGGTACACTTGACAGGTTTGTTTCATTATTTGCGTGACTTTCACAAGCTTGTTCTACATTTGGTTGTAGGATAAAAATTCTTTTGTTTGGTATGCTGTCAATCTTCAATCCGGTTTTTGTATAAGCGTTTAATATCTACTTCTACTTGCCATGATGTATTGATATTACTGTCTCAGGTATAAAATTATTCTTTGTTGCAGTTAATATATGATATGTCTATATAACTATATTCATGTCTTTTATCGTATATTTTATGTTTTTCAGCTTGAGATTGAATACTGTGAATTTACCACACCTGCAGTTCGGAAAGAAAGGAGGCAGAAGATTTGATAAAACGCCATGGTGGTCGTGTTACTGGATCTGTCAGCAAAAAAACGGTTACTTCCTTTTCTTCTTATATTATCTTGAACTCAGATAGCACTACTTGCTTGTATTTACACACTATATTTGCAGAGCTATCTTTTATGTGATAAAGATGTTGAGGGCAGGAAATCCTCGAAAGCCAAAGAACTTGGGTTAGTTATTTTCTGATTCATACTGAACTAAACTCATTTTCATATTACGTTTATTTCCTTTATTTATATTTTAAATCTTTATCTTTCTTTTGTTGGTATGTAGGACGGCCTTCATCACTGAGGATGGATTGTTTGATATGATTCGGGCATCAGTTCATGCTAAAGCACCTGTGCAAGAAGCAAAGAAAGCTGTGGGTGATACACAAAAGCATCATTGCCTAATAAAAGCCCTAAAAGAGTACCATGAAAGAGTATTTCCTGAGTGACTAGTTAATTTGGTGTATTGTCAGATTCATGATTTCAGTTTTGTTTTCTCTGGGTTTACCCTCTCTCATCATATTTTGTTGAAATTATTTTCTTCTTCTCGTGTTCGTCTTGATCCTGCTCCTGTTTCTGTCTCTATCTCTCAATGTAGTATCAATATAATATTTAAATTGATGTAGCCCAAGCCATGGAGGCCATAAGAAAGCTTTTCTTTCTAGCAGCTTTAATTACGTATTTGCTTGATTGTTGAATTTTTCTTCTGCAATTTAATATGTTCAGCAGATTGCACTAGCAGCTCCTTGGTGTCAAGCGTATCCCACAAACAGTTGTCGGCAGATGTTTCTCTTGGTAGGTGCAAAGTGCACACTACCAAGGATTCTGCTTTGACATGGACAGAAAAATATAGACCAAAGGTTCCAATTATTGGTAATCATTCACTGGTATGTCTATTGATCCTCTTTCTGTCTTTCTTACCTCTGGTTACTTCCTTCTCTCCAAGTTTGGAACTCACTCGCTTTAAGTAATGTCAAATGTGCAGGTAAAGCAGCTTCATGATTGGTTGGCACATTAGCACGAGCAATTCCTTGATACTGGAAATAAGAAAAAAGGCAGTAGACCAAACAATTCGGGTGCTAAAAAAGCTGTACTATTAAGTGGAACACCTGGTATAGGGAAAACGACATCGGCAAAGTTGGTCAGTCAGATGCTCGGTTTCCAGGCGATTGAGGTGTTGTACTTATAAGATCAGTTGAATTTTGCTGACTCATGTTATTGAGCACTATCCTCTCCGTCAATTGAATGCTTGTATGTTTTCTTTAGGTAAATGCAAGTGACAGTCGTGGGAAAGCTGATTCCAAGATTGTCAAGGGAATTGGTGGAAGCAATGCAAATTCTGTTAAAGAGCTTGTCAGCAACGGGTCCTCTAAGCATGGATAGGTTTGTTTAATTGTATATGACGT
Source organism: Rosa persica (assembly GCA_025331145.1). Taxonomy (NCBI): domain Eukaryota; kingdom Viridiplantae; phylum Streptophyta; class Magnoliopsida; order Rosales; family Rosaceae; genus Rosa; species Rosa persica. Next base: position 20,655,719 of record WFKR01000006.1, on the reverse strand, counting down.
ATCTATCTATATTTTGGGTGTGATATGTCTGCCTGATAGACTTTTCTTTTTAGTTAATGTTTAGTTAAACTTGCAGATCTAAGCATATCTCAAAATTGTGCTTATTATGGATGAGGTTGATGGGATGTCTGCTGGTGATAGAGGTGGAGTCGCTGATCTTATTGCTAGCATAAAGAGTTCTAAAATTCCTATTATCTGCATTTGCAATAATCGTTACAGTCAGAAACTGAAGAGTCTTGTCAACTGCTGTTTACTTCTCAGCTTCCGCAAGCCTAGTAAACAACAGGTCGCCTCTCCCCCTCCTTTTGAAGATATGGTAGTTCTATTATGTTTGATATTTAAGGGGTGTTGATATGTCAACTCCGGTGCATCCTTCTAAGTATTTTGTTCTTATCTCATATTGGCAATGTGCACAGGTCAATATGAGATATTAAAAAGGTTAATTGAGATATTTCAGTTCCCTAAACCCTTTTCTTAATTTTTAATTGTTTTAATTTCTATTTTTCATACATTGCCACTTTTTAAGTAAATACTCAACATTGTATTTAATCAACTTTACACAGGTTAATAAAACCCACTTGAGTAATGCTACACAAATCTTGCTTCCTTCATTTGGATTTTTTATAGTAGGTGGCATGTTTGTCTCTAAGCATGAGCAGTCCTTATTGGCCTGTTCATTCAGCACCTGAACAAGTTATTTTTAAATTTGTAATAGTTCTCAACGAGTTCTCTTAAGAGCATTTTACATGTGAAAGCATGATTTCTTGGATTCATACACTTAATCATGTTCTGGTTTGTTAGAAGAATTTGATTTACTTTTGGTAATAACTCTCTTTAGACATTTTCTCTGTTCTATTTTGACTCTGTGGCATGCAGAAGGCTAATAAATGCACAACTCTGCAAAGCATCCTTCTTTTATTTTAGATATAACGTCCAATTAAATGGATGCCAAGGCCTTTATATTTTCTTTAATGATAAGACAGAGATGTGCATTCTCTGCAGGTTGGGTGTGCATGTGAGCTCTTAAAATTGGTGTTCTCATGCATATGTAGCTAGTGGATAGGAATTTTGCATTTTTTTTTTGGTCTGTGTTTGTTATACATTCAGAAATGGAATTTTAGTTCCTTGAGACATAACATCGGGACTACCTATATGCAGTTAGTGCATTCTTTGCGGGTTGTGTGTGCATGTGAGCTCTTAAAATAATGAAAATCTGCATCACTGTTCTCGTGCATATGTAGCCGGTGGATAGGAATATTGCATTTTTTTTTCTTTTGGGTCTGCGTTTTTTATATATTGAGAAATGAATTTTAATTCTTTGTGACATTGCATCTGGACTACCTATATGCAGCATTGCAGCTAGTAACATTTTCTTTTTCTCGTTGATGGCAAAGAGGTTGAATCAAGTTGCAAATGGTGAAGGCCTTTAAGTGAATGAGGTAAGTAGTTGTACCTGCCATTACTAGTTGCTCATGGTAATGAAATCCTATTTTCTTTGGAATTATCTACTTGTTAGAGCGTTATGGACTCTAAAATGTTGTAAAAAGATACTATTCTTTTTAATGATATCATGAGTCTCACAATTTCACTATGAAGAATAATGGTGTCTTACAACCTAATATGCCTAATTTAACACTTTGCATGTATAGATTTCATCCACCTTGAGAGAAGAATACACGTAGTAATAATATTTCTCCTTAAATGCTATATACTGTAGAGCATCATTTTATATTGGGTACAGTAAAAATCAATTTTTACTTTATCCTTTATTCTGAAGTTCATGGCTGTCTTTCTATTTTTATTTTTTGTTATTATATATTTTTTTAACCATAAAAATGTATATAGTTTTGCAACTGAGATGTCCTTTTCCTCTTGCATGGACTTTTCGTTTCTATTAATGTACGTCAATAAAAGTATATTTCTTCACATTCAAAAATATAATAAAAAATGGAGAGGTTGTTACGACCTGATTCAGTAATTCAGTTTAATTACCGGTTCTCTTTCTGTCAAGTGGTAGCCTATGTAATAAATTTCTGCTCCGTGGTGTTACATAGGACTTGTATCTGGGTTGTTTGGTTCGTGACATGTATTACCTAATCTTTTCCCTATGCGGATTAATTCAGATTGCTCTTGAGGAACTTGCAGAAAGAGTCAACAGAGACATGCGAATGCCACTTAACCAGTGGCAGTATATGAGTCACTCGATGTATGTCATAAGATATGAAGATGGAGACATGCGAATGCCACTTAACCAGTTGCAGTCTCTCGATGTCTGTCATAAGATATGGAGATGTAAGGCAACGGCTACTAAGCAGTGCAAAGGATGAAGATATTTCGCCGTTCACAGCTATTGACAAGTATGATAGCATTACATCAACTCTGGTTTTGTGCATTCAGGTGTTTGTTGATGTCTATGGCTCTTATTAATTTTTATATCTGTATTTCTTTTTCTAACCAAATATCTCGAGTATACACGATCGTTTCTTGTGATTCTTGGCCTGGTGAGTTCGCAATGAAGTTCTGAACAAGTTTCCAGAAGAGATCGAAACGAGTTGTTGCAGTTTTTACGTCTGTTTTCAAGCTCACCGGTTTCTAGAAAATTTCCGACCGCTTATTGTATTTGGTACTTTTCGATCCCTTCCCATCATTTTTTTTGTCTTGTGCTAGTTATGAAAGTTGCTTAGAATGATGAAACAAAGGGGAGAAGCTCGACACCATTGTGGTGGTCGGCGGTGGCTCTGTCCCTAACTCCGGCGGCCCTTTCCAGCCACCTCTGGAGGTCTAAAATTTAGTTTCTATCCATTTTATGATTCTAAGTTTCAATACGATCATTTCAGCATATTATACGCATTTTTCTGATATCGTATGATTTAGTTATGAATTTTGAGATTTCGATCGATTTCGATCGTTAGATTTATGATCTGTGAAATTTCAACCGTCCGATGGACTTGTAGTTTTGATATGATGATCATATGACTGTCCCAATGGCTTTGTGTGGTCATGGGCGAAGATCCGACCGTTGGATCTTCGTATAAGTGCAAAACAGTGATTAGGGGACCGATTCGTGAGAATCCGTCCGTCGGATTTTCTTATAAATTAGAATCCGGCCGTTAAATGATAGTTTAGTTATGTTTTGGGATCATTGGCTAAATTCAAATCACATTTGATTAGGTGATTGATGGATTATATTTGGGTGAGCTGTTTCGGTGTGGTTTATATTTTATTTGAAGACGCAGCGGGAATCTCGAGGTGAGTAAAACTCACGTGGTTCATATTATGAACCGAGTGCTTTAAATTATTTATTTTTGTAATTACGTGAAAAATATTTGTGGATTAAATATTTGTTTTTAAAATCACATTGGCTTGATCACTACGGTCCATAGGTAAGTAAAATGAATTTTAATTATACAAATGAATTTCACGATTTTCTTGTATGAACTATAGATGATATTAGTGGTCATTCTTGAGTGGATGATTACGTGTATATATATATATATATATATATATTTACGTGGAATATACATATTGATTGGTGGATTGTCAAGTGGCGATATGATTGAATTGGATTGATGATTTGGATTATATTTCAAATGCTTAAATTTATAATAATATTGTGTATCTTGGATGAGTTGATTTCTTTATGTGAAAATACATGTTGTGCTCATTTAAGGATTTAGGATCAACGTAGTGACCGGTATGGGGTAATCGGACGCTCTAATCATAGGTGTATGATGGGATACGATTAGTTGAGTATGTACAATTATCGGACGTTCTAAATATGTATATAGGTATACATATTGATGAAATACGATAAAGATAAATATGTCGGATGCCATAACCTAGGCCAGATGACGGGCTACGATTCAGTTAGAGCTCTAGTCTATCAAATACCGTATTTTTATAAATACGATGTTGAGGTTTTGTGAAGAAAGATGTGAGTTAGGGTTGGTATCGATTTGTTGAGATTGTTGGTTCCTTGTGGATGTGGAAATTGTTTGAGTGTTGATTTGAGTGGAAATAATTATGGTTTAATTAAACAACAGTCCTTTCTTTTTACTCATACGAGCTTTCATAAGCTTACCGGGTTTTGTTTTGTTGCAATCCCGGTACGCTATTCAAATGGTGTAGCGGATATTCCTGCAGGTCAGGATAACCAGGGAGGTGACTGAGTTGCTTAGGTGTTACAGCAGTTATTTTTATTTCATTGAGTTGTGAAGTGTGTATGCTCATTTAGAGCTTTACAGTTCATTTTGTATTTGAGTTGTAATAATTAACCGAGACTAAATTCGGTTTTGAGTTTATTTCGTATGGCGAGGTTGTTAAGAAAAGAAATTTTCAAGATGACTATTTTAAGTTATAGTAATTCATGTTTCGGATTTTAAATTTTTATTCTAAAATTCGGGACGTGACATAGACAAATAAAGAATTAATAAAAGTATAAAGTATTATTTGAAAATAAAACAAAGAATATATACAAGTTAACGCAAATAGGGGGTTTTAGGATTTTTAAAATTAAAAATTATAAGAAACAAAAATAAAAATTTAAAATACATATACAAGGGCGGAACGTAAAGAACAACGATCAAAACCACAATCATATGAATGAAAAATCCAATTACAAATCCTATAGTTGATTACCTATGTCATGAGAAAGAAGTTGACCATGTGAAACGTTAATAAACAAACGATTTCTCGTATTTTACTTTTCTTGAATAATTAACTTAAGTTTTATGATTGCCTATTTAGAAATATATTGTTTTGGTGTTTTGCTAAATTGTCACGCCCCTAATTTGATGAATAACAATTCAAAATCCGAAACATGAATTTTTTTTTTCTTTTCTTAACACACTCACCACACGAATTAAAATCAAACCGACTTAGTCTCAGTTAATTATTACAACACAAATTCAAAAGTAATGTAAAGCTCTAAATGAGCATACACACACCTCACAACTAAATAAATAACAAAACTGCTATAACACCTAAGCAGCTCGGTCACCTCCCTGGTTATCCTGACCTGCAGGAATATCCGCTACACCATTGAATAGTGTACCGGGATTGCAACAACACAAAACCCGGTAAGCTTATGAAAGCTTGTATGAGTAAAAGAAGGAACTATTACTTAATTTAAACTCATTTATTCCCACATACAGCAACACTCAATTATTTCCACATATACAAATAATAACAATCTCAATCAACACCAATTCAATATATATAGTCAACTCCAATCACTACTTTCCCCACGACTCTCTTCATCGTATTTATAACAAATACGGTACTTGACAGACTAGAGCTCTAACTGAATCGTAGCCCGTCACCTGGCCTAGGTTATGGCATCCGACATATTTATCAATTATTGTATTTCATCAATATGTATACCTATATACATATTTAGAACGTCCAATAATTCCACATACTCAACCAATCGTATCCCATCATCCACACTAGGATTAGAGCGTCCGATTACCCACACCAGTCATTACATCGACCCTAAACCCATAAATGAACACAACATATAATTTCACATACTGAAATCAACCCAACCAAGATACATCATATTATTATGGAATTACACCATCGAAATAAAATCAACTCATCAATTCCACTCAATCATATCATCAATCAAATAATCCACTCATCAATATATATTTTCCACGTAAATATATATATACGTAATCATCCACTCAGGAATGACCACTAATACCATCTATAGTTCACACAAGAAAATTATGAAATTCATTTGTATAGTTAAAATTCATTTTACTTACCTATGGACCGTGGTGATTCAAGTCCATGAAATTTTAAAACAAATATTTAATCCGCAAATATTTTTCACACAATTACCAAAATAAATAAATTAAAATGTTCGGTTCGTAATATGAACCACGTGAGTTTTACTCACCTCGAACTCCTGCTGCGTCTTCTATATATATAACTCACAAAAATCCAATGCTCGTCAACTCAAGCCGTCAAGTACCTAATCAAGTACGGTCTTTACTTAGCAACGAAGCATGAAATAAACCTAATTGATGATCCAAAGGTCGGATTTCTAAAATAAAGATAATCCAACGGTCGGATTCTAAAATAAAGATAATCCAACGGTTAGATCCTCACGGATTGCCCCTGGAAACATCCTATCAAAATTATACGAAAATCCGATGGACGGATCTTCGTTAATCGCCTCCCGAATCACTATTTTATAATTATACGAAGATCCAAAAGTCGGATCTTCGCCCGTGACCACACAAAGTCATCGGGACAGTCATATGAACATCATATTAAAATTTGAAGTAAAACCGATGGTCTGATCTTCGTAAATCTCAAACCGAAGGTAAATTGTAAAACCGTAAATAGTAACGTTAAAACAGAATTTGACTATTTATCAACTTTTTCTAACATTGCCAAGTTATATCTCAAAACGCTCGTATGGATGCATAGATCATCGTCCAGATAATAAAAACTCAAAATTCGGTCCGACGCGCCGCCACACGCGGCGGTCAGACGGTGGTCAACGCGGCGGTCAACGCCAGTCAACCACCTCCGATGCAAAAGTCGTCAACTACAAACTTCTTCAAAATGAAATTTTGAACAACTTTAATACCTGACTTTTTCGGAGATGAGGTCTGGATCGTCCTAGATCGGGCTTTGAAGTTGGATTAATCTCGGCCCTCTGATCAGTCTCCAGATCGAATCAGGGACGTCGAAATCTTCAACTCTTGATCTACCACTCTACACTCAAAATCGTGATGCAAGCTATATATGGGGATGATCAGAAGGAAGAGCACGTCACGAAAATGGGGACGATCGGCCCGTGCACCACCGGAAAAGGGGTTTTCCGGCCGGGTCGGGTTTTCACTTCGGGAGGAAGCTTCGATCCACGTCTGGAGGCAGCGGCGGGGCGCGACGATGGCGGGGATCGCCCAGGCGTGAGGCGGCGACGCGGGAGAAGGCCGGGTCCGGCGGGGGCGGGGTCGGGAGGCCCGACTTCCAGTCGGGTCGGGTCGCTGGGTCGGAAGGCACAGTGACCAGGCCGAGAGAGAGAGACGGGGGACTGATGTGCAATATTGGAATTTTTTCGTCCTTCACAACAAACTCAGATTTTTCCACTATTTATAGAAAAATTTCGATTTTCAAATATTCATAACTTATTCATACGAACTCCGAATAATACGTTCCACATATGCACGGACTCGTATCGACGAGCTCTACAACTTTCATGAAGGAAGTTTTCCCAAATTTTGAACGTATAAAAAGTCGATTTTCACGACCCCCTAAATAACGTTCGTTTTTGAAAATAAAATCATTCGGAACCAATTTTCTCAACCCACGACAATCCAAATAATCCCAAATATCACAATTCAATTTATATAACAATTATTGAATTACATAAATTTATTGTATGAAAATCTGGGTCTTCACATAAATCAATTGAGTAAAGGAAAGTAAAATAAGAGACATTGTTTGCTTTTAACTTTGTTTCTTGGTTGATAACGTTCCATGATGACTAGTACAGGTTTAAGAATGCATGTAATGAATTGATCTTCATGTGTGGTTGATAAATTGTTTTCCAAAGATTTCCTTCATCCATCTTTTAAATTAAAATTTTTTTTTTTTTGTTTTCTGAAATTTTCGTTTTCAATCTTCAAAAATCACCCTTATGTTTTTGTTTATTGGTACGCTAAAAACAAGCGCGTAATTTAACCCTGCAAAATGTAGTTGTCAGTATAGAATAATAGGAATTGTTCAAGCCGGAGATTGAGGGTACACCTATAATTGCATAGACAAATAAAGAATTAATAAAAGTATAAAATATTATTTGAAAATAAAACAAAGAATATATACAAGTTAACGCAAATAGGGGGTTTTAGGATTTTTAAAATTAAAAATTAAAGAAACAAAAATAAAAATTTAAAATACATATACAAGGGCAGAACGCAAAGAATAAAGATCAAAGCCACAATCATATGAATGAAAAATCCAATTACAATTCCTACAGTTGATTATCTATGTCATGAGAAAGAAGTTGACCATGTGAAACGTTAATAAACAAACGATTTCTCATATTTTACTTTTCTTGAATAATTAACTTAAGTGAAAGCACCTAAATTAATCCTATCAAACATGCAATCACAATCTAAAAAGTTAGCTACTCAAAACATGTTCAATGCATGAAGAACAAAGAAAGGATGTCAACCAAAGTGCACAACGTAGTATGAGAAAATTCATCTATTTGCAATCCCCCTGAATTGATTTCGACTTTTGTCCAAATCCTTTACTACTTATGAAATAAGTTCACAAAACTATGAGGTGAATTGTTTACCTAAATCTAGCTCCAATTACATGCATATATCCTAAGTTAGCCACCAAAGAACATAAACATGTAAAAGTTTTCTGTAATCCAAAATCAATTAAGTGATCTCACATAAGCAACATAGAGATCAACATATAGAAATCACAACTTCATTCCAAAACATACAAACGGGCTTGCCCTTAACGTCATGTTAACTAGAATTCATAGATTATGAAATCAAACAAAGGAAACAAAAGAAAAACTTGAAATACACTGTGAAAGATGATACGCTAAAAGTAAGCATATAATTAACCCTATAAGATATCATCGTTAGTATGTAGTAAATAGGGATCGTTCTAATCTGAGGATTGAGGGTACACCTGTCATTTTAAAATAATTAAAGAATTAATAAAAATACAAATTATAATATTTACAAAAATATACAAGAGATATATACATAAGCAACGAAAAATGGGGGTTTTAGGTTTTAGGATTTCAGAAATTAAAATACAAAGAAAGAAAATATAAAAACACAAATGCAAGAATGGAATGAAAGTAACAAAGATCAAAACCAATTCCATAGTCAAATTCGATTCAACCCTATAATTGTTCATCTAAGTCATGAGAAAGAAGTTGATCATGTGAAACATTCGAAGCAAATGATTTCCCATATTTTACTTTCCTTAATTAATTAATCTAAATGAAAGCACCTAGATTAATCCTATCAAACATGCAATCAAAGTCTAGAAAGCTAGCTAATCATAACATGTTTAATGCAATACACATAGAGAAAGGCTACCAACTTAAGTGCACAACCAAGTATGAAAACTTCATCTATTTGCAATCCTTTTCAATTAAATTCGACCTTTGTCCAAAGCCTTTAATACTTTTGATTCAAGTTCACAAAACTATTAGGTGAATCATAAACTTAAATCTAGCATCAATTATACATAAACCCTAAAAGTTTCGAACCAATTAGAATAAACATATAAAAGATATCAATCAAGCAAATTTAATTGAACAATCTCACAAAAGCAACTTAGAATCACAATTATAAGAATCGAAAACTTTATTCAATCATAGAATTCGAAATTAAAATCTTGTTTCAAATGTTATGATAACTAGAACAGAATCATACAAATTCAAACAAGGAAAACCGAAAGAGGTTACAAGGTTGAAGGTTGAATTACACCGTGAATGGAGATGGTGATGAAGAACTCGACTTGATGAACTCTGAATCTTGGAAGCAATCTTCAAAGCTCATGGCATCAAGGTGGATTATGGAGGAGATGCTCACGGCTTCTTCTTCCTTCTTCCTCCCTTGCTTGAAATTGCAAAATGTCACGCCCCGAATTTTACAATAAAAATTCAAAATCCGAAACATGAAATTACTACAAACTCAAAATAATCATCCTGAAAATTTCTTTTCTTACATCCTCACCACACGAAATATTATCAAACCGAATTTAGTCTCGGTTAATTATTACAACTCAAATCCAAAATGAACTGTAAAGCTCTAAATGAGCATACACACCTCACAACTAAATGAAATAACAAAACTGCTGTAACACCTAAGCAGCTCGGTCACCTCCCTGGTTATCCTGACCTGCAGGAATATCCGCTACACCATTTGAATAGTGTACCGGGATTGCAACAACACAAACCCGGTAAGCTTATGAAAGCTCGTATGAGTAAAAGGAAAGAACTATTGTTTAATTCAATTCATAATTATTCCCACACACAACAACACTAAATAATTTCCACATCCACAAGTACTAACAATCTCAATCAACACCAATTCAATACATCAAGACAAACCCCAACTCACATCTTTCTACACAACCCTCAACATCGTATTTATAAAAATACGGTACTTGACAGACTAGAAATCTAACTGAATCGTAGCCCGTCACCTGGCCTAGGTTATGGCATCCGACATATTTATCATTATCGTATTTCATCAATATGTATACCTATATACATATTTAGAACGTCCGACAATTCCACATACTCAACCAATCGTATCCCATCATCCACCCAGGATTAGAGCGTCCGATTACCCCACACCGGTCACTACGTCGACCCTAACCTGTAAATGAGCACAACATATAATATCACATACTGAAATCAACCCAACCAAGATACACCATATTATTATGGAATTACACAATTGAAACATAATCAATTCATCAATTCACTCAATCATATCATCACTCATCAATATATATTTTCCACGTAAATATATATATACGTAATCATCCGCTCAGGAATCACCACTAATACCATCTATAGTTCACACAAGAAAATTATGAAATTCATTTGTATAATTAAAATTCATTTTACTTACCTATGGACCGTGGTGATTCAAGTCCATGAAATTTTAAAACAAATATTTAATCCGCAAATATTTTTCACACAATTACCAAAAATAAATAAATTTAAAACGCTCGGTTCGTAATATGAACCATGTGAGTTTTATCACCTTGAAATTCCCGCTGTGTCTTCAATATAATTATAATTAACACCGAAATAGCCCACTCAAATAAAATCCGTCAATCACCTAATCAAATGTGATTCGAATTTAGCCAACAATTTCAACACATAAATTAACTACCATTTAACGGCCGGATTCTAATTTACATTAAGATCCGACGAGCGGTTTCTCACGAATCGCTCCCCTAATTACCGTTTTGCACATATACGAAGATCCAACGGTCGGATCTTTGTCCATGACCACACAAAGCCTCTGGAACAGTCATATGATTATCATAACAAATTTAGAAGTTCATCCGACGGTGCTAATTTCACAGATCAAAAATCTAACGATCAAAATCGATCGAAATCACAAAATTCATAACTAATTCATACGAGATCCGAAAAATGTGTATAATACGCCGAAATGATCGTATTGAAACATAGAATCATAAAATGGACAGAAACCAAATTTTAGACCTCTGGAGGTGGCCGAAAAGGGCAGCCGGAGTTAAGGACGTAGCCGCCACTGACCACCGCCAATGGTGTCGGGGCCGAGCTTGTCCCCTTCGTTTCATCATTCTGAGTAACTTTCATAACTAGCACAAGACCAAAAAATGACGGGAAGGGATCGAAAAGTACCGATTACAGTCGGTGGCCGGAAAAATTCCAGAAACCGGTGAGCTTGAAAACCGAAGTGAAAACTGCAACCTCAGGCCCCGATCCCTTCTGGAAACTTGTTCAGAACTTCCTTGCGAACTCAACAAGCCAAGAATCGCAAGAAACGATCGTGTATAGCTCGAGATATCTTGATCGAAAGTTTGGTTGTTTCTATCCGTTCGGGTCGAGCTCCGACGAACATGAAAACGTTCAACCCAGTTCCGGTCCTTCTTGGTGCTTGTAGAGGAAGTTGAGGCGAGCTCAATGAGCCAAGAATCAAGTGAAATGGTGGTGTGTAGCTCGAGATATCAAGATCGAACCGAAAAGGATAGTTTTCGGTTCGGGCCGTGCCGCCGCCGCTATAGGCCACGCCGCCTTGTAAAACTGCCTCTAGAAGCTTTAGGAGGTTGAGTTGATGTAGAGGAACGAGTTTCACTTGGTTTGGTGGTCGAAAACGCAAGGAGCTAGTTTTGGTTCGTTTTCGGGTCCGGTTGTTTCGGGTTGTTTTGCCGGCGGTGGAGGCCTTGCCGGTGGAAGCGACGCCATCCAGGAGGTAGAGCAGCTCGAGACGAAAGCCTGGGACTTGGTTTGAAGTCGAGAGGTGGCCTGTGGAGGGAGAACAATTATGGTGAACCTTGCTCTCTTGTTCGGTCATTTTTGGTCGAGGAACGGAGGTAGGGGATGATGAACAGTACCTTCCGAAAATGGAAGGAGGCCGGACCAAAATAGAAGGCTTCTGAAAAATTAGCTAGGGTTTTTTCCTATTTATACAAGTTTCGGAAAAACTTCTAAATTCGATAACTAATGCAGAAAAATCCGATCTTCGTGTTCCGCACGTGTACGGACTCGTAACGATGAACTCTACAACTTTCATGAATGAAATTTCTCCAAATTTTGTACGTAGAAAAAGTCGATTTCTCAAACCGAGCATTTCGAGCTTTTCGTTAAAAATAATCGTTTCGAAACTTCGATAAATGTAAAAGTGAATTATTATCGAACAATAATCATGAAATCGCATAATAATCGTTCAACACAATTACTCGAATTTAAAATGAAAATTGCGGGTATTACACAAAAACCGAACTAGAGAATGGAGGAGGAGAGGACGTTATGGAGAGAGTATTTTTGAAAATTCTAAAGTGTCTAAGCTGTGGAGGATGTTAAGAATGAGGAGTATATATAGGGGACGGCAAGGTGCTGCCCTAGTTTCTTGATTCTTCTTTTATTTTCCAGAATTAAATTAATAATTCCACATACCTTCCACCAATGAGAATTCGCCAAGTAAGCTTTAGTCTGTCTTCCAACCAATCACAAAACTCCAAAACAAGTCTAAATTCCTTAAATATTTATTCTTGTCGAAATTATATCAGGATTTTCTGATTTTCTTCATGAATTTCGGCCAAAATTCCTTTAGGGAATTTAAGGATGCACCTAGACTTGTTTTGGACGTCTTTCTTCTTGCACACACTTCTTCTTTCCTTAAACTTCTCCCTATTTCTTCTCCCAACGTCTTCCTCTTGATATTTTGATTTTCACGTTGGCTCCCTCCTTTCTCTCTTTTCACGGCAATCACACAAAATTAACTCCCCCAAGAATATTTCCTTCCTTAAAAATCTCCCTAGAAAATCTCTTGGTGTAATCTTTTATTCTTTTCTTTATTTTCACGCCATCTCTCTCTCTTCCTCTTCGGATTTCACGGCAACAACTCTTAAGTCTCCAAAAATATCTCTTGGCATCACAAAACCCTAGCTCATTTGGGCTTTTATCCATCTCTGCCGAAATCCAATGTCTCTTGCGAATTCTTAAGCCTTCTTGTGTCACCTCCTTGCCATGTCATCTTCTAAGATCTTCAAGAAGCTTCTCTCATGCCATGACACTTTATTATTTCGATCACACTTCAAGGACGGCTTAGGAGTCATTTTCTTTTCTTGGACAGGATTTCCTGGTTGAAATAGGAAAACTTCTTTTCTTCATTTCTGCTCATTTGTGCAGCCCTTTGTATCTCATCTTGTCTCCCTCCAACGTTGGCTAGCTCCTCTTTCCATTTTATGAGCTCATTTCAGCTCATTTATTCCCAAGTCCTGAAAATAGAAATTGTTGCCAAAAATAAAAACTTTCCTAAAACAAGAAATGACAACTTTCCTAAAATAAAATGGGAAAACTTTCTAAAAATGAAAAAATAGAAACTTTCTACAAATAAAACAGGAAACTTCCTAAAAATAGAAAATATTTCGTAAATGAATAACTAAGTAAATATGAGAAAATAACACTTAAAACGTCGCATTAAAATGCTCATATCAAAAGATGAATGATAAAGCTTTGGGATGAAGAACTTGAAGATCCTTGGAAAAGCAACCAATCTTCTAGGGATGACACAAGGGTGGATGGTGGTTAGGATCTTGATGTATTCCATGGATTCTTCTTCTCGCTTGAAAACACGGAACTAGAAGACTAGAGAATGGAGAGAATTTTTGGTGTGTGAAAAGAATGAAAGAATTGGTGAATGAGACGTCCCAGGTGCATCTATATATAGGGGATGTCTAAGCCTTCTGAATCCTTCTTTTAATTTATAGGAATTATTAGTTAGTCCACACAGCTCCAACCAATCAGATAAATCCAAGTCAGCATTCTTGTGTCAACCAACCAATGAGAAGCATTTAAAATTGCACCTTGATTCTAGGGAGATAATATTGCCAAATTTAAATGAATATTTTTTGATTTTATCTCCTAAAATTCGTCCAAATAGGGGTGCGAACAACAAGCAACATATCTAGACTTATTTCCATCCTTTTTGCATGTTGTAATCCCCTTAAAACTCTCCAAGGATGATGCCAAACCTTTCTAGAAGCCTCTAGGACGTCACATGTGCAATATTATCTAAAATGTGAAGCATAAATTCGGCCATGGGCTTCCCGATGTGATTTGGGCCTCAGAACCAAAAATTCCCGTCATGATTTGCCCTTTCATGCGTCTTTTCTCCTAGTGCTCTCAGGTTTCCTAGCCCCATCAGGACTTCTTATGTCTTTAGGACTCCTAGTCAAACAAGGACTCTTCACATGAAATGTTCTTGAACCTTCCGGAAGCTTCTTCTGCTTTCCTAGTTCAACTGGAGCTCATTGTGTCATTTGGATTCCTTTTCCTAGTAGGAGTAGGTTTCCTAATCCAACTAGGACTCTGTATTTTTCTTCATTTCTCTGAACATGTTTACTAATTGACCCAGGATTCCTACTTTGACTGGGTTTCCTAGTCGGACCAGTAATACTTCATTTCTTCATTTCAGCTCATTTCTGCATCCCTTGTGCCTTCTACTTGTCATTTCCAACATCTCACATCCTTCTCAGGTGCCTTTAAGCTCATTTCCTTGTCATTTTTTCCGATATACCTAAAAAATAGAAAATAAATTAAAAATGATTAAGTAAAGGAAATAACTAAGCAAAATATGGGGACTTAAATATTGAAACGTCGCATTAATATGCTCCAATCAAATTCCCGAACACCTTGCTTTTGCTAGTCCTTTTGCAAAATCAAAACACGGAAATTAAAAACAAAGACTTAAAGACTCAAAATGATTAAGTACAAGACACAAAAAAAAAAAAACATTTCACTCAATGCCGTTGACATGGCATGAAGGATAAGACCTTGCTCACATGTTTTTATGATGGACTCACCAACTTGGAGAGAGATATGCTTGATGTTGCTTCTGGAGGTTCCTTTGTGGATAAAGAACCAGTTGCTGGAATGGCGTTGATTCAGATAAGAGCTTTGAATCAACAACAATATGGAAGCCCTAGACCCACCCATACAATTGAAAGGTCCATGAGGTAAGTACAATTGCTCAATTGGAAGATAAAATTAACAAACTTACTTTTATTGTTGCTCAGACTGTGACAAGCAAAGGACAAGTAATGGCGTGTAGAGTGTGCTCAATGCAAGGGCATGTTTCTGACCAATGCCCTCAACTCATGGAAGGAAGAGGTTTTGAAGGAGTCAACGCCGTAGGTTTCCAACAAGGGCCCCAACGTCCAAGGAACGATCCATTCTCAAACATTTACAACCCTAGATGGAAGGATCACCCTAATTTTCGTTGGGGGGACAATGACAACGTGCAAAGTGCTCCTCAAGGCTTCCAACAGCGTCCCCAAGGCTTTTACCAAAAGCCTCAGGCCCCTCCTAACTCTACTCCCTTTAATTCTTCAAATTTTAATTCAAATGCTTCTTCTTCTAATGATGATTTAATTAAAGCCTTAACTAAGTCTACCTAAGCTTTGCTTGCAGATCAAACCAATCATGGGAATCAAATCAACACTCTCACTTTTGATGTAACTGAGATGAAGAAGCAAATGAGCCAAGTTGTGGAGTTTATGGGTACGTTTCATGAGCAAGGAAAGCTACCAAGTGGCACCATCCCTAATCCTCACTTTGAGCAAGCCAAAGCCGTGACCACAATTGTGGACCCTCCAAAGCCTCAAAAGAAAGTCACAATGTTAACTTTAGAGGAGGAGGAAGACCCTGTAACTTCTAAGGCTGAGTTGAAGACGTCTCAACCTTCAAGGGTAATTCCAGAAACTCAAGGTAACATTCCTAATTTGTCAAATTCAGTTATTGCTAATAAATCTTCTTCTCCCTTGCCTTTCCCAAGCAGATTTGCTAAGTCCAAGAAGGATGAAGCTGAGAAGGCCATCTTGGAAACTTTCAAGAAAGTGTAAGTGAACATTCCTCTCCTTGAGGTCATAAAGCAAGTTCTCAGGTATGCCAAATTTTTGAAGGAGCTTTGTACCACAAGGAGGCAAATTCGTGAGAAAGTGAGAATGTCTTAGTTGTGTTTTAACGTAGAATGCCTGAAAAGTGTAAGGATCCAGGGAGTTTTTCTATCCCTTGTGTTATTAGAACCACTAGTTCGAAAATGACATGCTAGACTTAGGTGGATCTATAAATATTATGCCATATTCTGTTTATGCATCTCTAGGTTTAGTTGAACTTAAACAAGATAATGTTATTATTCAGTCGGCTGATCGATCTAATGCATACCCTAAGTGGTTAGTTGAGGATGTACTTGTGCAGGTAGGTGAGCTCATCTTCCCAGCTGACTTTTACATTGTGGAGATCGAGGAATCACCCTCAAGTTCAACACCATTATTGCTAGGCTGGCCCTTCGTGAGGATAACTAGGACTAAAATTGATGCGTACTCTGGCTCTTTGACAAAGGAGTTTGATGGAGAAGTTGTTGGGTTCAATATTTTTGAAGCTATGAGGTATCCTTTAGTTGATTATCATTCATGTTTTTCTAGTAATATGCTTGATGATCTTACGCAGAAATTCATGGAGATTATGGAGGGGGATGTCATGGCTTCCACCATTGCCAATGGCATTGGATTTAATGTGGTTGGCGCCACCATACCTAAGGGGGAGCTCACGGATTCCAATGAGGACATCGCCATTGAAAACGTTGCTTCTCTTGAGGCAACACCATTTATGTGTAGGTCTATCTCTCCTTTGTCAACTCCAAGATCACTTGAAGTATGCTTATTTGGGGGACAAGGAGACATTACCAGTGATCATCTCTTCATCATTGACGCCAACTCAAGAGGAGAAGCTTGTGGATATGCTCAAGGACCACAAGACCACAATTGGTTGGACTCTAGTTGACATCAAGAGAATAAGCCCCACCACTTGTGTTCATAGGATTTTACTTGAGGAAGCAGCTAAGCCAACTAGGGAGACTCAGAGATGTTTGAATCCACCTATGATGGAGGTTGTGAAGAAGGAGGTTATCAAACTCCATGATTGTGGCATCATCTACCCCCTGTCAGACTCTAAATGGGTTTCACGAATTCAAGTTGTGCCAAAGAAGTCTGGGATCACAGTTATCAAGAATGCAGAGAATGAGTTGGTACCTCAGAGGACTATAATTGGACATCGAGTTTGCATTGATTATAGGAAGCTGAATGCCACTACTAGGAAGGATCACTTCCCTTTGCCATTCATTGATTAGATGCTTGAGAGGTTAGCTGGTTATGAATTTTATTGTTTTTTGGATGGATGCTCTGGTTACAATCAAATCGCCATAGCTCATGAGGATCAAGAGAAAACGACATTCACTTGTCCTTTTGGGACATTTGCCTACAAACGTATGCTTTTGGTCTTTGCAACTCCTCAGGTACATTTCAAAGGTAAGTATCTTTTCTGATTATATGGAGAAAATTATTGAAGTGTTTATGGATGACTATTCGGTTTTTGGTAAAGACTTTGATAATTGCTTAAATGACACGCTACAAGTAGCGTGCAATTTAATCCTGCAAAATGTCATCATTAAAATAAGTAGGGATTGTTCAAGCCGGAAATTGAGGGTACACATGTAATTGCATAAACAAAGAAAAAATTATTATTTACAAAAATAAAACAAAGAATGAATATATATACATGTTAACGTAAAAAGGCAGTTTTAGGATTGTAAAATTAAAAATTAAAATAAATAAAATAAAGAAAATGTAAAAATATATATACAAAGGTGGAACGCAAGGAACAAAGATCAAAACCACAATCATATGAATGGAATCTAATCACAATTCCTATAGTTGATTATCCATGTCATGAGAAAGAAGTTGACCATATGAAGCGTTAACAAGCAAACGATTTCCCATGGGTAAAACTTTAGTATGTTAACATTTCTCATACATTAACTATTTTTATCACTTTGTGGACTCATTTTACTACCTTAAGGACGCAGTTTACCAGTTGAGGACTCATGTAGTAACTAAGTACCACTCGAATGACTCATGTTACCATTTTGAGGACTAATATTACTATTTCGAGGACTCATTTTACCACTTTTAGGGCAATTGTATGCATGTCATAAGTTAACACATTGTGGAATTTTCCATTTCCCATAGTTTACTTTCCTTGAATATTTAAGCTAAGTGAAAGTACCTAAATCAAACCTATTGAACATGCAATCATAGTCTAGAAAGCTAGCTAATCAAGAACATATTCAACGCATTAAGAACAAAGAAAGGATATTAACCAAAGTGCACAACCTAGTATGAAAAAGTTCATCTATTTGCAATCCTCCTTAATTGATTTCGAGTTTTGTCCAAAGCCTTTACTACTTATGAAATAGCTTCATAAAACTATTAGGTGAATTGTTTACCTAAATCCAGCTCTAATTACATGCATATATCCTAAGTTGGCCACCAAAGAACACATACATATAAAAGTTTTCTGTAAAGCAAAATCAATCAAGCAATCTCATATAAGCAACATGGAAAGCAACATATAGAAATTAATCACAAATTATTATTCAAACATATAAACGGGCTTTAAACTTTGCCCTTAACGTCATGTTAACTAGAATTCATAAATCTACGAATCAAACAAAGGAAAATAAAAGAAAGTATGAAATATACCGTGAAAGATGAATGACAAGGCCTTGAGACGAAGAACTTGAAGATCCTTGAAAGCAAGCAATCTTCCAGGAACGACACAAGGGTGGATAGCGGATAGGATCTTGATGTATTGCATGACTTCTTCTCCTCCTTGGTTGAGACGCAGAGCTTCTGAAGACTAGAGAATGGAGAGAAATTGTGGTGTTGGATTTTCTGAGGGGGAAGAGATGTGTATGATGGTGGTGTCAATTATAGGAGGATGACAACTTCGTCTCCAAATCTTCAAGATTGATCCACACAGCATTAGCCAATCAGATAATTCCACGTCAACTTTGCTATGTCATCCAACCAATGAGAAGCCTCCAATTTAACAACTTGATTTAGGAGATTATTTTTGCATTAATTATATAATTATTTTCTGATTTATCTCCTCAATTTTGGCCAAGGATGGAGTGTAGAGATCAAGGAATGTATCTGGACCCGTTTTCAACCTTCCTGAATATTGTAAATCCCTTAAAACTCTCCATGATAACTTCAAATTTCAAAACCGTCACATTCCAGAATCCCTTGAATATCTCACTGCAAAAACACTTATTTCACTTAGAATTCCTTCCTTTTGTATCTAAAAAACCCAATATACTTAGGTCTCTTTATTTACCGCAATATCTCAAGTGTTCTAGAATATTCTTGAGCTTTCTTGAGCTATATTGAAGCCACATGGTCTCCTAGTCTATGAAGTTTCCTAGCCCCATCAGGACTCCTTATGTCTTAAGGACTCAAAGTCAAACAAGGACTCTTCATATGAAATGTTCTTGAACCTTCTAGAATCTTCTTTTGCTTTCCTAGTTCAACTAGGATTCCATGTGTCATTAGGATTCCTTCTTATGACATTCTTGTCTTTCCAGAATCTTCTTTTGCTCTCCTAGTTCAACTGGGACTCTTGTGTCATTAGGATTCCTTCTTTGACTGGGTTTCCTAGTCAGACTAGGATTTCCTGGTGGGACCAGGAAAACTTCATTTCTTCATTTTAGCTCATTTCTGCATCCTTGTGCCTTGCCTTTGTCATCTCCAACATCTCACATCTTCTCATGTGTCTTTAAGATCATTTCCTTGTCACTTTCTCTGATGTACCTAGACAATAGAAATTAAATTAAAAATGATTTAAGTAAAGGAAATAACTAGGCAAAATAAGGGGAGTTAAATATTAAAATATCGCATTAAAATGCTCCAATCATTAAATAACTTAGAATTGATCTTAAACGGTGTGAAGAAACTAACCTTGTGCTTAATTAGGAAAAATGTCACTTTATGGTAAAATAAGTGATAGTTTTAGGGCTTATTGTTTCTAAACGTGGAATTGAAGTAGATAAGGCTAAAGTAAATCTTGTTCGTTACTTACCCTTCCCACAATTGTGAGAGAGGTTCGTTCTTTTCTTGGACATGCAGGTTTCTACAGACTCTTTATCAAGGACTTTTCTAAGATTTCTAGGCCCTTATGTCGTTTATGTCAAAAAGATGTGGGGTTTAGTTCAATGAGGATTGCAAGAAGGCCTTCAACACTTTGAAGGAGCTTCTAAAGTCTGCATCCATCATGCTACCTACAAATTGGTCTCTACCCTCTGAGATCATGTGCGATGCTTCAGATTATGCAGTGGACCGTGCTTGGCCAAAGAAAAGACAAGAACCCCTACGACATCTACTATGCTTCTAGAACCCTAAATGATGCTCAACTCAATTACTCTACAATTGACAAAGAATTATTAGCTATTGTTTTTGCTTTAGAAAAATTTCAATCTTATTTATTGGGTACTAAAGTTATTATTTATTCTGATCATGCAGCTTTGAAGTACCTGATGACAAAGAAGGAGGGAAAACCTAGGCTAATTCGTTGGATACTTTTGCTACAAGAGTTTGACATTGAGATCAAGGACAAGAAGGGGATAGAAAACGTTGTGGTTGACCACTTGAGTAGACTTGTGCATGAGGAAGAGACCATACCTGTTTCAGCTGTATTGAGAGATGTTCGATCCAGCTAAATCACGGGGTCTCTCGACCTACCACTATCGCTATCGGTCTCGCTTATCTGTAAAACAAACGAAGGTCAGAAGGAAGACCGGGTAGGCCTGCCTTCAATGCTCTGATGCCTGAGTCAGTATCGTTATAAGATAATAATAGTGGAAAGCGATCGTAAACAGTTACCTCCTTTTGTCATTGGAGACGACCTTCATGTAATGGGTTTGTAGGAGCTTGGTTTCATTTCATTCGGTGTGGGACGTTTGGGCTCCTGATACCACCCCAAGGGGTATCAGGATCCTCACTTGGGAGTTCTTTCGCTACCTTGTGGGATGGTTAGATGAGCCTTGTGCTTTCGATACTTGTGTCTGAGAGGTATATGTATACTAACAAGTCTCCCAAGTCCCAAGTCAAGAGTTCTCTTGGGTGGGGAGTTTGTCCTTAGTAGAAGTATTGGAAGTTCAAGGCGAGTTACCGGCCACGTGGCTTCCATACGACTATTACCCTCACAATCCCCCAAGTCCCCATCTAAGAGGAGTATTGGCGGGGGTGAAGAGACCATTTCCTGCCTTTGTCCTTTATCACTATCGTGTGCCCGCGGTAGGGTTTCATGCATCCTTTGGCGTATTTGCTATGCTCTGGCGACACGTGTGCTGTTGCCATTTGTGTTTCATGTACGAGAAGTCAGGTGTACTGGATTCCGTAACATGTAATAATGGCGTAGTGGTAAGGAGTCTAGGTGATGGCGCATGACCTCTGTAACGCTCATAAAGGTCGGACACGTGGCAGGATCTAGTATTGTTGTCCTTGCACGTCCAACTATCACTGTACTCTCGTGGACCCTATATATAGACAGAGGAGGGAGATGGGGGCGACTACTGTTCCCCATGTTCTGACTGAGTTTTGAAGGAGAAAATTGGGCAAAGTTGGAGCTTTTGGTACCTATAAAATTTCAATCTTTCGTGTAGTGTTTGAAATTCTAGTTTTAGGGAAGGTTTTTGGCATTTTCATCTGCGCTTTTCATCTGAGGGAGTGAACGGGTACGTTGGCTTTTTCTTTTTCTAGGTTTCATTTTGGTAATTTGTTGTTGGTGGAATGTGGGTTTGCTTAGGGCTCATTGTTTGGAGCTAAGAGTGGTTGGGGAATTTTTGGGGGTTTGTGTTTCTTGGTTAGGTTTTAGGGTTGTGAATTTTGGGTTTGGTCGATGCCTGTGTTGTGGCTCCTAATTGGTGCCTATTGGATTTTGAAATTTTATCGTGAGGCGGGTTGGGGAAGGCGATAGGGGGTAGTCGATTGACTTACTTTGAGTGTCGTTCACAGTGTGGCTCGTGAGCATTGTGCCCATGGCAGGCGAGAGGGCTCTGCTCGTAATGGAGGTGGCTAGGGTTCTTCTCGTAGAGGTGGCGAGCGTTCTTCTCATAGTGGAGGTGAGGGTTCTTCTCGCGGCCGCCCAAGTGGCGTTGAACCTCCCGCGGAAGTTATATGTTCTGAGGTTCCAGGGGAGGAGTTCGTGTTACTAGAGGTTCCTCAATCGCCGTACAGTCGATTTCGCTTTGCTCCTGATATATCTATCGATCAACCGAGATCGAGCATGACAGAGGAGCAGATTGCGGATATCAGGGTGGCTTGAGGCATCCCGGACAACGTGTTGTTGCGTCCTTTGAGGGGTAACGAGTTTTTTAGCCATCCGGATATGAGATGGGCGTGCTTCTACGAATACCAGCTGAAATGTGGGCTCTCGTTTTTTATACCGGAGGAAATGCAGTATTTACTGTCTTGCCTTAATATTTTCGTGAGGCAGCTATCGCCTAACGCACTGAGGCAGATGATGGGGGTCCTTGTGTTATGGAAGCTTAGCAGACAACAGTGTCCAACGAGTTTAGCTCCATCTTCAAAATGTAGTATTCCACGAAGACTAGTGATAGCAGGTGCGTCAACTTTAAGTCGCGTGTGAACATTTTTAATGTGACGTTTTAAATGTTATTTCCTCATATTTACTTTGTTATTTCCTTAAATAAATCTTTCTTTTTTAAGAAAGTTTTTATTTTTGGGAATTTTAATAATAGTTTCTACTTTTAGGTCCTGTGGAGCAGAAATGAGCTTAAAGAAGAAAGAGAAGCAAGAAAACGTTGGAAATAGCTAAGGCAAGGCACAAAGGCTGCAAAAATGAGCTAAAACGAAGAAATGAAGTTTTCCTGGTCCAGCAAGGAAATCCTGTGTGAAGACCCGAATTTTTATAAAATAATTTATGTAATTCAATAATTGTCCTATTATTTGAATTATGAAATTTGGGATTAATTGGTATGTCGTGATTTGAGGAAGTTGGTTTCGAATGATTTTATTTTCGAAAACGAACATTATTTAGGGGGTCGTGAAAATCGACTTATTATATGTTCAAAATTTGGGAAAACTTTCTTCATGAAGTTGTAGAGCTCGTCGATACGAGTTCGTACATATGTGGAACGTAATATTCGGAGTTCTTATGTATAAGTTATGAATATTTGAAAATTAGAAATTTTCTATAAATATCATGAAAAATCAGATTTTCATCAAGGACGAAAAAAATCGATTTTTGTACTTAAACCCCCCCCCCCCCCCCGGGTGTCTCTCTCGCACGCGGAAACCCTTCCCCTTGCTTACCGACCCGCTGACCCGACCCGGCCCCAAGTCCCTCATCCAGCCACGCCGCCGCCGGACTCGCCTTCGCCCCGAGCCGCCCAGCCGCTCCCCCCCCCTCGGTTTCACCAGCCGCTGCTCCCCCGCCTGGATCGAAGCAACCCAGTCACCGAACAGTGACCCGGCCGGATCTCCCTTTTTCGTGATGTGCTCTTCCTCCTTATCATCCCCATATGTGGCTTGCATCACGATTTTGAGTGTAGAGTTGTAGATCAAGAGTTGAAGGTTTCGACATCCCTGATTTGATCTGGAATTTGATCGAGTGGCCGAGATTAATCCAACTTCAATGCTCGATCTAGGACGATCTAGACCTTATCTCGGAAAAATTCAGGTATTAAAGTTGTTCACAATTTCATTTTGAAGAAGTTTGTAATCGACAACTTTTGCATCTGAGGTGGTTGACCGGCGTTGATAGCGGCGTGTGGCGGCGCTTCGGACCAAATTTTGAGTTTATATTATCTGGATGTTGATCTATGCATCCATACGAGCGTTTTAATATTTAGCATGGTCATGTTAGAAAAAGTTGATAAATGGTCAATTTGAGTTTTGACGTTACTTTTTACGGTTTTACGGTTTATCTTCGGTTTACTATTTACAGAGATCAAATCATCAGTTTTACTTCAAATATTAATATGGTGATCATATGACTGTCCCGATCACTTTGTGGTCACGGGCGAAGATCCGACCATTGGATCTTCGTATAATTGTAAAACAGTGATTCGGGAGGTGATTTGTGAAGATCCGTCCGTCAGATTTTCGTATAATTTTGATAGGATGTTTCCAAGTGCGATCCGTGAGGATCTAACCGTTGGTTTATCGTTTAAATTTGATCCGACCGTTGGATCATCTTTATTTTAGAATCCGACCTTTAGATCAACATTTAAGTTTATTCGTGCTTCGTTTGCTAAGTAAAAACCGTACTTGATTAGGTACTTGACGGCTTGAGTTGACGAGCATTTGGATTATTGTGATTTGTTTTTAAGTGAAGACCCAGCAGGAGTTTCGAGGTGAGTAAAACTCACATGGTTCATATTACATACCGAGTGTTTTAAATTATTTATTCTTGTACTTGTGTGAAAAATGTTTATGGATTAAATATTTGTTTTAAAATCATATGGACTTGATCAACTACTGTCCATAGGTAAGTAAAATGAATTTTAATTATACAAATGAATTTCACGATTTTCTTGTGTGAACTATAGATGGTATTAGTGCTCATTCCTGAGTTGATGATTGCGTATACATATATTTACGTGGAGTATATATATTGGTTGGTGTGTTGTTGAGTGATGATATGATTGAGTTGGAATGATGATTTGGATTATATTTCAAATGTTTAAATTTCATAATAATATTATGTATGTTGGATGAGTTGATTTCATTGTGTGAAAACATATTGTTGTGCACATTCTGGATTTAGGGTCAACGTAGTGACCGGTTGGGGGGATTCGGACGCTCTAATCCTAGGTGGATGATGGGATACGATTGGTTGAGTATGTACGATTATCGGACGTTCTAAATATGTATAAGTATACATATTGATAAAATACGATAAAGATAAATATGTCGGATGTCATAACCTAGGCCAGGTGACAGGATCCAGGCGATTAGAGCTCTAGTCTGTAATATACCATATTTTTATAAATACGATGTCGGGGTTTTAAGAAGAAAGATGTGAATTAGGGTTTTCTGTTGATTTGTGATTTGGTGATTGATTTAAGATTTGGTTCTTTGTGGATATGGAAAGTATTGTGCGTTGACTAGGGTGAAAATGAATATGATTTAATTAAACAACCGTTCTTTCTTTTACTCATACGAGCTTTCAAAAGCTTACCAGGTTTTCTATTGTTGCAATCCCAGTACACTATTCAAATGATGTAGCAGATATTCCTGCAGGTCAGGATAACCAGGGAGGTGACCGTGCTGTTTAGGTGTTGCAGCATTTATTTTTATTTTATTTGAGTTGAGAGATTTGTAATGCTCATGTAGAGCTTTACAATTTATTTTGTGAGTGAGTTGTAATAATTCATCGAGGCTAAATTCGGTTTTTGAAATTAAATTGTGTGGTGAAGTTGTTAAGGAAAAGAAATTTTCAGGATTTTTATTTTAAGTTGTAGTAATTCATGTTTCGGATTTTGAATTTTTTATTCTAAAATTCGGGGCGTGACAAGTTTGGTATCAGAGCGTAAGATACATATTTGGTGATATGTCAATACTTTCCGAGTGATGGCCCGTCTGCAGTGGATTCCCATCGTGTGCTCTTCGGTATTGACAATGTCATTGGGTATGTGAGGGCGTTAGGTTGGCTAGAACGTTAGCATGTCATAAGAACTTTAGCCGTTGTCTTGTATGCTTAGTTACTTGGTTAATATGTACTTGCATTGGACTTATGCCATGTTTAAGTGTTATGCGTGTATTAATCAAGTATACCCTGCTTATTAGGTAATGGAGATTGAGGGGAACGAAGCTAGAGGTCGAGGTAGCGGCATACCTCGTGGTAGGGGTAGAGGCTGAGGTAGGGGTAAGGCCCCTCCGGTCGATGATGCATATTAGGCGGAGGTAAAGCCACCTTATGAGGATCAGCATATTCCGCCCGTGGGTATGGTTGGTGATCCTGCTCGCTTGTTAGTACTGGCAAAGGAAATTACCCGCTTGGGAGCAACTAAGTTTGGAGGTGGCACTGATCATATGGTTGCGGATCGATGGATTGATGATTTGCAGACCTATTTTGATATGTTTGATTGCAGTGAGATTGATAAGAGGAAGCTAGCCGCTTTCATGCTGAAGGATTAGGCAAGGGTGTGGTGGAACGTCACAGAGAGGAGTATTGAGGTGTCTACCTTGACAAGGGATGGTTTCGAGAGGCTGTTTTTCCAGCAGCTGTGAAGGAAAGGTTGGAACGAGAATTCCTCGCACTTGTACAGGGGAAGATGACCGTGATCGAGTACGATGCGGAGTTCTCTAGGCTGTACAAGTATGTGAAGCAGATGGATGACGAAGACTTGGCCAAGAAGTTTCAGAGAGGGTTGAGCCCTTCGATCGAGAGTGATGTGGCCATCTTAGAGCTAAAGACGAAGAGAGATCTTGGCTAAGGCACAGATCATTGAGCAGCAAAACCTGATTCGTAGAGAGAAGGAGTTTGCTGAGAGAGACTTCCAGGGCAAGGGAAAGGCCATAGCAGGAAGCAGTAGGTCCAGAGACTTCAAGGGCGGTTTCTGGAAGAAACAGAGAACTCAATTCCAGCATCAAGCTCCAGCTAGGGCAGCAATAGCTCCTCCCATTCCGGCTATGCCTATTAGGCAGATAGCACCAGCAGCTCCGGTGAAGTGCTTTAACTGTGGCGAGCCGGGCCACATCTCTCGTGCGTGCACGAAACCATGGGGTAGGATATGCTACAGCCGTGGACAGACAAGGCACCAGACCAGGGAGTGTCCCCGAAATCAGGGTAGAGTGCAGGGAAACCAGCATAGGCAGCTACCGCCTGCACCTGCTAGAGTCTTTGCCATTAGTCAGGCAGGCACGGGAGTGGAAGGTACTTTATTTGTTTATCACTATCTTGCTAGAGTACTGTTTGATACAGGAGCCTCACACTCCTTCATATCTAGTTCTGTTGTGGATGTGTTGGGTTTGATTGCTATGCCTCTTACTAGATCATTATTTGTTACATCACCTCTCGGTGTGTCTCTTGAGCTTAGCATGTTTTGTGATGATTGCCCTATTGGGATTGGTGGCAGAGAGTTCTCTGCGTCTTTGATTGTGATTCTGGATCACACGTATGATGTGATTTTGGGTATGGATTGGTTGACCCTGAACCATGCAGTGATTGATTGCTTTAGGATGATTGTGTCCTTCCATGTTCCTGGACAACCAGTATTTCATTACCGTTGTCTGAAGTCTGACATCGCCATGAGGGCAGGGATTTTGGCTCATATTGAATCAAGGATTACATGGATTCCTGTAGTTTCAGAGTATCCTGTCGTGTTTCAGGAGATCCCTAGGTTACCTCCGAAAAGGGTAATGGATTTGCCCATTGATGTGATACTAGGTACTTCACCTATATCGAAGGCACCCTATTGAATGGCACCAGCTGAACTTCAGGAGTTGAAGGTTCAGATTGAGGGATTACTTGCGCAAGGGTTCATTCAGGTTAGTGTGTCTCCTTGGGGCGCACCAGTGTTGTTCGTGAAGAAGAAGGATAATTCACTGCGGTGATATGTGGATTATCGACAGCTAAACAAGGTGACCATCAAGAACAGGTACCCTACACCTAGGATTGATGACTTGTTCGATCAGCTTAGGGAGACTACTGTGTTCTCAAATATTGATTTGAGATCTGGATATCACCAGTTAAGGGTGAAGGATGAAGATATTCCAAAGACGGCTTTCAGAACCAGGTAGGGACATTTTGAGTTCCTTGTCATGCCTTTTGGTCTCACGAATGCACCTGCAACATTTATGGACTTGATGAACCGCACGTTCAGTCCCTACTTGGATAAGTTTGTAGTAATGTTCGTTGACGACATCTTGATTTATTCAAGGTTGTCAGATGAGCATGAGAAGTATCTACGGATTGTGCTACAGACGTTGAGAGAGAAGAAATTATTTGCCAAGTTTGAGAAGTGCAATTTCTGGCAGAGTGAAGTCAAGTTCCTTGGTCATGTGGTCTCGAAGGATGGAGTTTCTGTGGATCCTTCGAAGGTTGAAGCAATGATGAGTTGGAGTCGCCCTACTACAGTTACAGAAATCCGTAGCTTCCTTGGTTTGGCAGGGTATTACATGCGTCTCATTGAAGGGTTTTCTGGTATTGCTTCGGCTTTGACCAAATTGACAAGGAATGACACTCAGTTCGTGTGGTCAGATGAGTGTGAAAAGGCTTTCAATGAACTGAAGACTAGATTGACTACAGCTCCAGTGTTAACTATTCCTACTAGTGGTGGTGGGTTTGTCATTTACAGCGATGCATGTCATCAGAGTTTGGGGTGTGTGTTGATGCAGAATGGTAGCGTTGTTGCTTATGGTTCTAGAAAATTGAAGGTACATGAGTGGAAATACCCCACTCATGATCTAGAGCTAGTAGCAGTGGTGTTTGCCTTGAAGATTTGGATGCACTATCTTTATGGTGAGAAATTTGAACTCTTTTCTAATCATAAGAGTTTGAAGTATCTATTCTCCCAGAAAGAATTGAACATGAGGCAGAGAAGATGGATGAAGCTCATCAAGGACTATGATTTCACCTTGGAGTACCATCCCGGAGAGGCGAATGTAGTGACGGATGCTTTGAGTAGGAAACCTCGAGTAATCATGGCATCGATTATGGTGCAAAAGTGGAGCATGTTAGAAGCTGCATCAGAGTTTGACCTTATGCCCGCAAGAGCAGGACATGGAATCTTTCTAGGTAGTATCACCTGACAGCCCACCTTGATCTCCAGGATCATTCAGGGTTAGACACTTGATGAGTTTGCTCAGGCGAGGAATGCTGAGATGACTGCTGATCCGTATGTGGAGGGTCCTTCCAAGTGGATGATTGGGGCAGATGGAGGGTTGAGATTTCGAGGGAGATTGTATGTACCGAGTGTTGATAACCTCAAAGAAGAGATCATGCGGGAAGCACATAGGTCTCGATACACTATACATCCAAGGGGTACTGAAATGTATATGGATCTACGAAGGCAGTTTTGGTGGTATGGAATGAAGAGGGATGTGGCAGAACATGTGTCGAAGTGTTTTACATGTCAGCAAGTGAAGGCAGAGCATCAGAGACCCGCAGGAATGTTGAATCCCTTGCCGATTCCTGTTTGGAAATGGGAAGATATCTCCATGGACTTTGTGACTGGATTGCCTAGGTCCAGGCAAAGTTATGACTCAATTGGGGTGATTGTTGACCGGTTGACTAAGTTAGCATATTTTCTTCCCGTGGCAAAAACATACTCAGGGGATGCGTCTGTGACGATTCTCTCTGATCGTGATGCTCGTTTCACTCAGAATTCTGGCGTAGGTTCTATAAGGCATTTGGCACATCTCTTGCAATGAGCACTGCATTTCACCCACAGATAGATGGGCAGACCGAGATAGTGAATCAAGTGATGGAGGATATACTTAGAGCTTGTGTTTTGGACTTTAAGGGAAGTTGGGCGGATCATCTCCCATTGGTAGAGTTTGCGGTTTACAATTTACGGAGATCAGACCATCAGTTTTACTTCAAATTTTAATATGATGATCATAAGACTGTCACGATGACTTTGTGGTCACGGGCGAAGATCCGACCGTTGGATCTTCGTATAATTGTAAAACAGTGATTCGGGAGGCGATTTGTGAAGATCCGTCCGTTGAATTTTCGTATAATTTTGATAGGATGTTTCCAAGGGCGATCCGTGAGGATTTAACCGTTGGATCATCGTTTAAATTCGATCCGACAGTGGGATCGTCTTTATTTTAGAATCCGACTGTTGGATCATCATTTTAAGTTTATTTCGTTTGCTAAGTAAAGACCGTACTTGATTAGGTACTTGACGGCTTGAGTTGACGAGCATTTGGATTGTTGTGATTTGTTTTAAAGTGAAGACGCAGCAGGAGTTTCGAGGTGAGTAAAACTCACATGGTTCATATTACGAACCGAGTGCTTTAAATTATTTATTCTTGTAATTGTGTGAAAAATGTTTATAGATTATTTATTCTTACTTCTAATTGCTTTGATTTGGTTTGTTTCTTTGTGAAATGCCCTCTAAATCTTCTAATGCATTGTTCTAGTCCTTTTCAAAGCCCTACATGATTTGCATTCATTTCAAACAATGAGATCACTTTGTTTTGATTTTCCAAACTTCTGGCTCCTAATTCTTTTGATTTGGTTTGTATTTTGGCAAATGGTTTCTAAATCTTTAAATACGTTGTTCTAGTTCTTTTCAAACTGTTTATAGATTATTTATTCTTGCTTCTAATTGCTTTGATTTGGTTTGTTTCTTTACGAAATGCTCTCTAAATCTTTAAATACATTGTTCTAGTTCTTTTCAAACTGTTTAATCACTTTGCTTCTAGTTTGAGTTTATGAACAGTGATTTTCCAAAATTCTTCCTTCGAGTTCCGTGAATACAATTTGTCTTTTAGTGAAATGGCTTATAAATCTTTAAATGCGTTGTTCTAGTTCTTTTCAAACAGTTTGATCACTTTGCTTCTAATTTGAGTTTATGAACAGTGATTTTCCAAACTTCTTGCTTCTAATTGCTTTCATTTGGTTTGTTTCTTTGTGAAATGCCCTCTAAATCTTCAAATGCGTTGTTCTAGTTCTTTTTAAAGCCCTACATGATTTGCATTCATTTCAAACAATGAGATCACTATGTTTTGATTTTCCAAACTTCTGGATCCTAATTCTTTTGATTGGTTTGTATTTTGGCAAATGGTTTCTAAATCGTTAAATGCGTTGTTCTAGTTCTTTTCAAACAGTTTAATCACTTTGCTTCTAGTTTGAGTTTATGAACAGTGATTTTCCAAAATTCTTCATTCGAGTTCCGTGAATACAGTTTGTCTTTTAATGAAATGGCTTATAAATCTTTAAATGCGTTGTTCTAGTTCTTTTCAAACAGTTTGATCATTTTGCTTCTAGTTTGAGTTTATGAACAGTGATTTTCCAAACTTCTTGCTTCTAATTGCTTTGATTTGGTTTGTTTCTTTGTGAAATGCCCTCTAAATCTTCAAATGCGTTGTTCTAGTTCTTTTTAAAGCCCTACATGATTTGCATTCATTTCAAACAATGAGATCACTATGTTTTGATTTTCCAAACTTCTGGATCCTAATTCTTTTGATCGGTTTGTATTTTGGCAAATGGTTTCTAAATCGTTAAATGCGTTGTTCTAGTTCTTTTCAAACAGTTTAATCACTTTGCTTCTAGTTTGAGTTTATGAACAGTGATTTTCCAAAATTCTTGCTTCTAATTGCTTTGATTTGGTTTGTTTCTTTGTGAAATGCCCTCTAAATCTTCAAATGCGTTGTTCTAGTTCTTTTCAAACAGATTGATCATTTTGCTTCTAGTTTGAGTTTATGAACGGTGATTTTCCAAAGTTCTTTCTTCTAATTGCTTTGATTTGGTTTGTTTCTTTATGAAATGACCTCTAAATCTTCAAATGCGTTGTTCTAGTTCTTTTCAAAGCCCTACATGATTGGCATTCATTTCAAACAATGAGATCACTTTGTTTTGATTTTCCAAACTTCTGGCTCCTAATTCTTTTGATTTGGTTTGTATTTTGGCAAATGGTTTCTAAATCGTTAAATGCGTTGTGCTAGTTCTTTTCAAACAGTTTAATCACTTTGCTTCTAGTTTGAGTTTATGAACAGTGATTTTCCAAAATTCTTGCTTCTAATTGCTTTGATTTGGTTTGTTTCTTTGTGAAATGCCCTCTAAATCTTCAAATGCGTTGTTCTAGTTCTTTTCAAACAGATTGATCATTTTGCTTCTAGTTTGAGTTTATGAACGGTGATTTTCCAAAGTTCTTGCTTCTAATTGCTTTGATTTGGTTTGTTTCTTTATGAAATGACCTCTAAATCTTCAAATGCGTTGTTCTAGTTCTTTTCAAAGCCCTACATGATTGGCATTCATTTCAAACAATGAGATCACTTTGTTTTGATTTTCCAAACTTCTGGCTCCTAATTCTTTTGATTT
Source organism: Rosa persica (assembly GCA_025331145.1). Lineage (NCBI taxonomy): Eukaryota > Viridiplantae > Streptophyta > Magnoliopsida > Rosales > Rosaceae > Rosa > Rosa persica. The sequence goes on along the minus strand of WFKR01000006.1, from coordinate 20,623,573 downwards.
GGTTTGTATTTTGGCAAATGGTTTCTAAATCTTTAAATGCGTTGTTCTAGTTCTTTTGAAACAGTTTGATCACTTTGCTTCTAGTTTGAATTTATGAAAAGTGATTTTCCAAAATTCTTCCTTCGAGTTCCTTGGATACAGTTTGTCTTTTAGTGAAATGGCTTATAAATCTTTAAATGCGTTGTTCTAGTTCTTTTCAAACAGTTTCATCACTTTGCTTCTAGTTTGAGTTTATGAACAGTGATTTTCCAAACTTCTTGCTTCTAATTGCTTTGATTTGGTTTGTTTCTTTGTGAAACGCCCTCTAAATGTTCTAATGCGTTGTTCTAGTTCTTTTCAAACAGTTTGATCATTGTTCTTCTAGTTTGAGTTTATGAACGGTGATTTTCCAAACTTCTTGCTTCTAATTGCTTTGATTTGGTTTGTTTCTTTATGAAATGCCCTCTAAATCTTCAAATGCGTTGTTCTAGTTCTTTTTAAAGCCCTACATGATTTGCATTCATTTCAAACAATGAGATCACTTTGTTTTGATTTTCCAAACTTCTGGCTCCTAATTCTTTTGATTTGGTTTGTCTTTTAGCAAAATGGTTTCTAAATCATTAAATGCGTTGTTCTAGTTCTTTTCAAATAGTTTGATCACTTTGCTTCTAGTTAGAGTTTATGAACAGTGATTTTCCAAACTTCTTGCTTCTAATTGCTTTGATTTGGTTTGTTTCTTTGTGAAATGCCCTCTAAATCTTCAAATGCGTTGTTTTAGTTCTTTTCAAAGCCCTACATGATTTGCATTCATTTCAAACAATGAGATCACTTTATTTTGATTTTCCAAACATCTGGCTCCTAATTCTTTTGATTGGTTTGTATTTTGGCAAATGGTTTCTAAATCTTTAAATACGTTGTTTTATTTCTATTGAAACAGTTTGATCACTTTGCTTCTAGTTTGAGTTGATGAACAGTGATTTTCCAAACTTCTTGCTTCTAATTGCTTTGATTTGGTTTGTTTCTTTGTGAAATGCCCTCTAAATATTCAAATGCGTTGTTCTAGTTTTTTTCAAAGCCCTACATGATTTGCATTCATTTCAAACAATGAGATCACTTTATTTTGATTTTCCAAACGTCTGGCTCCTAATTCTTTTGATTTGGTTTGTCTTTTGGCAAATGGTTTCTAAATCTTTAAATGCGTTGTTCTAGTTCTTTTCAAACAGTTTGATCACTTTGCTTCTAGTTTGAGTTGATGAACAGTGATTTTCCAAACTTATTAGTTCAAATTCCTTGGATACAGTTTGTCTTTTAGTGAAATGGCTAATAAATTATTAAATGCGTTGTTCTTGTTCATTTCAAACATTTTGATCATTTTGCTTCTAGTTTGAGTTTATGAACAGTGATTTTCCAAACTTCTTGCTTCTAATTGCTTTGATTTGGTTTGTTTCTTTGTGAAATGCCCTCTAAATCCTCTAATGCGTTGTTCTAGTTCTTTTCAAAGTCCTACATGATTTGCATTCATTTGAAACAATGAGATCACTTTATTTTGATTTTCCAAACTTCTGGCTCCTAATTCTTTTGATTTGGTTTGTATTTTGGCAAATGGTTTCTAAATCTTTAAATGCGTTGTTCTAATTCTTTTCAAACAGCTTGACCACTTTGCCTCTAGTTTGAGTTGATGAACAGTGATTTTCCAAACTTATTAGTTCAAGTTCCTTGAATACAGTTTGTCTTTTAGTGAAATGGATTATAAATCATTAAATGCGTTGTTCTTGTTCATTTCAAACATTTTGATCATTTTGCTTCTAGTTTAAGTTTATGAACAGTGATTTGACAAACTTCTTGCCTCTAATTGCTTTGATTTGGTTTGTTTCTTTGTGAAATGCCCTCTAAATCTTCTAAAGCGTTGTTCTAGTTCTTTTCAAAGCCCTAAATGATTTGCATTTATTTCAAACAATGAGATCACTTTGTTTTGATTTTCCAAACTTCTGGCTCCTAATTCTTTTGATTTGGTTCGTCTTTTGGCAAAATGGTTTCTAAATCGTTAAATGCGTTGTTCTAGTTCTTTTCAAACAGTTTGATCACTTTGCTTCTAGTTAGAGTTTATGAACAGTGATTTGACAAACTTCTTGCTTCTAATTGCTTTGATTTGGTTTGTTTCTTTTTGAAATACCCTCTAAATCTTCTAATGCGTTGTTCTAGTTCTTTTCAAAGCCCTACATGATTTGCATTTATTTCAAACAATGAGATCACATTGTTTTGATTTTCCAAACTTCTGGCTCCTAATTCTTTTGATTTGGTTTGTCTTTTGGCAAAATGGTTTCTAAATCGTTAAATGCGTTGTTCTAGTTCTTTTCAAACAGTTTAATCACTTTGCTTCTAGTTTAAGTTTATGAACAGTGATTTTCCAAAATTCTTCATTCGAGTTCCGTGAATACAGTTTGTCTTTTAGTGAAATGGCTTATAAATCTTTAAATGCGTTGTTCTAGTTCTTTTCAAACAGTTTGATCATTTTGCTTCTAGTTTGAGTTTATGAACAGTGATTTTCCAAACTTCTTGCTTCTAATTGCTTTGATTTGGTTTGTTTCTTTGTGAAATGCCCTCTAAATCTTCAAATGCGTTGTTCTAGTTCTTTTTAAAGCCCTACATGATTTGCATTCATTTCAAACAATGAGATCACTATGTTTTGATTTTCCAAACTTCTGGATCCTAATTCTTTTGATTGGTTTGTATTTTGGAAAATGGTTTCTAAATCGTTAAATGCGTTGTTCTAGTTCTTTTCAAACAGTTTAATCACTTTGCTTCTAGTTTGAGTTTATGAACAGTGATTTTCCAAAATTCTTCATTCGAGTTCCGTGAATACAGTTTGTCTTTTAATGAAATGGCTTATAAATCTTTAAATGCGTTGTTCTAGTTCTTTTCAAACAGTTTGATCATTTTGCTTCTAGTTTGAGTTTATGAACAGTGATTTTCCAAACTTCTTGCTTCTAATTGCTTTGATTTGGTTTGTTTCTTTGTGAAATGCACTCTAAATCTTCAAATGCGTTGTTCTAGTTCTTTTTAAAGCCCTACATGATTTGCATTCATTTCAAACAATGAGATCACTATGTTTTGATTTTCCAAACTTCTGGATCCTAATTCTTTTGATTGGTTTGTATTTTGGCAAATGGTTTCTAAATCGTTAAATGCGTTGTTCTAGTTCTTTTCAAACAGTTTAATCACTTTGCTTCTAGTTTGAGTTTATGAACAGTGATTTTCCAAAATTCTTGCTTCTAATTGCTTTGATTTGGTTTGTTTCTTTGTGAAATGCCCTCTAAATCTTCAAATGCGTTGTTCTAGTTCTTTTCAAACAGATTGATCATTTTGCTTCTAGTTTGAGTTTATGAACGGTGATTTTCCAAAGTTCTTGCTTCTAATTGCTTTGATTTGGTTTGTTTCTTTATGAAATGACCTCTAAATCTTCAAATGCGTTGTTCTAGTTCTTTTCAAAGCCCTACATGATTGGCATTCATTTCAAACAATGAGATCACTTTGTTTTGATTTTCCAAACTTCTGGCTCCTAATTCTTTTGATTTGGTTTGTATTTTGGCAAATGGTTTCTAAATCTTTAAATGCGTTGTTCTAGTTCTTTTGAAACAGTTTGATCACTTTGCTTCTAGTTTGAATTTATGAAAAGTGATTTTCCAAAATTCTTCCTTCGAGTTCCTTGGATACAGTTTGTCTTTTAGTGAAATGGCTTATAAATCTTTAAATGCGTTGTTCTAGTTCTTTTCAAACAGTTTCATCACTTTGCTTCTAGTTTGAGTTTATGAACAGTGATTTTCCAAACTTCTTGCTTCTAATTGCTTTGATTTGGTTTGTTTCTTTGTGAAACGCCCTCTAAATGTTCTAATGCGTTGTTCTAGTTCTTTTCAAACAGTTTGATCATTGTGCTTCTAGTTTGAGTTTATGAACGGTGATTTTCCAAACTTCTTGCTTCTAATTGCTTTGATTTGGTTTGTTTCTTTATGAAATGCCCTCTAAATCTTCAAATGCGTTGTTCTAGTTCTTTTTAAAGACCTACATGATTTGCATTCATTTCAAACAATGAGATCACTTTGTTTTGATTTTCCAAACTTCTGGCTCCTAATTCTTTTGATTTGGTTTGTCTTTTAGCAAAATGGTTTCTAAATCGTTAAATGCGTTGTTCTAGTTCTTTTCAAACAGTTTGATCACTTTGCTTCTAGTTAGAGTTTATGAACAGTGATTTTCCAAACTTCTTGCTTCTAATTGCTTTGATTTGGTTTGTCTCTTTGTGAAATGCCCTCTAAATCTTCAAATGCGTTGTTCTAGTTCTTTTTAAAGCCCTACATGATTTGCATTCATTTCAAACAATGAGATCACTATGTTTTGATTTTCCAAACTTCTGGCTCCTAATTCTTTTGATTTGGTTTGTATTTTGGCAAATGGTTTCTAAATCGTTAAATGCGTTGTTCTAGTTCTTTTCAAACAGTTTAATCACTTTGCTTCTAGTTTGAGTTTATGAACAGTGATTTTCCAAAATTCTTGCTTCTAATTGCTTTGATTTGGTTTGTTTCTTTGTGAAATGCCCTCTAAATCTTCAAATGCGTTGTTCTAGTTCTTTTCAAACAGATTGATCATTTTGCTTCTAGTTTGAGTTTATGAACGGTGATTTTCCAAAGTTCTTGCTTCTAATTGCTTTGATTTGGTTTGTTTCTTTATGAAATGACCTCTAAATCTTCAAATGCGTTGTTCTAGTTCTTTTCAAAGCCCTACATGATTGGCATTCATTTCAAACAATGAGATCACTTTGTTTTGATTTTCCAAACTTCTGGCTCCTAATTCTTTTGATTTGGTTTGTATTTTGGCAAATGGTTTCTAAATCTTTAAATGCGTTGTTCTAGTTCTTTTGAAACAGTTTGATCACTTTGCTTCTAGTTTGAGTTTATGAACAGTGATTTCCCAAACTTCTTGCTTCTAATTGCTTTGATTTGGTTTGTTTCTTTGTGAAACACCCTCTAAATGTTCTAATGCGTTGTTCTAGTTCTTTTCAAACTGTTTGATCATTGTGCTTCTAGTTTGAGTTTATGAACGGTGATTTTCCAAAGTTCTTGCTTCTAATTGCTTTGATTTGGTTTGTTTCTTTATGAAATGCCCTCTAAATCTTCAAATGCGTTGTTCTAGTTCTTTTTAAAGCCCTACATGATTTGCATTCATTTCAAACAATGAGATCACTTTGTTTTGATTTTCCAAACTTCTGGCTCCTAATTCTTTTGATTTGGTTTGTCTTTTAGCAAAATGGTTTCTAAATCGTTAAATGCGTTGTTCTAGTTCTTTTCAAACAGTTTGATCACTTTGCTTCTAGTTAGAGTTTATGAACAGTGATTTTCCAAACTTCTTGCTTCTAATTGCTTTGATTTGGTTTGTTTCTTTGTGAAATGCCCTCTAAATCTTCAAATGCGTTGTTTTAGTTCTTTTCAAAGCCCTACATGATTTGCATTCATTTCAAACAATGAGATCACTTTATTTTGATTTTCCAAACATCTGGCTCCTAATTCTTTTGATTGGTTTGTATTTTGGCAAATGGTTTCTAAATCTTTAAATACGTTGTTTTATTTCTATTGAAACAGTTTGATCACTTTGCTTCTAGTTTGAGTTGATGAACAGTGATTTTCCAAACTTCTTGCTTCTAATTGCTTTGATTTGGTTTGTTTCTTTGTGAAATGCCCTCTAAATCTTCAAATGCGTTGTTCTAGTTCTTTTCAAAGCCCTACATGATTTGCATTCATTTCAAACAATGAGATCACTTTATTTTGATTTTCCAAACGTCTGGCTCCTAATTCTTTTGATTTGGTTTGTCTTTTGGCAAATGGTTTCTAAATCTTTAAATGCGTTGTTCTAGTTCTTTTCAAACAGTTTGATCACTTTGCTTCTAGTTTGAGTTGATGAACAGTGATTTTCCAAACTTATTAGTTCAAATTCCTTGGATACAGTTTGTCTTTTAGTGAAATGGCTAATAAATTATTAAATGCGTTGTTCTTGTTCATTTCAAACATTTTGATCATTTTGCTTCTAGTTTGAGTTTATGAACAGTGATTTTCCAAACTTCTTGCTTCTAATTGCTTTGATTTGGTTTGTTTCTTTGTGAAATGCCCTCTAAATCTTCAAATGCGTTGTTCAAGTTCTTTTCAAAGTCCTACATGATTTGCATTCATTTGAAACAATGAGATCACTTTATTTTGATTTTCCAAACTTCTGGCTCCTAATTCTTTTGATTTGGTTTGTATTTTGGCAAATGGTTTCTAAATCTTTAAATGCGTTGTTCTAGTTCGTTTCAAACAGTTTGATCCCTTTGCTTCTAGTTTGAGTTTATGAAAAGTGATTTACCAAACTTCTTGCTTCTAATTGCTTTGATTTGGTTTGTTTCGTTGTGAAATGCCCTCTAATTCTTCTAAGGTGTTGTTCTAGTTCTTTTCAAAGCCCAACATGATTTGCAAATGCCCTCTAAATGTTCAAATGCGTTGTTCTAGTTCTTTTCAAAGCCCAACATGATTTGCTTTCATTTCAAACAATGAGATCACTTTGTTTTGATTTTCCAAACTTCTAGCTCCTAATTCTTTTGATTTTGTTTGTCTTTTGGCAAATGGTTTCTAAATCTTTAAATGTATTGTTCTAGTTCTTTTCAAACAGTTTGATCACTTTGCTTCTACTTTGAGTTTATGAACAGTGATTTTCCAAATTTCTTCTTTCAAGTTCCTTCGATATAGTTTATCTTTTAGTGAAATGGCTTATAAATCTTAAAATGCGTTGTTCTAGTTCAGTTCAGACATTTTGATCACTTTGCTTCTAGTTTGAGTTTATGAACAGTGATTTTCCAAATTTCTTCGTTCAAGTTCCTTGGATATAGTTTATCTTTTAGTGAAATGGCTTATAAATCTTTAAATGCGTTGTTCTAGTTCTTTTCAAACAGTTTGATCAATTTGCTTCTAGTTTGAGTTTATGAACAGTGATTTTCCAAACTTCTTGCATGTAATTGCTTTGATTTGGTTTGTTTCTTTGTGAAATGCCCTCTATATCTACAAATGCGTTGTTCTAGTTCTTTTCAAAGTCCTACATGATTTGCATTCATTTCAAGCAATGAGATCACTTTGTTTTGATTTTCCAAACTTCTAGCTCCTAATTCTTTTGATTTGGTTTGTCTTTTGGTAAAATGGTTTCTAAATATTTAAATGCGTTGTTCTAGTTCTTTTCAAACAGTTTGATCACTTTGCTTCTAGTTTGTGTTTATGAACAGTGATTTGACAAACTTCTTGCATGTAATTGCTTTGATTTGGTTTGTTTCTTTATGAAATGCCCTCTATATCCTCAAATATGTTGTTCTAGTTCTTTTCAAAGCCCAACATGATTTGCATTCATTTCAAACAATGAGGTCACTTTGTTTTGATTTTCCATACTTCTGGCTCCTAATTATTTTGATTTGGTTTGTATTTTGGTAAAATAGTTTCTAAATCTGCAAATGCGTTGTTCTAGTTCTTTTCAAAACCCTACATGATTTGCATTCATTTCAAACAATGAGATCACTTTATTTTGATTTTCCAAACGTCTGGCTCCTAATTCTTTTGATTTGGTTTGTCTTTTGGCAAATGGTTTCTAAATCTTTAAATGCGTTGTTCTAGTTCTTTTCAAACAGTTTGATCACTTTGCTTCTAGTTTGAGTTGATGAACAGTGATTTTCCAAACTTATTAGTTCAAATTCCTTGGATACAGTTTGTCTTTTAGTGAAATGGCTAATAAATTATTAAATGCGTTGTTCTTGTTCATTTCAAACATTTTGATCATTTTGCTTCTAGTTTGTGTTTATGAACAGTGATTTTCCAAACTTCTTGCTTCTAATTGCTTTGATTTGGTTTGTTTCTTTGTGAAATGCCCTCTAAATCTTCAAATGCGTTGTTCAAGTTCTTTTCAAAGTCCTACATGATTTGCATTCATTTGAAACAATGAGATCACTTTGTTTTGATTTTCCAAACTTCTGGCTCCTAATTCTTTTGATTTGGTTTGTCTTTTAGCAAAATGGTTTCTAAATCGTTAAATGCGTTGTTCTAGTTCTTTTCAAACAGTTTGATCACTTTGCTTCTAGTTAGAGTTTATGAACAGTGATTTTCCAAACTTCTTGCTTCTAATTGCTTTGATTTGGTTTGTTTCTTTGTGAAATGCCCTCTAAATCTTCAAATGCGTTGTTTTAGTTCTTTTCAAAGCCCTACATGATTTGCATTCATTTCAAACAATGAGATCACTTTATTTTGATTTTCCAAACATCTGGCTCCTAATTCTTTTGATTGGTTTGTATTTTGGCAAATGGTTTCTAAATCTTTAAATACGTTGTTTTATTTCTTTTGAAACAGTTTGATCACTTTGCTTCTAGTTTGAGTTGATGAACAGTGATTTTCCAAACTTCTTGCTTCTAATTGCTTTGATTTGGTTTGTTTCTTTGTGAAATGCCCTCTAAATCTTCAAATGCGTTGTTCTAGTTCTTTTCAAAGCCCTACATGATTTGCATTCATTTCAAACAATGAGATCACTTTATTTTGATTTTCCAAACGTCTGGCTCCTAATTCTTTTGATTTGGTTTGTCTTTTGGCAAATGGTTTCTAAATCTTTAAATGCGTTGTTCTAGTTCTTTTCAAACAGTTTGATCACTTTGCTTCTAGTTTGAGTTGATGAACAGTGATTTTCCAAACTTATTAGTTCAAATTCCTTGGATACAGTTTGTCTTTTAGTGAAATGGCTAATAAATTATTAAATGCGTTGTTCTTGTTCATTTCAAACATTTTGATCATTTTGCTTCTAGTTTGAGTTTATGAACAGTGATTTTCCAAACTTCTTGCTTCTAATTGCTTTGATTTGGTTTGTTTCTTTGTGAAATGCCCTCTAAATCTTCAAATGCGTTGTTCAAGTTCTTTTCAAAGTCCTACATGATTTGCATTCATTTGAAACAATGAGATCACTTTATTTTGATTTTCCAAACTTCTGGCTCCTAATTCTTTTGATTTGGTTTGTATTTTGGCAAATGGTTTCTAAATCTTTAAATGCGTTGTTCTAGTTCGTTTCAAACAGTTTGATCCCTTTGCTTCTAGTTTGAGTTTATGAAAAAGTGATTTACCAAACTTCTTGCTTCTAATTGCTTTGATTTGGTTTGTTTCGTTGTGAAATGCCCTCTAATTCTTCTAAGGTGTTGTTCTAGTTCTTTTCAAAGCCCAACATGATTTGCAAATGCCCTCTAAATGTTCAAATGCGTTGTTCTAGTTCTTTTCAAAGCCCAACATGATTTGCTTTCATTTCAAACAATGAGATCACTTTGTTTTGATTTTCCAAACTTCTAGCTCCTAATTCTTTTGATTTTGTTTGTCTTTTGGCAAATGGTTTCTAAATCTTTAAATGTATTGTTCTAGTTCTTTTCAAACAGTTTGATCACTTTGCTTTTACTTTGAGTTTATGAACAGTGATTTTCCAAATTTCTTCTTTCAAGTTCCTTCGATATAGTTTATCTTTTAGTGAAATGGCTTATAAATCTTAAAATGCGTTGTTCTAGTTCAGTTCAGACATTTTGATCACTTTGCTTCTAGTTTGAGTTTATGAACAGTGATTTTCCAAATTTCTTCGTTCAAGTTCCTTGGATATAGTTTATCTTTTAGTGAAATGGCTTATAAATCTTTAAATGCGTTGTTCTAGTTCTTTTCAAACAGTTTGATCAATTTGCTTCTAGTTTGAGTTTATGAACAGTGATTTTCCAAACTTCTTGCATGTAATTGCTTTGATTTGGTTTGTTTCTTTGTGAAATGCCCTCTATATCTACAAATGCGTTGTTCTAGTTCTTTTCAAAGTCCTACATGATTTGCATTCATTTCAAGCAATGAGATCACTTTGTTTTGATTTTCCAAACTTCTAGTTCCTAATTCTTTTGATTTGGTTTGTCTTTTGGTAAAATGGTTTCTAAATATTTAAATGCGTTGTTCTAGTTCTTTTCAAACAGTTTGATCACTTTGCTTCTAGTTTGTGTTTATGAACAGTGATTTGACAAACTTCTTGCATGTAATTGCTTTGATTTGGTTTGTTTCTTTATGAAATGCCCTCTATATCCTCAAATATGTTGTTCTAGTTCTTTTCAAAGCCCAACATGATTTGCATTCATTTCAAACAATGAGGTCACTTTGTTTTGATTTTCCATACTTCTGGCTCCTAATTATTTTGATTTGGTTTGTATTTTGGTAAAATAGTTTCTAAATCTGCAAATGCGTTGTTCTAGTTCTTTTCAAAGCCCTACATGATTTGCATTCATTTCAAACAATGAGATCACTTTGTTTTGATTTTCTAAACTTCTGGCTCCTAATTATTTTGATTTGGTTTGTATTTTGGTAAAATAGTTTCTAAATCTCCAAATGCGTTGTTCTAGTTCTTTTCAAAACCCTACATGATTTGCATTCATTTCAACCAATGAGATCACTTTGTTTTGATTTTCCCAACTTCTGACTCCTAATTCTTATAATTTGGTTTGCCTTTTAGCAAAATGGTTTCTATATCTTTAAATGCGTTGTTCTAGTTCAGTTCAGACATTTTGATCACTTTGCTTCTAGTTTGAGTTGATAAACAGTGATTTGACAAACTTCTTGCTTCTAATTGCTTTGATTTGGTTTGTTTCTTTTTGAAATGCCCTTTAAATCTTCTAATGCGTTGTTCTAGTTCTTTTCAAAGCCCTACATGATTTGCATTCATTTCAAACGATTTGATCACTTTGTTTTGATTTTCCAAACTTCTCGCTCCTAATTCTTATGATTTGGTTTGTCTTTTGGCAAAATGGTTTCTAAATCTTTCAATGCGATGCACTAGTTCATTTCAAACAGTTTGATCACTTTGCTTCCATTTTGAGTTTATGAACAGTGATTTTTCAAACGTCTTGCTTCTAATTGCTTTGATTTTGTTTGTTTCTTAGTGAAATGGCGTCTGAATTGACAAATGCGTTTTTCGAGTTCTTTTCAAAGCACTACACGCTTTGCATTCATTTCATAAGATTCAATCACTTTGTTTTGATTTTCCAAACTTCAGGCTCCTAATTCTTTTGATTGTCTTTTGCCAAAATCGTTTTTAAATCCTTCAATGCGTTGTTCTAGTTCATTTAAGACAATTTGATCACTTTGCTTCTAGTTTGAGTTTATGAACAGAGATTTTCCAAACTTATTCGTTCAAGTTCCTTGGATACAGTTTTACTTTTAGTGAAATGGCTTATAAATCTTTAAATGCGTTGTTCTTGTTCATTTCAGACATTTTGTTCATTTTGCTTCTAGTTGGAGTTTATGAACAGTGATTTGACAAACTTCTTCGTTCAAGTTCCTTGGATACAGTTTGTCTTTTAGTCAAATGGCTTATAAATCTTTAAATGCGTTGTTCTAGTTCATTTCAGACATTTTGATCATTTTGGTTCTAGTTTGAGTTTATGAACAGTTATTTGACAAACTTCTTGCTTATAGTTGCTTTGATTTGGTTTGTTTCTTTGTGAAATGCCCTCTAAATCTTCAAATACGTTGTTCTAGTTCTTTTTCAAAGCCATACGTGATTTGCATTCATTTCAAACAATTTGATCACTTTGTTTTGATTTTCCAAACTTCTCGCTCCTAATTCTTATGATTTGGTTTGTCTTTTGGCAAAATGGTTTCTAAATCTTTCAATGCGATGCACTAGTTCATTTCAAACAGTTTGATCACTTTGCTTCCATTTTGAGTTTATGAACAGTGATTTTTCAAACGTCTTGCTTCTAATTGCTTTGATTTTGTTTGTTTCTTAGTGAAATGGCGTCTGAATCAACAAATGCGTTTTTCGAGTTCTTTTCAAAGCACTACACGCTTTGCATTCATTTCATAAGATTCAATCACTTTGTTTTGATTTTCCAAACTTCAGGCTCCTAATTCTTTTGATTGTCTTTTGCCAAAATCGTTTTTAAATCCTTCAATGCGTTGTTCTAGTTCATTTAAGACAATTTGATCACTTTGCTTCTAGTTTGAGTTTATGAACAGAGATTTTCCAAACTTATTCGTTCAAGTTCCTTGGATACAGTTTTACTTTTAGTGAAATGGCTTATAAATCTTTAAATGCGTTGTTCTTGTTCATTTCAGACATTTTGTTCATTTTGCTTCTAGTTTGAGTTTATGAACAGTGATTTGACAAACTTCTTCGTTCAAGTTCCTTGGATACAGTTTGTCTTTTAGTCAAATGGCTTATAAATCTTTAAATGCGTTGTTCTAGTTCATTTCAGACATTTTGATCATTTTGGTTCTAGTTTGAGTTTATGAACAGTTATTTGACAAACTTCTTGCTTATAGTTGCTTTGATTTGGTTTGTTTCTTTGTGAAATGCCCTCTAAATCTTCAAATACGTTGTTCTAGTTCTTTTTCAAAGCCATACGTGATTTGCATTCATTTCAAACAATTTGATCACTTTGTTTTGATTTTCCAAACTTCTCGCTCCTAATTCTTATGATTTGGTTGGTCTTTTGGCAAAATGGTTTCAAAATCTTTAAATGCGATGCACTAGTTCCTTTCAAACAGTTTGATCACTTTGCTTCCATTTTGAGTTTATGAACAGTGATTTTTCAAACTTCTTGCTTCTAATTGCTTTGATTTTGTTTGTTTCTTAGTGAAATGGCGTCTGAATCTAGAAATACGTTTTTCAAGTTCTTTTCAAAGCCCTACATGATTTGCTTACATTTCAAACAATGAGATCACTTTGTTTTGATTTTTCAAACTTCTGGCTTCTAATTCTTTTGATTTAGTTTGTCTATTGGCAAATGGTTTCCAAATCTTTAAATGCGTTGTTCTAGTTCTTTTCCAACAGTTTGATCACTTTGCTTCTACTTTGAGTTTATGAACAGTGATTTTCCAAACTTCTTCGTTCAAGTTCCTTGGATACAGTTTGTCTTTTAGTCAAATGGCTTATAAATTTTTAAATTCGTTGTTCTAGTTCATTTCAGACATTTTGATCATTTTGGTTCTAGTTTGAGTTTATGAACAGTTATTTGACAAACTTCTTGCTTATAGTTGCTTTGATTTGGTTTGTTTCTTTGTGAAATGCCCTCTAAATCTTCAAATACGTTGTTCTAGTTCTTTTTCAAAGCCATACGTGATTTGCATTCATTTCAAGCAATGAGATCACTTTGTTTTGATTTTCCAAACTTCTGGCTCCTAATTATTTTGATTTGGTTTGTATTTTGGTAAAGTAGTTTGTAAATCTCCAAATGCGTTGTTCTAGTTCTTTTCAAAGCCCTACATGATTTGCATTCATTTCAAACAATGAGATCACTTTGTTTTGATTTTCTAAACTTCTGGCTCCTAATTATTTTGATTTGGTTTGTATTTTGGTAAAATAGTGTCTAAATCTCCAAATACGTTGTTCTAGTTCTTTTCAAAGCCCTACATGATTTGCATTCATTTCAACCAATGAGATCACTTTGTTTTGATTTTCCCAACTTCTGACTCTTAATTCTTATAATTTGGTTTGCCTTTTAGCAAAATGGTTTCTATATCTTTAAATGCGTTGTTCTAGTTCAGTTCAGACATTTTGATCACTTTGCTTCTAGTTTGAGTTTATGAACAGTGATTTGACAAACTTCATGCTTCTAATTGTTATGATTTTGTTTGTTTCTTAGTGAAACACCCTCTAAATCTTCTAATGCGTTGTTTTAGTTCTTTTCAAAGCCCTACATGATTTGCATTCATTTCAAACAATGAGATCACTTTGTTTTGATTTTCCAAACTTCTGGCTCCTAATTCTTTTGATTTAGTTTGTCTATTGGCAAATGGTTTCCAAATCTTTAAGTGCATTGTTCTAGTTCTTTTCAAACAGTTTGATCACTTTGCTTCTACTTTGAGTTTATGAACAGTGATTTTCTAAACTTCTTCATTCAAGTTCCTTCTATACAGTTTATCTTTTAGTGAAATGGCTTATAAATTTTTAAATGCGTTGTTCTAGTTCAGTTCAGACATTTTGATCACTTTGCTTCTAGTTTGAGTTGATGAACAGTGATTTGACAAACTTCTTGCTTCTAATTGCTTTGATTTGGTTTGTTTCCTTTTGAAATGCCCTTTAAATCTTCTAATGCGTTGTTCTAGTTCTTTTCAAAGCCCTACATGATTTGCATTCATTTCAAACAATTTGATCACTTTGTTTTGATTTTCCAAACTTCTCGCTCCTAATTCTTATGATTTGGTTTGTCTTTTGGCAAAATGTTTTCCAAATCTTTGAATGTGTTGTTCTAGTTCTTTTCAAACAGTTTGATCAGTTTGCTTCTTGTTTGAGTTTATGAACAGTGATTTTCCAAACTTCTTCGTTCAAGTTCCTTGGATACAGTTTGTCTTTTAGTCAAATGGCTTATAAATCTTTAAATGCGTTGTTCTTGTTCATTTCAGACATTTTGTTTCCTTTTGAAATGCCCTCTAAATCTTCAAATACGTTGTTCTAGTTCGTTTTCAAAGCCCTACGTGATTTGCATTCATTTCAAACAATTCGATCACTTTGTTTTGATTTTCCAAACTTCTCGCTCCTAATTCTTATGATTTGGTTTGTCTTTTGGCAAAATGGTTTCTAAATCTTTCAATGCGATGCACTAGTTCATTTCAAACAGTTTGATCACTTTGCTTCCATTTTGAGTTTATGAACAATGATTTTTCAAACGTCTTGCTTCTAATTGCTTTGATTTTGTTTGTTTCTTAGTGAAATGGCGTCTGAATCTAGAAATGCGTTTTTCAAGTTCTTTTCAAAGCCCTACATGCTTTGCGTTCATTTCATACAATTCAATCACATTGTTTTGATTTTCCAAACTTCTGGCTCCTAATTCTTTTGATTTTGTTTGTCTTTTGGCAAAATTGTTTCTAAATCTTTAAATGCGAGGCACTAGTCCATTTCAAACAATTTGATCACTTTTCTTCTATTTTGAGTTTATGAACAGTGATTTTTCAAACTTCTTGCTTCTAATTTGATAGGAGCATGAAATGTGACGTTATAAGTATCTAAACCCTATATTTTGCTAAGTTATTTCTTTTAACTTAATCAATTTAACTTAGTTAGTGTTTCTCAAGTAAAATGGAGTCTCAAAGTCCAAAATGAAGCACAAGTGGCGCAGAAATGGAAAGAAATGAAGAAATGGAAGTTTTCCCAGTTTGACTAGGAAAAGGAATCCCAGTTATAGTAGGAATCTGAATCTGACTTGGACTAGGAGTTCTACTTGGACAAGGAAACCCAATTCTACTCAGATAAGGAATACTAGTGTGATAAGGAGTCCCTGTTGGATAAGGATTACTCAAGAAGGTTCCGGAAGAGTGTAGAAGCATCTCGGAAAAGAAGTTCGTATTTGACTAGGAAACCTACTTGCATATGGAGTTCTACTCACACTAGGAGACCTGTGGAAGCTAGGAGAAGTCCTTGGAATGTTCATGAAGCATCTAGAAGTCTCAAGAAGATCATGTGCCGTGCACACTTGGAGGAAGTCCCAAAGAATTCGGATTTCAAAGCAATGAGGAGTTTGGATTTCTAGTTGAGTTTGGATTGGATTTTCCGTGAGATTCTTGAAGGTTCTAGGGAGTTCTTGACGTTTCATTCTTCAACAAGGCGTGGAAGACATGTGAGAGGCATGTGATGTGAAGGAAATCCTAAATGGACAAGAGTTGTGCTTTGAAAGTCAAATCCATTACAGATTCGGAAATCTCCCTATGCAGATCAATCAACTTCAATGGAGTGTCAAAAACAACTCAGAACTCAGAAAATTATGAGCTTTATATGGTTGGAAAGCTACAAATGTCTAGTTTCCAGAACATTTTACAGATCAGTGATATCTATTTTCTAGAAGACGTTATGGCCGATTTTGTACACGGAGGTCAAGTCTGCCGGGAAACTGTTTTGTTTCAAAGAAGTCCTAAATCAACAAGAATTTGGAGAAGTCAAGTAGGAATGAATTGGGAGTGCCTTGAGACGTTCTCCTATATATACCTAGTGTATTTGACGTCTCAAAGGTGACACATTCTTTCTTTACAATTTTGATTTCTCACTAGTTCTTTCTAAGTTTCAGTTTTTACAATCTTCAAGGAGCATAGCCGTGACCATCCACCTTTCTAGCCGTGTTCATCACTTGTGCATCATCTTGGATCTGCTTTGGACCTTGGGACGTGATCAAGGGTTGTTCATACCATCATCTTCTCATGTTAATTTGCGGTTATGGCTTTCTTGCAGTTAGAATTTCTGCTTTGAATTTCTGTTGTTTAAACCGAAACTATGATGTGACAAACCTATTTTTGGATTCAATTTAGATAGTTCTTTTCGTGTTTGATATGTTTATGTGTTCTTGATCTTTGTTAATTGCCGAATTGATAGAATGATGATATGATTTTGTGCTTCAGTACATGTCAACTATTCACATGGTCTGACAAACATAATAGGATGAGTTGCATGTAACTTGCTAGTAATTAGGTTTGCTTTGTAAACTCTAATTCAATATGTAGTGAAGGCTTGCTTTGAGTTGTAAATCAGATTATGCATGTGATGAATAGTTTTGACACGCTTGGATTTGCATGTTCATCAATTCTTTCTTGAACTTAATGATTTGAAAACGAATTTTCAACGTATGTGTGTATTCGGGTTTTCAAAATAAATTGATTTGGTGCTTTGCTATTTCGATTAACTTAAGAAAGAAAGTTAAAAGGGACATTGGTTGCTTTGATCTTTGTGTCTTGATTGATGGCGTTCTTGGTAATAAACAAGATTAAGGGATGAATGAATATGTTGTTCTTGAATTGTTCTTGATGAATTGTTTTCCAAAAATTCTTCTTTTCCCACCTATGTATATAAAACGATTTCTTTGCTTTTATTCTTTTATATGTTTTCTGAAAATTTACATTTTAATCTTCAAAAAAAACCCCCCTATCTTTATGTTTTCTTGTTCGTGTATATTTGTAAATAACTAAATTTAACTTAGATTCTTAGTTAGCATGTTCATGGAAATAATAAAATAAAATAAATGTTTTTAAAAACTCGTGAATAGTGTCTCCATGAATAGTAAATATGTGTTAGTGTTTTCTAGGAATAAATTTGGTGGTTTTTAGGGATTTGTTTTGTGTTTGTGCCAAAACCACAATGTGGGAGTAGCTTGTGCCAAAATGGGTTCTACCTCTCGTGATCGTCCTCCCCCACCTGGCCATTTCAGTAAGGTTGCCCAAAGGATTTGAAAAGAAATTTGTGTGTAGGCAAGGACTTGGGCCGCACGTCCAAAGCATAGTTTATGATGTCTTGTTGAAGTCATATACTTAGACAATTTCCGAGAATAGTTGGCTTAAGTAAGAATATTGTAAGTCATAACGGAATAGGTGAAAGTTCTTTTATTAATGCTTTTCAAGCATCTTCCTTTATCTCTGAGGCGCACCTTAGTAACACAGGGTGTCTAGGTTGATTGGATACGAGAAGTGCTATCAAGAGGGCCTAAACCACTATGTGGGAGTAGCCCCGCCAAAATCGTTCCTCTACTACCTGGCTCTGAGCCAAAAGAGTTACCAAAGGATAAAGGAGGGGAGAATTGCATTAACATTAGAATCTTTGGGCCGCACGTCCAAACTTTGACTCAATGACATCTTATTTAAGTTGATTACTTCGAAAATTGTAAAAGATTGTAACTAACATTAAAATTTTTGTTGGCCTTTTGTATGAATGTAAATAGTGACGTTTTTGGTGTTTATACCTTGGTCCACGTCTTGTTTATACCTTACTACTGGAGCTGAGTTCAAGGCGAATGGCCATCGACTTAAGCCTTACTATGAGGCATTTGTGGAGCACAACGTGGAGGATGTACCCCTCCAAGAGGCGCCACCAACTGAGGATTACATGAAGGTGCAAGTCTAGGCTGAAAGACTTTAAACATTAAGCGCTGCATGGGAGGCAACCCATTTCAACCGTAGCTGTGGAGGAGCCATCAACGTAGAGAAGCTTTCTTCCACTCTTTCCTTTTCTTTTCTTTTCATACATTTTACTTTGTTTTAGATTTGTTACGTTATCTCTTATGCCATGCTTGTTTTGTGCTTTGCCTGCTTTTTACTTGTTATACATTGAGGACAATGCATGATTTAAGTGTGGGGGAGGGTTTAACGTTTCACTTTGTTTCTAGAAGCTAGTTTTGTGGCTATAAAAAGAAAAACAAATAAAAAATCAGAAAATATCAGAAAATAAAAAAATTTGCGTTAACTTTTGTTTAGGTTTTGTTTTTGTTTTGTGTTTCGAGTCTTAGGATGCCCTTTTCACTATCTAGGATGAGCTTATATCTCTGAAATTAAGGCTAAAAGAGGACCACAAGATTGAGATAATGTTTGATGATATTCTTTGGTTAATTATGATTTATGAAAAGCATATGAATGTGTAGTAGATATGGTGCATGCGTAACCTTGGTACAGAATATGAACATGTGGAAGATAAGTTATGATTCATAATAAACCCTTGAGATAAATTGAGCCATGTGCCCTGTCTTTGTTGAGTGATTAATGAAAAAAATTATTATACTCTTATTTTCTTGGCTATGATTTTGTTGATCTCATTATTCTTTCATCTTGATTGGTTACATGCCATAGATTAAGTTTAATGGACTAGAGAATGCTAGAATTCACTTTTATGCTTGTTGAAACTTTTATCAATACATGTCCCTGATTTCGGAAAGGATAAAGGCAACTTAGGATCTTTACCACCATAGCCAAATAAAGCTTGTGTCCCCAATTGTGCCCGTCGTGGGACTCCCCTAGTTTAACCATTTTGAGCCTACATTAAACCTTTTCTTTCATCACCCTCAAAATTCCTTAACCTTTAACCTTAGTATAGTTATATCTTTACCCTTTGTTCTAAAAACTTAGTGGAGCATATTTTGAGACTTTGCTTGGAGTTTTGGCGTCAAGGATGAGTTTTGAAGACATGAAGAAGTGTAAGTGTGGGGGTAGACTTGTCCGTATAAAAAATGTATGTAATTGCCGTGAGAAATACAAAAAAAAAAGAGAATGAAATCGAAAAAAAATGAAAGAAAGAAATTCACGGCAATACAAAGAAAAAAAAAAGTTTATTGTTCTATGTTATGGATTTTAGTCCCCTATACTTAGTGGATTTGGAGTTTGCTTTGAAGTGAAGGCCCATTGTTACGAAATTTGGTCTTTGTCCAATTCACACTTGTTCAAAAGAAGGTTAGAATGAAGCTAGGGCCCAAGATGATGACACTTGGCCCTTTTATAAAGCCTTGGAGGATACATGACGTTTTGCTATGCATGGTAGATTTCGAAATTTGGTCTCTCTACATCAACAAGTGCTCTACGAGGTTTTAGGATACTTTGTGATTTTCCTATCCCTTCGTTTCTTTAAACCTTAAACCTTGGCCCCATTACAACCCTTAATTATAGGACCTCTTTGATCCTTAAGATGGGACAGCCTTTGATCTGTGGCGATGAGTTATAACTGTTGAACTTATGGCTTGGGTCCATTTGTGCATGTGATTGATATCCTTCATGAGATCTTTTGAAAAATATATATGTGCTTTCGTTTCTTAATATGTGATACACTTGCTAATCACATATACTTGAGTGATAAGCTTTTAAGCATGAGCCTTGAATCTGAGAGAAGAAAGAGTGATATATCCATGTGAGGTTTGAATCATGACTTGTTTGAAATATGTTAAGCTCCACCGATCACCATTGTTACCCCCAAGTCTTACATGCTTATATGTGGATTATATTTTGTAATCAGCTCTTGAATATTTTGAAGATGTGATGCTTGGTTAAGTGCTAATCTTGGTGACTTGAAAGTATGAGATTTCTGAGACAATATGTTAAAGGGCAATAGAGTCTTTTATGTTTCAACGGTGGAGTCTTTAATTGTGACGTTTTTGTTTTGATTTAGTCTAAGTTTTTTTTGACGTTTTTCTTGTTTTGAGTCCATATGTTTTCGTTTTCTCTACTTAAGTTTATTTTTGTTGGTCTTATTTGTTTTGTGTCTTAGTCTTTTTGGTTTGTTATATTGATTTTGCTAAGGGACTAGCAAAAGTTAAGTGTGGGGGTATTTGATAGGAGCATGAAATGTGACGTTATAAGTATCTAAACCCAATATTTTGCTAAGTTATTTCTTTGAACTTAATCAATTTAACTTAGTCAATGTTTTTCAGGTAAAATAGAGTCTCAAAGTCCAAAAATGGCTAAGGAAGCACAAGTGGCGCAGAAATGGAAAGAAATGAAGAAATGGAAGTTTTCCCAATTTGACTAGGAAAAGGAATCCCAGTTATAGTAGGAATCTGAATCTGACTTGGACTAGGAGTTCTACTTGGACAAGGAAACCCAATTCTACTCAGATAAGGAATACTAGTGTGATAAGGAGTCCCTGTTGGATAAGGATTACTCAAGAAGGTTCCGGAAGAGTGTAGAAGCATCTCGGAAAAGAAATTCGTATTTGACTAGGAAACCTACTTGCATATGGAGTTCTACTCACACTAGGAGACCTGTAGAAGCTAGGAGAAGTCCTTGGAACATTCATGAAGCATCTAGAAGTCTCAAGAAGATCATGTGCCGTGCACACTTGGAGGAAGTCCCAAAGAATTCGGATTTCAAAGTAATGAGGAGTTTGGATTTCTAGTTGAGTTTGGATTGGATTTTCCGTGAGATTCTTGAAGGTTCTAGGGAGTTCTTGACGTTTCATTCTTCAACAAGGCGTGGAAGACATGTGAGAGGCATGTGATGTGAAGGAAATCCTAAATGGACAAGAGTTGTGCTTTGAAAGTCAAATCCATTACAGATTCGGAAATCTGCCTGTGCAGATCAATCAACTTCAATGGAGTGTCAAAAACAGCTCAGAGCTCAGAAAATTATGATCTTTATATGGTTGGAAAGCTACAAATGTCTAGTTTCCAGAACATTTTAAAGATCAGTGATATCAATTTTCTAGAAGACGTTATGGCTGATTTTGTACACGGAGGTCAAGTCTGCCGGGAAACTGTTTTGTGTCAAAGAAGTCCTAAATCAACAAGAACTTGGAGAAGTCAAGTAGGAATGAATTGGGAGTGCCTTGAGACGTTCTCCTATATATACCTAGTGTATTTGACGTCTCAAAGGTGACACATTCTTTCTCCACAATTTCGATTTCTCACTTGTTCTTTCTAAGTTTTAGTTTTTGCAATCTTCAAGGAGCATAGCCGTGACCATCCACCTTTCTAGCCGTGTTCATCACTTGTGCATCATCTTGGATCTGCTTTGGACCTTGGGACGTGATTAAGGGTTGTTCATACCATAATCTTCTCATGTTAATTTGCGGTTATGGCTTTCTTGTAGTTAGAATTTCTGCTTTGGAATTTCTGTTGTTTAAACCGAAACTATGATGTGACAAACATATTTTTGGATTCAATTTAGATAGTTCTTTTCGTGTTTGATATATTTATGTGTTTGATAGGAGCATGAAATGTGACGTTATAAGTATCTAAACCCTATATTTTGCTAAGTTATTTCTTTTAACTTAGTTAGTGTTTTTCAGGTAAAATGGAGTCTCAAAGTCCAAAAATGGCGCAGAAATGGAAAGAAATGAAGAAATGGAAGTTTTTCCCAGTTTGACTAGGAAAAGGAATCCCAGTTGGAGTAGGAATCTGAAGCTGACTTGGACCAGGAGTTCTACTTGGATAAGGAAACCCAATTCTACTCAGATAAGGAATACTAGTGTGATAAGGAGTCCCTGTTGGATAAGGATTACTCAAGAAGTTTCGGGAAAAGTGTAGAAGCATCTCGGAAAAGAAGTTCGTATTTGACTAGGAAACCTACTTGCATATGGAGTTCTACTCACACTAGGAGACCTGTGGAAGCTAGGAGAAGTCCTTGGAACGTTCATGAAGCATCTAGAAGTCTCAAGAAGATCATGTGCCGTGCACACTTGGAGGAAGTCTCAAAGAATTCGGATTTCAAAGCAATGAGGAGTTTGGATTTCTAGTTGAGTTTGGATTGGATTTTCCGTGAGATTCTTGAAGGTTCTAGGGAGTTCTTAAAGTTTCATTCTTCAACAAGGCGTGGAAGACATGTGATGTGAAGGAAATCCTAAATGGACAATAGTTGTGCTTTGAAAGTCAAATCCATTACAGATTCGGAAATCTGCCTGTACAGATCAGTCAACTTCAACAGAGTGTCAAAAATAGCTCAGAGCTCAGAAAATTATGATCTTTATATTGTTGGAAAGCTACAGATGTCTAGTTTCCAGAACTGTTTACATCTCAGTGATATCTATTTTCTAGAAGAAGTTATAGCCGATTTGGTACACAGAGGTCAAGTCGGCCGGGAAACTGTTTTGTGTCAAAGAAGTCCTAAATCAACAAGAACTTAGAGAAGTCAAGTAGGAACGAATTGGGAGTGCCTTGAGACGTTCTCCTATATATACCTAGTGTATTTGACGTCTCATGGGTGACACGTTCTTTCTCCACAATTTCGATTTCTCACTTGTTCTCTCTAAGTTTCAGTTTTTCCAATCTTCAAGGAGCATAGCCGTGACCATCCACCTTCCTAGCCGTGTTCATCACTTGTGCATCATCTTGGATCTGCTTTGGACCTTGGGACGTGATCAAGGGTTGTTCATACCATCATCTTCTCATGTTAATTTGCGGTTATGGCTTTCTTGTAGTTAGAATTTCTGCTTTGGAATTTCTGTTGTTTAAACCGAAACTATGATGTGACAAACCTATTTTTGGATTCAATTTAGATAGTTCTTTTCGTGTTTGATATGTTTATGTGTTCTTGATCTTTTTTTTTATTGCCGAATTGATAGAATGATGATCTGATTTTGTGCTTCAGTACATGTCAACGATTCACTTGGTCTGACAAACATAATAGGATGAATTGCATGTAACTTGCTAGTAATTAGGTTTGCTTTGTAAACTCTAATTCAATACGTAGTGAAGGCTTGCTTTGAGTCGTAAATCAGATTATGCATGTGATGAATAGTTTTGACACGCTTGGATTTGCATGTTCATCAATTATTTCTTGAACTTAATGATTTGAAAACGAATTTTCAACGTATGTGTGTATTTGGGTTTTCAAAATAAATTGATTTGGTGCTTTGCTATTTCGATTAACTTAAGAAAGAAAGTTAAAAGGGACGTTGGTTGCTTTGATCTTTGTGTCTTGATTGATGGCGTTCTTGGTAATAAACAAGATTAAGGGATGCATGAATATGTTGTTCTTGAATTGTTCTTCATGAATTGTTTTCCAAAAATTCTTCTTTTCCCACCTATGTATATAAAACGATTTCTTTGCTTTTATTCTTTTATATGTTTTCTGAAAATTTACATTTTAATCTTCAAAAACCCCCCTATCTTTATGTTTTCTTGTTCGTGTATATTTGTAAATAATTAAATTTAACTTAGATTCTTAGGTAGCATGTTCATGAAAATAATAAAATAAATAGAATAAAATAAATGTTTTTAAAAATTTGCGAATAGTGTCTCCGTGAATAGTAAATATGTGTTGGTGTTTTCTAGGAATTAATTTGGTGGTTTTTAGGGATTTGTTTTGTGTTTTTTAGGATTTGCTAAAACATAGGAATTCTTTTGGTGTTTTTTAGGAAAAGCCGTTAAGAGTTAGTTTTGACTTAGGATTTCTTGTTTGACTTGATTTAGACTTTGTATCCTTGTTGTTTATGGTTTTCTAATGTGATTATGACTTGTAAATTGTGTATAAATAGGAGTAGGATTTCCAAAACCTTTTCTAACTTGAATTCTCTCTTCCTTTCGAATTATGTGTATATATATACTTGTGATTTTCGTTTCTCTCTCTCACTTTTTCTTTCTTACTTTCATGTGATACATGTATGTTCTTCTCTCTAACTCTTTGTTGTTCTAACTTTAAAGCATGCTTGTAATTGTAAACTTGTAAAGTGTTCTAATAATTTCGTAACTTGTAAATTCTTCTCTTTTTAATTTCTTTGTTTTCGTTTCACATGTTTGTACCCTCAATCCCCGGTTTTGAACGATACCCTATTTGCTCTATACTAATGATGATATTTTTCAGGGTTTAAATTGGCGTAGCTTTTGCACGTACCAATTTTTGGTGCCGTTGCCGGGGATTGAAAAATCTTCATGTGATAAACGCCACTAAGGTATGATTTTGGTAAGGGATTGTGAACTATATGGAATAGGTGAAGTCTCTTTTGTTGGTATTAGCCTTAACCCCTTATTAGTACCTGATTCAGGTCTTTTAAGGTTGAGGGCGGCTTTTATCAAACACTTGAAAAATGTCTTGCACTTAGGACTTTTCTTATCTAAGTAAGTATAGCCTATGTGGGATGGTGTCTAAAAAGGTGACAACGTTCATGACAGGTTTTGAATCCAGAAGTGCTATCAAACAAGCCTAAACCACAATGTGGGAATAGCTTGTGACAAAATGGGTTCTACCTCTCGTGCTCGTCCTCCCCCCACCTGGCCATTTCAGTAAGGTTGCCCAAAGGATTTGAAAAGAAATTTGTGTGTAGGCAAGGACTTGGGCCGCACGTCCAAAGCATAGTTTATGATGTCTTGTTGAAGTCATATACTTAGACAATTTTCGAGAATAGTTGGTTTAAGTAAGAATGTTGTAAGTCATAATGGAATAGGTGAAAGTTCTTTTATTAATGCTTTTCAAGCATCTTCCTTTATCTCTGAGGCTCACCTTAGTAACACAGGGTGTCTAGGTTGATTGGATACGAGAAGTGCTATCAAGAGGGCCTAAACCACTATGTGGGAGTAGCCCCGCCAAAATCGTTCCTCTACTACCTGGCTCTGTGCCAAAAGAGTTACCAAAGGATAAAGGAGGGGAGAATTGCATTAACATTAGAATCTTTGGGCCGCACATCCAAACTTTGACTCAATGACATCTTATTTAAGTTGATTACTTTGAAAATTGTAAAAGATTGTAACTAACATTAAAATTTTCGTTGGCCTTTTGTATGAATGTAAATAGTGACGTTTTTGGTGTTTATACCTTGGTCCACATCTTGTTTATACCTTACTAACTTTATTTTTTTTGTTCTACTACAGATCAATGAATGTCCGGATCATCTGAACCTCCCAAGTACCCCAAGACACCTCTCCACCTCATTCAAGCACGAATTGAAAGGCTTAAGCAGAACTCTGATCTGTTTAACGCTCCCATCACTACACCTCTTCAATTTCGTGAGCTTCAGATAGATAACGAAGGTAACAGAGTGGAGAGGGAAGTAGAAGCATCCGACACTTCCATTGATCAATCACCACCACCATCACCACATCAATCACCACACCAAACACCACCTCCATCACCTTGTGCACAACTTGTTCTACCACCACCACCACCTCCAATGGCTCTCACCATTAGACAACTCTCCACATCTGTCATTCCACCTGGTGGCGTCCCATTATGCATAACATACCCTGCTGCAGCTGAGGGATTAACAGCTGATTTTGAGTTGAAGTCTGGGTTACTTCATCGTCTTCCTACATTCCATGGACTCCCTATGGAAGACCCCAACAACCACCTGATGGAATTTCAGTTCATATGCACTAGCATGAAGCCTCAAGGAGCTGATGAGCATATTTTGAAGTTAAAAACCTTCCCATTTTCGTTGGCTGACAAGGCAAAACAATGGCTTTATGAGTTGCCTAGTGGACGAATCACATCTTGGGGGGACATGATGAAGGCATTTCTTGAGAAGTATTTTCCTACATCTCGCATCATCATGCTTAGGAAGAAGATAAGTGGAATTCAGCAAGGGCAAGAGGAGTCTTACGCAGAGTATTATGAAAGGTTCAAGTCTCTTATCACTCAATGCCCTCAACATGGCATGAAGGATGAGACCTTGCTCACTTGCTTTTATGATGGTCTCATACCCTTGGAAAGAGACATGCTAGATGCAGCTTCTGGTGGATCGTTTGTTGACAAGGAACCTGCAGCTGGAATGATCCTTATTGAAAATAGGGCCTTGAATCAACAACAATATGGAGGCTCGGCCCAAAACCACTACCATTCGTGAAAAGGTCCATGAGGTAAGTACTTTAGCTCAATTGGAAGATAAAATTAACAAACTTACTTCTCTTGTGTCTCAGGGAACTCATGGACAAGTCATGGTGTGTGGAGTTTGTTCTATGCAAGGGCATGTGTCTGACCAATGCCCTCAACTCATGGAAAGTGGAGGACCTGAAGGTGTCAACGCCATAGGCTTCCAACAAGGGTACCAACGTCCTAGGAATGATCCATACTCAAACACCTACAACCCTGGATGGAGGGACCACCCTAATTTTCGTTGGAAGGACAATGACAATGTTCAAAGTGCACCTCAAGGCTTCCAACAACGTCCTCAAGGCTTTTATCAAAAGCCTCAACCTCCTAACCCTACTCCTTTCAATTCAAACTTTAATTCAAATGCTTCTTCTTCTTCTAATGATGAATTGATAAGAACTCTAACTAAATCTACTCAAGCTTTGATTGCAGGTCAAACTCATCATGGGAATCAAATCAATGCCATATCCACGGATGTGAATGAGATGAAGAAGCAAATGAGTCAAGTTGTGGAGTTTATGGGTAAGTTTCATGAGCAAGGTAAGCTACCAAGTGGAACCATCCCAAATCCTCACTTTGAGCAAGCAAAAGCCGTGACTACAAGGAGTGTTAAGACCCTTGTAGCTCCTCCTAAACCTCAAAATAAGATCTCAACGTCAATATTAGAGGAGGAGGAGGACCCTGCAACGTCAAAAGCTCAAGTGACATCTCCACCTTCAATTGCAAAACCGAACACTCAAGGTAATGTTTCTAACTCTTTCAATTCGGTTATTGCTCATCCATCTTCTTCTCCTTTGCCTTTCCCAAGCAGATATGCTAAGTCTAAAAAGGATGAAGCTGAGAAGGCCATCTTAGAAATTTTTAGGAAAGTGCAAATCAACATCCCTCTCCTTGAGGCCATTAAGCAAATTCCTAAGTACGCCAAATTTTTGAAGGAACTTTGCACCACAAGGAGGCAAAACCGTGAGAAAGAAGTAGTGAAGGTAAGTGAGAATGTTTCAGCTGTGCTTCAACGCAGAATGCCTGAGAAGTGTAAGGATCCAGGGAGTTTTTCTATCCCTTGTGTTATTGGCACAAGTAAATTCGAAAATGCCATGCTAGACTTAGGAGCTTCTATAAATGTCATGCCTTATTCTGTTTATGAAACTCTAGGTCTAGGTGAGCTTAAATGTGATAACGTTATTATTCAGTTGGCAGATCGATCTAATGCATACCCTAAGGGGTTAGTTGAGGATGTACTTGTGCAGGTTGGTGAGCTAATCTTTCCAGCTGACTTCTATGTCCTAGAGATGGAGGAGTCCCCCAAAAGTGGAACACCATTGTTGCTAGGCCGGCCCTTCATGAGGACGGCTAGAACTAAAATTGATGTTTATTCTGGCTCATTAACAATGGAGTTTGATGGTGAAATTGTTGGCTTCAACATCTTTGAAGCAATGAGGTATCCTTTGGTTGATTTTTCATCATGTTTTTCTATTGATATACTTGATGAACTTGCGCAGAAATTCATGGAGATGATGAATGAGGATACTTTGGTTTCAACCATTGCCCACGGCGTTGGTATAATGAAGGATGACACTACCATCCCTAAGGAGGAGCTCATGGCTATTCATAGTGATACTATCATGGAACATGTTGCTTTTCTTGAGGCAACAGCATATGAGCTAGGTAATGTTTCTTCTGTGTTTATTTCTCCCTCTACTAATAAACCGTTACCTTCAGTGATTCAGGCACCTACTTTGGAACTTAAGCAATTACCGGATCACTTGAAGTATGCTTACTTGGGAGAAAACGAAACTTTACCTGTCATCATTTCATCATCTTTAACGTCAACTCAAGAGGATAGATTGGTGGAGATGCTTAAGAAGCATAAGACTGCAATTGGTTGGACTTTAGAGGATATTAGGGGAATTAGCCCCACTACTTGTGTACATCGGATTCTGCTTGAGGAGGGAGCCAAGCCAACAAAGGAGGCTCAAAGACGTTTGAACCCCCCTATGATGGAAGTTGTGAAAAAGGAAGTCATCAAGCTTCTTGATTGTGGTGTCATCTACCCTATCTCGGATTCTAAGTGGGTTTCACCAGTTCAGGTTGTGCCAAAGAAATCTGGGATCACAGTTGTTAAGAATGCAGAGAATGAGTTAGTACCTCAGAGGACTATAACTGGACATCGAGTTTGCATAGATTATAGGAAGCTCAATGCCACCACTAGGAAGGATCACTTTCCTTTGCCATTCATTGATCAGATGCTTGAGAGGTTGGCTGGCCATGAGTTCTATTGCTTTTTGGATGGATATTCTGGTTACAACCAAATCGCCATTGCTAATGAGGATCAAGAGAAAACGACATTCACATGTCCATTTGGGACGTTTGCCTACAGAAGGATGCCTTTCGGACTTTGCAATGCTCCAGGTACGTTTCAAAGGTGCATGGTAAGTATCTTTTCTGATTTTATTGAGTAAATTATTGAAGTTTTTATGGATGACTTTTCTGTTTTTGGTAAAGATTTCAAAAATTGCATAAGTAACTTAGAATTGATACTTACACGTTGTGAAGAAACTAACCTTGTTTTAAATTGGGAAAAATGTCACTTTATGGTAAAACAAGGGATAGTTTTAGGGCATATTGTTTCTAAACGTGGAATCGAAGTTGATAAAGCTAAAGTAGATCTTGTTAAATACTTACCAAACCCCACAAGTGTGAGGGAGGTCCGCTCTTTTCTTGGACATGCAGGTTTTTACAGGCGCTTTATCAAAGACTTTTCTAGGATTTCTAGGCCCCTATGTCGTCTACTTCAAAAGGAGGTGTCATTCGAATTTGATGAGGATTGCAAGAAGGCATTCAACACCTTGAAGGAGCTCTTGACGTCTGCACCCATCATGCTTCCCCCTGATTGGTCTATTCCCTTTGAGATCATGTGTGACGCCTCAGATTATGCACTTGGGGCCGTGCTAGGCCAAAGGAAGGACAAGAAGCCTTATGCCATCTACTATGCGTCAAGGACCCTCAATGACGCTCAACTCAATTACTCTACAACTGAAAAAGAACTTTTAGCTGTTGTTTTTGCCTTAGAAAAATTTCGATCTTATTTGCTGGGTACTAAAGTTATTATTTATTCTGATCATGCAGCTTTAAGGTACTTGATGTCAAAGAAGGAGGCAAAACCTAGGCTAATTCGTTGGATACTCTTGCTTCAAGAGTTTGATATTGAGATCAAGGATAAGAAGGGCTCTGACAACGTTGTGGCAGACCACTTGAGCAGACTTGTGAGTGAGGAGGACGCCATACCCTTAGTGGAGATGTTTCCGGATGAACAACTCTTCGGAATCCAGGTAAGTGAGCCTTGGTATGCAGATATTGTTAATTATTTGGCCTCTAAAACATTTCCTAATGACATGCTAAGTGCTCAACGTGAATTACTTAAGACTAAAGCTAGGCAGTATGTTTGGGATGATCCTTACTTGTGGAAATATTGTTCTGATCAGTTAATAAGGAGATGTGTGCCTAATAATGAACAAAAAGCTATACTTGAGTTTTGTCATGCTAAACAATGTGGTGGTCACTTTGGCTCTAATAGAACTGCTAAAAAGGTGTTGGAATCTGGTTTTTATTGGCCTACTTTGTTTAAAGATGCATATGAATTCTGTATGACATGTGATAGGTGCCAAAGAACTGGAAACTTAGGGCCTAAAGATCAAATGCCTTTAAATTCTATACTTATTGTCGAAATTTTTGATGTTTGGGGTATAGATTTTATGGGTCCTTTTCCTTCATCTCATGGTTTTCATTATATTCTCTTAGATGTTGATTATGCTTCTAAGTGGGTGGAAGCGAAAGCCACCAAGACTAATGATTCTAAGGTTGTTGCAGAGTTTATAAAGTCTAATATTTTTAGTAGGTTTGGCATGCCTCGAGCAATCATTAGTGATGGAGGTTCTCACTTTTGCAACAAGACCATTGCAGCTTTGTTTAGGAAGTATTACGTTACTCATAGGGTCTCAACGCCCTATCATCCTCAAACGAGTGGACAAGCAGAAGTCTCAAATAGGGAGATCAAGCGGATACTTGAGAAAACTGTGGGGCCTTCAAGGAAGGATTGGAGCCAACGTTTGGAGGATGCTCTTTGGGCCTATAGGACAGCTTTCAAAACGCCAATAGGGATGTCTCCATTTCGGTTGGTGTATGGAAAGGCTTGTCACTTGCCTGTGGAGCTGGAGCATAGAGCTTGGTGGGCCGTGAGGACCTTTAACATGGAAATTCGAAATGATGCTTATGATAGTGTGCGGATTTACAACTCAATGAACTTGAGGAAATTCGAAATGATGCTTATGATAGTGCCGGATTTACAAGGAAAAGACAAAGGCTTTCCATGATAAGATGATTCGTGGGAAGACCTTTGTAGTTGGTCAAAAAGTTCTTTTGTTTCATTCTAGATTAAGACTTTTTCTTGGTAAGTTGCGTTCTAGATGGGTTGGTCCTTTTCTTGTTACTAATGTTTCTCCTAATGGTGCTATACAGATAAGGAGTAACACTACTGGAGTTGAGTTCAAGGTGAATGGCCATCGACTTAAGCCTTACTATGAGGCATTTGTGGAGCACAACGTGGAGGATGTACCCCTCCAAGAGGCGCCACCAACTGAGGATTACATGAGGTGCAAGTCTAGGCTGAAAGACTTTAAACATTAAGCGCTGCATGGGAGGCAACCCATCTCAACCGTAGCAGTGGAAGAGCCATCAACGCAGATTTGCTTTCTTGAACTCTTCCCTATTTTTAATTTTCAATTTTTACTTTGTGTTTAGGTTTCCTTGCATTAAATATTTCTCTTGCCTTCAATTGTTCATTGCATGCTATATAATTGTTTATACATTGAGGACAATGCATGATTTAAGTGTGGGGGAAGGGTTTAACGTTTCACTTTATTTTTAGATAGCTAGTTTTTGTGGTCTAAAAAAAAAAAAAAAAAATACAAAAAAAAAATTGGAAAATGTCAGAAAAATAGATAATAAAGAAATATTTTCGTCATCTTTAAAAAAAAATATATTTCGGCACTGTTCACCCAAAAAAAAAAAAATTCTTTATGTGTTATCTTTGTTCTTGTTTTACGATCGAGTCTTAGGATGCCCTTTTAACTGTCTAGGATGAGCTTATATCTCTGAAATTAAGGCTAAAAGAGGATCACAAGATTGAGATAATGTTTGATGATATTCTTTGGTTAATTATGATTTATGAAAAGCATATGAATGTGTAGTAGATATGGTGCATGCGTAACCTTGGTACAGAATATGAACATGTGGAAGATAAGTTATGATTCATAATAAACCCTTGAGAGAATTTGAGCCATATGCCCTTTCTTTGTTGAGTGATTAATGAAAAAAATTATTATACTCTTATTTTCTTGGCGATGATTTTGTTGATCTCATTATTCTTTCATCTTGATTGGTTACATGCCATAGATTAAGTTTAATGGACTATAGAATGTTAGAATTCACTTTTATGCTTGTTGAAACTTTTATCAATACATGTCCCTGATTTCGGAAAGGATAAAGGCAACTTAGGATCTTTACCACCATAGCCAAATAAAGCTTGTGTCCCCATTTGTGCCCGTCGTGGGACTCCCCTAGTTTAACCATTTTGAGCCTACATTAAACCTTTTCTTTCATCACCCTCAAAATTCCTTAACCTTTAACCTTAGTATAGTTATATCTTTACCCTTTGTTCTAAAAACTTAGTGGAGCATATTTTGAGACTTTGCTTGGAGTTTTGGTGTCAAGGAAGAGTTTTGAAGACATGAAGAAGTGTAAGTGTGGGGGTAGACTTGTCCGTTTAAAAAATGTATGTAATTGCCGTGAGAAATACAAAAAAAAAAAAAAAAAAAAGAGAATGAAATCGAAAAAAAAAATGAAAGAAAGAAATTCACGGCAATACAAAGCAAAAAAAAAAAAATTTATTGTTCTATGTTATGGATTTTAGTCCCCTATACTTAGTGGATTTGGAGTTTGCTTTGAAGTGAAGGCCCATTGTTACGAAATTTGGTCTTTGTCCAATTCACACTTGTTCAAAAGAAGGTTAGAATGAAGCTAGGGCCCAACATGATGACACTTGGCCCTTTTATAAAGCCTTGGAGGATACATGACGTTTTGCTATGCATGGTGGATTTCGAAATTTGGTCTCTCTACATCAACAAGTGCTCTACGAGGTTTTTAGGATACTTTGTGATTTCCCTATCCCTTCGTTTCTTTAAACCTTAAACCTTGGCCCCATTATAACCCTTAATTATAAGACCTCTTTGATGCTTAAGATGGGACAGCCTTTGATCTGTGGAGATGAGTTATGACTGTTGAACTTATGGCTTGGGTCCATTTGTGCATGTGATTGATATCCTTCATGAGATCTTTTGAAAAATATATATGTGCTTTCGTTTCTTAATATGTGATACACTTGCTAATCTTTCACATATACTTAAGTGATAAGCTTTTAAGCATGAGCCTTGAATCTGAGAGAAGAAAGAGTGATATATCCATGTGAGGTTTGAATCATGACTTGTTTGAAATATGTTAAGCTCCACCTATCACCATTGTTACCCCCAAGTCTTACATGCTTATATGTGGATTATATTTTGTAATTAGCTCTTGAATATTTTGAAGATGTGATGCTTGGTTAAGTGCTAATCTTGGTGACTTGAAAGTATGAGATTTCTGAGACAATATGTTAAAGGGCAATAGAGTCTTTCATGTGTCAACGTTGGAGTCTTTAATTGTGACGTTTTTGTCTTGATTTTGTCTAAGTGTTTTTTGACGTTTTTCTTGTTTTGAGTCCTTATGTTTTCGTTTTCTCTACTTAAGTTTATTTTCGTTGGTCTTTTTTGGTTTGTGTCTTAGTCTTTTTGGTTTGTTATATTGATTTTGCTAAGGGACTAGCAAAAGCTAAGTGTGGGGGTATTTGATAGGAGCATGAAATGTGACGTTATAAGTATCTAAACCCTATATTTTGCTAAGTTATTTCTTTTAACTTAATTAATTTAACTTAGTTAGTGTTTTTCAGGTAAAATGGAGTCTCAAAGTCCAAAAATGGCTAAGGAAGCACAAGTGGCGCAGAAATGGAAAGAAATGAAGAAATGGAAGTTTTTCCCAGTTTGACTAGGAAAAGGAATCCCAGTTGGAGTAGGAATCTGAAGCTGACTTGGACTAGGAGTTCTACTTGGATAAGGAAACCCAATTCTACTCAGATAAGGAATACTAGTGTGATAAGGAGTCCCTGTTGGATAAGGATTACTCAAGAAGTTTCCGAAAAAGTGTAGAAGCATCTCGGAAAAGAAGTTCGTATTTGACTAGGAAACCTACTTGCATATGGAGTTCTACTCACACTAGGAGACCTGTGGAAGCTAGGAGAAGTCC
This sequence comes from Rosa persica, assembly GCA_025331145.1. NCBI lineage: Eukaryota > Viridiplantae > Streptophyta > Magnoliopsida > Rosales > Rosaceae > Rosa > Rosa persica. The sequence continues at coordinate 20,590,118 of WFKR01000006.1, read as the reverse complement.
TTGGAACGTTCATGAAGCATCTAGAAGTCTCAAGAAGATCATGTGCCGTGCACACTTGGAGGAAGTCTCAAAGAATTCGGATTTCAAAGCAATGAGGAGTTTGGATTTCTAGTTGAGTTTGGATTGGATTTTCCGTGAGATTCTTGAAGGTTCTAGGGAGTTCTTGACGTTTCATTCTTCAACAAGGCGTGGAAGACATGTGATGTGAAGGAAATCCTAAATGGACAATAGTTGTGCTTTGAAAGTCAAATCCATTACAGATTCGGAAATCTGCCTGTGCAGATCAGTCAACTTCAAAGGAGTGTCAAAAACAGCTCAGAGCTCAGAAAATTATGATCTTTATATGGTTGGAAAGCTACAGGTGTCTAGTTTCCAGAACTGTTTACAGCTCAGTGATATCTATTTTCTAGAAGAAGTTATGGCCGATTTGGTACACAGAGGTCAAGTCTTCCGGGAAACTGTTTTGTGTCAAAGAAGTCCTAAATCAACAAGAACTTGGAGAAGTCAAGTAGGAACGAATTGGGAGTGCCTTGAGACGTTCTCCTATATATACCTAGTGTATATGACGTCTCATGGGTGACACATTCTTTCTCCACAATTTCGATTTCTCACTTGTTCTCTCTAAGTTTCAGTTTTTCCAATCTTCAAGGAGCATAGCCGTGACCATCCACCTTCCTAGCCGTGTTCATCACTTGTGCATCATCTTGGATCTGCTTTGGACCTTGGGACGTGATCAAGGGTTGTTCATACCATCATCTTCTCATGTTAATTTGCGGTTATGGCTTTCTTGTAGTTAGAATTTCTGCTTTGGAATTTCTGTTGTTTAAACCGAAACTATGATGTGACAAACCTATTTTTTGATTCAATTTAGATAGTTCTTTTCGTGTTTGATATGTTTATGTGTTCTTGATCTTTTTTTTTATTGCCGAATTGATAGAATGATGATCTGATTTTGTGCTTCAGTACATGTCAACGATTCACTTGGTCTGACAAACATAATAGGATGAATTGCATGTAACTTGCTAGTAATTAGGTTTGCTTTGTAAACTCTAATTCAATACGTAGTGAAGGCTTGCTTTGAGTCGTAAATCAGATTATGTATGTGATGAATAGTTTTGACACGCTTGGATTTGCATGTTCATCAATTCTTTCTTGAACTTAATGATTTGAAAACGAATTTTTAACGTATGTGTGTATTCGGGTTTTCAAAATAAATTGATTTGGTGCTTTGCTATTTCGATTAACTTAAGAAAGAAAGTTAAAAGGAACGTTGGTTGCTTTGATCTTTGTGTCTTGATTGGTGGCGTTCTTGGTAATAAACAAGATTAAGGGATGCATGAATATGTTGTTCTTGAATTGTTCTTCATGAATTGTTTTCCAAAAATTCTTCTTTTCCCACCTATGTATATAAAACGATTTCTTTGCTTTTATTCTTTTATATGTTTTCTGAAAATTTACATTTTAATCTTCAAAAACCCCCCTATCTTTATGTTTTCTTGTTCGTGTATATTTGTAAATAATTAAATTTAACTTAGATTCTTAGGTAGCATGTTCATGAAAATAATAAAATAAATAGAATAAAACAAATGTTTTTAAAAATTCGTGAATAGTGTCTCCGTGAATAGTAAATATGTGTTGGTGTTTTCCAGGAATTAATTTGGTGGTTTTTAGGGATTTGTTTTGTGTTTTTTAGGATTTGGTAAAACATAGGAATTCTTTTGGTGTTTTTTAGGAAAAGCAGTTAAGAGTTAGTTTTGACTTAGGATTTCTTGTTTGACTTGATTTAGACTTTGTATCCTTGTTGTTTATGGTTTTCTAATGTGATTATGACTTGTAAATTGTGTATAAATAGGAGTAGGATTTCCAAAACCTTTTCTAACTTGAATTCTCTCTTCCTATCGAATTATGTGTATATATATACTTGTGATTTTCGTTTCTCTCTCTCATTTTTTCTTTCTTACTTTCATGTGATACATGTATGTTCTTCTCTCTAACTCTTTGTTGTTCTAACTTTAAAGCATGCTTGTAATTGTAAACTTGTAAAGTGTTCTAATAATTTCGTAACTTGTAAATTCTTCTCTTTGATTTCTTTGTTTTCGTTTCACATGTTTGTACCCTCAATCCCCGGTTTTGAACGATACCCTATTTGCTCTATACTAATGATGATATTTTTCAAGGTTTAAATTGGCGTAGCTTTTGCACGTACCAGTGTTCTTGATCTTTGTTAATTGCCGAATTGATAGAATGATGATATGATTTTGTGCTTCAGTACATGTCAACGATTCACTTGGTCTGACAAACATAATAGGATGAATTGCATGTAACTTGCTAGTAATTAGGTTTGCTTTGTAAACTCTAATTCAATATGTAGTGAAGGCTGCTTTGAGTTGTAAATCAGATTATGCATGTGATGAATAGTTTTGACACGCTTGGATTTGCATGTTCATCAATTCTTTCTTGAACTTAATGATTTGAAAACGAATTTTCAACGTATGTGTGTATTCGGGTTTTCAAAATAAATTGATTTGGTGCTTTGCTATTTCGATTAACTTAAGAAAGAAAGTTAAAAGGGACATTGGTTGCTTTGATCTTTGTGTCTTGATTGATGGCGTTCTTGGTAATAAACAAGATTAAGGGATGCATGAATATGTTGTTCTTGAATTTTTTTCCAAAAATTCTTCTTTTCCCACCTATGTATATAAAACGATTTCTTTGCTTTTATTCTTTTTATGTTTTCTAAAAATTTACATTTTAATCTTCAAAAAAAAACCCCCCCTATCTTTATGTTTTCTTGTTCGTGTATATTTGTAAATAACTAAATTTAACTTAGATTCTTAGTTAGCATGTTCATGGAAATAATAAACTAAATAAAATAAAATAAATGTTTTTAAAAACTCGTGAATAGTGTCTCCATGAACAGTAAATATGTGTTAGTGTTTTCTAGGAATAAATTTGGTGGTTTTTAGGGATTTGTTTTGTGTTTTTTAGGAGTTGCTAAAATATAGGAATTCTTTTGGTGTTTTTTAGGAAAAGTAGTTAGAGTTAGTTTTGACTTAGGATTTCTTGTTTAACTTGATTAGACTTTGTATCCTTGTTGTTTATGGTTTTCTAATGTGATTATGACATATAAATTGTGTATAAATAGGAGTAGGATTTCAAAAACCTTTTCTAACTTGAATTCTCTCCTCCTTTCGAATTATATGTATATATATACTTGTGATTTTCGTTTCTCTCTCTCATTCTTTCTCTCTTACTTTCGTGTGCTACATGTATGTTCTTCTCTCTAACTCTTTGTTGTTCTAACTTTAAAGCATGCTTGTAATTGTAAACTTGTAAAGTGTTCTAATAATTTCGTAACTTGTAAATTCTTCTCTTTGATTTCTTTGTTTTCGTTTCACATGTTTGTACCCTCAATCCCCGGTTTTGAACGATACCCTATTTGCTCAATACTAATGATGATGTTTTTCAAGGTTTAAATTGGCGTAGCTTTTACACGTATCATAATTGCTTTGATTTTGTTTGATTTTTAGTGAAATTGCTTCTGAATCTACAAATGCATTTTTCTAGTTCTTTTCAAAGCCCTACATGCTTTGCATTCATTTCATACAATTCAATCACTTTGTTTTGATTTTCCAAACTTCTGGCTCCTAATTCTTTTGATTTTGTTTCTCTTTTGGCAAAATCGTTTCTAAATCTTTCAATGCGCTGTTCTAGTTCATTTCAGACAATCTGATCAGTTTGCTTCTTGTTTGAGTTTATGAACAGTGATTTTCTAAACTTATTCGTTCAAGTTCCTTGGATACAGTTTGTCTTTTAGTCAAATGGCTTATAAATCTTTAAATGCGTTGTTCTAGTTCATTACAGACATTTTGATCATTTTGGTTCTAGTTTGAGTTTATGAACAGTTATTTGACAAACTTCTTGCTTATAATTGCTTTGATTTGGTTTGTTTCTTTGTGAAATGCCCTCTAAATCTTCAAATACGTTGTTCTAGTTCTTTTTCAAAGGCCTACGTGATTTGCAATCAGTTCAAACAATTTGATCACTTTGTTTTGATTTTTCAAACTTCTCGCTCCTAATTCTTATGATTTGGTTTGTCTTTTGGCAAAATGGTTTCTAAATCTTTCAATGCGATGCACTAGTTCATTTCAAACAGTTTGATCACTTTGCTTCCATTTTGAGTTTATGAACAGTGATTTTTCAAACATCTTGCTTCTAATTGCTTTGATTTTGTTTGTTTCTTAGTGAAATGGCTTCTGAATCTACAAATGCGTTTTTCGAGTTCTTTTCAATGCACTACACGCTTTGCATTCATTTCATAAGATTCAATCACTTTGTTTTGATTTTCCAAACTTTAGGCTCCTAATTCTTTTGATTGTCTTTTGCCAAAATCGTTTTTAAATCCTTCAATGCGTTGTTCTAGTTCATTTAAGACAATTTGATCACTTTGCTTCTAGTTTGAGTTTATGAACAGAGATTTTCCAAACTTATTCGTTCAAGTTCCTTGGATACAGTTTTACTTTTAGTGAAATGGCTTATAAATCTTTAAATGCATTGTTCTTGTTCATTTCAGACATTTTGTTCATTTTGCTTCTAGTTTGAGTTTATGAACAGTGATTTGACAAACTTCTTCGTTCAAGTTCCTTGGATACAGTTTGACTTTTAGTCAAATGGCTTATAAATCTTTAAATGCGTTGTTCTAGTTCATTTCAGGCATTTTGATCATTTTGGTTCTGGTTTGAGTTTATGAACAGTTATTTGACAAACTTCTTGCTTATAATTGCTTTGATTTGGTTTGTTTCTTTATGAAATGCCCTCTAAATCTTCAAATACGTTGTTCTAGTTCTTTTTCAAAGCCCTACGTGATTTGCATTCATTTCAAACAATTTGATCACTTTGTTTTGATTTTCCAAACTTCTCGCTCCTAATTCTTATGATTTGGTTTGTCTTTTGGCAAAATGGTTTCTAAATCTTTAAATGCGATGCACTAGTTCCTTTCAAACAGTTTGATCACTTTGCTTCCATTTTGAGTTTATGAACAGTGATTTTTCAAACTACTTGCTTCTAATTGCTTTGATTTTGTTTGTTTCTTAGTGAAATGGCGTCTGAATCTGGAAATGCGTTTTTCAAGTTCTTTTCAAAGCCCTACATGCTTTGCGTTCATTTCATACAATTCAATCACTTTGTTTTGATTTTCCAAACTTCTGGCTCCTAATTCTTTTGATTTTGTTTGTCTTTTGGCAAAATTGTTTGTAAATCTTTAAATGCGATGCACCAGTCATTTCAAACAGTTTGATCGCTTTTATTCTATTTTGAGTTTATGAACAGTGATTTTTCAAACTTCTTGCTTCTAATTGCTTTGATTTTGTTTGATTTTTAGTGAAATTGCGTCTGAATCTACAAATGCATTTTTCTAGTTCTTTTCAAAGCCCTACATGCTTTGCATTCATTTCATACAATTCAATCACTTTGTTTTGATTTTCCAAACTTCTGGCTCCTAATTCTTTTGATTTTGTTTCTCTTTTGGCAAAATCGTTTCTAAATCTTTCAATGTGCTGTTCTAGTTCATTTCAGACAATCTGATCAGTTTGCTTCTTGTTTGAGTTTATGAACAGTGATTTTCCAAACTTATTCGTTCAAGTTCCTTGGATACAGTTTGTCTTTTAGTGAAATGGCTTATAAATCTTTAAATGCGTTGTGCTTGTTCATTTCAGACATTTTGTTCGTTTTGCTTCTAGTTTGAGTTTATGAACAGTGATTTGACAAACATATTCGTTCAAGTTCCTTGGATACAGTTTGTCTTTTAGTGAAATGGCTTATGAATCTTTAAATGCGTTGTTCTGATTCATTTCAGACATTTTGATCATTTTGCTTCTAGTTTGAGTTTATGGACAGTGATTTGACAAACTTCTTGCTTCTAATTGCTTTGATTTGGTTTGTTTCTTTGTGAAATGCCCTCTAAATCTTCAAATGCGTTGTTCCAGTTCTTTTTCAAAGCCCTACATGATATGCATTCATTTCAAACAATTTGATCACTTTGTTTTGATGTTCCAAACTTCTCGCTCCTAATTCTTATGATTTGGTTTGTATTTTTGCAAAATGGTTTCTAAATCTTTAAATGCGATGCACTAGTTCATTTCAAACAGTTTGATCACTTTGCTTCTAGTTGGAGTTTATGAACGGTGATTTTTCAAACTTCTTGCTTCTAATTGCTTTGATTTTGTTTGATATTTAGTGAAATTGCGTCTGAATCTACAAATGCATTTTTCTAGTTCTTTTCAAAGCCTACATGCTTTGCATTCATTTCATACAATTCAATCACTTTGTTTTGATATTTCAAACTTCTGGCTCCTAATTCTTTTGATTTTATTTCTCTTTTGGCTAAATCGTTTCTAAATCCTTCAATGTGTTGTTCTAGTTCATTTCAGACAATTTGATCAATTTGCTTCTTGTTTGAGTTTATGGACAGTGATTTTCCAAAGTTATTCGTTCAAGTTCCTTGGATACAGTTTGCCTTTTAGTGAAATGGCTTATGAATCTTTAAATGCGTTGTTCTTATTCATTTCAGACATTTTGATCATTTTGCTTCTAGTTTGAGTTTATGGACAGTGATTTGATAAACTTCTTGCTTCTAATTGCTTTGATTTGGTTTGTTTCTTTGTGAAATGCCCTCTAAATCTTCAAATACGTTGTTCTAGTTCTTTTTCAAAGCCCTACGTGATTTGCATTCATTTCAAACAATTTGATCACTTTGTTTTGATTTTCCAAACTTCTCGCACCTAATTCTTATGATTTGGTTTGTATTTTTGCAAAATGGTTTCTAAATCTTTAAATGCGATGCACTAGTTCATTTCAAACAGTTTGATCACTTTGCTTCTAGTTGGAGTTTATGAACAGTGATTTTTCAAACTTCTTGCTTCTAATTGCTTTGATTTTGTTTGATTTTTAGTGAAATTGCGTCTGAATCTACAAATGCATTTTTCAAGTTCTTTTCAAAGCCCTACATGCTTTGCGTTCATTTCATACAATTCAATCACTTAGTTTTGATTTTCCAAACTTCTGGCTCCTAATTCTTTTGAATTTGTTTCTCTTTTGGAAAAATCGTTTCTAAATCCTTCAATGCGCTGTTCTAGTTCATTTCACACAATTTGATCAATTTGCTTCGTGTTTGAGTTTATGGACAGTGGTTTTCCAAACTTCTTGCTTCTAATTGCTTGGATTTTGTTTGATTTTTAGTGAAATTGCGTCTGAATCTACAAATGCGTCTTTTAGTCAAATGGCTTATAAATCTTTTTCAAAGCCCTACGTGATATGCATTCATTTCAAACAATTTGATCACTTTGTTTTGATTTTCAAAACTTCTCGCTCCTAATTCTTATGATTTGGTTTGTATTTTTGCAAAATGGTTTCTAAATCTTTAAATGCGATGCACTAGTTCCTTTCAAACAGTTTGATCACTTTGCTTCCATTTTGAGTTTACGAACAGTGATTTTTCAAACGTCTTGCTTCTAATTGCTTTGATTTTGTTTGTTTCTTAGTGAAATGGCGTCTGAATCTACAAATGCGTTTTTCAAGTTCTTTTCAAAGTCCTACATGGTTTGCGTTCATTTCATACAATTCAATCACTTTGTTTTGAATTTCCAAACTTCTGGCTCCTAATTCTTTTGAATTTGTTTCTCTTTTGGCAAAATCGTTTCTAAATCCTTCAATGCGCTGTTCTAGTTCATTTCACACAATTTGACCAATTTGCTTCTGTTCTGTTTTGATTTTCCAAACTTCTGGCTCCTAATTCTTTTGATTTTGTTTCTCTTTTGGCAAAATCGTTTCTAAATCTTTAAATGCGTTGTTCTAGTTCTTTTCAGACAGTTTGATCACTTTGCTTCTTGTTTGAGTTTATGAACAGTGATTTTCCAAACTTATTCGTTCAAGTTCCTTGGATACAGTTTGTCTTTTAGTGAAATGGCTTATAAATCTTTAAATGCGTTGTTCTTGTTCATTTCAGACATTTTGTTCATTTTGCTTCTAGTTTGAGTGTATGAACAGTGATTTGACAAACTTCTGGCTTCTAATTGCTTTGATTTGGTTTGTTTCTTTGTGAAATGCCCTCTAAATCTTCAAATGCGTTGTTCTAGTTCTTTTTCAAAGCCCTACATGATATGCATTCATTTCAAACAATTTGATCACTTTGTTTTGATTTTCCAAACTTCTCGCTCCTAATCCTTATGATTTGGTTTGTATTTTTGCAAAATGGTTTCTAAATCTTTCAATGCGATGCACTAGTTCCTTTCAAACAGTTTGATCACTTTGCTTCTAGTTGGAGTTTATGAACAGTGGTTTTTCAAACTTCTTGCTTCTAATTGCTTTGATTTTGTTTGTTTTTTAGTGAAATGGCGTCTGAATCTACAAATGCGTTTTTCAAGTTCTTTTCAAAGCCCTACATGCTTTGAGTTCATTTCATACAATTCAATCACTTTGTTTTGATTTTCCAAACTTCTGGCTCCTAATTCTTTTGAATTTGTTTCTCTTGGCAAAATCGTTTCTAAATCCTTCAATGCGCTGTTCTAGTTCATTTCAGACAATCTGATCAGTTTGCTTCTTGTTTGAGTTTATGAACAGTGGTTTTTCAAACTTCTTGCTTCTAATTGCTTTGATTTTGTTTGTTTTTTAGTGAAATGGCGTCTGAATCTACAAATGCGTTTTGCAAGTTCTTTTCAAAGCCCTACATGCTTTGCGTTCATTTCATACAATTCAATCACTTTGTTTTGATTTTCCAAACTTCTGGCTCCTAATTCTTTTGAATTTGTTTCTCTTTTGGCAAAATCGTTTCTAAATCTTTCAATGCGCTGTTCTAGTTCATTTCAGACAGTTTGATCAATTTGCTTCTTGTTTGAGTTTATGGACAGTGATTTTCCAAACTTCTTGCTTCTAATTGCTTTGATTTTGTTTGATTTTTATTGAAATTTCGTCTGAATCTACAAATGCATTTTTCTAGTTCTTTTCAAAGCCCTACACGCTTTGCATTCATTTCATACAATTCAATCACTTTGTTTTGATTTTCCAAACTTCTGGCTCCTAATTCTTTTGATTTTGTTTCTCTTTTGGCAAAATCGTTTCTAAATCTTTCAATGCGCTGTTCTAGTTCATTTCAGACAATTTGATCAATTTGCTTCTTGTTTGAGTTTATGGACAGTGATTTTCCAAACTTCTTGCTTCTAATTGCTTTGATTTTGTTTGATTTTTATTGAAATTTCGTCTGAATCTACAAATGCATTTTTCTAGTTCTTTTCAAAGCCCTACACGCTTTGCATTCATTTCATACAATTCAATCACTTTGTTTTGATTTTCCAAACTTCTGGCTCCTAATTCTTTTGATTTTGTTTCTCTTTTGGCAAAATCATTTCTAAATCCTTCAATCTGCTGTTCTAGTTCATTTCAGACAATCTGATCAGTGTGCTTCTTGTTTGAGTTTATGAACAGTGATTTTCCAAACTTATTTTTTCAAGTTCCTTAGATACAGTTTGTCTTTTAGTGAAATGGCTTATGAATCTTTAAATGCGTTGTTCTAATTCATTTCAGACATTTTGATCATTTTGCTTCTAGTTGGAGTTTATGAACAGTGATTTGACAAACTTCTTGCTTCTAATTGCTTTGATTTGGTTTGTTTCTTTGTGAAATGCCCTCTAAATCTTCAATTGCGTTGCTCTAGTTCTTTTTCAAAGCCCTACATGATTTCCATTCATTTAAAACAATTTGATCACTTTGTTTTGATTTTCCAAACTTCTCGCTCCTAATTCTTATGATTTGGTTTGTATTTTTGCAAAATGGTTTCTAAATCTTTCAATGCGATGCACTAGTTCATTTCAAACAGTTTGATCACTTTGCTTCTAGTTGGAGTTTATGAACAGTGGTTTTTCAAACTTCTTGCTTCTAATTTCTTTGATTTTGTTTGTTTTTTAGTGAAATGGCGTCTGAATCTACAAATGCGTTTTTCAAGTTCTTTTCAAAGCCCTACATGCTTTGCGTTCATTTCATACAATTCAATCACTTTGTTTTGATTTTCCAAACTTCTGGCTCCTAATTCTTTTGAATTTGTTTCTCTTTTGGCAAAATCGTTTCTAAATCCTTCAATGCGTTGTTCTAGTTCATTTCAGACAATTTGATCAATTTGCTTCTTGTTTGAGTTTATGGACAGTGATTTTCCAAACTTCTTGCTTCTAATTGCTTTGATTTTGTTTGATTTTTATTGAAATTTCGTCTGAATCTACAAATGCATTTTTCTAGTTCTTTTCAAAGCCTACATGCTTTGCATTCATTTCATACAATTCAATCACTTTGTTTTGATTTTCCAAACTTCTGGCTCCTAATTCTTTTGATTTTGTTTCTCTTTTAGCAAAATCGTTTCTAAATCCTTCAATGCGCGGTTCTAGTTCATTTCAGACAATCTGATCATTTTGCTTCTAGTTTGAGTTTATGAACAGTGATTTGACAAACTTCTTGCTTCTAATTACTTTGATTTGGTTTGTTTCTTTGTGAAATGCCCTCTAAATCTTCAAATGCGTTGTTCTAGTTCTTTTTCAAAGCCCTACATGATTTCCATGATTTGATTTTGTTTCTCTTTTAGCAAAATCGTTTCTAAATCCTTCAATGCACGGTTCTAGTTCATTTCAGACAATCTGATCAGTTTGCTTCTTGTTTGAGTTTATGAACAGTGATTTTCCAAACTTATTCTTACAAGTTCCTTAGATACAGTTTGCCTTTTAGTGAAATGGCTTATGAATCTTTAAATGCGTTGTTCTAATTCATTTCAGACATTTTGATCATTTTGCTTCTAGTTGGAGTTTATGAACAGTGATTTTTCAAACTTCTTGCTTCTAATTGCTTTGATTTGGTTTGTTTCTTTGTGAAATGCCCTCTAAATCTTCAAATGCGTTGCTCTAGTTCTTTTTCAAAGCCCTACATGATTTCCATTCATTTAAAACAATTTGATCACTTTGTTTTGATTTTCCAAACTTCTCGCTCCTAATTCTTATGATTTGGTTTGTATTTTTGCAAAATGGTTTCTAAATCTTTCAATGCGATGCACTAGTTCATTTCAAACAGTTTGATCACTTTGCTTCTAGTTGGAGTTTATGAACAGTGGTTTTTCAAACTTCTTGCTTCTAATTGCTTTGATTTTGTTTGTTTTTTAGTGAAATGGCGTCTGAATCTAAAAATGCGTTTTTCAAGTTCTTTTCAAAGCCCTACATGCTTTGCGTTCATTTCATACAATTCAATCACTTTGTTTTGATTTTCCAAACTTCTGGCTCCTAATTCTTTTGAATTTGTTTCTCTTTTGGCAAAATCGTTTCTAAATCTTTCAATGCGCTGTTCTAGTTCATTTCAGACAATTTGATCAATTTGCTTCTTGTTTGAGTTTATGGAAAGTGATTTTCCAAACTTCTTCCTTCTAATTGCTTTGATTTTGTTTGATTTTTATTGAAATTTCGTCTGAATCTACAAATGCATTTTTCTAGTTCTTTTCAAAGCCCTACATGCTTTGCGTTCATTTCATACAATTCAATCACTTTGTTTTGATTTTCCAAACTTCTGGCTCCTAATTCTTTTGAATTTGTTTCTATTTTGGCAGAATCGTTTCTAAATCCTTCAATGCGCTGTTCTAGTTCATTTCAGACAATTTGATCACTTTGCTTCCATTTTGAGTTTATGAACAGTGATTTTTCAAACGTCTTGCTTCTATTTGCTTTGATTTTGTTTGTTTCTTAGTGAAATGGCGTTTGAATCTACAAATGCGTTTTTCAAGTTCTTTTCAAAGCCCTGCATGCTTTGCGTTCATTTCATACAATTCAATCACTTTGTTTTGATTTTCCAGAGTTCTGGCTCCTAATTCTTTTGATTTTGTTTCCCTTTTGGCAGAATCGTTTCTAAATCCTTCAATGCGCTGTTCTAGTTCATTTCAGACAATTTGATCAATTTGCTACTTGTTTGAGTTTATGGACAGTGATTTTCCAAACTTATTCGTTCAAGTTCCTTGGATACAGTTTGTCTTTTAGTGAAATGGCTTATGAATCTTTAAATGCGTTGTTCTAATTCATTTCAGACATTTTGATCATTTTGCTTCTAGTTTGAGTTTATGAACAGTGATTTGACAAACTTCTTGCTTCTAATTACTTTGATTTGGTTTGTTTCTTTGTGAAATGCCCTCTAAATCTTCAAATGCGTTGTTCTAGTTCTTTTTCAAAGCCCTACATGATTCCAAACTTCTCGCTTCTAATTCTTATGATTTGATTTGTCTTTTGGCAAAATGGTTTCTAAATCTTTAAATGCGATGCACTAGTTCATTTCAAACAGTTTGATCCCTTTGCTTCAATTTTGAGTTTATGAACAGTGATTTTTCAAACTTCTTGCTTCTAATTGCTTTGATTTTGTTTGTTTCTTAGTGAAATGGCGTCTGAATCTACAAATGCGTTTTTCTAGTTCTTTTCAAACCCCTACATGCTTTGCGTTCGTTTCTTACAATTCAATCACTTTGTTTTGATTTTCCAAACTTCTCGCTTCTAATTCTTATGATTTGATTTGTCTTTTGGCTAAATGGTTTCTAAATCTTTAAATGCGATGCACTAGTTCATTTCAAACAGTTTGATCCCTTGCTTCAATTTTGAGTTTATGAACAGTGATTTTTCAAACTTCTTGCTTCTAATTGCTTTGATTTTGTTTGTTTCTTAGTGAAATGGCGTCTGAATCTACAAATGCGTTTTTCTAGTTCTTTTCAAACCCCTACATGCTTTGCGTTCGTTTCTTACAATTCAATCACTTTGTTTTGATTTTCCAAACTTCTCGCTTCTAATTCTTATGATTTGATTTGTCTTTTGGCTAAATGGTTTCTAAATCTTTAAATGCGATGCACTAGTTCATTTCAAACAGTTTGATCCCTTGCTTCAATTTTGAGTTTATGAACAGTGATTTTTCAAACTTCTTGCTTCTAATTGCTTTGATTTTGTTTGTTTCTTAGTGAAATGGCGTCTGAATCTACAAATGCGTTTTTCTAGTTCTTTTCAAAGCCCTACATGCTTTGCGTTCATTTCTTACAATTCAATCACTTTGTTTTGATTTTCCAAACTTCTGGCTCCTAATTCTTTTGATTTTGTTTGTCTTTTGGCAAAATCGTTTCTAAATCCTTCAATGCGCTGTTCTAGTTCATTTCAAACAATTTGATCACTTTGCTTCTAGTTTGAGTTTATGAACAGTGATTTTCCAAACTTATTCGTTCAAGTTCCTTGGATACAGTTTGTCATTTAGTGAAATGGCTTATAAATCTTTAAATGCATTGTTCTTGTTCGTTTCAGACATTTTGATCACTTTGCTTCTAGTTTGAGTTTATGAACAGTGATTTTTCAAACTTCTTGCTTCTAATTTCTTTGATTTGGTTTGTCTTTTAGTGAAATGGCGTATGAATTTTTAACTGCGTTGTTCTAATTCATTTCAGGCAGTTTGATCACTTTGCTTCTAGTTTGAGTTTATGAACAGTGATTTTTCAAACTTCTTTCTTCTAATTGCTTTGATTTGGTTTGTTTCTTTGTGAAATGCCCTCTAAATCTTCAAATGCGTTGTTCTAGTTATTTTTCAAAGCCCTACATGATTTGGATTCATTTCAAACAATTTGATCACTTTGTTTTGATTTTCCAAACTTGTCGCTCCTAATTCTTATGATTTGGTTTGTATTTTTGCAAAATGGTTTCTAAATCTTTAAATGTGATGCACTAGTTCATTTCAAACAGTTTGATCACTTTGCTTCTAGTTTGAGTTTATGAACAGTGATTTTTCAAATTTCTTGCTTCTAATTGCTTTGATTTTGTTTGTTTCTTAGAGTAATGGCGTCTGAATCTACAAATGCGTTTTTCAAGTTCTTTTCAAAGCCCTACATGCTTTGCGTTCATTTCATACAATTCAATCACTTTGTTTTGATTTTCCAAACTTCTAGCTCCTAATTCTTTTGATTTTGTTTGTCTTTTGGCAAAATGGTTTCTAAATCTTTAAATGTGATGCACTAGTTCATTTCAAACAGTTTGATCCCTTTGCTTCAATTTTGAGTTTATGAACAGTGATTTTTCAAACTTCTTGCTTCTAATTGCTTTGATTTTATTTGTTTCTATGGAGTCTGTATCTACAAATGCGTTTTTCAAGTTCTTTTCAAAGCCCTACATGCTTTGCGTTCATTTCTTACAATTCAGTCACTTTGTTTTGATTTTCCAAACTTCTGGCTCCTTATTCTTTTGATTTTGTTTGTCTTTTGGTAAAATGGTTTCTAAATCTTTAAATGCGATGCACTAGTTCATTTCAAACAGTTTGATCCCTTTGCTTCAATTTTGAGTTTATGAACAGTGATTTTTTAAACTTCTTGCTTGTAATTGCTTTGATTTTGTTTGTTTCTTAGTGAAATGGCGTCTGAATCTACAAATGCGTTTTTCAAGTTCTTTTCAAAGCCCTACATCCCTTGCATTCATTTCATACAATTCAATCACTTTGTTTTGATTTTCCAAACTTCTGGCTCCTAATTCTTTTGATTTTGTTTGTCTTTTGGCAAAATCGTTTCTAAATCCTTCAATGAGCTGTTCTAGTTCATTTCAGACAATTTGATCACTCTGCTTCTAGTTTGAGTTTATGAACAGTGATTTTCCAAACTTATTCGTTCAAGTTTCTTGGATACAGTTTGTCTTTTAGTGAAATGGCTTATGAATCTTTAACTAAGTTGTTCTTGTTCGTTTCAGACATTTTGATCATTTTGCTTCTAGTTTGAGTTTATGAACAGTGATTTGACAAACTTCTCGCTTCTAATTGCTTTGATTTGGTTTGTTTCTTTGTGAAATGCCCTCTAAATCTTCAAATGCGTTGTTGTAGTTATTTTTCAAAGCCCTACATGAACATGAGCTCTGCTAGGTTTTTAGGACACTTTTGATAAATCCTTACCTTTCGTTTCTTTAAAACCTTAAGCCTTGGCCCCCTTACAACCTTTGAGAAGACCTTCTTGATCCTTAAGATGGGACAGCCCTTGATGTGGAGATGAGTTACAAGAGTTGAACTTATGGCAGTCCATTCGTGCAAGTAGTTGATATCCTTCATGAGATCTTTAAAAGAAAAATTATATGTGCTTTCGTTTCTTTATATGTGATTTATTTGTTTATCTTTCACATATACTTGAGTGAATAAGCTTTTAAGCATTGCCATGATCTGAGAGAAGAAAGAGTGGATATACCTTGTGAGGATTTGAATCATACTTGTCTGAAGCATGCTGAGCTTAAACCCATCACCATTGTTACAACCAAGTCCTACTTGTGTATGTGTGGATTATATGTTCTAATTAACTCTCGAATGCTTAAACATTGATTCTTGGTTGAGTGCTAATCTTGGTGTTGTGAAAGTAAGAGATTGCTGAGACAAAAAGTTGAAGGGCATTAGAGTCTTTGTGTTTGTTAGAATCTTTAAATTTTCGTTGAGTCTTAGTGTGTGTCTTTGTGTGATTTTGCTAAGGGACTAGCAAAAGCTAAGTGTGGGGGAATTTGATAGGAGCATTTTAATGCGACGTTTTAACTGCTTTTCCCTACATTTTCTGCGCCATTTCCTTTTAAAATCCCTGTTTGGGAAAGTTTCCATTCTTTGATTGGGAAAGTTCCTATCTGTAGAAAGTTTCTATTTTGTAGTTTCTATTTTTCATTTTTAGAAAGTTTCCCATTTTAGTTTAGGAAAGTTTCCATTTTTCATTTTAGGAAAGTTTCTATTTTTCATTAACGGTTTCTATTTTCAGGACCTCGGAGCTAAAAAGTGGAAATGAACTCACAAATGGAAAGAGGAGCTCGCGAACGTTAAGGGGAGCAAAAATGAGACACAAAAGGCCACACAATTGAGCAGAAATGAAGAAATAAGCTTTCCTGCTCCAACCAGGAAACCCTGCGAAATGGAGGAGAGCTTACCAAGCAAGTTTCCAACGCACCCATGAAAAAGAAATGGAAAAATGAAGTGTTTTGGCGTTAAAGGAAGAAAAGGCTTGAAGTTGAAGCAACAAGGCCCAAGAACTCAAAGATTGAAGTGGATTTTCGGCAAAATGGATCAAGGCCCACATGGGCCCATGGAATTAGGGTTTGTGACGCAATGAAGAAACCCTAGAGATGTTTGCCGTCCAAAGCCAAGAGATAAACAAGGGAGATGGCGTGAAAATCAGAAATTAAAAGAAGATTTCGGTTGGAGATTTTCTAGGGTAATTTTTATGGAAGGAAAATATATTTGGAGACTTATCTTAGGGATTTGCCGTCCAAAGCTATGAGATAAAGGAGGAGTAACGTGAAACCCTAGCAAAGATGACGCAAAAGGGAGACTTCTAAGGAAAACAAAAGTGTGAAGAGCAAGAAAGTCCCAAAAGACGTCTAGATTCATTCCTAGAAACCCTAAAGGAAGTTTGGCCGAAATTGAACTACAAAATCAGAAATTATCTCAAGGAATTTCGGCCAAGATATTAGGGAATTAAAATGGAGTTTTGTGATTGGTTGGAGCACATCATAGGGCTTATTTGGCAAGCTATTATTGGAGGAAACTATGTGGAATTTTCAGAATTAATTCCATGGGAAATAAAGAAGAAATACACGGCTTGGAGACCAAGTTTGCCGTGCTCCTATATATACTCTCCCATATGTGACGTTCAAGACACTTTAGACACTCCACAAATTTCAGAAAATAATCTTTTTGCCGTGAGCTTTCCTCTCCTTCTCTCCATCCTCTAGTCATCTCCACGAGTTCAAGCAAGGCCAAGGGAGAAGAAGAACCGTGAGCATTCATCCATCACCATCCTTGAAGCTTGCTTTCGAGATTCAAGAAACCACAACACCAATTCATCTCATCTTCATCCACGGTGTAATCAGATTCTCCTTTGTAACCTTTGCTTTGAATTTCGTTGGTTTTGTATTAGTTGACACATATGTTTGAACAATTTATTGATTCTGAAATTCTATGATTAATTGAGAATATTTCGATTCTTATATTGTGATTCTTAGTTGCTTTTGTGTGATTGTTTGATTAAAATTGCTTAATAGATATCTTTTGTATTTTAATCTTAAATGGTTCGAAACTTTTAGGGTTCTAATATGAATGGTGCTAGAATTTAAGAACATGAATCAACTTTTTGGTTTTGTGTTCTTGAATCGAAAAGTAGTGAAGGTTTTGTGCAAAAATCGGTTTTAATCAAAGAGGATTGCAATTAGGTGAACTTTTTCATACTAAGTTGCACACTTGAGTTGATAGCCTTTCTAGGTGTTTAATGCGTTAATCATGTGTGATTGTCTAGCTTTCTAGAGCTTGAATGCATGTTTGATAGGATTAGTCTTTGTGCTTTCACTTAGATTAATTAGCATTGAAAAGTAAAATATGGGAAATTGTTTGCTTTCTAACGTTTCACATGATCAACTCCTTTTGCATGACTTAGATGAACAATATTAGAACTTGAATCGATTTTAATCATAGTTTTGGTTTTGATCTTTATTCTCTCATTCCATTCGTTTGTTTTTGTTTTTATGTTTTCTTTGTTTTCTTTTTAGTTTTCGAAAATCAAAACCTAAATCCCCCCTTTATTTCGTGAATAATGTATATACTTGTGAATATCTTTGTGAATATTACTTTGTTTTGATTTTAATTGTTTAATTGTCCTACAATGACAGGTGTACCCTCAATCCCCGGAATAGAACGATCCCTATTTGCTTATACTACTAATGATTATTTCAGGGTTAAATTATGCGCTTGCTTTGAGCGTATCAATTTTTGGCGCCGTTGCCGGGGATTGAAAAGTCGCTTGTTAATTTGTGAATATTTATTTGTTTATATTGTTATCGAAAAAAAAAAAAAATTTACTTGTTAATTGTTTGTAATTCTCGAAACTTAGTTAGTTAATTACTTAGGTTGTTATTTATATTATTGAACACAAGTTTAATTGTGGGTTGTAAATTAAAGAAGGAATAGGTGAAGTCGTGTTTATTAATATTGGCCTAAACCCCTTATTGGTACCTAGTTCAGGTCCTATAAGGTTGAGGGCGGCCTTTATTAACATTCATTGAACTGTCTTCACACTTAGGACCTTTTGCATCTAAGTAAGTATAGCCTATATGGAATGGTGTCTAGGAAGGGGACAACGTTCATGATGGGTTCTGGATCCAGAAGTGCTTACAAATGGGCCTAAACCACAATGTGGGAGTAGCTCATGTCAAAATGGATCCTACCTCTTGTGTTCGCCCTCCCCTACCTGGCCATTTCAGTAAGGTTGCCCAAAAGATGTAGGAGGGACTTTGTGTCTAGGCGATTATACTTGGGCCGCACGTCCACTTGATTTACCGCTTGGAATTAAATTTGATATCAATATTATTTATGACAAAAGAAAATGTAAGAAATTGTTGTGGCACTTAAGGTATATTAGATTAAACATAATCTTGGAAAAGGGTAGCTGTTACAGTCCCATTGCACACCAAAATTCCCTGTTCCCGTACCTAAGTGTTGAAAATAATAGTAAAAAAAAAAAAAAAAAAAAAAAAAAAGAGAGTTGACGTTTTGTACATGTGTGTTGTGTGAAAATTTTTGTACATAATTTGTCTAATTTTACTTGTAAAGAAAAAGAAAAGAAAAGTAGTAAACTGTGATTATGAATTTTGTTAAATACTTAATTGTTGTAAGTGTGTAAAATCGTATGAGTAGACAAGGGCCCTTTTGTTAATATTGGCCTTAACCCTTCATTAGTACCTTTCTAAGGTCTTATGAGGTTGAGGGCGGCCTTTATTAACATTTGGAGGACAATCTAACACATGAGTTATTTTCAAGCTGAGTAAGGGGCGTATGGATGGTGTCTTAGGTTGAGACCCTGGGTGATGGGTTCAAATTAGATCTCAGAGATACTATAGACTGTGCCTAAACCACAATGTGGGAGTAGCCAATAGGGGCCTAAACCTCAATGAGGGAGTAGCCTCCGTAGTGTCACCAAATGAGTTCTCCCTCTCACTTACCTCTTAATCTGGCCATCTAGCCTTCTGAAACAAAGGAAATAGACTTATGTCTAGATGACAATCCCTAGGTCGTATCTCACCAATAGTAGTGGTTTCTATTGGGCTCGACTTACAACTTGGAATCAATTGAGATATTAACGATGTTTATAATTATTAAAAGCAAAAAGAAAAATACTTGTACATAACTTTCACGTGTTTTGTTTTGTTTTCATACTTTTCTTTTGTGTACAAATTTGTTACGTTTCTCTTTTGTTGTGTATTGTGAATAGTGACGTTTTCTTGTATATTAACTTGTATTTCTTGTGTTTTGTAATTTACTAACTTGCGTTAAGTTTGATGTTGTTCAGGATCTCCATGAATGTCCGAGCCTTCTAAAATACCTAGTAAACAAGAGATTGAAGAAAGGCTTGCTCGTTTGAAGAATCCTCCACAACCTGAACCAAGAAGACCTTCTTCACCTTTGAGATTCAGACCATACACATTCAACGCTCAAGGGAAAAGGATCTTTGACCCTTTGGAAGATTCCACCTCACCTACACCATCTCCATCACCACCTTCACGTTCACCCTCACCTGTGATTTCGTCCAACTCTACCCCACATCCTTCACCACCACCTGAAGAAGAAGCAAGAATGGCATCCATTAGGGAACTCTCTACAGCAACAGTCGAAGGAGGACCTCCTACGAGCATTGTATACCCTGCCCCTGCTGCAGGAAGACAGGCAGAATTCGAGCTTAAGAGTGGATTGTTGCACGAGCTCCCTATGTTCCATGGCCTTAATATGGAGGATGCTAACAAGCATATCAGGGAATTCCAGTCTGTGTGTACAAACATGCAACCACAAGGAGCAGATGAAAACATTCTCAAGATGAAGGCATTTCCTTTCTCCCTAGCTGACAGAGCCAAAGATTGGCTATATGAGCTTCCTGCTGGACGTATCACTTCATGGGAAACTATGATGCAAGCCTTCTTGGAAAAGTACTTCCCAGCTTCGAAGGTCATAACACTTAGAAAGAAACTCAGTGGAATTGAGCAAGCCCAAGATGAGTCCTATGCTGCCTACTATGAGAGGTTCAATTCCTTACTTGCACAATGTCCCTCAACATCAGATGAAGGATGAGACCCTACTTACCTGCTTTTACGAAGGACTCCTACCTTTAGAGAGACAAATGCTTGATGCTGCAGCTGGAGGAGCTTTTGTGGATAAGTCACCTGCTGCTGGAAAGGAACTTATAGCAAACCGTGCCCTGAACAGTCAACAATATGAGGGTGTAGGACACTCTACTCGTAGGGTACATGAAGTGAGCAGGAACACTGCCATTGAAGATCAACTGAATAAGCTCACCCTCCTTATGAACCAAGTTATAAGTTCTAAGGGGCCAGGTCCTACAATAGCTTGTGGGGTATGCTCTATGCAAGGGCATGTTACAGATCAATGCCCTCAACTCAATGACAATGGAGGATGGGAATCTGCAAATGCTATTGGAGGGTATCAAGGAGGATATCAGGGAGGACCTCAACGTCCTAGGCATGACCCTTATTCAAATACTTACAATCCAGGATGGAGGGACCATCCCAACTTCAAGTGGACCAACAATGAGAATGCTCAGAACCCTCTTGGTGGGAACTTCCAACGTCCTCAAGGGCCTTCATTTCAAGGACCTTCCTTTCAAAGGCCTTACATGCCTCCTCAACAGAACTCAGGGAGTTCAATGTCCCATTATGATAAAACGTTGGAAGCCTTGACTAGTTCTAGCTCAAGCATTGACAAACTCTACACAGGCTTTGATTCAAGGACAACAGACCCATACTAAGGATATTGCAGATCTTAAGAGGCAAATGGGCCAAGTTGTGGACTTCATGGGCAAGATTCACGAGTCTGGGAAGCTCCCTAGTAACACAATACCTAACCCTAAGGGTAACGTGGAGAATGCTTCAGTTGTTACTACAAGGAGTGGACGAACATTTGTGGACCAACCTAAACGAATCAAAGAGGCCCAAGCAAGCTTTGATGAAGAACAAGAGCCCACCAAGTTGGGAATTGAGAATGACCCTGCAACATCTAGGGTAGAGGATAGAACGTCCTCACCTCCTAAGGCAATTCCGGAAGATAAAGGTAAAACTTCTAACTTGTCCAAATCGGTTATTGTTAACCCTTCTTCTCCTTGCATGCCCTTCCCACGCAGGTTTGCCCAATCTAAGAAGGACGAAAGTGATCAAGCTATCTTGGACACTTTCAAGAAGGTGCAAGTGAACTTACCCCTCCTTGAGGCCATCAAGCAAGTGCCCAAATATGCCAAGTTTTTGAAAGAACTTTGCACCACAAGGAGGAAAAATCGAGAGAAGGAGGTGGTAAAGGTAAGTGAGAACGTTTCTGCTCTCATTCAGAGGAAGCTGCCCCCAAAATGTAAGGATCCTGGAAGTTTCACCATTCCTTGCACTATTGGTAACTCGAACTTTAAGAATGCCATGCTAGACTTAGGAGCATCTGTTAATGTTATGCCCTACTCTGTTTATGAAACCCTAGGTCTAGGGGCACTTAAATCTGACAATGTTATCATTTAGTTAGCTGACAGGTCCAATGCATACCCTAGAGGTTTGTTGGAAGATGTGCTTGTGCAGGTTAACCATCTTATTTTTCCAGCTGATTTCTATGTGTTGGAAATGGAGGACTCCCCTGCGAATTCAACTCCATTGCTTTTGGGACGTCCTTTCTTAAGGACAGCTAGGACAAAGATAGATGTGTATGCTGGCTCTCTCACCATGGAATTCGATGGTGACATTATTGGCTTCAACATTTTTGAAGCCATGAGGTATCCCCTAGATGTTCATGACTGTTTTTCTGTTGATATTTTGGATGAACTTGCGCAGCTAATGTTCGACATTATGCATGAGGATACCCTAGTCACTACGCTTGAGCAAGGAGTAGGCTACACCAAAGATGGCGTCACAATCCAAGAGAATGTGCTCAAGGAAACTTGTGAGGACAAAATCATTGCAAATGTGTCTTTCCTTGAGGCATCACCCTTCATAGGTAAGTCAACTCCACCTTTGTCCATTCAGTTATCTTCTAACAAGACTCTACCTTCAGTGGTTCAGGCACCAGAACTTGAACTTAAACTTTTACCAGACCACTTGAAGTATGTCTACTTAGGGGATAAGGAAACCTTACCAGTAATTGTCTCTTCTGCACTTACTGTTTCACAAGAAGAGAGGTTGGTGGAAATGCTGAATCAACACAAGACCGCCATAGGATGGACATTGGCGGACATCAAGGGAATCAGCCCTACTACTTATGTCCATAGGATACTTCACTTGAGGAGGGGTCTAAACCTACTAGAGAGGCTCAACGTCGTCTCAACCCTCCCATGATGGAAGTTGTGAAGAAGGAGGTTATCAAACTCCTAGATTGTGGGGTGATCTACCCCATTTCAGACTCCAAATGGGTGTCCCCAGTTCAAGTTGTGCCCAAGAAGTCTGGGGTAACTGTGGTGAAGAATGCTGAGAACGAACTGGTGCCCCAAAGGACAGTCACTGGCCACAGAGTTTGCATTGACTATAGAAAGCTCAACGCAACAACAAGGAAGGATCACTTTCCTCTCCCATTCATTGATCAAATGCTTGAGCGCCTAGCTGGAAATGACTACTACTGCTTCTTGGATGGATACTCAGGCTACAATCAGATTGCCATAGCCAATGAAGATCAAGAGAAGACAACGTTCACTTGCCGCTTTGGAACATTTGCTTATCGTCGTATGCCTTTTGGACTCTGCAACGCCCCAGGTACCTTTCAGAGGTTTATGGTAAGTATCTTTTCAGATTATATTGAGACAATCATAGAGGTATTCATGGATGATTTTTCTGTTTTCGGAAAAAGTTTTGATGATTGTCTTAATAATCTTGAAATAATCTTGGAGCGTTGTGTGGAAACTAACCTTGTGCTAAATTGGGAAAAGTGTCATTTTATGATTAGACAAGGTATAGTTCTAGGGCATATTGTCTCTTCTAGGGGAATAGAGGTAGATAAAGCTAAGGTAGACCTTGTGCATTACTTACCCTCTCCCACTTCTGTGAGAGAGATTCGATCTTCTCTTGGCCATGCAGGGTTTTACAAGAGGTTTATCAAGGACTTCTCCAAGATTTCGAGACCTCTATGCCAACTACTCCAAAAGGATGTGGCGTTTGTTTTTGACAAGGAGTGTCAAGATGCCTTTGACAAGCTAAAGGAGTTGTTGACGTCTGCCCCAATCATGCTACCTCCAGATTGGTCCTTGCCCTTTGAGTTGATGTGTGATGCCTCTGACTATGCAGTTGGAGCTGTTTTGGGGGAAAGGAAGGACAAGAGACCCTATGCCATCTACTACGCTTCAAGGACTCTCAATGATGCACAAATGAACTATTCCACCACTGAGAAAGAGCTTCTTGCAGTTGTCTTTGCCCTTGAAAAATTTCGTTCCTACTTACTTGGTACGAAGGTTATTATTTACACTGACCATGCAGCTTTGAAGTACTTGATGACTAAGAAGGAGGCGAAACCAAGGCTTATTAGATGGGTTCTACTCTTACAAGAGTTCGACTTGGAGATCAAGGACAAGAAGGGTAGTGAGAACGTGGTAGCTGACCATTTGAGTTGTTTGGTGCATGCTGAGGACATTCTCCCTCTGGTGGAGACATTTCCAGATGAGCAACTCTTTGGACTCCAGGTAAGTGAACCATGGTATGCAGACATTGTGAATTATATTGTTTCTAGGAAGATTCCTGATACCATGTCACGTGCTCATAAGGATAGGCTTAAGAAAACTGTTAAGCAATATGTTTGGGATGAACCTTATCTGTGGAAACATTGTTCTGATCAATTGATTAGGAGATGCATACCTGAACATGAACAAAATGCCATACTTTCTTTTTGCCATTCTAAAGCATGTGGGGGTCACTTTGGGTCTAAGAAAACTGCGTTTAAGGTGCTTGAGTCTGGGTTCTTTTGGCCAACGTTATTTAAGGATGCATATGCATATTGTTTAACTTGTGATAGATGCCAGAGAACCGGAAATCTAAGTTCTAGAGATCAAATGCCATTGTCCAATATAATCACTGTTGAAATATTTGATGTCTGGGGTATAGATTTCATGGGCCCATTCCCTTCATCCTATGGGTTTCTCTATATCTTGCTTGCAGTGGACTATGTTTCCAAATGGGTGGAAGCTAAGGCCACTAGAACTAATGACTCTAAGTTTGTTGCAGATTTTATCAAGTCTAACATCTTTAGCAGGTTTGGAATGCCTAGAGTCCTCATTAGTGATGGTGGATCTCACTTCTGCAATCGGACGATTGAGGCCTTGTTGAAGAAATATGATGTTACACATAAGGTTTCTACACCTTATCATCCCCAAACTAGTGGGCAGGCTGAAGTCTCAAATCGTCAGATCAAGGGGATATTGGAGAAGACTGTGAACCCTAACAGGAAGGATTGGTCCCTACGCTTGGAGGATGCTTTGTGGGCTTATAGGACTGCATATAAGACTCCCATTGGAATGTCCCCATATCGGATTGTGTATGGCAAACCTTGCCATTTACCTGTGGAGTTAGAGCACAAAGCTTGGTGAGCTGTGAAGCAGTTTAACATGGATCTAGATGTGGCTGGGCTTCATAGGAAGTTGCAATTGCAAGAATTGGAGGAGATAAGGAATGATGCTTTCGAAAGTGCAAAGATTTAAAAAGACAAGACAAAGGCCTTCCATGATAAGATGATTCGTGGAAAGACTTTTGTTGTGGGCCAGAAAGTTCTTCTTTTCCATTCTCGTCTCAAACTTTTCCCAAGTAAGCTTCGTTCTCGTTGGATTGGGCCTTTCACTATTACTAATGTGTTCTCCCATGGAGCTGTGCAAATAAAGAGTGAGCAGACTGGCAATGAGTTCAAAGTGAATGGCCACCGCTTGAAGCCCTATTATGAAGCGTTTGTGGAGCATGAAGTGGAGGATGTACCCCTCCAAAACGCCCCACAACCAGAGGACTAAATGGAGGTACAAGTCTAGGCTGAAAGACTATAAACATTAAGCGCTGCTTGGGAGGCAACCCAATTCTGAAGTTGTTGTGGAGGAGTCGTCAACGCAGATTTGCTTTCTCTTTCCCTTTTACTTCCCCATTTTCTCTTTGTTTTAGTAATCATTTTCGTAAATTTCATCCCTATATGCTTAAGTGTTTCATTGCATGCTTATTCTTTATTACATTGAGGACAATGCAATATTTAAGTGTGGGGGAAGGGATTTACTCTTTTGTCTTGAGTCATATATATTGAAAAATACAAAAAATCGAAAAATGTCAAAAAAAAAAAAAATTAAAAATTTTCGTTGCTTTTATTGAGTCTTTTGTTTTTGTTATTGAGTCATAGGATGCCTTTCAACTGTCTAGGATGATTCTATATCTCTGAACTTATGACTAAAAGAGAATCACAATATTGAGATGATTTTAACATGGTATTCTTTGGTTAATTGAGATATATGAAAAATGTGTGCCTTGTAGTGGATATGGATTGCATGACCTTGGTACAGAATATGAGCATGTTAAGATGAGTTTTGATTCAGAAAAACCCATGTGAGATAATTGAACCATGTCCCTTCGTTTGGAGTGAAATGAAAAATATATTCTTATTTTCTTGGCGATGTTTTGATGACCTCATTATTCTTTCATCTTGATTGACTGCTTGCCATAGATTAAGTTTAATGGACTAGAGAATGCTAGAATTCGCTCTTGTGCTTGTTGAGACGTGATATCAATACATGGCCCTGATTCTGGAAGGGATAGAGGCACCCTAGGAATGACCACCATTGCCAAATAAACCTGTGTCCCTATTTGTGCCCGTCGTGGGACTCCCCTAGATAAACCCCTTTGAGCCTACGTTAAGCCTTTTCTTTCATCACCCTTAAAATCTTTAACCTAAACCCTAGTATAGCTATAACCCTGCCCTTTGTTCTAAGAACTTAGTGGAGCTAAATTGAGACTTTACTTGAAGATTTTTGGCGTCAATAATGAAGATTGAGAAGAGGTGAAAGTTCAAGTGTGGGGGTAGACTTGTCCATGAAAAGAAAAAATAATTAAAATAATTTTTTTTTTTTTGTGAAGCCGTGAAAAATGAAAAGAAAAAAATATATGTACGGCTAGAAAGAAAGAAAAAAAATGTTTGTAGATTTTAGTCCCCCATACTTGGTGAGTTCGGAGTTTGTTTTGAATTGAAGGCCTACTACAGGAAATTTGGCCTTTGTCCATTTTACTAAAGTTCAAAGGAAGTTTATAATGAAGATTGGGCCCAACATGAAGACATTAGGCCCTTTTTATGTTACCTCTATGGGGAAGTGACGTTTGTGCATACTTGGTGGATTTCTGGGAGTCTCTCTACATCAACATGAGCTCTGCTAGGTTTTTAGGACACTTTTGATAAATCCTTACCTTTCGTTTCTTTAAAACCTTAAGCCTTGGCCCCCTTACAACCTTTGAGAAGACCTTCTTGATCCTTAAGATGGGACAGCCCTTGATGTGGAGATGAGTTACAAGAGTTGAACTTATGGCAGTCCATTCGTGCAAGTAGTTGATATCCTTCATGAGATCTTTAAAAGAAAAATTATATGTGCTTTCGTTTCTTTATATGTGATTTATTTGTTTATCTTTCACATATACTTGAGTGAATAAGCTTTTAAGCATTGCCATGATCTGAGAGAAGAAAGAGTGGATATACCTTGTGAGGATTTGAATCATACTTGTCTGAAGCATGCTGAGCTTAAACCCATCACCATTGTTACAACCAAGTCCTACTTGCGTATGTGTGGATTATATGTTCTAATTAACTCTCGAATGCTTAAACATTGATTCTTGGTTGAGTGCTAATCTTGGTGTTGTGAAAGTAAGAGATTGCTGAGACAAAAGTTGAAGGGCATTAGAGTCTTTGTGTTTGTTAGAATCTTTAAATTTTCGTTGAGTCTTAGTGTGTGTCTTTGTGTGATTTTGCTAAGGGACTAGCAAAAGCTAAGTGTGGGGGAATTTGATAGGAGCATTTTAATGCGACGTTTTAACTGCTTTTCCCTACATTTTCTGCGCCATTTCCTTTTAAAATCCCTGTTTGGGAAAGTTTCCATTCTTTGATTGGGAAAGTTCCTATCTGTAGAAAGTTTCTATTTTGTAGTTTCTATTTTTCATTTTTAGAAAGTTTCCCATTTTAGTTTAGGAAAGTTTCCATTTTTCATTTTAGGAAAATTTCTATTTTTCATTAACGGTTTCTATTTTCAGGACCTCGGAGCTAAAAAGTGGAAATGAACTCACAAATGGAAAGAGGAGCTCGCGAACGTTAAGGGGAGCAAAAATGAGACACAAAAGGCCACACAATTGAGCAGAAATGAAGAAATAAGCTTTCCTGCTCCAACCAGGAAACCCTGCGAAATGGAGGACAGCTTACCAAGCAAGTTTCCAACGCACCCATGAAAAAGAAATGGAAAAATGAAGTGTTTTGGCGTTAAAGGAAGAAAAGGCTTGAAGTTGAAGCAACAAGGCCCAAGAACTCAAAGATTGAAGTGGATTTTCGGCAAAATGGATCAAGGCCCACATGGGCCCATGGAATTAGGGTTTGTTACGCAATGAAGAAACCCTAGAGATGTTTGCCGTCCAAAGCCAAGAGATAAACAAGGGAGATGGCGTGAAAATCAGAAATTAAAAGAAGATTTCGGTTGGAGATTTTCTAGGGTAATTTTTATGGAAGGAAAATATATTTGGAGACTTATCTTAGGGATTTGCTGTCCAAAGCTATGAGATAAAGGAGGAGTAACGTGAAACCCTAGCAAAGATGACGCAAAAGGGAGACTTCTAAGGAAAACAAAAGTGTGAAGAGCAAGAAAGTCCCAAAAGACGTCTAGATTCATTCCTAGAAACCCTAAAGGAAGTTTGGCCGAAATTGAACTACAAAATCAGAAATTATCTCAAGGAATTTCGGCCAAGATATTAGGGAATTAAAATGGAGTTTTGTGATTGGTTGGAGCACATCATAGGGCTTATTTGGCAAGCTATTATTGGAGGAAACTATGTGGAATTTTCAGAATTAATTCCATGGGAAATAAAGAAGAAATACACGGCTTGGAGACCAAGTTTGCCGTGCTCCTATATATACTCTCCCATATGTGACGTTCAAAAAAACTTTAGACACTCCACAAATTTCAGAAAATAATCTTTTTGCCGTGAGCTTTCCTCTCCTTCTCTCCATCCTCTAGTCATCTCCACGAGTTCAAGCAAGGCCAAGGGAGAAGAAGAACCGTGAGCATTCATCCATCACCATCCTTGAAGCTTGCTTTCGAGATTCAAGAAACCACAACACCAATTCATCTCATCTTCATCCACGGTGTAATCCGATTCTCCTTTGTAACCTTTGCTTTGAATTTCGTTGGTTTTGTATTAGTTGACACATATGTTTGAACAATTTATTGATTCTGAAATTCTATGATTAATTGAGAATATTTCGATTCTTATATTGTGATTCTTAGTTGCTTTTGTGTGATTGTTTGATTAAAATTGCTTAATAGATATCTTTTGTATTTTAATCTTAAATGGTTCGAAACTTTTAGGGTTCTAATATGAATGGTGCTAGAATTTAAGAACATGAATCAACTTTTTGGTTTTGTGTTCTTGAATCGAAAAGTAGTGAAGGTTTTGTGCAAAAATCGGTTTTAATCAAAGAGGATTGCAATTAGGTGAACTTTTTCATACTAAGTTGCACACTTGAGTTGATAGCCTTTCTAGGTGTTTAATGCGTTAATCATGTGTGATTGTCTAGCTTTCTAGAGCTTGAATGCATGTTTGATAGGATTAGTCTTTGTGCTTTCACTTAGATTAATTAGCATTGAAAAGTAAAATATGGGAAATTGTTTGCTTTCTAACGTTTCACATGATCAACTCCTTTTGCATGACTTAGATGAACAATATTAGAACCTGGATCGATTTTAATCATAGTTTTGGTTTTGATCTTTATTCTCTCATTCCATTTGTTTGTTTTTGTTTTTATGTTTTCATTGTTTTCTTTTTAGTTTTCGAAAATCAAAACCTAAATCCCCCCTTTATTTTGTGAATAATGTATATACTTGTGAATATCTTTGTGAATATTACTTTGTTTTGATTTTAATTGTTTAATTGTCCTACAATGACAGGTGTACCCTCAGACAGTTTGATCACTTTGCTTCTAGTTTGAGTTTATGAACAGTGATTTTTCAAATTTCTTGCTTCTAATTGCTTTGATTTTGTTTGTTTCTTAGTGAAATGGCGTCTGAATCTTCAAAGGGGTTGTTCTAGTTCTTTTTCAAAGCCCTACATGATTTGCATTCATTTCAAACAAATTGATCACTTTGTTTTGATTTTCCAAACTTTTCGCTCCTAATTCTTATGATTTGGTTTGTCTTTTCGCAAAATGGTTTCTAAATCTTTAAATACGATGCACTAGTTCGTTTCAAACAGTTTGATCCCTTTGCTTCAATTTTGAGTTTATGAACAATGATTTTTCAAACTTCTTGCTTCTAATTGCTTTGATTTTGTTTGTTTCTTAGTGAAATGGCGTCTGAATCTACAAATGCGTTTTTCTAGTTCTTTTCAAAGCCCTAAATGCTTCGCATTCATTTCAAACAATTTGATCACTTTGTTTTGATTTTCCAAACTTCTGGCTCCTAATTCTTATGATTTGGTTTGTCTTTTGGCAAAATGGTTTCAAAATCTTTAAATGCGCTGTTCTAGTTCTTTTCAAACACTTTGATCACTTTGCTTCTAGTTTGAGTTTATAAACAGTGATTTTTCAAATTTCTTGCTTCTAATTGCTTTGATTTTGTTTGTTTCTTAGTGAAATGGCGTCTGAATCTTCAAAGGGGTTGTTCTAGTTCTTTTTCAAAGCCCTACATGATTTGCATTCATTTCAAACAAATTGATCACTTTGTTTTGATTTTCCAAACTTTTCGCTCCTAATTCTTATGATTTGGTTTGTCTTTTCGCAAAATGGTTTCTAAATCTTTAAATACGATGCACTAGTTCGTTTCAAACAGTTTGATCCCTTTGCTTCAATTTTGAGTTTATGAACAGTGATTTTTCAAACTTCTTGCTTCTAATTGCTTTGATTTTGTTTGTTTCTTAGTGAAATGGCGTCTGAATCTACAAATGCGTTTTTCAAGTTCTTTTCAAAGCCCTACATGCTTTGCGTTCTTTTCATACAATTCAATCACTTTGTTTTGATTTTCCAAACTTTTGGCTCCCAATTCTTTTGATTTTGTTTGTCTTTTGGCAAAATCGTTTCTAAATCATTCAATGGGCTGTTCTAGTTCATTTCAGACAATTTGATCACTTTGCTTCTAGTTTGAGTTTATGAACAGTGATTTGAAAAACTTCTTGCTTCTAATTGCTTTGATTTGGTTTGTTTCTTTGTGAAATGCCCTCTAAATCTTCAAATGCGTTGTTCTAGTTCTTTTTCAAAGCCCTACATGATTTGGATTCATTTCAAACAATTTGATCACTTTGTTTTGATTTCCAAACTTCTCGCTTCTAATTCTTATGATTTGGTTTGTCTTTTGGCAAAATGGTTTCTAAATCTTTAAATGCGATGCACTAGTTCATTTCAAACAGTTTGATCCCTTTGCTTCAATTTTGAGTTTATGAACAGTGATTTTTCAAACTTCTTGCTTCTAATTGCTTTGATTTTGTTTGTTTCTTAGTGAAATGGCGTCTGAATCTACAAATGCGTTTTTCTAGTTCTTTTCAAAGACCTACATGCTTTGCGTTCTTTTCATACAATTCAATCACTTTGTTTTGATTTTCCAAACTTTTGGCTCCTAATTCTTTTGATTTTGTTTGTCTTTTGGCAAAATCGTTTCTAAATCCTTCAATGCGCTGTTCTAGTTCATTTCAGACAATTTGATCACTTTGCTTCTTGTTTGAGTTTATGAACAGTGATTTTTCAAACTTCTTGCTTCTAATTGCTTTAATTTTGTTTGTTTCTTAGTGAAATGGCGTCTGAATCTTCAAATGCGTTTTTCTAGTTCTTTTCAAAGCCCTACATGCTTTGCGTTCATTTTTTACAATTCAATCACTTTGTTTTGATTTCCAAACTTCTCGCTTCTAATTCTTATGATTTGGTTTGTCTTTTGGCAAAATGGTTTCTAAATCTTTAAATGCGATGCACTAGTTCATTTCAAACAGTTTAATCCCTTTGCTTCAATTTTGAGTTTATGAACAGTAATTTTTCAAACTTCTTGCTTCTAATTGCTTTGATTTTGTTTGTTTCTTAGTGAAATGGCGTCTGAACCTACAAATGCGTTTTTCTAGTTCTTTTCAAAGACCTACATGCTTTGCGTTCTTTTCATACAATTCAATCACTTTGTTTTGATTTTCCAAACTTTTGGCTCCTAATTCTTTTGATTTTGTTTGTCTTTTGGCAAAATCGTTTCTAAATCCTTCAATGCGCTGTTCTACTTAATTTCAGACAATTTGATAAGTTTGCTTCTTGTTTGAGTTTATGAACAGTGATTTTCCAAACTTATTCGTTCAAGTTCCTTGGATACAGTTTGTCTTTTAGTGAAATGGCTTATAAATCTTTGAATGCGTTGTTCTTGTTCGTTTCAGACATTTTGATCATTTTGCTTCTAGTTTGAGTTTATGAACAGTGATTTGACAAACTTCTTGCTTCTAATTGCTTTGATTTGGTTTGTTTCTTTGTGAAATGCCCTCTAAATCTTCAAATGCGTTGTTCTAGTTCTTTTTCAAAGCCCTACATGATTTGGATTCATTTCAAACAATTTGATCACTTTGTTTTGATTTTCCAAACTTCTCGCTTCTAATTCTTATGATTTGGTTTGTCTTTTGGCAAAATGGTTTCTAAATCTTTAAATGCGATGCACTAGTGAAATGGCTTATGAATCTTTAACTATGTTGTTCTAATTCATTTCAGACAGTTTGATCAGTTTGCTTCTAGTTTGAGTTTATGAACAGTGATTTTTCAAACTTCTTGCTTCTAATTGCTTTGATTTTGTTTGTTTCTTAGTGAAATGGCGTCTGAATCTACAAATGCGTTTTTCTAGTTCTCTTCAAAGCCCTACATGCTTTGCGTTCATTTCTTACAATTCAATCACTTTGTTTTGATTTTCCAAACTTCTGGCTCCTAATTCTTTTGATTTTGTTTGTCTTTTGGCAAAATGGTTTCTAAATCCTTCAATGCGCTGTTCTAGTTCATTTCAGACAATTTGATCACTTTGCTTCTTGTTTGAGTTTATGAACAGGGATTTGAAAAACTTCTTGCTTCTAATTGCTTTGATTTGGTTTGTTTCTTTGTGAAATGCCCTCTAAATCTTCAAATGCGTTGTTCTAGTTCTTTTTCAAAGCCCTACATGCTTTGCGTTCATTTCTTACAATTCAATCACTTTGTTTTGATTTTCCCAACTTCTGGCTCCTAATTCTTTTGATTTTGTTTGTCTTTTGGCAAAATGGTTTCAAAATCTTTAAGTGCGTTGTTCTAGCTCTTTTCAAACAGTTTGATCACTTTGCTTCTATTTTGACTTTATGAACAGTGATTTTCCAAACTTATTCGTTCAACTTCCTTGGATACAGTTTGTCTTTTAGTGAAATGGCTTATAAATCTTTAAATGCGTTGTTCTTGTTCATTTCAAACATTTTGATCATTTTGCTTGTTGTTTGAGTTTTATGAACAGTGATTTGACAAACTTCTTGCTTCTAATTGCTTTGATTTGGTTTGTTTCTCTGTGAAATGCCCTCTAAATCTTCAAATGCGTTGTTCTAGTTCTTTTCAAAGCCCTACATGATTTGCATTCATTTCAAACAATGAGATCACTTTGTTTTGATTTTCCAAACTTCTGCCTCCTAATTATTTTGATTTGGTTTGACTTTTTGCAAAATGGTTTCTAAATCTTTAAATGCGTTGTTCTAGTTCTTTTCAAACGGTTTGATCACTTTGCTTCTAGATTGAGTTTATGAACAGTGATTTGACACACTTCTTGCTTCTAATTGCTTTGATTTTGTTTGTTTCTTAATGAAATGCCCTCTAAATGTTCTAATGCTTTGTTTTAGTTCTTTTCAAAACCCTACATGATTTGCATTCATTTCAAACAATGAGATCACTTTGTTTTGATTTTCCAAACTTCTGGCTCCTTATTATTTTGATTTGGTTTGTCTTTTGGCAAAATGGTTTCTAAATCTTTAAATGCGTTGTTCTAGTTCTTTTCAAACAGTTTGATCACTTTGCTTCTAGTTTGAGTTTATGAACAGTGATTTTCCAAACTTATTCGTTCAAGTTCCTTGGATATAGTTTGTCTTTTAGTGAAATGGCTTATAAATCTTTAAATGCGTTGTTCTAGTTCATTTCAGATAATTTGATCAGTTTGCTTCTAGTTTGAGTTTATGAACAGTGATTTGACAAACTTCTTGCTTCTAATTGCTTTGATTTGGTTTCTTTCTTGGTGAAATGCCCTCTAAATCTTCATATACGTTGTTCTAGTTCTTTTCAAAGCCCTACATGATTTGCATTCATTTCAAACAATGAGATCACTTTGTTTTGATTTTCCAAACTTCTGCCTCCTAATTTTTTTTTTTTGGTTTGTCTTTTGGCAAAATGGCTTCTAAATCTTTAAATGCGTTGTTCTAGTTCTTTTCAAACAGTTTGATCACTTTACTTCTAGATTGAGTTTATGAATAGTGATTTGACACACTTCTTGCTTCTAATTGCTTTGATTTTGTTTGTTTCTTAATGAAATGCCCTCTAAATCTTCTAATGCTTTGTTTTAGTTCTTTTCAAAGCCCTACATGATTTGCATTCATTTCAAACAATGAGATCACTTTGTTTTGATTTTCCAAACTTCTGGCTCCTAATTACTTTGATTTGGTCTGTATTTTGGCAAAATGGTTTCTAAATCTTTAAATGCGTTGTTCTAGTTCTTTTCAAACAGTTTGATCACTTTGCTTCTTGTTTGAGTTTATGAACAGTGATTTTCCAAACTTATTCGTCCAAGTTCCTTGGATACAGTTTGTCTTTTAGTGAAATGGCTTATAAACCTTTAAATACGTTGTTCTAGTTCTTTTCAGACATTTTGATCATTTTGCTTCTTGTTTGAGTTTATGAACAGTGATTTTCCAAACTTATTCGTCCAAGTTCCTTGGATACAGTTTGTCTTTTAGTGAAATGGCTTATAAACCTTTAAATACGTTGTTCTAGTTCTTTTCAGACATTTTGATCATTTTGCTTCTAGTTTGAGTTTGTGAACAGTGATTTGACAAACTTCTTGCTTCTAATTGCTTTGATTTGGTTTGTTTCTCTGTGAAATGCCTTCTAAATCTTCAAATGCGTTGTTCTAGTTCTTTTTCAAAACCGTACATGATTTGCATTCATTTCAAACAATGAGATCACTTTGTTTTGTTTTTCCAAACTTCTGGCTCCTAATTATTTTGATGTGCTTTGTCTTTTGGCAAAATAGTTTCTAAATCTTTGAATGCGATGCACTAGTTCATTTCAAACAGTTTGCTCATTTTGGCTTCTAGTTTGAGTTTATAAACAGTGATTTTTCAAACTTCTTGCTTCTAATTGCTTTGATTTTGTTTGTTTCTTAGTGCAATGGCGTCTGAATTTACAAATGCGTTTTTCTAATTCTTTTCAAAGCCCTACATGCTTTGTAGTCATTTCATACATTTCAATCACTTTGTTTTGATTTTCCAAACTTCTGGCTCCTAATGCTTTTGATTTTGTTTGTCTTTTGGCAAAATCGTATCTAAATCCTTTAATGCGCTATTCTAGTTCATTTCAGACAATTTGATCACTTTGCTTCTACTTTGAGTTTATGAACAGTGATTTGAAAAACTTTTTGCTTCTAATTGCTTTGATTTGGTTTGTTTCTTTGTGAAATGCCCTCTAAATCTTCACATACGTTGTTCTAGTTCTTTTCAAAGCCCTACATGATTTGCATTCATTTCAAACAATGAGATCCCTTTGTTTTGATTTTCCAAACTTCTGGCTCCTAATTCTTTTGATTTGGTTTGCCTTTTGGCAAAATGGTTTCAAAATCTTTAAATGCGTTGTTCTAGTTCTTTTCAAACAGTTTGATCACTTTGCTTCTAGTTTGAGTTTATGAACAATCCCCGGAATAGAACGATCCCTATTTGCTTATACTACTAATGATATTTTCAGGGTTAAATTATGCCCTTGGTTTAAGCGTATCAATTTTTAGCGCCGTTGCCGGGGATTGAAAAATTGCTTGTTATAATTGTGAATATTTGTTTTGTTTATATTGTGATTAAAAAAAAATTAAAAAAAATAACTTGTTAATTGTTTGTAATTCTCGAAAAATTAGTTAATTAATTACTTAGGTTGTTATTTATGTTATTGAACACACATTTTAATTGTGAGTTGCAAATTAAAGAGGAATAGGTGAAGTCGTGTTTATTATTGGCCTAAACCCCTTATTGGTACCTAGTTCAGGTCCCTTAAGGTTGAGGGCGGCCTTTATTAGCATTCATTAAACTGTCTTCACACTTAGGACCTTTTTCATCTTAGTAAGTATAGCCTATGTGGGATGGTGGCTAGGAAATGGGACAACGTTCATGATGGGTTCTGGATCCAGAAGTGCTTACAAATGGCCCTAAACCACTACGTGGGAGTAGCTCATGCCAAAATGGATCCTGCCTCTTGTGTTCGCCCTCCCCTATCTGGCCATTTCAGTAAGGTTGCCCAAAAGATGTAGGAGGGACTTTGTGTCTAGGCGACTATACTTGGGCCGCACATCCACTTGATTTACTGCTTGGAATTATATTTGATATCAATGATATTAATAACAAAAGAAAATGTTGTGATACACTAAGGTATATTGGATAAAACATAATCTTGAAAAGGGTAGCTGTTTCAGTCCCAATGCACATCAAGATTCCCTGTTCCCGTACCTAAGTGTTGAAAATAATTTGAACTTTTGTGAAACTAATTGTAAAAATAAAAAAATTAAAAAAATTAAAAAAAATAATAAAAAAAAGGTTTGTTCTAACGTTTTGTACTTGAAGTTTTGAGTGAGAAATTGTAGATTTTGTCTCATTGTACTTGTAACAAAAGAGAAAAGAAAAGTAGTCATTTGTGATTATGAATTTTGTTAAATACTTAATTGTTGTAAGTGTGTAAAATCGTATGAGTAGACAAGGGCTCTTTTGTTAATATTGGCCTTAACCCTTCATTAGTACGTTTCTAAGGTCTTATGAGGTTGAGGGCGGCCTTTATTAGCATTTGGAGGACAATCTAACACATGAGTTATTTCCAAGCTGAGTAAGGGGCATATGGATGGTGTCTTAGGTTGAGACCCTGGGTGATGGGTTCAAATTGGATCTCAGAGATACTATAGACTGTTCCTAGACCACAATGTGGGAGTAGCCGATTGGGGCGTAAACCTCAATGAGGGAGTAGCCTCCGTAGTGTCACCAAAATGAGTCCTCCCTCTCACTTACCTCTTAATCTGGCCATCTAGCCTTCTGAAACAAAGGAAATAGACTTATGTCTAGGTGACTATCGCTAAGTCGTATCTCACCAATAGTAGTGGTTTCTATTGGGCTCGACTTACAACTTGGAATCAATTGAGATATTAACGATGTTTATAATTATTAAAAACAAAAAGAAAAATACTTGTACATAACCTTCACGTGTTTTGTTTTGTTTTTGTACTTTTCTTTTGTGTACAAATTTGTTACGTTTCCCTTTTGTTGTGTATAGTGAATAGTGACGTTTTCTTGTATATTAACTTGTAATTCTTGTATTTTGTAATTTACTAACTTGCGTAAAGTTTTAATGTTGTTCAGGATCTCTATGAATGACCGAGCCTTCTAAAATCCCTAGTAAACGAGAGATTGAAGAAAGGCTTGCTTGTTTGAAGAATCCTCCACAACCTGAACCAAGAAGACCTTCTTCACCTTTGAGATTCAGACCATACACATTCAACGAGCAAGGGAAAAGGATCTTTGACCCTTCTGAAGATTCCACCTCACCAACACCATCTCCATCACCACCTTTATGTACACCCTCACCTTTAATTTCGTCCAACTCTACACCACCTCTTTCACCACCACCTCAAGAAGACAAGGAAGAGAAAATGACATCTATTAGGGAGCTATCCACATCAGTAGTTCAAGGAGGACCCCCTACGAGCATTATATACCCTCCCCCTGCAGAAGGAAGACATGCAGAGTTTGAGTTGAAGAGTGGATTGTTGCACAAACTTCCTATGTTCCATGGCCTTAATTTGGAGGACGCTAACAAGCATCTCCGAGAATTCCAGTCTGTGTGTGCAAACATGCAACCACAAGGAGCAGATGAAAACATTCTTAAGATGAAGGCATTTCCTTTCTCCCTAGCTGACAGAGCCAAAGATTGGCTGTATGAGTTTCCTGCTGGACGTATCGCTTCATGGGAAACTATGATGCAGGCCTTCTTGGAAAAGTACTTCCCAGCTTCGAAGGTCATAACATTCAATGAGAGCTTCGAAGGTCATAACATTCAAAAAGCTTAGTGGAATTGAGCAAGCCCAAGATGAGTCCTACGCTGCCTACTATGAGAGGTTCAACTCCTTACTTGCACAATGTCCTCAACATCAGATGAAGGATGAGACCCTACTTACATGCTTTTACGAAGGACTCCTGCCCTTAGAAAGACAAATGCTTGATGCTGCAGCTGGAGGAGCTTTTGTGGATAAGTCACCTGCTGCTGGGAAGGAACTTATAGCAAACCGTGCCCTAAACTCTCAACAATATGAGGGTATAGGACACTCTGTTAAGGGTACATGAAGTAAGCAAGAATACTGGCATTGAAGATCAACTGAATAAGCTCACCCTCCTTATGAACCAAGTCATAAGTTCTAAAGGGCCAGGTCCAACAAAAGCTTGTGGGGTGTGCTCTATGCAAGGGCATGTTACAGATCAGTGCCCTCAAATAATTGACAATGGTGGATGGGAGTCTTTAAATGCCATTGGAGGATATCAAGGGGGACCTCAATGTCCTAGGTATGACCCTTATTCAAATACCTACAACCCTGGATGGAGGGACCATCCCAACTTCAAGTGGACCAACAATGAGAATGTTCAAAATCCTCTTGGTGGGAACTTCCAACACCCTCAAGGGCCTTCATTTCAAGGACCTTCCTTTCAAAGACCTTACATGCCTCCTCAACAGAACCCAGGGAATTCAATGTCTCACTATGATAAAACGTTGGAAGCCTTGACTAGTTCTACACAAGCATTGACAAACTCTACACAGGCTTTGATTCAAGGACAACAGACCCATACCAAGGATATTGCAGACCTTAAGAAGCAAATGGGCCAAGTTGTGGACTTCATGGGCAAGATTCACGAGTCTGGGAAGCTCCCTAGTAACACAATACCTAACCCTAAGGGTAACGTGGAGAATGCTTCAGTTGTTACTACAAGGAGTGGACGAACATTTGTGGACCAACCTAAACGAATCAAAGAGGCCTAAGCAAGCTTTGAGGAAGAACAAGAGCCCACCAAGTTGGGAATTGAGAATGACCCTGCAACATCTAGGGTAGAGGATAGAACGTCCTCACCTCCTAAGGCAATTTCGGAAAATAGAGGTAAAACTTCTAACTTGTCCAATTCGGTTATTGCTAATAATTCTTCTCCTTGCATGCCCTTCCCACTCAAGTTTGCCCAATCTAAGAAGGATGAGAGTAACCAAGCTATCTTGGAAACTTTCAAGAAGGTGCAAGTGAATTTACCCCTCCTAGAGGCCATCAAGCAAGTGCCTAAATATGCCAAATTCCTAAAGGAGCTATGTACTACAAGGAGGATCAACCGGGAGAAGGAGGTGGTAAAGGTAAGTGAGAACGTTTCTGCCCTCATTCAGAGGAAGCTGCCTCCAAAATGTAAGGATCCTGGCAGTTTCACAATTCCCTGCACTATTGGTAACTCGAATTTTAAGAATGCCATGCTAGACCTAGGAGCCTCTGTTAATGTTATGCCCTACTCTGTTTATGAAACCCTAGGTCTAGGGGCGTTTAAATCTGACAATGTTATCATTCAGTTAGCTGATAGGTCCAATGCATACCCTAGAGGTTTGTTGGAAGATGTGCTTGTGCAGGTTAACCATCTTATCTTTCCAGCTGACTTCTACGTGTTGGAGATGGAGGACTCTCCTGTGAGTTCTACACCATTACTTTTGGGTCGCCCTTTCCTAAGGACGGCTAGGACAAAGATAGACGTGTACGCTGGATCTCTCAGCATGGAGTTTGATGGTGACAATATTGGCTTCAATATCTTTGAAGCCATGAGGTATCCTCTTGATGTTCATGATTGTTTTTCCATTGATATTTTGGATGATATTGCACAGAAAATGTTGGATGTCATGAATGAGGACACCTTAGTCACCACACTCGAGCAAGGAATAGGGTACACCAACAATGGCGTCCCAATTCAAGAGGATGAGCTTAGGGACACTTGTGAGGACAAAATCATTGCCAATGTGTCCTTCCTTAAGGCATCCCCCTTTATAGGTGAGTCTTCTCCACCCTTGTCCATTCAGTTATCTTCTGATAAGACTTTACCTTCAATGGTCCAGGCACCAGAACTTGAGTTAAAACCTCTTCCAGACCATTTGAAGTATGTCTACTTAGGGGACAAGGAGACTTTACCAGTGATTGTGTCCTCTGCAGTTACATCTCCACAAGAGGAGAAATTGGTGGAGATGCTTAAGGAACATAAGACCGCCATAGGATGGACATTGGCGGATATCAAGGGTATTAGCCCTACAACTTGCGTCCATAAGATACTTCTTGAGGAGGGGTCCAAACCCACTAGAGAGGCTCAACGTCGTCTCAACTCTCCAATGATGGAAGTTGTGAAGAAGGAGGTCATCAAACACCTAGATTTTGGCGTGATCTACCCCATTTCAGACTCCAAATGGGTGTCCCCAGTTCAGGTATGCCTAAGAAGTCTGGGGTGACTGTTGTGAAAAATACTGAGAACGAACTGGTGCCCCAAAGGACAGTTACAGGCCACAAAGTTTGTATTGACTACAAAAAGCTCAATGCCACCACAAGGAAAGACCACTTTCCTCTTCCATTCATTGATCAGATGCTTGAGCGCCTAGCTGGACATGATTACTACTGCTTTTTGGATGGCTACTCAGGCTACAATCAGATTGCTATAGCTAATGAGGATCAAGAGAAGACGATGTTCACCTACCCTTTTGGAACATTTGCCTATCGTCGCATGCCTTTTGGACTCTGCAACGCCCCAGGGTTCTACAGGAGGTTTATCAAGGACTTCTCCAAGATATCAAGACCTCTATGTCGCCTACTCCAGAAGGATGTGACGTTTACCTTTGACAAGGAGTGTCAAGAAGCT
The DNA here is from genome assembly GCA_025331145.1 of Rosa persica. NCBI lineage: Eukaryota > Viridiplantae > Streptophyta > Magnoliopsida > Rosales > Rosaceae > Rosa > Rosa persica. Next base: position 20,549,697 of record WFKR01000006.1, on the reverse strand, counting down.
TTTGACAAGCTTAAGGAGTTGTTGACGTCTACCCCAATCATGTTACCTCCAGATTGGTCCTTGCCCTTTGAATTGATGTGTGATGCCTCTGATTACGCAGTTGGAGCTGTTTTAGGGCAACGAAAGGACAAGAGACCCTATGCCATCTATTACGCCTCAAGAACTCTTAATGATGCAAAATGAACTATTCCACCACTGAGAAAGAGCTTCTTGTAGTTGCCTTTGCCCTTGAAAAATTTCGTTCTTACTTACTTGGTACTAAAGTTATTATGTATAGTGATCATGCAGCTCTCAGGTACTTGATGTCCAACAAGGAGGCGAAACCAAGGTAATTAGATGGGTCCTACTCCTACAAGAGTTCGATGTGGAGATTAAAGACAAGAAGGGAAGTGAGAACATGGTAGCTGACCACTTGAGTCGTTTGGTGCATGCAGAAGACCCTCTCCCTTTGGTGGAGACATTTCCAGATGAGCAACTCTTTGGACTCTAGGTAAGTGAACCATGGTATGCAGACATTGTGAACTACATTGTTTCTAGAAAGATCCCTGATACCATGTCACGTGCTCATAGAGATAGGCTAAAGAAAACTGTTAAGCAATATGTTTGGGATGAGCCCTATCTTTGGAAATATGGTTCTGATCAATTGATTAGGAGGTGCATACCTGAACATGAACAAAATACCATACTTTCTTTTTGCCATTCTAAAGCATGTGGGGGTCACTTTGGGTCCAAGAAAACTGCGTTTAAGGTGTTGGAGTCTGGGTTCTTTTGGCCAACGTTATTTAGGGATGCATATGCCTATTGTTTAACTTGTGATAGATGCCAAAGAACCGGAAATCTAGGTCCTAGAGATCAAATGCCATTGTCCAATATAATAACTGTTGAAATATTTGATGTCTGGGGTATAGATTTCATGGGACCATTCCCTTCATCTTATGGGTTTCTCTATATCTTACTTGCAGTGGACTATGTTTCCAAATGGGTGGAAGCAAAGGCCACTCGAACTAATGACTCTATGGTTGTTGCAGATTTTATCAAGTCTAACATCTTTAGCAGGTTTGGAATGCCTAGAGTCCTTATTAGTGATGGTGGATCTCACTTCCGCAATCGGACGATTGAGGCCTTGTTGAGAAAATATGATGTTACACATAAGGTTTCTACACCTTATCACCCCCAAACTAGTGGGCAGGCTGTAGTCTCCAATCGTGAGATAAAGAGGATATTGGAGAAGACTGTGAACCCTAACAGGAAGGATTGGTCCCTTCGTTTAGAGGATGCTTTGTGGGCCTATAGAACTGCATACAAGACCCCCATTGGGATGTCCCCATATCGGATTGTGTATGGCAAACCTTGCCATTTACCTGTGGAGTTAGAGCACAAAGCCTGGTGGGCTGTGAAGCAGTTTAACATGGATCTTGATGAAGCTGGGCTTCATAGGAAATTGCAATTGCAAGAGTTGGAGGAGATAAGGAATGACGCTTTTGAGAGTGCAAAGATCTACAAAGAAAAGACAAAGGCCTTCCATGATAAGATGATTTGTGGAAAGACTTCTGTTGTGGGCCAGAAAGTTCTTCTTTTCCATTCTCGTCTCAAACTCTTCCCAGGTAAGCTTCGTTCTCGTTGGATTGGGCCTTTCATTATTACTAATGTGTTCTCCCATGGAGCTGTGCAAATAAAGAGTGAGCAGACTGGCAACAAGTTCAAAGTGAATGGCCATCGCCTAAAGCCTTACTATAAGGCGTTTGTGGAGCAAGAAGTGGAGGATGTACCCCTCCAAAACGCCCCACAACCAGAGGATTAAATGGAGGTACAAGTCTAGGCTGAAAGACTATAAACATTAAGCGTTGCTTGAGAGGCAACCCAATTCAGAAGTAGTTGTGAAGGAGTCTACAAACGCAGATTTGCTTTCTCTTTCCCTTTTACTTTTTCATTTCTCTTTGTTTTAGTAGTTATTTTCATAAATTTCATCCCTATATGCCTAAGTGTTTCATTGCATGCTTATTCTTGATTACATTGAGGACAATGCAATATTTAAGTGTGGGGGAAGGGATTTATACTTTTGTTTTGTGTCATATATATTGGAAAAATACAAAAAAATCGAAACATGTCAAAAAAAAAAAAAAATTTAGTTGCTTTTATTTTTGTTTATTGAGTCATAGGATGCCTTTCAACTGTCTAGGATGATTCTATATCTCTGAAATTATGACTAAAAGAGGATCACAATATTGAGATGATGTCAACATGGTATTCTTTGGTTAATTGAGATATGTGAAAAATGTATGCATGTGTAGTGGATATGGATCTCGTGACCCTGGTACAGAATATGAGCATGTTAAGATGAGTTTTGATTCAGAAAAGCCCATGTGAAATATTTGAGCCATGTCCCTTTCTTTTGGAGTGAAATGAAAAATATATTCTTAATTTCTTGGCGATGTTTTGATGATCTCATTATTCTTTCATTTGATTGATTACTTGCCATAGATTAAGTTTAATGGACTAGAGAATGCTAGAATTCGCTCTTGTGCTTGTTGAGACGTGGTATCAAGATATGACCCTGATTCTGGAAGGGATAGAGGCACCCTAGGAATTACCACCATTGCCAAATAAACTTGTGTCCCCATTTGTGCCCGTCGTGGGACTCCCCTAGATAAGCCCTTTGAGCCTACATTAAGCCTTTCGTTCATCACCCTTAAAATCTTTAACCCTGAACCATAGTATAGTTACAACCTTACCCTTTGTTCTAAAAACTTAGTGGAGCTATCTTTTGAGACATACTACATGGGTTTGGTGCTAAGGATGAAGATTGACAAGAGGTGAAAGTTCAAGTGTGGGGGTAGACTTGTCCATAAAGAAAAAAAATATGGAAGCCGTGAAAAAGAAAATGAAAAAATTGTGTACGGCTAGAAAAGTAGAAAGAAAGAAAAAAAAATGTTTATGAATTTTAGTCCCCCATACTTAGTGATTTTGGAGTTTGTTTTGAATTAAAGGCCTACTACAGAAAAATTTGGCCTTTGTCCATTTCACTAGAGTTCAAGGGAAGTTTACAATGAAGATTGGGCCCAACATGAAGACATTAGGCCCTTTTTATGTTACCTCTATGGGGAGTGACGTTTTTGCAATACGTTGGTGAAATTCTTGAGGTCTCTATATTTACATGAGCTCTGCTAGGTTTTTAGGACACTTTGTTAAATCCTTACCTTTCATTTCTTTAAACCTTGAGCCTTAGCCCCATTACAACCTTTGAGAAGACCTTCTTGATCCTTAAGATGGGACAGCCTTTGATGTGGAGATGAGTTACAAGAGTTGAACCTATGGCTTGGGTCCATTCGTGCAAGCACTTGATATCTTTCATGAGATCTTTAAAAGAAAACAATATATATGTGCTTTCGTTTCTATATATGTGATCCACTTTGTTTATCTTTCACATATACTTGAGTGAATAAGCTTTTAAGCATTGCCATGATCTGAGAGAAGAAAGAGTGGATAAACCTTGTGAGGATATGAATCATGCTTATCTGAAGCATGCTAAGCTCCACCCCATCACCATTGTTACAACCAAGTCCTAGTTGTGTATGTATGGATTATATGTTTTAATTAACTCTCGAATGCTTAAACATTAATTCTTGGTTGAATGATAATCTTGGTGTTGTGAAAGTAAGAGATTGCCGAGACAAAAAGTTGAAGGGCAATAGAGTCTTTGTATGTGAACAATCTTTAATTTTCGTTTAGTCTGAGTTGTGTCTGTGTTGTGATTTTGCTAAGGGACTAGCAAAAGCTAAGTGTGGGGGAATCTAATAGGAGCATTTTAATGCGACGTTTTAACTGCTATTTCCTTACATTTCCTGCGTTATTTCCTTAGAAAATCCCTGTCTAGGAAAGTTTCCATTATTCGATTGGGAAAGTTCCTATTTATAGAAAGTTCCCATGTTGTAGTTTCTATTTTTCATTTTTAGAAAGTTTCCCATTTTAGTTTAGGAAAGTTTCCGTTTTTAATTTTAGAAAAATTTCTATTTTCGGTAACAGTTTCTATTTTCAGGACTTTGGCATAAATGAGCTGAAATGTGCTCATAAATGGAAAGAGGAGCTAGCCAACGATGGAGGGAGTAAAGACACTAAGGGCTGCATAAATGAGCTGAAATGAAGAAAAGAAGTTTTCCTGTTTCAATCAGGAAACCACACTCAGAAGAGGAAACCCTGCCAAAACAAGACTCTTGAGCCAACCAAGAAAGGAAATCAACAAAATAATGTGCCATGGCATGAGAGAAGCTTCTTGAAGACATTTGATGATGACATGGCATGAAGGTGACGTAACAAGGCCCAAGAATTCTCAAGAGACATTGAATTTTCGGCAAAAATGGATAAAAACCCAAGGGAGCTAGGGTTTTGTGACGTTATGAGATATTTTTGGGATGCCTTATGTGTTTTTCCGTGATATGCAATGAGAGAAACAAGGAGTGGCGTCAAAATCAATCAAGATAAAGGTGATTGACGCCATGCAAGGAAAGGATATGTCTTGGAGATTTTCTTGGGAGATTTTTATGGAAAGAAATATTCTTGGAGGAGTAATTTTATGTGTTTGCCGTGCAAAAGGAGAGAGATAAAGGGGTAATCAACGTGAAAATCAAGAAATCCTAGGGTGATTGACGCCAAGAAAGATTCAAGGGAGAATTAAAAGGAAAGAGAAAAAGGTGGAGACTAAGAAAAGCTAAAAAAGTGTCTAGGTTCATTCCTAAAATCCCTAAAGGAAGTTTGGCCTAAATAAAATAAAAAAAAACCAGAATATTTTCAAGGGATTTCGGCAAGACTATTTAGGGAATTAACATTGGAATTTTGTGATTGGTTGGACCATTTCATAGGGCTTATTTGGCGAGCTATCATTGGAGGAAACTATGTGGAATTTTCAGATTAATTCCATGGTGAATAAAAGAGAAATACACGGCTTGGAGACCAAGTTTTGCCATTCCCTATATAATCCCCTCATTCTAGTCCTCTCCGGTCCTCTCTCTTTTTTACGTTTTGGACTTGAGAAAAATTCAGAAAAATACCTAGCATAGCTGTGAGCTTTTCTCCTCCTCTCTCCATCCTCTAGTGCAAGCCACGGGTTCAGGCAAGGCCAAAGGGAGAAGAAGAAGCCGTGAGCGCCACCATTCATCCCCATCCTTGAAGCTTTCTTTCGAGTTTCAAGAGACCACAACATTAATCATCCATCTTCATCTTTCATCCACGGTGTAATTCGATCTCTCTTTTGTAAACCTTGTTTTGAATTCGTTGGTTATGTACTAGTTGACGTTTATGTTTGAACAAAATTTTCAATTCTGAAATTTTATATGATTGAATGAAATTTTCAGATTCTATTATTGTAACTCGAGAGTTGCTTATGTGAGTTTGTTTAATTAAATTTGCATTATAGATATCTTTTGTATTTTAATCTTATGTGGTTCGAAACACTTAGGGTTTTGATATGAATGGTGCTAGATTTAAGAACATGAAATCAACTTTTTGTTTTGTGTAACTTGAATCGAAGTAGTAAAGGTTTTGGACAAAAACCGAATTTAATTAAAGCGGATTGCAATTAGGTGGACTTTTTCATACTAAGTTGCACAGTTGAGTTGATAGCCTTTCTATGTGTTTCATGCGTTAAACATGTCATGATGGACTAGCTTTCTAGGGCTTGATTGCATGCTTGATAGCATTGATCTAGGTGCTTTCACTTAGGTTAATTAGCATTGAAAAGTAAAAAAATGGGAAATTATTTGCTTTCGAATATTTCACATGATCAACTCCTTTCTCATGACTTAGATGAAATGCACTCTAAATCTTCTAATGCTTTTTTTTAGTTCTTTTCAAAGCCCTACATGATTTGCATTCATTTCAAACAATTTGATCACTTTGTTTTGATTTTCCAAACTTCTCGCTCTTAATTCTCATGATTTGGTTTGTCTTTTGGCAAAATGGTTTCTAAATCTTTAAATGCGATGCACTAGTTCATTTCAAACAGTTTGATCACTTGGCTTCCAGTTTGAGTTTATGAACAGTGATTTTTCAAACTTCTTGCTTCTAATTGCTTTGATTTTGTTTGTTTCTGAGTGAAATGGCGTCTGAATCTACAAATGCTTTTTTCTAGTTCTTTTCAAAGCCCCACATGCTTTGCATTCATTTCATAAAATTCAATCACTTTGTTTTGATTTTCCAAACTTCTGGCACCTAATTGTTTTGATTTTGTTTGTCTTTTTGGCAAAATCGTATCTAAATCCTTCCAATGCGCTGTTCTAGTTCATTTTAGACAATTTGATCACTTTGCTTCTAGTTTGAGTTTATAAACAGTGATTTGAAAAACTTCTTGCTTCTAATTGCTTTGATATGGTTTGTTTCTTTGTGAAATGCCCTCTAAACCTTCAAATGCGTTGTTCTAGTTTTTTTCAAAGCCCTACATGATTTGCATTCATTTCAAACAATGAGATCACTTTGTTTTGATTTTCCAAAATTCTGGCTCTTAATTATTTTGATTTGGTTTGTCTTTTTGCAAAATGGTTTCTAAATATTTCAATGCGCTGTTCTAGTTCATTTCAGACAGTTTGATCAGTTTGCTTCTAGTTTGAGTTTATGAACAGTAATTTGGAAAACTTCTTGCTTCTAATTGCTTTGATTTGGTTTGTTTCTTTGTGAAATGCCCTCTAAATATTCACATACGTTGTTCTAGTTTTTTTCAAAGCCCTACATGATTTGCATTCATTTCAAACAATGAGATCCCTTTGTTTTGATTTTCCAAACTTCTGGCTCCTAATTCTTTTGATTTGGTTTGTCTTTTGGCAAAATGGTTTCTAAATCTTTAAATGCGTTGTTCTAGTTCTTTTCAAACAGTTTGATCACTTTACTTTTAGTTTGAGTTTATGAACAGTGATTTTCCAAACTTATTCGTTTAAGTTCCTTAGATACGGTTTGTCTTTTAGTGAAATGGCTTATTGTAACGTCCCGAACCTAAATTTACCCGTTTACTAGTCATTTGGACGGTAAATGATAACTAATTTCATTTTTACTTTGTTTCGATACTTTTAGTGGCCCTAAAAATTGAATTTTTGTTCGGGTCAAAATTTGAGAAAATGTTCTTCATGAAAGTTGTAGAGGACGTTAAACCGAGCGCGTGCATATGTGGTTCGTAAAAATCGGAGTTCGTATGCGAAAGTTATAAGCGAAATATTAAAGTTACTGTTCATGGTAAAAAGTATAAATTTGAATTTTTACTGTTGGGGCCGGTAACTTTTCTTTTCTCTCTCTCTCCTCCTCCCCCGCGTTTTTTTTCTTTCTTTCTTTCTTCTCTCTTCGGCCTTCTCTGCAACTCCGGCCTTCTTCCTTCTCCGGCCACCTGACGACGTAAAGCCAGCATCTTTGGACTCACCTCCTCTCCCTCTAGGCGCCTGTGGTGGTATTTTACGGTGGCTCCGCCCGTGGAACTCGGATTTAAGCTTTGAAGTTTACTGTAGCAGTTTGGGTGTTTCGTCGATTTCCGGCAATTCCAGCCATTTCCGGCCACTAAACCAGCGTCGAAGGTCGGGTTTTTGCCAAGGATCATTTCCCCCCTAGCCTTGAGCCACGATTTGCAGTGTAGAGGAGGAATTGAAGATTTGAAATTTTGGGTTACTATTCACGATTCGGGTACAAACTTCTCCTTAATTGTTGAGGTACTTCTACTCATTTTCTGACTTATTTGGTTTGTTGAGAAGGTGCTGCTGCCAAAATTTGGTGGCCATTGGAGCTGGTGATTTTGGTGGCGGCGCCGCCACTGTGGGCGGCGGTAGCGGTGGCTTGGGTAACTGTTTAATTCCAATTTCTGACTAGTTAAATCCTATAATTATCCTAGAACTTGTATATGAAGTTTGGTGAGGATTTGTGGAGTTTTGAATCGGTTATAAATTTCTAAAGATTTGGATTTCGATTAATGTTAATCGTGAATCCGATTGTCGGATTTTCTCCATAATTGTTGTAAAGTTTGAATTTGACGATTGGGCAGTGTTGGTGAAGTTTGGTTGGTTGTAGAAGAGAATTGGAGGAATTGAGGTTATGGGTTTAGGATTTAATTATTGTTTATCGTAACATTATTTTCTTCCGTCCGGTAATTGTTAGTTACGAATAATTATGTACAGGACGAGGTACCGACTCATCACTCGACGAGGATCCTTACGCTTGGATACCACGTTAGCCGTATACTGTGAGTGGACTTTTGGTTTTCTAAATATTGATGCATGCAATTGATTTTCTGAAATAAGTATTTACTTAATTAATGAACATATTATTATATTTTTACTTTCGGGAAATTGATATTGATTATTGATTTTGTTTTGGGAAATGGATTAGTAATTTAAATTATTGTTTTAATTTATCGAGCATATTATCCGATTTTTAATTGTGGAATTATTTATCGTTCGAATTTCGGATTGGAATTTGTTATGCTCCATTTTAAATTTGTTATCTGAAATAATTTTCGACGAGTTGTTTTCCGAGATTATTTCCGGAAATGAAAGTATTATTTATTAGCGGATTTGCTTTTTCCGAGGAATCCTCGGAAATGGGATTTTTCATCGGAACTTAGAAACTTATTTGATTTTCGTTCATTGGTTTATGATTCCGAATTTATATTGGCGTGCGGGGTCACGTCGCTGGACTAAATTTCTTTTCTTGTAAGACATTGGGGATGTCTTACTGATTTTCGATTTTCGTATGGTTTTTACCTACCATACCTGGGTCGATATATTTTATTGCTAGCTAGCCTATTAGTACTCCTCCCTGCTTACTATGTGTTCGTGGGTGAGTAGAGCAGAGCATGGGATGCTCCAGAGTGTGGGACACTCCGACCCGAGCCGAGAGGCTCCCTTCTATCGTATGGTGATACTTCTTCCCTATATATTATTTTATTATTTTGACTAGCGGGGCTAGTTCGATTTCCCTAACCAGAGGGGCTGGTCTTATTTTCTTGAGTATCGGAATTCTTTCCTTTGCTCGGTTGTGACTAGCGGGGCTAGTCGGTTTTCTTGAGCTGAACTAAAGTTACTGTGTTTCTTTAAATTCCTGCATGCATCGGGTTTTTAAGAAGATATGTGCGGGAAAGTATAAATTTATTTTCTCCTTACAATTACTTATTTTTGTCCACTCACGCTAACGTTTTTATATACTTTTCCCTTGGGCCCTTCGTTTTCGAATGCCCAGTCTGCAGAGTAGCTGGTTCGGCATAGTAGGATTCGAGGCATAGCATCTGCTGCTGTTGTCTTCATTGTAGGTTAACTGTGGAACCTACCTGTATTTTATTTTCTCTTTCTCTTTTAGATTGCTCTGATAACCTGTGGGATAAATGTTGTATGATTCGTATTTTAGTTGTAAATTGTGGAGTTATTGTGATTTGGGGAGCAGGGTGGCTCCAGAAGAATAAGGATGGTTTATTAGAAGTGTGAATGTGTTATTTATAGGTTTTTGGGTAGTCCATTTTAGGGGTGACTCTTCTGAATTTTTGATAGAGTTATTCCTAAGGTGGGCCCCACAGGGCCACCTCGGATTTCAGGGTGAAATTCGGGGCGGGTCCTGTCAACTTGGTATCAGAGCATTAGGTTGTTAGGTTCTGTAGACTTCTTTCCTTCCTACTACTTTATGTGCTTAGTGGCACCTAGTACCTTCCGAGTGATGGCCCGACCGCGGCGGATCCCCATCATATACTCTTCGGTGCTAGTGTAGTCATTCGGTATGTAAAGTAGATAGGTTAATGTCCTGATTCTTGAGCTTTATTATCCTTCTCTTCTTCAGGTGCTATGCCTCCTAGACGCCGAAACCGCAGGGAGACTCCTTCCGCTTCAGGAGATGGGATGGCTCCTGAAGGATTGGCGAACGCCTTGGGACATATTGTCCAGCAGTTGACTGCAGCGCTTCCTGGCTCCAGAACTGATTTTACCATGGAGCGAGCAAGGAGACATGGAGCGTATAGTTTCTCCCATGCTCTTGATGCTATGGACGCTCAGAATTGGCTGAACAAAATGGAGAGAGTTTTTACTCAGATAAATTGTCCGGATGACCGTAAAGTGGGCTTGGCAGTAGACTTTCTCGACGGTGTTGCTTATGATTGGTGGGACATGACTAGTAGGGAACCAGGAAACGTTGGTCCGACGACTTGGGAACAGTTTAAGGTACATTTTAATAGGCGGTACTATGGCACAGCTATTCGTGACAGGATGAAGTATGAGTTCTTACATCTAGAGAAAGGGGACAAGACCGTGACGGAGTTTGAGCAGCGGTTCACTCAGCTAGCCCAGTTTGTGCCAGATTTGGTAGGCACTGAGGAGGAGCGGATCTATAGGTTTATTGAAGGATTGGGGGGTGATTATCGTCTGCAGTTGACAGCTGTACCATTCTATACTTACCATCAGGTTGTTAATGCTGCTTTGAGACTCGAGACTATGTTTTTGTCTGGTGTTCGACCTCGAGATGCGGGTGGCCCTAGCCAGGGTCCATCCAAGAGAGCTGCTTCCACTTCTGGTTCAGGATCTTCTGGAGGTAGTAGACGTGTCAGTTCGGATTCAACCACCCTCTCGGATTTTGGAGGACTTAATATGGGAGTTGGTCAGTCTGAGTGGCAGTTCAGTGACGGCACGAGTCAGTATGGTGGTACCTCAAGGAGGTTCCATACTGGGAGTGATTATCCCCAGCGTCAGACGAGGAATGTGACGCGTTATCAGTGTGGACAGCCGGGTCATTATAGGAGGGATTGCCCTACATTGTCTCATGGTGTTACTTCGGACGTCGGTCAGGGTTCTAGTCACGTATCAGGAGGTTCATCTAGCGGCACTCCCACTAATTCTACCAGGAGCGGCACTCCCACTAGTTCTGCCAGGGGCAGCACTCAACGAGGTAGTGGTCGTCGTGGACGTCCAGCGACTCAGACGAGACTTCATGCCATGTCTCAGCAGGAGAATCACGTTCCTCCAGATACTCATGACGGTATGACATTCTTTCCCTTGAGTTATTTCCTTATATTGTTTCACCGGGGAACGCGTAACCAGTAGAATTGGTTTAGCTAAGCCTTTAGTCGTTCGTGTGAATTTCGAGGACGAAATTTTTATAAGGAGGGGAGATTGTAACGTCCCGAACCTAAATTTACTCGTTTACTAGTCATTTGGACGGTAAATGATAACTAATTTCATTTTTACTTTGTTTCGATACTTTTAGTGGCCCTAAAAATTGAATTTTTGTTCGGGTCAAAATTTGAGAAAATGTTCTTCATGAAAGTTGTAGAGGACGTTAAACCGAGCGCGTGCATATGTGGTTCGTAAAAATCGGAGTTCGTATGCGAAAGTTATAAGCGAAATATTAAAGTTACTGTTTATGGTAAAAAGTATAAATTTGAATTTTTACTGTTGAGGCCGGTAACTTTTCTTTTCTCTCTCTCTCCTCCTCCCCCGCGTTTTTTTTCTTTCTTTCTTTCTTCTCTCTTCGGCCTTCTCTGCAACTCCGGCCTTCTTCCTTCTCCGGCCACCTGACGACGTAAAGCCAGCATCTTTGGACTCGCCTCCTCTCCCTCTAGGCGCCTGTGGTGGTATTTTACGGTGGCTCCGCCCGTGGAACTCGGATTTAAGCTTTGAAGTTTACTGTAGCAGTTTGGATGTTTCGTCGATTTCCGGCGATTCCAGCCATTTCCGGCCACCAAACCAGCGTCGAAGGTCGGGTTTTTGCCAAGGATCATTTCCCCCCTAGCCTTGAGCCACGATTTGCAGTGTAGAGGAGGAATTGAAGATTTGAAATTTCGGGTTACTATTCACGGCTCCCTTCTATCGTATGGTGATACTTCTTCCCTATATATTATTTTATTATTTTGACTAGCGGGGCTAGTTCGATTTCCCTAACCAGAGGGGCTGGTCTTATTTTCTTGAGTATCGGAATTCTTTCCTTTGCTCGGTTGTGACTAGCGGGGCTAGTCGGTTTTCTTGAGCTGAACTAAAGTTACTGTGTTTCTTTAAATTGCTGCATGCATCGGGTTTTTAAGAAGATATGTGCGGGAAAGTATAAATTTATTTTCTCCTTACAATTACTTATTTTTGTCCACTCACGCTAACGTTTTTATATACTTTTCCCCTGGGCCCTTCGTTTTCAAATGCCCAGTCTGCAGAGTAGCTGGTTCGGCATAGTAGGATTCGAGGCATAGCATCTGCTGCTGTTGTCTTCATTGTAGGTTAAACGTGGAACCTACCTGTATTTTATTTTCTCTTTCTCTTTTAGATTGCTCTGATAACCTGTGGGATAAATGTTGTATGATTCGTATTTTAGTTGTAAATTGTGGAGTTGTTGTGATTTGGGGAGCAGGGTGGCTCCAGAAGAATAAGGATGGTTTATTAGAAGTGTGAATGTGTTATTTATAGGTTTTTGGGTAGTCCATTTTAGGGGTGACTCTGCTTAATTTTTGGTAGAGTTATTCCTAAGGTGGGCCCCACAGGGCCACCTCGGATTTCAGGGTGAAATTCGGGGCGGGTCCTGTCACTTATAAATCTTTAAATGCGTTGTTCTTGTTCATTTCAGACATTTTGCTTCTAGTTTGAGTTTATGAACAGTGATTTGACAAACATTTTGTTTCTAATTGCTTTGATTTGGTTTGTTTCTTTGTGAAATGTCCTCTAAATCTTCAAATGCGTTGTTCTAGTTCTTTTCAAAGCCCTACAAGATTTGCATTTATTTCAAACAATGAGATCACTTTGTTTTGATTTTCCAAACTTCTGGCTCCTAATTCTTTTGATTTGGTTTGTCTTTTGGCAAAATGGTTTCTAAATCTTTAAATGCGTTGTTCTAGTTCTTTTCAAACAGTTTGATCACTTTGCTTCTAGTTTGAGTTTATGACCAGTGATTTTCCAAACTTATTCGTTCAAGTTCCTTGGATACAGTTTGTCTTTTAGTGAAATGGCCTATAAATCTTTAAATGCGTTGTTCTAGTTCATTTCTGACAATTTGATCAGTTTGCTTCTAGTTTGAGTTTATGAACAGTGATTTGACAAACTTCTTTCTTCTAATTGCTATGACTTTGTTTGTTTATCAGTGAAATGCCCTCTAAATCTTCTAATGCGTTGTTTTAGTTCTTTTCAAAGCCCTACACTATTTGCATTCATTTCAACCAATGAGATCACTTTGTTTTGATTTTCCCAACTTCTGACTCCTAATTCTTATAATTTGGTTTGTCTTTTGGCAAAATGGTTTCTATATCTTTAAATGCGTTGTTCTAGTTCTTTTCAAACACTTTGATCACTTTGCTTCTAGTTTGAGTTTATGAACAGTGATTTGACAAACTTCTTGCTTCTAATTGCTATGATTTTGTTTGTTTCTTAGTGAAATGCCCTATAAATCTTCTAATGCGTTGTTCTAGTTCTTTTCAAAGCCCTACATGATTTGCATTCATTTCAAACAATTTGATCACTTTGTTTTGATTTTCCAAACTTCTCGCTCCTAATTCTTATGATTTGGTTTGTCTTTTGGCAAAATGGTTTCTAAATCTTTAAATGCGTTGTTCTAGTTCTTTTCAAACATTTTGATCACTTTATTTCTAGTTTGAGTTTTTGAACAGTGATTTTCCAAACTTATTCGTTTAAGTTCCTTGGATACGGTTTGTCTTTTAGTGAAATGGCTTATAAATCTTTAAATGCGTTGTTCTTGTTCATTTCAGACATTTTGATCATTTTGCTTCTAGTTTGAGTTTATGAACAGTGATTTGACAAACTTTTTGTTTCTAATTGCTTTGATTTGGTTTGTTTCTTTATGAAATGCCCTCTAAATCTTCAAATGCGTTGTTCTAGTTCTTTTCAAAGCCCTACAAGATTTTCATTTATTTCAAACAATGAGATCACTTTGTTTTGATTTTCCAAACTTCTGGCTCCTAATTCTTTTGATTTGGTTTGTCTTTTGGCAAAATGGTTTCTAAATCTTTAAATGCGTTGTTCTAGTTGTTTTCAAACAGTTTGATCACTTTGCTTCTAGTTTGAGTTTATGAACAGTGATTTTCCAAACTTATTCGTTCAAGTTCCTTGGATACAGTTTGTCTTTTAGTGAAATGGTTTCTAAATCTTTAAATGCGATGCACTAGTTCATTTCAAACAGTTTGATCACTTGGCTTCCAGTTTGAGTTTATGAACAGTGAATTTTCAAACTTCTTGCTTCTAATTGCTTTGATTTTGTTTGTTTCTTAATGAAATGCCCTCTAAATCTTCAAATGCGTTGTTCTAGTTCTTTTCAAAGCCCTACAAGATTTTCATTTATTTCAAACAATGAGATCACTTTGTTTTGATTTTCCAAACTTCTGGCTCCTAATTCTTTTGATTTGGTTTGCCTTTTGGCAAAATGGTTTCTAAATCTTTAAATGCGTTGTTCTAGTTGTTTTCAAACAGTTTGATCACTTTGCTTCTAGTTTGGGTTTATGAACAGTGATTTTCCAAACTTATTCGTTCAAGTTCCTTGGATACAGTTTGTCTTTTAGTGAAATGGCTTATAAATCTTTAAATGCGTTGTTCTAGTTCATTTCTGACAATTTGATCACTTTGCTCTAATTTGAGTTTATGAACAGTGATTTGACAAACTTCCTGCTTCTAATTGCTTTGATTTTGTTTGTTTCTTAATGAAATCCCTCTAAATCTTCTAATGCTTTGTTTTAGTTTTTTTTCAAAGCCCTACATGATTTGCATTGATTTCAAACAATGAGATCACTTTGTTTTGATTTTCCAAACTTCTGGCTCCTAATTATTTTGATTTGGTTTGTCTTTTGGCAAAATGGTTTCTAAATATTTCAATGCGTTGTTCTAGTTCATTTAAGACAATTTGATCACTTTGCTTCTAGTTTGAGTTTATGAACTGTGATTTTTGAAAAACATCTTTCTTCTAATTGCTTTGATTTGGTTTGTTTCTTTGTGAAATGCCCCCTAAATCTTCACATACGTTGTTCTAGTTCTTTTCAAAGCCCTACATGATTTGCATTCATTTCAAACAATGAGATCCCTTTGTTTTGATTTTCCAAACTTCTGGCTCCTAATTATTTTGATTTGGTTTGTCTTTTGGCAAAATGGTTTCAAAATCTTTAAGTGCGTTGTTCTAGCTCTTTTCAAACAGTTTGATCACTTTGCTTCTATTTTGACTTTATGAACAGTGATTTTCCAAACTTATTCATTCAACTTCCTTGGATACAGTTTGTCTTTTAGTGAAATGGCTTATAAATCTTTAAATGCGTTGTTCTTGTTCATTTCAAACATTTTGATCATTTTGCTTGTTGTTTGAGTTTTATGAACAGTGATTTGACAAACTTCTTGCTTCTAATTGCTTTGATTTGGTTTGTTTCTCTGTGAAATGCCCTCTAAATCTTCAAATGCGTTGTTCTAGTTCTTTTCAAAGCCCTACATGATTTGCATTCATTTCAAACAATGTGATCACTTTGTTTTGATTTTCCAAACTTCTCGCTTTTAATTCGCATGATTTGGTTTGTCTTTTGGCAAAATGGTTTCTAAATCTTTAAATGCGATGCACTAGTTCATTTCAAACAGTTTGATCACTTGGCTTCCAGTCTGAGTTTATGAACAGTGATTTTCAAACTTCTTGCTTCTAATTGCTTTGATTTTGTTTGTTTCTTAGTGAAATGACGTCTGAATCTACAAATGCGTTTTTCTAGTTCTTTTCAAAGCCCTACATGCTTTGCATTCATTTCGTACAATTCAATCACTTTGTTTTGATTTTCCAAACTTCTGGCTCCTAATTCTTTTGATTTTGTTTGTCTTTTGGCAAAATCGTATCTAAATCCATCAATGCGCTGCTCTAGTTCATTACAGACAATTGGATCATTTTGCTTCCAGTGTGAGTTTATGAACTGTTTTTTGAAAAACTTCTTTCTTCTAATTGCTTTCATTTGGTTTGTTTCTTTCTGAAATGCCCTCTAAATCTTCACATACGTTGTTCTAGTTCTTTTCTAAGCCCTACATGATTTGCATTCATTTCAAACAATGAGATCCCTTTGTTTTGATTTTCCAAACTTCTGGCTCCTAATTCTTTTGATTTGGTTAGTCTTTTGGCAAAATGGTTTCTAAATCTTTAAGTGCGTTGTTCTAGTTCTTTTCAAACAGTTTTATCTTTGCTTCTATTTTGACTTGATGAACAGTGATTTTCCAAACTTATTCGTTCAACTTCCTTGAATACAGTTTGTCTTTTAGTGAAATGGCTTATAAATCTTTAAATGCGTTGTTCTTGTTCATTTCAGACAATTTGATCACTTTGCTTCTAGTTTGAGTTTATGAACAGTGATTTGAAAAACTTCTTGCTTCTAATTGCTTTCATTTGGTTTGTTTCTTTGTGAAATGCCCCCTAAATCTTCACATACGTTGTTCTAGTTCTTTTCAAAGCCCTACATGATTTGCATTCATTTCAAACAATGAGATTCCTTTGTTTTGATTTTCCAAACTTCTGGCTCCTAATTCTTTTGATTTGGTTTGCCTTTTGGCAAAATGGTTTCAAAATCTTTAAATGCGTTGTTCTAGTTGTTTTCAAACAGTTTGATTTATTTGCTTCTAGTTTGAGTTTTTGAACAGTGTTTTTCCAAACTTCTTCTTTCAAGTTCCTTGGATACAGTTTGTCTTTTAGTGAAATGGCTTATAAATCTTTAAATGCGTTGTTCTTGTTCATTTCAGACATTTTGATCATTTTGCTTCTTGTTTGAGTTTATGAACAGTGATTTGACAAACTTCTTGCTTCTAATTGCTTTGATTTGGTTTGTTTCTATGTGAAATGCCCTCTAAATCTTCAAATGCGTTGTTCTAGTTCTTTTCAAAGCCCTACATGATTTGCATTCATTTCAAACAATTTGATCACTTTGTTTTGATTTTTCAAACTTCTCCCTCTTAATTCTTATGATTTGGTTTGTCTTTTGGCAAAATGGTTTCTAAATCTTTAAATGCGATGCACTAGTTCATTTCAAACAGTTTGATCACTTGGCTTCTAGTTTGAGTTTATGAACACTGATTTTTCAAACTTCTTGCTTCTAATTGCTTTGATTTTGTTTGTTTCTTAGTGAAATGGCGTCTGAATCTACAAATGCGTTTTTCTAGTTCTTTTCAAAGCCCTACATGCTTTGCATTCATTTCGTACAATTCAATCACTTTGTTTTGATTTTCCAAACTTCTGGCTCCTAATTCTTTTGATTTTGTTTGTCTTTTGGCAAAATCGTATCTAAATCCTTCAATGCTCCGTTCTAGTTCATTACAGACAATTGGATCACTTTGCTTCTATTTTGACTTTATGAACAGTGATTTTCAAAACTTATTCGTTCAACTTCCTTGGATACAGTTTGTCTTTTAGTGAAATGGCTTATAAATCTTTAAATGCGTTGTTCTTGTTCATTTCAAACATTTTGATCATTTTGCTTCTTGTTTGAGTTTATGAACAGTGATTTGACAAACTTCTTGCTTCTAATTGCTTTGATTTGGTTTGTTTCTATGTGAAATGCCCTCTAAATCTTCAAATGCGTTGTTCTAGTTCTTTTCAAAGCCCTACATGATTTGCATTCATTTCAAACAATTTGATCACTTTGTTTTGATTTCCCAAACATCTCCCTCTTAATTCTCATGATTTGGTTTGTCTTTTGGCAAAATGGTTTCTAAATCTTTAAATGCGATGCACTAGTTCATTTCAAACAGTTTGATCACTTGGCTTCCAGTTTGAGTTTATGAACAGTGAATTTTCAAACTTCTTGCTTCTAATTGCTTTGATTTTGTTTGTTTCTTAGTGAAATGGTGTCTGAATCGACAAATGCGTTTTTCTAGTTCTTTTCAAAGCCCTACATGCTTTGCATTCATTTCGTACAATTCAATCACTTTGTTTTGATTTCCCAAACTTCTGGCTCCTAATTCTTTTGATTTTGTTTGTGTTTTGGCAAAATCGTATCTAAATCCTTCAATGCGCTGTTCTAGTTCATTACAGACAATTGGATCACTTTGCTTCCAGTGTGAGTTTATGAACTGTTTTTTGAAAAACTTCTTGCTTCTAATTGCTTTCATTTGGTTTGTTTCTTTCTGAAATGCCCTCTAAATCTTCACATACGTTGTTCTAGTTCTTTTCAAAGCCCTACATGATTTGCATTCATTTCAAACAATGAGATCCCTTTGTTTTGATTTTCCAAACTTCTGGCTCCTAATTCTTTTGATTTGGTTAGTCTTTTGGCAAAATGGTTTCTAAATCTTTAAGTGCGTTGTTCTAGTTCTTTTCAAACAGTTTGATCACTTTGCTTCTATTTTGACTTTATGAACAGTGATTTTCCAAACTTATTCGTTCAACTTCCTTGGATACAGTTTGTCTTTTAGTGAAATGGCTTATAAATCTTTATATACGTTGTTCTTGTTCATTTCAAACATTTTGATCATTTTGCTTCTTGTTTGAGTTTATGAACAGTGATTTTACAAACTTCTTGCTTCTAATTGCTTTGATTTGGTTTGTTTCTATGTGAAATGCCCTCTAAATCTTCAAATGCGTTGTTCTAGTTCTTTTCAAAGCCCTACATGATTTGCATTCATTTCAAACAATTTGATCACTTTGTTTTGATTTTCCAAACTTCTCCCTCTTAATTCTTATGATTTGGTTTGTCTTTTGGCAAAATGCGTTGTTCTCGTTCTTTTCAAACAGTTTGTTCACTTTGTTTCTAGTTTGAGTTTTTGAACAGTGATTTTCCAAACTTCTTCTTTCAAGTTCCTTAGATATAGTTTGTCTTTTAGTGAAATGGCCTATAAATCTTTAAATGCGTTGTTCTAGTTCTTTTCAAACACTTTCATGACTGCATTCATTTCAAACAATGAGATCCCTTTGTTTTGATTTTCCAAACTTCTGGCTCCTAATTCTTTTGATTTGGTTTGCCTTTTGGCAAAATGGTTTCAAAATCTTTAAATGCATTGTTCTAGTTCTTTTCAAATAGTTTGATCACTTTGCTTCTAGTTTGAGTTTTTGAACAGTGATTTTCCAAACTTCTTCTTTCAAGTTCCTTGGATAAAGTTTGTCTTTTAGTGAAATGGCCTATAAATCTTTAAATGCGTTGTTCTAGTTCTTTTCAAACAGTTTGATCACTTTGCCCTAATTGGAGTTTGTGAACAGTGATTTGATAAACTTCCTGCTTCTAATTGCTTTGATTTTGTTTGTTTCTTAATGAAATCCCTCTAAATCTTCTAATGCTTTGTTTTAGTTTTTTTTTCAAAGCCCTACATGATTTGCATTGACTTCAAACAATAAGATCACTTTGTTTTGATTTTCCAAACTTCTGGCTCCTAATTATTTTGATTTGGTTTGTATTTTGGCAAAATGGTTTCTAAATATTTCAATGCGTTGTTCTAGTTCATTTCAGACAATTTGATCACTTTGCTTCTAGTTTGAGTTTATGAACAATGATTTGAAAAACATCTTGCTTCTAATTGCTTTGATTTGGTTTGTTTCTTTGTGAAATGCCCCCTAAATCTTCACATACGTTGTTCTAGTTCTTTTCAAAGCCCTACATGATTTGCATTCATTTCAAACAATGAGATCCTTTTGTTTTGATTTTCCAAACTTCTGGCTCCTAATTATTTTGATTTGGTTTGTCATTTGGCAAAATGGTTTCTAAATCTTTAAGTGCGTTGTTCTAGTTCTTTTCAAACAGTTTGATCACTTTGCTTCTATTTTGACTTTATGAACAGTGATTTTCCAAACCTATTCGTTCAACTTCCTTGGATACAGTTTGTCTTTTAGTGAAATGGCTGATAAATCTTTAAATGCGTTGTTCTTGTTCATTTCAGACATTTTGATCATTTTGCTTCTTGTTTGAGTTTATGAACAGTGATTTGACAAACTTCTTGCTTCTAATTGCTTTGATTTGGTTTGTTTCTATGTGAAATGCCCTCTAAATCTTCAAATGCGTTGTTCTAGTTCTTTTCAACGCCCTACATGATTTGCATTCATTTCAAACAATGAGATCCTTTTGTTTTGATTTTCCAAACTTCTGGCTCCTAATTATTTTGATTTGGTTTGTCATTTGGCAAAATGCCCTCTAAATCTTCACATACGTTGTTCTAGTTCTTTTGATTTGGTTAGTCTTTTGGCAAAATGGTTTCTAAATCTTTAAGTGCGTTGTTCTAGTTCTTTTCAAACAGTTTTATCTTTGCTTCTATTTTGACTTGATGAACAGTGATTTTCCAAACTTATTCGTTCAACTTCCTTGAATACAGTTTGTCTTTTAGTGAAATGGCTTATAAATCTTTAAATGCGTTGTTCTTGTTCATTTCAGACAATTTGATCACTTTGCTTCTAGTTTGAGTTTATGAACAGTGATTTGAAAAACTTCTTGCTTCTAATTGCTTTCATTTGGTTTGTTTCTTTGTGAAATGCCCCCTAAATCTTCACATACGTTGTTCTAGTTCTTTTCAAAGCCCTACATGATTTGCATTCATTTCAAACAATGAGATTCCTTTGTTTTGATTTTCCAAACTTCTGGCTCCTAATTCTTTTGATTTGGTTTGCCTTTTGGCAAAATGGTTTCAAAATCTTTAAATGCGTTGTTCTAGTTGTTTTCAAACAGTTTGATTTATTTGCTTCTAGTTTGAGTTTTTGAACAGTGTTTTTCCAAACTTCTTCTTTCAAGTTCCTTGGATACAGTTTGTCTTTTAGTGAAATGGCTTATAAATCTTTAAATGCGTTGTTCTTGTTCATTTCAGACATTTTGATCATTTTGCTTCTTGTTTGAGTTTATGAACAGTGATTTGACAAACTTCTTGCTTCTAATTGCTTTGATTTGGTTTGTTTCTATGTGAAATGCCCTCTAAATCTTCAAATGCGTTGTTCTAGTTCTTTTCAAAGCCCTACATGATTTGCATTCATTTCAAACAATTTGATCACTTTGTTTTGATTTTTCAAACTTCTCCCTCTTAATTCTTATGATTTGGTTTGTCTTTTGGCAAAATGGTTTCTAAATCTTTAAATGCGATGCACTAGTTCATTTCAAACAGTTTGATCACTTGGCTTCTAGTTTGAGTTTATGAACACTGATTTTTCAAACTTCTTGCTTCTAATTGCTTTGATTTTGTTTGTTTCTTAGTGAAATGGCGTCTGAATCTACAAATGCGTTTTTCTAGTTCTTTTCAAAGCCCTACATGCTTTGCATTCATTTCGTACAATTCAATCACTTTGTTTTGATTTTCCAAACTTCTGGCTCCTAATTCTTTTGATTTTGTTTGTCTTTTGGCAAAATCGTATCTAAATCCTTCAATGCTCCGTTCTAGTTCATTACAGACAATTGGATCACTTTGCTTCTATTTTGACTTTATGAACAGTGATTTTCAAAACTTATTCGTTCAACTTCCTTGGATACAGTTTGTCTTTTAGTGAAATGGCTTATAAATATTTAAATGCGTTGTTCTTGTTCATTTCAAACATTTTGATCATTTTGCTTCTTGTTTGAGTTTATGAACAGTGATTTGACAAACTTCTTGCTTCTAATTGCTTTGATTTGGTTTGTTTCTATGTGAAATGCCCTCTAAATCTTCAAATGCGTTGTTCTAGTTCTTTTCAAAGCCCTACATGATTTGCATTCATTTCAAACAATTTGATCACTTTGTTTTGATTTCCCAAACATCTCCCTCTTAATTCTCATGATTTGGTTTGTCTTTTGGCAAAATGGTTTCTAAATCTTTAAATGCGATGCACTAGTTCATTTCAAACAGTTTGATCACTTGGCTTCCAGTTTGAGTTTATGAACAGTGAATTTTCAAACTTCTTGCTTCTAATTGCTTTGATTTTGTTTGTTTCTTAGTGAAATGGTGTCTGAATCGACAAATGCGTTTTTCTAGTTCTTTTCAAAGCCCTACATGCTTTGCATTCATTTCGTACAATTCAATCACTTTGTTTTGATTTCCCAAACTTCTGGCTCCTAATTCTTTTGATTTTGTTTGTGTTTTGGCAAAATCGTATCTAAATCCTTCAATGCGCTGTTCTAGTTCATTACAGACAATTGGATCACTTTGCTTCCAGTGTGAGTTTATGAACTGTTTTTTGAAAAACTTCTTGCTTCTAATTGCTTTCATTTGGTTTGTTTCTTTCTGAAATGCCCTCTAAATCTTCACATACGTTGTTCTAGTTCTTTTCAAAGCCCTACATGATTTGCATTCATTTCAAACAATGAGATCCCTTTGTTTTGATTTTCCAAACTTCTGGCTCCTAATTCTTTTGATTTGGTTAGTCTTTTGGCAAAATGGTTTCTAAATCTTTAAGTGCGTTGTTCTAGTTCTTTTCAAACAGTTTGATCACTTTGCTTCTATTTTGACTTTATGAACAGTGATTTTCCAAACTTATTCGTTCAACTTCCTTGGATACAGTTTGTCTTTTAGTGAAATGGCTTATAAATCTTTATATACGTTGTTCTTGTTCATTTCAAACATTTTGATCATTTTGCTTCTTGTTTGAGTTTATGAACAGTGATTTTACAAACTTCTTGCTTCTAATTGCTTTGATTTGGTTTGTTTCTATGTGAAATGCCCTCTAAATCTTCAAATGCGTTGTTCTAGTTCTTTTCAAAGCCCTACATGATTTGCATTCATTTCAAACAATTTGATCACTTTGTTTTGATTTTCCAAACTTCTCCCTCTTAATTCTTATGATTTGGTTTGTCTTTTGGCAAAATGCGTTGTTCTCGTTCTTTTCAAACAGTTTGTTCACTTTGTTTCTAGTTTGAGTTTTTGAACAGTGATTTTCCAAACTTCTTCTTTCAAGTTCCTTAGATATAGTTTGTCTTTTAGTGAAATGGCCTATAAATCTTTAAATGCGTTGTTCTAGTTCTTTTCAAACACTTTCATGACTGCATTCATTTCAAACAATGAGATCCCTTTGTTTTGATTTTCCAAACTTCTGGCTCCTAATTCTTTTGATTTGGTTTGCCTTTTGGCAAAATGGTTTCAAAATCTTTAAATGCATTGTTCTAGTTCTTTTCAAATAGTTTGATCACTTTGCTTCTAGTTTGAGTTTTTGAACAGTGATTTTCCAAACTTCTTCTTTCAAGTTCCTTGGATAAAGTTTGTCTTTTAGTGAAATGGCCTATAAATCTTTAAATGCGTTTTTCTAGTTCTTTTCAAACAGTTTGATCACTTTGCCCTAATTGGAGTTTGTGAACAGTGATTTGATAAACTTCCTGCTTCTAATTGCTTTGATTTTGTTTGTTTCTTAATGAAATCCCTCTAAATCTTCTAATGCTTTGTTTTAGTTTTTTTTTCAAAGCCCTACATGATTTGCATTGACTTCAAACAATAAGATCACTTTGTTTTGATTTTCCAAACTTCTGGCTCCTAATTATTTTGATTTGGTTTGTATTTTGGCAAAATGGTTTCTAAATATTTCAATGCGTTGTTCTAGTTCATTTCAGACAATTTGATCACTTTGCTTCTAGTTTGAGTTTATGAACAATGATTTGAAAAACATCTTGCTTCTAATTGCTTTGATTTGGTTTGTTTCTTTGTGAAATGCCCCCTAAATCTTCACATACGTTGTTCTAGTTCTTTTCAAAGCCCTACATGATTTGCATTCATTTCAAACAATGAGATCCTTTTGTTTTGATTTTCCAAACTTCTGGCTCCTAATTATTTTGATTTGGTTTGTCATTTGGCAAAATGGTTTCTAAATCTTTAAGTGCGTTGTTCTAGTTCTTTTCAAACAGTTTGATCACTTTGCTTCTATTTTGACTTTATGAACAGTGATTTTCCAAACCTATTCGTTCAACTTCCTTGGATACAGTTTGTCTTTTAGTGAAATGGCTGATAAATCTTTAAATGCGTTGTTCTTGTTCATTTCAGACATTTTGATCATTTTGCTTCTTGTTTGAGTTTATGAACAGTGATTTGACAAACTTCTTGCTTCTAATTGCTTTGATTTGGTTTGTTTCTATGTGAAATGCCCTCTAAATCTTCAAATGCGTTGTTCTAGTTCTTTTCAACGCCCTACATGATTTGCATTCATTTCAAACAATTTGATCACTTTGTTTTGATTTTTCAAACTTCTCCCTCTTAATTCTTATGATTTGGTTTGTCTTTTGGCAAAATGGTTTCTAAATCTTTAAATGCGATGCACTAGTTCATTTCAAACAGTTTGATCAGTTGGCTTCTAGTTTGAGTTATGATCAGTGAATTTTCAAACTTCTTGCTTCTAATTGCTTTGATTTTGTTTGTTCCTTAGTGAAATGGCGTCTGAATCTACAAATGCGTTTTTCTAGTTCTTTTCAAAGCCCTACATGCTTTGCATTCATTTCGTACAATTCAATCACTCTGTTTTGATTTTCCAAACTTCTGGCTCCTAATTCTTTTGAATTTGTTTGTCTTTTGGCAAAATCGTATCTAAATCCTTCAATGCGCTGTTCTAGTTCATTACAGACAATTGGATCACTTTGCTTCCAGTGTGAGTTTATGAACTGTTTTTTGAAAAACTTCTTGCTTCTAATTGCTTTCATTTGGTTTGTTTCTTCCTGAAATGCCCTCTAATTATTTTGATTTGGTTTGTGTTTTGGCAAAATGGTTTCTAAATATTTTAATGCGTTGTTCTAGTTCATTTCAGACAATTTGATCACTTTGCTTCTAGTTTGAGTTTATGAACAATGATTTGAAAAACTTCTTGCTTCTAATTGCTTTGATTTGGTTTGTTTCTTTGTGATATGCCCCCTAAATCTTCACATACGTTGTTCTAGTTCTTTTCGAAGCCCTACATGATTTGCATCCATTTCAAATAATGATATCACTTTGTTTTGATTTTCCAAACTTCTGGTTCCTAATTATTTTGATTTGGTTTGTCTTTTGGCAAAATGGTTTCTAAATATTTCAATGCGTTGTTCTAGTTCATTTCAGATATTTTGATCATTTTGCTTCTAGTTTGAGTTTATGAACAGTGATTTGAAAAACTTCTTGCTTCTAATTGCTTTGATTTGGTTTATTTCTTTGTGAAATGCCCCCTAAATCTTCACATACGTTGTTCTAGTTCTGTTCAAAGCCCTACATGATTTGCATTCATTTCAAACAATGAGATCCCTTTGTTTTGATTTTCCAAACTTCTGGCTCCTAATTATTTTGATTTGGTTTGTCTTTTGGCAAAATGGTTTCTAAATCTTTAAGTGCGTTGTTCTAGTTCTTTTCAATCAGTTTGATCACTTTGCTTCTATTTTGACTTTATGAACAGTGATTTTCCAAACTTATTCGTTCAACTTCCTTGGATACAGTTTGTCTTTTAGTGAAATGGCTTATAAATCTTTAAATGCGTTGTTCTTGTTCATTTCAGACATTTTGATCATTTTGCTTCTTGTTTGAGTTTATGAACAGTGATTTGACAAACTTCTTGCTTCTAATTGGTTTGATTTGGTTTGTTTCTTTGTGAATTGCCCTCTAAATCTTCAAATGCGTTGTTCTAGTTCTTTTTCAAAGCCCTACATGATTTGCATTCATTTAAAACAATTTGATCACTTTGTTTTGATTTTCCAAACTTCTCGCTCCTAATTCTTATGATTTGGTTGGCCTTTTGGCAAAATGGTTTCAAAATCTTTAAATGCGTTGTTCTAGTTCTTTTCAAACAGTTTGATCACTTTGCTTCTAGTTTGAGTTTTTGAACAGTGATTTTCCCAACTTCTTCTTTCAAGTTCCTTGGATAAAGTTTGTCTTTTAGTGAAATGGCCTATAAATCTTTAAATGCGTCGTTCTAGTTCTTTTCAAACAGTTTGATCACTTTGCCTCTAATTTGAGTTTTTGAACAGTGATTTGACAAACTTCCTGCTTCAAATTGCTTTGATTTTGTTTGTTTCTTAATGAAATCCCTCTAAATCTTCTAATGCTTTGTTTTAGTTTTTTTTCAAAGCCCTACATGATTTGCATTCATTTCAAATAATGAGATCACTTTGTTTTGTTTTTCCAAACTTCTGGCTCCTAATTATTTTGATTTGGTTTGTCTTTTGGCAAAATGGTTTCTAAATATTTCAATGCGTTGTTCTAGTTCATTTCAGACAATTTGATCACTTTGCTTCTAGTTTGAGTTTATGAACAATAATTTTCCAAAACTTCTTTCTTCAAGTTCCTTCGATACAGTTTGTCTTTTAGTGAAATGGCTTATAAATCTTTAAATGTGTTATTCTAGTTCATTTCGGACAATTTGATCACTTTGCTTCTAGTTTGAGTTTATGAACAGTGATTTGACAAACTTTTTGCTTCTAATTGCTTTGATTTGGCTTGTTTCTTTGTGAAATGCCCCTAAATCTTAACATACGTTGTTCTAGTTCTTTTTCAAAACCCTACATGATTTGCATTCTTTTAAAACAATTTGATCACTTTGTTTTGATTTTCCAAACTTCTCGCTCCTAATTCTTATGATTCGGTTTGCCTTTTGGCAAAATGGTTTCAAAATCTTTAAATGCGTTGTTCTAGTTCTTTTCAAACAGTTTGATCACTTTGCTTCTAGTTTGAATTTTTGAACAGTGATTTTCCAAACTTATTCGTTCAAGTTCCTTGGATACAGTTTGTCTTTTAGTGAAATGGCTTATAAATCTTTAAATGCGTTGTTCTTGTTCATTTCAGACATTTTGATCATTTTGCTTCTAGTTTGTGTTTATATACAGTGATTTGACAAACTTTTTGTTTCTAATTGCTTTGATTTGGTTTGTTTCTTTGTGAAATGCCCTCTAAATCTTCAAATGCGTTGGTCTAGTTCTTTTCAAAGCCCTACAAGATTTGCATTTATTTCAAACAATGAGATCACTTTGTTTTGATTTTCCAAACTTCTGGCTCCTAATTCTTTTGATTTGGTTTGTCTTTTGGCAAAATGGTTTCTAAATATTTCAATGCGTTGTTCTAGTTCATTTCAGACAATTTGATCACTTTGCTTCTAATTTGAGTTTATGAACAGTGATTTGAAGAACTTCTTGCTTCTAATTGCTTTCATTTGGTTTGTTTCTTTGTGAAATGCCCCCTAAATCTTCACATACGTTGTTCTAGTTCTTTTCAAAGCCCTACATGATTTGCATGCATTTCAAATAATGAGATCACTTTGTTTTGATTTTCCAAACTTCTGGCTCCTAATAATTTTGATTTGGTTTGTCTTTTGGCAAAATGGTTTCTAAATCTTTAAGTGCGTTGTTCTAGTTCTTTTCAATCAGTTTGATCACTTTGCTTCTATTTTGACTTTATGAACAGTGATTTTCCAAACTTATTCGTTCAACTTCCTTGGATACAGTTTGTCTTTTAGTGAAAATGGCTTATAAATCTTTAAATGCGTTGTTCTTGTTCATTTCAGACATTTTGATCATTTTGCTTCTTGGTTGAGTTTATGAACAGTGATTTGACAAACTTCTTGCTTCTAATTCGTTTGATTTGGTTTGTTTCTTTGTGAATTGCCCTCTAAATCTTCAAATGCGTTGTTCTAGTTCTTTTTCAAAGCCCTACATGATTTGCATTTATTTAAAACAATTTGATCACTTTGTTTTGATTTTCCAAACTTCTCGCTCCTAATTCTTATGATTTGGTTGGCCTTTTGGCAAAATGGTTTCAAAATCTTTAAATGCGTTGTTCTAGTTCTTTTCAAACAGTTTGATCACTTTGCTTCTAGTTTGAGTTTTTGAACAGTGATTTTCCCAACTTCTTCTTTCAAGTTCCTTGGATAAAGTTTGTCTTTTAGTGAAATGGCCTATAAATCTTTAAATGCGTCGTTCTAGTTCTTTTCAAACAGTTTGATCACTTTGCCTCTAATTTGAGTTTTTGAACAGTGATTTGACAAACTTCCTGCTTCTAATTGCTTTGATTTTGTTTGTTTCTTAATGAAATCCCTCTAAATCTTCTAATGCTTTGTTTTAGTTTTTTTTCAAAGCCCTACATGATTTGCATTCATTTCAAATTATGAGATCACTTTGTTTTGATTTTCCAAACTTCTGGCTCCTAATTATTTTGATTTGGTTTGTATTTTGGCAAAATGGTTTCTAAATATTTCAATGCGTTGTTCTAGTTCATTTCAGACAATTTGATCACTTTGCTTCTAGTTTGAGTTTATGAACAGTAATTTTCCAAAACTTCTTTCTTCAAGTTCATTCGATACAGTTTGTCTTTTAGTGAAATGGCTTATAAATCTTTAAATGTGTTATTCTAGTTCATTTCAGACAATTTGATCACTTTGCTTCTAGTTTGAGTTTATGAACAGTGATTTGACAAACTTTTTGCTTCTAATTGCTTTGATTTGGCTTGTTTCTTTGTGAAATGCCCCTAAATCTTAACATACGTTGTTCTAGTTCTTTTTCAAAACCCTACATGATTTGCATTCTTTTAAATCAATTTGATCACTTTGTTTTGATTTTCCAAACTTCTCGCTCCTAATTCTTATGATTTGGTTTGCCTTTTGGCAAAATGGTTTCAAAATCTTTAAATGCGTTGTTCTAGTTCTTTTCAAACAGTTTGATCACTTTGCTTCTAGTTTGAATTTTTGAACAGTGATTTTCCAAACTTATTCGTTCAAGTTCCTTGGATACAGTTTGTCTTTTAGTGAAATGGCTTATAAATCTTTAAATGCGTTGTTCTTGTTCATTTCAGACATTTTGATCATTTTGCTTCTAGTTTGTGTTTATGTACAGTGATTTGACAAACTTTTTGTTTCTAATTGCTTTGATTTGGTTTGTTTCTTTGTGAAATGCCCTCTAAATCTTCAAATGCGTTGGTCTAGTTCTTTTCAAAGCCCTACAAGATTTGCATTTATTTCAAACAATGAGATCACTTTGTTTTGATTTTCCAAACTTCTGGCTCCTAATTCTTTTGATTTGGTTTGTCTTTTGGCAAAATGGTTTCTAAATATTTCAATGCGTTGTTCTAGTTCATTTCAGACAATTTGATCACTTTGCTTCTAATTTGAGTTTATGAACAGTGATTTGAAGAACTTCTTGCTTCTAATTGCTTTCATTTGGTTTGTTTCTTTGTGAAATGCCCCCTAAATCTTCACATACGTTGTTCTAGTTCTTTTCAAAGCCCTACATGATTTGCATGCATTTCAAATAATGAGATCACTTTGTTTTGATTTTCCAAACTTCTGGCTCCTAATAATTTTGATTTGGTTTGTCTTTTGGCAAAATGGTTTCTAAATCTTTAAGTGCGTTGTTCTAGTTCTTTTCAATCAGTTTGATCACTTTGCTTCTATTTTGACTTTATGAACAGTGATTTTCCAAACTTATTCGTTCAACTTCCTTGGATACAGTTTGTCTTTTAGTGAAAATGGCTTATAAATCTTTAAATGCGTTGTTCTTGTTCATTTCAGACATTTTGATCATTTTGCTTCTTGGTTGAGTTTATGAACAGTGATTTGACAAACTTCTTGCTTCTAATTCGTTTGATTTGGTTTGTTTCTTTGTGAATTGCCCTCTAAATCTTCAAATGCGTTGTTCTAGTTCTTTTTCAAAGCCCTACATGATTTGCATTTATTTAAAACAATTTGATCACTTTGTTTTGATTTTCCAAACTTCTCGCTCCTAATTCTTATGATTTGGTTGGCCTTTTGGCAAAATGGTTTCAAAATCTTTAAATGCGTTGTTCTAGTTCTTTTCAAACAGTTTGATCACTTTGCTTCTAGTTTGAGTTTTTGAACAGTGATTTTCCCAACTTCTTCTTTCAAGTTCCTTGGATAAAGTTTGTCTTTTAGTGAAATGGCCTATAAATCTTTAAATGCGTCGTTCTAGTTCTTTTCAAACAGTTTGATCACTTTGCCTCTAATTTGAGTTTTTGAACAGTGATTTGACAAACTTCCTGCTTCTAATTGCTTTGATTTTGTTTGTTTCTTAATGAAATCCCTCTAAATCTTCTAATGCTTTGTTTTAGTTTTTTTTCAAAGCCCTACATGATTTGCATTCATTTCAAATTATGAGATCACTTTGTTTTGATTTTCCAAACTTCTGGCTCCTAATTATTTTGATTTGGTTTGTATTTTGGCAAAATGGTTTCTAAATATTTCAATGCGTTGTTCTAGTTCATTTCAGACAATTTGATCACTTTGCTTCTAGTTTGAGTTTATGAACAGTAATTTTCCAAAACTTCTTTCTTCAAGTTCATTCGATACAGTTTGTCTTTTAGTGAAATGGCTTATAAATCTTTAAATGTGTTATTCTAGTTCATTTCAGACAATTTGATCACTTTGCTTCTAGTTTGAGTTTATGAACAGTGATTTGACAAACTTTTTGCTTCTAATTGCTTTGATTTGGCTTGTTTCTTTGTGAAATGCCCCTAAATCTTAACATACGTTGTTCTAGTTCTTTTTCAAAACCCTACATGATTTGCATTCTTTTAAATCAATTTGATCACTTTGTTTTGATTTTCCAAACTTCTCGCTCCTAATTCTTATGATTTGGTTTGCCTTTTGGCAAAATGGTTTCAAAATCTTTAAATGCGTTGTTCTAGTTCTTTTCAAACAGTTTGATCACTTTGCTTCTAGTTTGAATTTTTGAACAGTGATTTTCCAAACTTATTCGTTCAAGTTCCTTGGATACAGTTTGTCTTTTAGTGAAATGGCTTATAAATCTTTAAATGCGTTGTTCTTGTTCATTTCAGACATTTTGATCATTTTGCTTCTAGTTTGTGTTTATGTACAGTGATTTGACAAACTTTTTGTTTCTAATTGCTTTGATTTGGTTTGTTTCTTTGTGAAATGCCCTCTAAATCTTCAAATGCGTTGGTCTAGTTCTTTTCAAAGCCCTACAAGATTTGCATTTATTTCAAACAATGAGATCACTTTGTTTTGATTTTCCAAACTTCTGGCTCCTAATTCTTTTGATTTGGTTTGTCTTTTGGCAAAATGGTTTCTAAATATTTCAATGCGTTGTTCTAGTTCATTTCAGACAATTTGATCACTTTGCTTCTAATTTGAGTTTATGAACAGTGATTTGAAGAACTTCTTGCTTCTAATTGCTTTCATTTGGTTTGTTTCTTTGTGAAATGCCCCCTAAATCTTCACATACGTTGTTCTAGTTCTTTTCAAAGCCCTACATGATTTGCATGCATTTCAAATAATGAGATCACTTTGTTTTGATTTTCCAAACTTCTGGCTCCTAATTATTTTGATTTGGTTTGTCTTTTGGCAAAATGGTTTCTAAATATTTCAATGCGTTGTTCTAGTTCATTTCAGACAATTTGATCACTTTGCTTCTAGTTTGAGTTTATGAACAGTAATTTTCCAAAACTTCTTTCTTCAAGTTCCTTCGATACAGTTTGTCTTTTAGTGAAATGGCTTATAAATCTTTAAATGCGTTATTCTAGTTCATTTCAGACAATTTGATCACTTTGCTTCTAGTTTGAGCTTATGAACAGTGATTTGACAAACTTCTTGCTTCTAATTGCTTTGATTTGGTTTGTTTCTTTGTGAAATTCCCCTAAATCTTAACATATGTTGTTCTAGTTCTTTTTCAAAGCCCTACATGATTTGCATTGTTTTAAAACAATTTGATCACTTTGTTTTGATTTTCCAAACTTCTCGCTCCTAATTCTTATGATTTGGTTTGCCTTTTGGCAAAATGGTTTCAAAATCTTTAAATGCGTTGTTCTTGTTATTTTCAAACAGTTTGATTTGAATTTTTGAACAGTGATTTTCCAAACTTATTCGTTCAAGTTCCTTGGATACAGTTTGTCTTTTAGTGAAATGGCTTATAAATCTTTAAATGCGTTGTTCTTGTTCATTTCAGACATTTTGATCATTTTGCTTCTAGTTTGTGTTTATGTACAGTGATTTGACAAACTTTTTGTTTCTAATTGCTTTGATTTGGTTTGTTTCTTTGTGAAATACCCTCTAAATCTTCAAATGCGTTGGTCTAGTTCTTTTCAAAGCCCTACAAGATTTGCATTTATTTCAAACAATGAGATCACTTTGTTTTGACTTTCCAAACTTCTGGCTCCTAATTCTTTTGATTTGGTTTGTCTTTTGGCAAAATGGTTTCTAAATCTTTAAATGCGTTGTTCTAGTTCTTTTCAAACAGTTTGATCACTTCGCTTCTAGTTTGAGTTTATGAACAGTGATTTTCCAAACTTATTCGTTCAAGTTCCTTGGATACAGTTTGTCTTTTAGTGAAATGGCTTATAAATCTTTAAATGCGTTGTTCTAGTTCATTTCTGACAATTTGATCAGTTTGCTTCTAGTTTGAGTTTATGAACAGTGATTTGACAAACTTCTTGCTTCTAATTGCTTTGATTTTGTTTGTTTCTTAATGAAATGCCCTCAAAATCTTCTAATGCTTTGTTTTAGTTTTTTTCAAAGCCCTACATGATTTGCATTCATTTCAAACAATGAGATCACTTTGTTGTGATTTTCCAAACTTCTGGCTGCTAATTCTTTTGATTTGGTTTTCCTTTTGGCAAAATGGTTTCAAAATCTTTAAATGCGTTGTTCTAG
This sequence comes from Rosa persica, assembly GCA_025331145.1. Classification (NCBI taxonomy): domain Eukaryota; kingdom Viridiplantae; phylum Streptophyta; class Magnoliopsida; order Rosales; family Rosaceae; genus Rosa; species Rosa persica. The sequence goes on along the minus strand of WFKR01000006.1, from coordinate 20,517,282 downwards.
TTCTTTTCAAACAGTTTGATCACTTTGCTTCTAGTTTGAGTTTTTGAACAGTGATTTTCCAAACTTCTTCTTTCAAGTTCCTTGGATAAAGTTTGTCTTTTAGTGAAATGGCCTATAAATCTTAAAATGCGTTGTTCTAGTTCTTTTCAAACAGTTTGATCAGTTTGCCTCTAATTTGAGTTTATGAACAGTGATTTGACAAACTTCCTGCTTCTAATTGCTTTGATTTTGTTTGTTTCTTAATGAAATCCCTTTAAATCTTCTAATGCTTTGTTTTTGTTTTTTTTAAAGCCCTACATGATTTGCATTCATTTCAAACAATGAGATCCCTTTGTTTTGATTTTCCAAACTTCTGGCTCCTAATTATTTTGATTTGGTTTGTCTTTTGGCAAAATGGTTTCTAAATCTTTAAGTGCGTTGTTCTAGTTCTTTTCAAACAATTTGATCACTTTGCTTCTATTTTAACTTTATGAACAGTGATTTTCTAAACTTATTCGTTCAACTTCCTTGGATACAGTTTGTCTTTTAGTGAAATGGCTTATAAATCTTTAAATGCGTTGTTCTTGTTCATTTCAGACATTTTGATCATTTTGCTTCTTGTTTGAGTTTATGAACAGTGATTTGACAAACTTCTTGCTTCTAATTGCTTTGATTTGGTTTGTTTCTTTGTGAATTGCCCTCTAAATCTTCAAATGCGTTGTTCTAGTTCTTTTTCAAAGCCCTACATGATTTGCATTCATTTAAAACAATTTGATCACTTTGTTTTGATTTTCCAAACTTCTCGCTCCTAATTCTTATGATTTGGTTTGCTGATACGCTCAAAGCAAGCGCATAATTTAACCCTGAAAATAACATTAGTAGTATAAGCAAATAGGGATCGTTCTATTCCGGGGATTGAGGGTACACCTGTCATTGTAGGACAATTAAACAATTAAAATCAAAACAAAGTAATGCTCACAAAGATATTCACAAGTATATACATTATTCACGAAATAAAGGGGGGATTTAGGTTTTGATTTTCGAAAACTAAAAAGAAAACAAAGAAAACATAAAAACAAAAACAAACAACTGGAATGAGAGAATAAAGATCAAAACCAAAACTATGATTAAAATCGATTCAACTTCTAATATTGTTCATCTAAGTCATGCAAAAGGAGTTGATCATGTGAAACGTTAGAAAGCAAACAATTTCCCATATTTTACTTTTCAATGCTAATTAATCTAAGTGAAAGCACAAACACTAATCCTATCAAACATGCATTCAAGCTCTAGAAAGCTAGACAATCACACATGATTAACGCATTAAACACCTAGAAAGGCTATCAACTCAAGTATGCAACTTAGTATGAAAAAGTTCACCTAATTGCAATCCTCTTTGATTAAAACCGATTTTTGCACAAAACCTTCACTACTTTTCGATTCAAGAACACAAAGCCAAAAAGTTGATTCATGTTCTTAAATTCTAGCACCATTCATATTAGAACCCTAAAAGTTTCGAACCACTTAAGATTAAAATACAAAAGATATCTATTAAGCAATTTTAATCAAACAATCACACAAAAGCAACTAAGAATCACAATATAAGAATCGAAATATTCTCAATTAATCATAGAATTTCAGAATCAATAAATTGTTCAAACATATGTGTCAACTAATACAAAACCAACGAAATTCAAAGCAAAGGTTACAAAGGAGAATCGGATTACACCGTGGATGAAGATGAGATGAATTGGTGTTGTGGTTTCTTGAATCTCGAAAGCAAGCTTCAAGGATGGTGATGGATGAATGCTCACGGTTCTTCTTCTCCCTTGGCCTTGCTTGAACTCGTGGAGATGACTAGAGGATGGAGAGAAGGAGAGGAAAGCTCACGGCAAAAAGATTATTTTCTGAAATTTGTGGAGTGTCTAAAGTCGTGTCTTGAACGTCACATATGGGAGAGTATATATAGGAGCACAGCAAACTTGGTCTCCAAGCCGTGTATTTCTTCTTTATTTCCCATGGAATTAATTCTGAAAATTCCACATAGTTTTGATAGGAGCATTTTAATGCGACGTTTTACTTGTTTTTCCCTACATTTCTTGCGTTATTTCCTTATTAAAACCCTGTTTGGGAAAGTTTCCATTCTTTGATTGGGAAAGTTCCTATTTTTGGAAAGTTTCCATTTTCAGTTTAGGAAAGTTGCCATTTTTTTCATTTTAGGAAAGTTTCTATTTCTCTTACTAGTTTCTATTTTCAGGACCTCCGAGCTAAAAAGTGGAAATGAACTCACGAATGGAAAGAGGAGCTTGCGAACGTCAAGGGGAGCAAAAATGAGGAACTATGGACTACAGAAATGAGCAGAAATGAAGAAAAGAAGTTTTCCTGCTTCAACCAGGAAACCCTGCGAAAAGGAGGAAAGCTTACCAATGAAGTTTCCAACGTTACCATGAAAAAGAAATGGAAGAATGAAGTGTTATGGCTTTGGAATGCATAAAGGCTTGAAGTTGACGCAACAAGGCCCAAGAACTCTCAAGACTTATTGGATTTTCGGCAAAATAATCAAAGGCCCACAAAAGCCCATGGATTTAGGGTTTGTGACGCAATGAAGAAACCCTAGAGAGAGTTTGCCGTGGAAATACAAAGAAGGAGAGAGAGATTGCGTGAAACACTAAGAGATAAAGGAGGAATTGACATGGAAAATCAGAAAATTAAAAGAAGATTTCGGTGGAGATTTTCTAGGGAGATTTTCTTGGAATGAAATATTCTTGGAGAATTACCTTGTGTATTTGCCGTGAGGAATTAAGAGAGAAAAGAGGAAGCAACGTGAAAGCCAAGCAAAGATGACGCCAAGAAATATTCTCTAGAGATTTTTAAGGAAAGAAGATATGTGTGGAGACCAAGAAAAGCTCAAAAGAAGTCTAGATTCATTCCTATATTCCCTAAAGAAGTTTTGGCCGAATTTAAAGTATAAAATCAGAATATATCCATGGAATTTCGGCAAGATTATTTAGGGAATTAAATGGAATTTTGTGATTGGTTGGAACACATCATAGGGCTTATGTGGCAAGCAAGCATTGGAGGAAATTATGTGGAGATTATCAAGCAATTGCCGTGAGGATTCTTAGAGGTTTACACGGTTTGGAGACCAAGGCATACGTTCCCTATATATGCTCCCTTTTTCTAAACGTCAGGGGTTCCAAGTTTTACGTTTTAGACTTTAGAGAAAAATTCAGAAAATCCCTTAGCATAGCCGTGAGTTCTTCCATCCTCTAGAGCAAGCCACGAGTTCAAGCAAGGTCAAGAGAGAAGAAGAATTGCCGTGAGCATCATCATCCACCACCATCCTTGAAGATTGCTTTCGAAATTCAAGAGACCACCACATCAATCGTTCATCACCATCTTCATCTCACGGTGTAATCCGATTCTCCTTTGTAACCTTTGCTTTAATTTCGTTGGTTTTGTTCTAGTTGACAATATGTGTTTGAACAAAGTATTATTTCTGGAATTTTATGATTAATTGAGAATTTTCAGATTCATATATTGCGATTCATTGTTGTTTTTGTGTGAGTGTTTGATTAAATTTGCATGATAGATAACTCTTGTATGTTAACCTTAATTGGTTCGAAACTTTTAAGGTTTTTATATAATTGGTGCTACGAATTTAAGAACATGAATCAACTTTTTGGTTTTGTGTTCTTAAATCGAAAAGTAGTAAAGGTTTTGTGCAAAAATCGGATTTAATCAAAGAGAATTGCAATTAGGTGGACTTTTTCATACTAAGTTGTACACTTGAGTTGATAGCCTTTCTAGGTGCTTATTGCGTTAACCATGTATGATTGACTAGCTTTCTAGGGCTTGAATGCATGTTTGATAGGATTAGTCTTTGTGCTTTCACTTAGATTAATTAGCATTGAAAAGTAAAATATGGGAAGTTGTTTGCTTTTAACATTTCACATGATCAACTCCTCTTGCATGACTTTGATGAACAATGTTTGAGTTTGAATCGATTTAATCATGGTTTTCAGTTTTGATCTTTGTTTTCTCATTCCATTCGTTTACTTATGTTTATTTGTTTTCTTAACTTAGTTTAATTTTTCAGAAAATGAAAATCAAAATTCCCCCCCTTTTTCGTAAATAATGAGTATATGTGTGAATATTATACTTTGTTTTAAGTTTAATTGTTTAATTGTTTGACAATGACAGGTGTACCCTCAATCCCCGGAATAGAACGATCCCTATTTGCTTATACTACTAACGATCTTTTCAGGGTTAAATTATGCGCTTGCTTTGAGCGTATCAATTTTTGGCGCCGTTGCCGGGGATTGAAAAATCATTTGTCACTTTGTGAATAATTGTTTTTGTTTATATTGTGATCGGAAAAAAAATTTGACTTGTAATTATTTTGTAATTGTCGAATTAGTTAGTGAATTACTTAGGATGTTATTTATATTTTTGAACACAAGTTTAATTGTGGGTTGTAAATTAAAGAAGGAATAGGTGAAGTCGTGTTTATTAATATTGGCCTAAACCCCTTATTGGTACCTAGTTCAGGTCCCTTAAGGTTGAGGGCGGCCTTTATTAACATTCATTGAACTGTCTTCACACTTAGGACCTTTTACATCTTAGTAAGTATAGCCTATGTGGAATGGTGTCTAGGAAAGGGGACAACGTTCATGATGGGTTCTGGATCCAGAAGTGCTTACAAATGAGCCTAAACCACAATGTGGGAGTAGCTCATGCCAAAATGGATCCTACCTCTTGTGTTCGCCCTCCCCTACCTGGCCATTTCAGTAAGGTTGCCCAAAAGATGTAGGAGGGACTTTGTGTCTAGGCGATTATACTTGGGCCGCACGTCCACTTGATTTACCGCTTGGAATTAAATTTGATGTCAATGACATTTATGACAAACGAAAATGTAAAAATTCGTTGTGATATACTAAGGTATATTGGATAAAACATAATCTTGAAAAGGGTAGCTGTTTCAGTCCCATTGCACATCAAGATTCCCTGTTCCCGTACCTAAGTGTTGAAAATAATAGTAAAAAAAAAAAAAAAAAAAAAAAAAAAAAAGAGTTGACGTTTTGTACATGTGTGTTGTGTAAAAATTTTGTACATCATTTGTCTAATTGCACTTGTAAAGAAAAGAAAAGAAAAGTAGTAAATTGTGATTATGAATTTTGTTAAATACTTAATTGTTGTAAGTGTGTAAAATCGTATGAGTAGACAAGGGCCCTTTTGTTAATATTGGCCTTAACCCTTCATTAGTACCTTTCTAAGGTCTTATGAGGTTGAGGGCGGCCTTTATTAACATTAGGAGAACAATCTAACACATGAGTCATTTTCAAGCTGAGTAAGGGGCATTTGGATGGTGTCTTAGGTTGAGACCCTGGGTGATGGGTTCAAATTAGATCTCAGAGATACTATAGACTGTGCCTAAACCATAATGTGGGAGTAGCCAATAGGGGCCTAAACCTCAATGAGAGAGTAGCCTCCGTAGTGTCACCAAATGAGTTCTCCCTCTCACTTACCTCTTAATCTGGCCATCTAGCCTTCTGAAACAAAGGAAATAGACTTATGTCTAGATGACAATCCCTAGGTCGTATCTCACCAATAGTAGTGGTTTCTATTGGGCTCGACTTACAACTTGGAATCAATTGAGATATTAACGATGTTTATAATTATTAAAAGCAAAAAGAAAAATACTTGCACATAACTTTCACGTGTTTTGTTTAGTTTTGTTTTCATACTTTTCTTTTGTGTATTGTTACATTTCTCTTTTGTTGTGTATTGTGAATAGTGACGTTTTCTTGTATATTAACTTGTATTTCTTGTGTTTTGTAATTTACTAACTTGCGTTAAGTTTGATGTTGTTCAGGATCTCCATGAATGTCCGAGCCTTCTAAAATACCTAGTAAACAAGAGATTGAAGAAAGGCTTGCTCGTTTGAAGAATCCTCCACAAACTGAACCAAGAAGACCTTCTTCACCTTTGAGATTCAGACCATACACATTCAACGCTCAAGGGAAAAGGATCTTTGACCCTTTGGAAGATTCCACCTCACCTACACCATCTCCATCACCACCTTCACGTTCACCCTCACCTGTAATTTCGTCCAACTCTACCCCACCTCTTTCACCACCACCTGAAGAAGACAAGGAAGAGAAAATGGCATCTATTAGGGAACTCTCTACAGCAACAGTCGAAGGAGGACCTCCTACGAGCATTGTATACCATGCCCCTGCTGCAGGAAGACAGGCAGAATTCGAGCTTAAGAGTGGATTGTTGCACAAGCTCCCTATGTTCCATGGCCTTAATATGGAGGATGCTAACAAGCATATCAGGGAATTCCAGTCTGTGTGTACAAACATGCAACCACAGGGAGCAGATGAGAACATTCTCAAGATGAAGGCATTTCCTTTCTCCTTAGCTGACAGAGCCAAAGATTGGCTATATGAGCTCCCAGCTGGACGCATCACTTCATGGGAAACTATGATGCAGGCCTTCTTGGAAAAGTACTTCCCAGCTTCGAAGGTCATCACACTCAGGAAGAAGCTCAGTGGAATCGAGCAAGACCAAGATGAGTCCTATTCTGCTTATTATGAGAGGTTCAATTCCTTACTTGCACAATGTCCTCAACATCAGATGAAGGATGAGACCCTACTCACATGTTTTTACGAAGGACTCTTGCCCTTAGAAAGACAAATGCTTGATGCTGCAGCTGGAGGAGCTTTTGTGGATAAGTCACCTGCTGCTGGAAAGGAACTTATAGCAAACCGTGCCCTGAACAGTCAGCAATATGAGGGTGTGAGACACTCTACTCGTAGGGTACATGAAGTGAGCAGAAACACAGCCATTGAAGATCAACTGAGTAAGCTCACCCTCCTTATGAATCAAGTCATAGGTTCCAAGGGGCCAGGTCCTACAATAGCTTGTGGGGTATGCTCGATGCAAGGGCATGTTACAGATCAATGCCCTCAACTCAATGACAATGGAGGATGGGAATCTGCAAATGCTATTGGAGGGTATCAAGCAGGATATCAGGGAGGACATCAACGTCCTAGGCATGATCCTTATTCGAATACCTATAACCCTGGATGGAGGGACCATCCCAACTTCAAGTGGACCAACAATGAGAACGTTCAGAATCCTTTGGGTGGGAACTTCCAACGTCCTCAAGGGCCTTCATTTCAAGGACCTTCCTTTCAGAGACCTTACATGCCTCCTCAACAGAACTCAGGGAGTTCAATGTCCCATTATGATAAAACGTTGGAGGCCTTGACTAGTTCTACTCAAGCATTGACAAACTCTACACAGGCTTTGATTCAAGGACAACAGACCCATACTAAGGATATTGCAGACCTTAAGAGGCAAATGGGCCAAGTTGTGGACTTCATGGGCAAGATTCACGAGTCTGGGAAGCTCCCTAGTAACACAATACCTAACCCTAAGGGTAATGTGGAGAATGCTTCAGTTGTTACTACAAGGAGTGGATGAACATTTGTGGACCAAACTAAACGAATCAAAGAGGCCCAAGCAAGCTTTGAGGAAGAACAAGAGCCCACCAAGCTGGGAATTGAGAATGACCCTGCAACATCTAGGGTAGAGGATAGAACGTCCTCACCTCCTAAGGCAATTCCGGAAGATAAAGGTAAAACTTCTAACTTGTCCAAATCGGTTATTGCTAACCCTTCTTCCCCTTGCATGCCCTTCCCACGCAGGTTTGCCCAATCTAAGAAGGACGAAAGTGATCAAGCTATCTTGGACACTTTCAAGAAGGTGCAAGTGAACTTACCCCTCCTTGAGGCCATCAAGCAAGTGCCCAAATATGCCAAGTTTTTGAAAGAGCTTTGCACCACAAGGAGGAAAAATCGAGAGAAGGAGGTGGTAAAGGTAAGTGAGAACGTTTCTGCCCTCATTCAGAGGAAGCTGCCCCCAAAATGTAAGGATCCTGGAAGTTTCACCGTTCCTTGCACTATTGGTAACTCGAACTTTAAGAATGCCATGCTAGACCTAGGAGCATCTGTTAATGTTATGCCCTACTCTGTTTATGAAACCCTAGGTCTAGGGGCACTTAAATCTGACAATGTTATCATTCAGTTAGCTGACAGGTCCAATGCATACCCTAGAGGTTTGTTGGAAGATGTGCTTGTGCAGGTTAACCATCTTATTTTTCCAGCTGATTTCTATGTGTTGGAGATGGAGGACTCCCCTGTGAATTCAACTCCGTTGCTTTTGGGACGTCCTTTCTTAAGAACAGCTAGGACAAAGATAGATGTGTATGCTGGCTCTCTCACTATGGAATTCGATGGTGACATTATTGGCTTCAACATCTTTGAAGCCATGAGGTATCCCCTAGATGTTCATGACTGTTTCTCTGTGGATATCTTGGATGAACTTGCGCAACAGATGTTCGACATTATGCATGAGGATACCTTAGTCCCTACACTCGAGCAAGGAGTAGGCTACACCAAAGATGGCGTCACAATCCAAGAGGCTGTGCTCAAGGAAACTTGTGAGGACAAAATCATTGAAAATGTGTCCTTCCTTGAGGCATCACCCTTCGTAGGTAAGTCTACTTCATCCTTGTCCATTCAGTTATCTGCTAACAAGACTCTACCTTCAGTGGTTCAGGCACCAGAACTTGAACTTAAACTTTTACCAAACCACTTGAAGTATGTCTACTTAGGGGACAAGGAGACCTTACCAGTGATTGTCTCTTCTGCACTTACTGTTTCACAAGAAGAGAGGTTGGTGGAAATGCTGAAGCAACACAAGACCGCCATAGGATGGACATTGGCGGACATCAAGGGAATCAGCCCTACTACTTGTGTCCATAGGATACTTCTGGAGGAGGTGTCTAAACCTACTAGAGAGGCTCAACGTCGACTCAACCCTCCCATGATGGAAGTTGTGAAGAAGGAGGTTATCAAACTCCTAGATTGTGGGGTCATCTACCCCATCTCAGACTCCAAATGGGTGTCCCCAGTTCAGGTTGTACCCAAGAAGTCTGGGGTAACTGTGGTGAAGAATGCTGAGAACGAATTGGTGCCCCAAAGGACAGAGAGTTTGCATTGACTACAGGAAGCTCAACGCAACAACAAGGAAAGATCACTTTCCTCTTCCATTCATTGATCAGATGCTTGAGCGCCTAGGTGGACATGACTACTACTGCTTCCTAGATGGATACTCAGGCTACAATCAGATTGCCATAGCCAATGAAGACCAAGAGAAGACAACGTTCACCTGCCCTTTTGGGACATTTGCCTATCGTCGCATGCCTTTTGGACTTTGCAACGCCCCAGGTACCTTTCAGAGGTGTATGGTAAGTATTTTTTCAGATTATATTGAGAAAATCATAGAGGTATTCATGGATGATTTTTCTGTTTTTGGAAAAAGTTTTGATGATTGCCTTAATAATCTTGAAATAATCTTGGAGCGTTGTGTGGAAACTAACCTTGTGCTAAATTGGGAAAAGTGTCATTTTATGGTTAGACAAGGTATAGTTCTAGGGCATATTGTCTCTTCTAGGGGCATAGAGGTAGATAAAGCTAAGGTAGACCTTGTGCGTTACTTACCCTCTCCCACTTCTGTGAGAGAGATTCGATCTTTTCTTGGCCATGCAGGGTTTTACAGGAGGTTTATCAAGGACTTCTCCAAGATTTCAAGACCTCTATGCCAACTACTCCAAAAGGATGTGGCGTTTGTTTTTGACAAGGAGTGTCAAGATGCCTTTGACAAGCTAAAGGAGTTGTTGACGTCTGCCCCAATCATGCTACCTCCAGATTGGTCCTTGCCCTTTGAGCTGATGTGTGATGCCTCTGACTATGCAGTTGGAGCTGTTTTGGGGCAAAGGAAGGACAAGAGACCCTATGCCATCTACTACGCTTCAAGGACTCTCAATGATGCACAAATGAACTATTCCACCACTGAGAAAGAGCTTCTTGCAGTTGTCTTTGCCCTTGAAAAATTTCGTTCCTACTTACTTGGTACAAAAGTTATTATTTATACTGACCATGCAGCTTTGAAGTACTTGATGACCAAGAAGGAAGCGAAACCAAGGCTTATTAGATGGGTCCTACTCTTACAAGAGTTCGACCTGGAGATCAAGGACAAGAAGGGTAGTGAGAATGTGGTAGCTGACCACTTGAGTCGTTTGGTGCATGCAGAAGACCCTCTCCCTCTGGTGGAGACGTTTCCAGATGAGCAACTCTTTGGACTCCAGGTAAGTGAACCATGGTATGCAGATATTGTGAACTACATTGTTTCTAGAAAGATTCCTGATACCATGTCACGTGCTCATAGAGATAGGCTGAAGAAAACTGTTAAGCAATATGTTTGGGATGAACCTTATCTGTGGAAACATTGTTCTGATCAATTGATTAGGAGATGCGTACCTGAACATGAACAAAATGCCATACTTTCTTTTTGCCATTCTAAAGCATGTGGGGGTCACTTTGGGTCTAAGAAAACTGCGTTTAAGGTGCTTGAGTCTGGGTTCTTTTGGCCAACGTTATTTAAGGATGCATATGCACATTGTTTAACTTGTGATAGGTGCCAGAGAACCGGAAATCTAAGTTCTAGAGATCAAATGCCATTGTCCAATATAATAACTGTTGAAATATTTGATGTCTGGGGTATAGATTTCATGGGACCATTCCCTTCATCTTATGGGTTTCTCTATATCTTGCTTGCAGTGGACTATGTTTCCAAATGGGTGGAAGCAAAGGCCACTAGAACTAATGACTCTAAGGTTGTTGCAGATTTTATCAAGTCTAACATCTTTAGCAGGTTTGGAATGCCTAGAGTCCTTATTAGTGATGGTGGATCTCACTTCTGCAATCGGACAATTGAGGCCTTGTTGAGAAAGTATGATGTTACACATAAGGTTTCCACACCTTATCACCCCCAAACTAGTGGGCAGGCTGAAGCTTCCAATCGTCAGATCAAGGGGATATTGGAGAAGACTGTGAACCCTAACAGGAAGGATTGGTCCCTACGCTTGGAGGATGCTTTGTGGGCCTACAGGACTGGATACAAGACCCCCATTGGGATGTCCCCATATCGGATTGTGTATGGCAAACCTTGCCATTTACCTGTGGAGTTAGAGTACAAAGCCTGGTGGGCTGTGAAGCAGTTCAACATGGACCTTGATAAAGCTGGGCTTCATAGGAAGTTGCAATTGCAAGAGTTGGAAGAGATTAGGAATGATGCTTTCGAAAGTGCAAAGATTTACAAAGAAAAGACAAAGGCCTTTCATGATAAGATGATTCGCGGAAAGACTTTTGTGGTGGGCCAGAAAGTTCTTCTTTTCCATTCTCGTCTCAAACTCTTCCCAGGTAAGCTTCGTTCTCGTTGGATTGGGCCTTTCATTATTACTAATGTATTCTCCCATGGAGCTGTGCAAATAAAGAGTGAGCAGACTGGCAATGAGTTCAAAGTGAACGGCCTCCGCTTGAAGCCCTACTATGAAGCGTTTGTGGAGCATGAAGTGGAGGATGTACCCCTCCAAACCGCCCCACAACCAGAGGACTAAATGGAGGTACAAGTCTAGGCTGAAAGACTATAAACATTAAGCGCTGCTTGGGAGGTAACCCAATTCTGAAGTAGCTGTGGAGGAGTCGTCAACGCAGATTTGCTTTCTCTTTCCCTTTTACTTTTCCATTTTCTCTTTGTTTTAGTAGTTATTTTCGTAAATTTCATCCCTATATGCTTAAGTGTTTCATTGCATGCTTATTCTTGCTTACATTGAGGACAATGCAATATTTAAGTGTGGGGGAAGAGATTTGTATTTTGTCTTTAATTTTGAGTCATATATATTGGAAAAATACAAAAAAAATCGAAAAATGTCAAAAATTAAAAATTTTCGTTGCTTTTGTTTTTGTTTGAGTCTTAGGCTGCCTTTTCAACTGTCTAGGATGATTCTATATCTCTGAAATTATGACTAAAAGAGGATCACAATATTGAGATGATTTCAACATGGTATTCTTTGGTTAATTGAGATATATGAAAAATGTATGCATGTGTAGTGGATATGGATTTCGTGACTTTGGTACAGAATATGAGCATGTTAAGATGAGTTTTGATTCAGAAAAACCCATGTGAGATAATTGAACCATGTCCCTTTCGTTTGGAGTGAAATGAAAAATATATTCTTATTTTCTTGGCGATGTTTTGATGATCTCATTATTCTTTCATCTTGATTGACTGCTTGCCATAGATTAAGTTTAATGGACTAGAGAATGCTAGAATTTGCTCTTGTGCTTGTTGAGACGTGATATCAATACATGGCCCTGATTCTGGAAGGGATAGAGGCACCCTAGGAATGACCACCATTGCCAAATAAACCTGTGTCCCTATTTGTGCCCGTCGTGGGACTCCCCTAGATAAACCCCTTTGAGCTTACGTTAAGCTTTTTCTTTCATCACCCTTAAAATCTTTAACCCAAACCCTAGTATAGCTATAACCCTACCCTTTGTTCTAAGAACTTAGTGGAGCTAAATTGAGACTTTACTTGAAGATTTTTTGCGTCAATAATGAAGATTGAGAAGAGGTGAAAGTTTAAGTGTGGGGGTAGACTTGTCCATGAAAAGAAAAAAAAAAAAAAAATTTATGTGAAGCCGTGAAAAATGAAAAGAAAAAAATATATGTACGGCTAGAAAGAAAGAAAAAAAAAAAGAAAAAAAAAATGTTTGTGGATTTTAGTCCCCCATACTTGGTGAGTTCGGAGTTTGCTTTGAATTGAAGGCCCATTATAGAAAAAATTTGGCCTTTGTCCAATTCACTAGAGTAAAGGGAAGTTTACAATGAAGTTAGGGCCCAACATGAAGACATTAGGCCCCTTTATAACACCCTCATGGGAATATGACGTTTTTGCATACTTGGTGGATTTCTAGGAGTCTCTCTACATCTACATGAGCTCTGCTAGGTTTTTAGGACATTTTGTTAAAATTCCTTACCCTTCGTTTCTTTAAAACCTTGAGCCATGGCCCCATTACAACCCTTGATAAGACCTTCTTGATCCTTAAGATGGGACAGCCCTTGATGTGGAGATGAGTTACAAGAGTTGAACTTATGGCAGTCCATTCGTGCAAGTAGTTGATATCCTTCATGAGATCTTTAAAAGAAAAAAATTATATGTGCTTTCGTTTCTATATATATGTGATTCACTTTGTTTATCTTTCACATATACTTGAGTGAATAAGCTTTTAAGCATTGCCATGATCTGAGAGAAGAAAGAGTGGATATACCTTGTGAGGATTTGAATCATACTTGACTAAAGCATGCTGAGCTTAACCCCATCACCATTGTTACAACCAAGTCCTACTTGTGTATGTGTGGATTATATGTTTTAATTAACTCTCGAATGCTTAAACATTGATTCTTGGTTGAGTGTTAATCTTGGTGTTGTGAAAGTAAGAGATTGCTGAGACAAAAAGTTGAAGGGCATTAGAGTCTTTATATTTAGAGTCTTTAAATTTTCGTTGAGTCTTAGTGTGTGTCTTTGTGTGATTTTGCTAAGGGACTAGCAAAAGCTAAGTGTGGGGGAATTTGATAGGAGCATTTTAATGCGACGTTTTAACTGCTTTTCCCTACATTTTCTGCGCCATTTCCTTGAAAAATCCCTGTTTGGGAAAGTTTCCATTCTTCGATTGGGGAAATTCCTATTTGTAGAAAGTTTCCATTTTGTAGTTTCTATTTTTCATTTTTGGAAAGTTTCCCATTTCAGTTTAGGAAAGTTGCCATTTTTCATTTTAGGAAAGTTTCTATTTTTCTTTAACGGTTTCTATTTTCAGGACCTCGGAGCTAAAAAGTGGAAATGAACTCACAAATGGAAAGAGGAGCTCACGAACGTTAAGGGGAGCAAATATGAGACACAAAGGGCCACACAATTGAGCAGAAATGAAGAAATAAGCTTTCCTGATCCAACCAGGAAACCCTGCGAAATGGAGGAGAGCTTACCAAGCAAGTTTCCAACACGACCATGAAAAGGAAATGGAAAAATGAAGTGTTATGGCGTTAAAGGAAGAAAAGGCTTGAAGTTGAAGCAACAAGGCCCAAGAACTCAAAGATTGAAGTGGATTTTCGGCAAAAATGGATCAAGGCCCACATAGGCCCATGGAATTAGGGTTTGTGACGCAATGAAGAAACCCTAGAGATGTTTGCCGTCCAAAGCCAAGAGATAAACAAGGGAGATGGCGTGAAAATCAGAAATTAAAAGAGGATTTCGGTTGGAGATTTTCTAGAGAGATTTTTATGGAATGAAAATCTTGTTGGAGAGTTATCTTGTGTAATTGCCGTGCAAAGGAGAGAAATAAAGGTGTAATCAACGTGAAAATCAAGAAAACCTAGGGTGATTGACGCCAAGAAAGATTCAAGGGAGAAATAAAAGGAAAGAGAAAAAGGTGGAGACCAAGAAAAGCTCAAAACAAGTCTAGATACATTCCTGAAATCCCTAAAGGTAATTTGGCCGAAATAAAAGAGAAAATCAGAAATATTATCTAGGGAATTTCGGCAAGATTATTTAGGGAGGTATTTTAGAGAATTTTGTGATTGGTTGGACCACCTCATAGGGCTTATGTGGCAAGCTAGCATTGGAGGAAATCATGTGGAATTAACACATTAATTCCGTGGAAAATAAAGAGAAGTGCACGGCTTGGAGAGCAAGGAGGCCGTCCCCTATATATACTCTCTCATTCTCAACGTCAAGGGGACCTTGGCGTTTACACTTTGAAAAAAATCAGAAAATATCCTAGCATAGCCTTGAGCATCTCCTCTCCTCTCTCCACCCTCTAGAGCAAGCCACGAAGTTCAAGCAAGGCCAAGGAAGAGAAGAAGGAGCCGTGAACCTTTCCTCCACCATCCACCTTTGAAGCTTGCTTTCGAGATTCAAGGATTCCATCATTGTTCATCCATCTTCATCCTTCATCCACGGTGTAATTCAAACTCTACCTTGTAACCTTTGCTTTGTAATTCGTTGGTTTTGTTCTAGTTGACACATATGTTTGAACAAAGTTCTTATTTCTGGAAATTTTATGATTAATTCAGAAATTTCGATTCTTATATTGTGATTCTTAGTTGCTTTTGTGTGATTGTTTGATTAAAATTGCTTGATAGATAACTTTTGTATTTTAATCTTAATTGGTTCGAAACTTTTAGGGTTTTTATATGAATGGTGCTAGTATTTAAGAACATGAATCAACTTTTTGGTTTTGTGTTCTTGAATCGAAAAGTAGTGAAGGTTTTGTGCAAAAATCGGTTTTAATCAAAGAGGATTGCAATTAGGTGAACTTTTTCATACTAAGTTGCACACTTGAGTTGATAGCCTTTCTAGGTGTTTAATGCGTTAATCATGTGTGATTGTCTAGCTTTCTAGAGCTTGAATGCATGTTTGATAGGATTAGTCTTTGTGCTTTCACTTAGATTAATTAGCATTGAAAAGTAAAATATGGGAAATTGTTTGCTTTCTAACGTTTCACATGATCAACTCCTTTTGCATGACTTAGATGAACAATATTAGAACTTGAATCGATTTTAATCATAGTTTTGGTTTTGATCTTTATTCTCTCATTCCATTCGTTTGTTTTTGTTTTTATGTTTTCTTTGTTTTCTTTTTAGTTTTCGAAAATCAAAACCTAAATCCCCCCTTTATTTCGTGAATAATGTATATACTTGTGAATATCTTTGTGAATATTACTTTGTTTTGATTTTAATTGTTTAATTGTCCTACAATGACAGGTGTACCCTCAATCCCCGGAATAGAACGATCCCTATTTGCTTATACTACTAATGATTATTTCAGGGTTAAATTATGCGCTTGCTTTGAGCGTATCATTTATAAATCTTTAAATGCGTTGTTCTTGTTCATTTCAGACATTTTGATCATTTTGTTTCTAGTCTGAGTTTATGAACAGTGATTTGACAAACTTTTTGCTTCTAATTGCTTTGATTTGGTTTGTTTCTTTGTGAAATGCGCTCTAAATCTTCACATACGTTGTTCTAGTTCTTTTCAAAGCCTACATGATTTGCATTCATTTCAAACAATGAGATCCCTTTGTTTTGATTTTCCAAACTTCTGGCTCCTAATTATTTTGATTTGGTTTGTCTATCGGCAAAATGGTTTCTAAATCTTTCAATGCGCTGTTCTAGTTCATTTCAGACAGTTTGATCACTTTGCTTCTAGTTTGAGTTTATGAACAGTGATTTTCAAACTTCTTCGTTCAAGTTCCTTGGATACAGTTTGTCATTTAGTGAAATGGCTTATAAATCTTTAAATACGTTGTTCTAGTTCATTTCAGACAATTTGATCACTTTGCTTCTATTTTGAGTTTATGAACAGTGATTTTCCAAACTTCTGGCTCCTAATTATTTTGATTTGGTTTGTCTATCGGCAAAATGGTTTCTAAATCTTTCAATGCGCTGTTCTAGTTCATTTCAGACAGTTTGATCACTTTGCTTCTAGTTTGAGTCTATGAACAGTGATTTTCCAAACTTATTCGTTCAAGTTCCTTGGATACAGTTAGTCTTTTAGTGAAATGGCTTATAAATCTTTAAATGCGTCGTTCTTGTTCATTTCAGACATTTTGATCATTTTGCTTCTAGTTTGAGTTTATGAACAGTGGTTTGAAAAACTTCTTGCTTCTAATTGCTTTCATTTGGTTTGTTTCTTTGAGAAATGCCCTATAAATCTTCACATACGTTGTTCTAGTTCTTTTTAAAGCCCTACATGGTTTGCATTCATTTCAAACAATGAGATCCATTTGTTTTGATTTTCCAAACTTCTGGCTCCTAATTATTTTGATTTGGTTTGTCTATTGGCAAAATGGTTTCTAAATCTTTCAATGCGCTGTTCTAGTTCATTTCAGACAGTTTGATCACTTTGCTTCTAGTTTGAGTCTATGAACAGCGATTTTCAAACTTCTTCGTTCAAGTTCCTTGGATACAGTTTGTCTTTTAGTGAAATGGCTTATAAATCTTTAAATACGTTGTTCTAGTTCATTTCAGACAATTTGATCACTTTGCTTCTATTTTGAGTTTATGAACAGTGATTTTCCAGACTTATTCGTTCAAGTTCCTTGGATACAGTTAGTCTTTTAGTGAAATGGCTTATAAATCTTTAAATGCGTTGTTATTGTTCATTTCAGACATTTTGATCATTTTGCTTCTAGTCTGAGTTTATGAACAGTGATTTGACAAACGTTTTGCTTCTAATTGCTTTGATTTGGTTTGTTTCTTTGTGAAATGCGCTCTAAATCTTCACATACGTTGTTCTAGTTCTTTTCAAAGCCCTACATGATTTGCATTCATTTCAAACATTGAGATCCCTTTGTTTCGATTTTCCAAACTTCTGGCTCCTAATTATTTTGATTTGGTTTGTCTTTTGGCAAAATGGTTTCAAAATCTTTCAATGCGCTGTTCTAGTTCATTTCAGACAGTTTGATCACTTTGCTTCTAGTTTGAGTTTATGAACAGTGATTTTCAAACTTCTTCGTTCAAGTTCGTTGGATATAGTTTGTCATTTAGTGAAATGGCTTATAAATCTTTAAATACGTTGTTCTAGTTCATTTCAGACAATTTGATAACTTTGCTTCTAGTTTGAGTTTATGAACAGTGATTTTCCAAACTTCTTCCTTCAAGTTCCTTGGATACAGTTCGTCTTTTCGTGAAATGGGTTATAAATCTTTAAATGCGTTGTTATATTTCATTTCAGACAATTTGCTCACTTTGCTTCTAGTTTGAGTTTATGAACAGTAATTTTTCAAACTTCTTTCTTCAAGTTCCTTGGATACAGTTTGTCTTTTAGTGAAATGGCTTATAAATCTTTAAATATGTTGTTCTAGTTCATTTCAGACAATTTGATCACTTTGCTTCTATTTTGAGTTTATGAACAGTGATTTTCCAGACTTATTCGTTCAAGTTCCTTGGATACAGTTAGTCTTTTAGTGAAATGGCTTATAAATCTTTAAATGCGTTGTTATTGTTCATTTCAGACATTTTGATCATTTTGCTTCTAGTCTGAGTTTATGAACAGTGATTTGACAAACGTTTTGCTTCTAATTGCTTTGATTTGGTTTGTTTCTTTGTGAAATGCGCTCTAAATCTTCACATACGTTGTTCTAGTTCTTTTCAAAGCCCTACATGATTTGCATTCATTTCAAACATTGAGATCCATTTGTTTTGATTTTCCAAACTTCTGGCTCCTAATTATTTTGATTTGGTTTGTCCATTGGCAAAATGGTTTCTAAATCTTTAAATAAGTTGTTCTAGTTGTTTTCAAACAGTTTGATCACTTTGCTTCTTGTTTGAGTTTATGAACAGCGATTTTCAAACTTCTTCGTTCAAGTTCCTTGGATACAGTTTGTCTTTTAGTGAAATGGCTTATAAATATTTAAATACGTTGTTCTAGTTCATTTCAGACAATTTGATCACTTTGCTTCTATTTTGAGTTTATGAACAGTGATTTTCCAAACTTATTCGTTCAAGTTCCTTGGATACAGTTAGTCTTTTAGTGAAATGGCTTATAAATCTTTAAATGCGTCGTTCTTGTTCATTTCAGACATTTTGATCATTTTGCTTCTAGTTTGAGTTTATGAACAGTGGTTTGAAAAACTTCTTGCTTCTAATTGCTTTCATTTGGTTTGTTTCTTTGAGAAATGCCCTATAAATCTTCACATACGTTGTTCTAGTTCTTTTCAAAGCCCTACATGGTTTGCATTCATTTCAAACAATGAGATCCATTTGTTTTGATTTTCCAAACTTCTGGCTCCTAATTATTTTGATTTGGTTTGTCTATTGGCAAAATGGTTTCTAAATCTTTCAATGCGCTGTTCTAGTTCATTTCAGACAGTTTGATCACTTTGTTTCTAGTTTGAGTCTATGAACAGCGATTTTCAAACTTCTTCGTTCAAGTTCCTTGGATACAGTTTGTCTTTTAGTGAAATGGCTTATAAATCTTTAAATACGTTGTTCTAGTTCATTTCAGACAATTTGATCACTTTGCTTCTATTTTGAGTTTATGAACAGTGATTTTCCAGACTTATTCGTTCAAGTTCCTTGGATACAGTTAGTCTTTTAGTGAAATGGCTTATAAATCTTTAAATGCGTTATTCTTGTTCATTTCAGACATTTTGATCATTTTGCTTCTAGTCTGAGTTTATGAACAGTGATTTGACAAACGTTTTGCTTCTAATTGCTTTGATTTGGTTTGTTTCTTTGTGAAATGCGCTCTAAATCTTCACATACGTTGTTCTAGTTCTTTTCAAAGCCCTACATGATTTGCATTCATTTCAAACAATGAGATCCATTTGTTTTGATTTTCCAAACTTCTGGCTCCTAATTATTTTGATTTGGTTTGTCTATTGGCAAAATGGTTTCTAAATCTTTCAATGCGCTGTTCTAGTTCATTTCAGACAGTTTGATCACTTTGCTTCTAGTTTGAGTCTATCAACAGCGATTTTCAAACTTCTTCGTTCAAGTTCCTTGGATACAGTTTGTCTTTTAGTGAAATGGCTTATAAATCTTTAAATACGTTGTTCTAGTTCATTTCAGACAATTTGATCACTTTGCTTCTATTTTGAGTTTATGAACAGTGATTTTCCAGACTTATTCGTTCAAGTTCCTTGGATAAAGTTAGTCTTTTAGTGAAATGGCATATAAATCTTTAAATGCGTTGTTATTGTTCATTTCAGACATTTTGATCATTTTGCTTCTAGTTTGAGTTTATGAACAGTGATTTTCAAACTTCTTCGTTCAAGTTCCTTGGATACAGTTTGTCATTTAGTGAAATGGCTTGTAAATCTTTAAATGCGTTGTTCTTGTTCATTTCAAACATTTTGATCATTTTGCTTCTAGTTTGAGTTTATGAACAGTGGTTTGAAAAACTTCTTGCTTCTAATTGCTTTCATTTGGTTTGTTTCTTTGTGAAATGCCCTATAAATCTTCACATACGTTGTTCTAGTTCTTTTCAAAGCCCTACATGGTTTGCATTCATTTCAAACAATGAGATCCATTTGTTTTGATTTTCCAAACTTCTGGCTCCTAATTATTTTGATTTGGTTTGTCTATTGGCAAAATGGTTTCTAAATCTTTAAATAAGTTGTTCTAGTTGTTTTCAAACAGTTTGATCACTTTGCTTCTAGTTTGAGTTTATGAACAGCGATTTTCAAACTTCTTCGTTCAAGTTCCTTGGATACAGTTTGTCTTTTAGTGAAATGGCTTATAAATCTTTAAATACGTTGTTCTAGTTCATTTCAGACAATTTGATCACTTTGCTTCTATTTTGAGTTTATGAACAGTGATTTTCCAAACTTATTCGTTCAAGTTCCTTGGATACAGTTAGTCTTTTAGTGAAATGGCTTATAAATCTTTAAATGCGTCGTTCTTGTTCATTTCAGACATTTTGATCATTTTGCTTCTAGTTTGAGTTTATGAACAGTGGTTTGAAAAACTTCTTGCTTCTAATTGCTTTCATTTGGTTTGTTTCTTTGTGAAATGCCCTATAAATCTTCACATACGTTGTTCTAGTTCTTTTCAAAGCCCTACATGGTTTGCATTCATTTCAAACAATGAGATCCCTTTGTTTTGATTTTCCAAACTTCTGGCTCCTAATTATTTTGATTTGGTTTGTCTATCGGCAAAATGGTTTCTAAATCTTTCAATGCGCTGTTCTAGTTCATTTCAGACAGTTTGATCACTTTGCTTCTACTTTGAGTTTATGAACAGTGATTTTCAAACTTCTTCGTTCAAGTTCGTTGGATATAGTTTGTCATTTAGTGAAATGGCTTATAAATCTTTAAATACGTTGTTCTAGTTCATTTCAGACAATTTGATCACTTTGCTTCTATTCTGAGTTTATGAACAGTGATTTTCCAAACTTCTTCGTTCAAGTTCCTTGGATACAGTTAGCCTTTTAGTGAAATGGCTTATAAATCTTTAAATGCGTTGTTCTTGTTCATTTCAGACATTTTGATCATTTTGTTTCTTGTCTGAGTTTATGAACAGTGATTTGACAAACTTTTTGCTTCTAATTGCTTTCATTTGGTTTGTTTCTTTGTGAAATGCGCTATAAATCTTCACATACGTTGTTCTAGTTCTTTTCAAAGCCCTACATGGTTTGCATTCATTTCAAACAATGAGATCCCTTTGTTTTGATTTTCCAAACTTCTGGCTCCTAATTATTTTGATTTGGTTTGTCTATCGGCAAAATGGTTTCTAAATCTTTCAATGCGCTGTTCTAGTTCATTTCAGACAGTTTGATCACTTTGCTTCTAGTTTGAGTTTATGAACAGTGATTTTCAAACTTCTTCGTTCAAGTTCCTTGGATACAGTTTGTCTTTTAGTGAAATGGCTTGTAAATCTTTAAATACGTTGTTCTAGTTCATTTCAGACAATTTGATCACTTTGCTTCTATTTTGAGTTTATGAACAGTGATTTTCCAAACTTATTCGTTCAAGTTCCTTGGATACAGTTAGTCTTTTAGTGAAATGGCTTATAAATCTTTAAATGCGTCGTTCTTGTTCATTTCAGACATTTTGATCATTTTGCTTCTAGTTTGAGTTTATGAACAGTGGTTTGAAAAACTTCTTTCTTCTAATTGCTTTCATTTGGTTTGTTTCTTTGTGAAATGTCCTATAAATCTTCACATACGTTGTTCTAGTTCTTTTCAAAGCCCTACATGGTTTGCATTCATTTCAAACAATGAGATCCATTTGTTTTGATTTTCCAAACTTCTGGCTCCTAATTATTTTGATTTGGTTTGTCTATTGGCAAAATGGTTTCTAAATCTTTCAATGCGCTGTTCTAGTTCATTTCAGACAGTTTGATCACTTTGCTTCTAGTTTGAGTCTATGAACAGCGATTTTCAAACTTCTTCGTTCAAGTTCCTTGGATACAGTTTGTCTTTTAGTGAAATGGCTTATAAATCTTTAAATACGTTGTTCTAGTTCATTTCAGACAATTTGATCACTTTGCTTCTATTTTGCGTTTATGAACAGTGATTTTCCAGACTTATTCGTTCAAGTTCCTTGGATACAGTTAGTCTTTTAGTGAAATGGCTTATAAATCTTTAAATGCGTTGTTCTTGTTCATTTCAGACATTTTGATCATTTTGTTTCTAGTCTGAGTTTATGAACAGTGATTTGACAAACTTTTTGCTTCTAATTGCTTTGATTTGGTCTGTTTCTTTGTGAAATGCGCTATAAATCTTCACATCCGTTGTTCTAGTTCTTTTCAAAGCCCTACATGATTTGCATTCATTTCAAACAATGAGATCGCTTTGTTTTGATTTTCCAAACTTCTGGCTCCTAATTATTTTGATTTGGTTTGTCTTTTGGCAAAATGGTTTCAAAATATTTCAATGCGCTGTTCTAGTTCATTTCAGACAGTTTGATCACTTTGCTTCTAGTTTGAGTTTATGAACAGTGATTTTCAAACTTCTTCGTTCAAGTTCCCTGGACACAGTTTGTCTTTTAGTGAAATGGCTTGTAAATCTTTAAATACGTTGTTCTAGTTCATTTCAGACAATTTGATCACTTTGCTTCTATTTTGAGTTTATGAACAGTGATTTTCCAAACTTATTCGTTCAAGTTCCTTGGATACAGTTTGTCTTTTAGTGAAATGGCTTATAAATCTTTAAATGCGTTGTTCTTGTTCATTTCAGACATTTTGATCACTTTGCTTCTAGTTTGAGTTTATGAACAGTGATTTTCCAAACTTCTTCGTTCAAGTTCCTTGGATACAGTTAGTCTTTTAGTGAAATGGCTTATAAATCTTTAAATGCGTCGT